>JAKWBJ010000044.1:1200000-1872500 GCA_023159175.1 Wohlfahrtia magnifica | reverse complement strand
TCTTTTATGCTATTTTGAAACAGAGGAAAATCATAAAATATGTCGAAGGGTTTCTACCACATGTATGAAAGGTGCTTTTTAATCCAATAACACTCAGGGAATGATTCTTCTTATGCGGGCACTGTGCTGAAGTGCAGGAAGACAGCGAGAGAGACATTCATGGACGTTTAATTTGAAATCATACCATATATTTTATACCTAAACACTGGGCGTTATCAGGTTAGCGAACTCCCTTTCACTGACGATTAAATTATCTGAACCAATTGAAATATGGCCTTAAATGACAATGACTGCTGTAACATTCAAGATAGTATTTTAATTAATTTCTTTTAGCAACACTATACTAAATACGTATTGAAAATATTGGTCATCAGGATAGCGCTATCAGCTATAATTACAATTAATAAATACTATTAAGGATAATGAGTAACGCTTTGTTTGAAATAACTTTGAATATTCGATAGAAAATTGAATTGTAAAGTTTTTCATTATAATTCAACGAAATGGTGGACCAAACGTGTTTGACTATTTCCATTAATTCAGTTTTTATGTTATACTGTTTTCCGCACTCGTACACTTTCCTAGCCACTCGTCTGCAGACGTTCTTGTTCATATTTAGGTGGGCAAGTAAGGTGGCCATTTAAGGGCCTCAAGGTTTTGGCTCTAAATTTGGATTGAGCATTTCATTTTTCCAAATAAGTTTTGGAAGTGAACGAAAAACCTCACCAACACAACCCCCATCTTATATTGCGTGGTAATTTCTTGTGGGAGCCATTATCTGTGATCTCTCCCACAAGAAATAATAATTCAGATAATATTTGACATTAATCGTCAGTGAAAATAGAGCGTTAAGCTATTCCTTGGGGCATATAGCCTCAATAGTCTCGTTCCATTGTCCCTTATCTACTGCTTCCGTTCTCAGCTTACAAAACTTTGTTGCTTTAGTGTCATCGGCGGGCCTGCGGAATGTGTTCGGGATTTGTCATCATTTTCTTGTTCAGGCTTCTTACTCGATTAATGTATGGCGAGTTTCATTCCATAGACATTCCATTCCAAGTAGTAATAGATCTAGAAGATAACTCTTCTTTAGTCCAGAGGCTGTTGCTCCAGCAAAGGTAAATTAATTAAATATTAAGAATCACAATGCTAATGTTGGCAGAAGACTCTTATTAAACATATGAATGCTATATAGTCGTCAATAGGCCTATAAAATCCAAATAACGATTTTAAATACTACCGGTTTTACATAAGACTTGGGTTTAATTAGTCAATATTGGATTACATTTTTGTTGTTATAATTTAAAAAAGAGTTATTACTAAAGCTTAAAGCCTTACCCTATTATTTAAGCTCATTATGGTTAATATATGGTGGCTGCGTAAAATAATGAAACATGCAACATTTGTATTAACATTTTAAAACAAAACGTAATTACAACATAAGTATACAACAGAGTAGCTGCTGCTCTGCTGCTGCTCCAGCATTTCGAAGACTTTGTTTAACAATATTTACGATGTGTTTATGATGTGTTTTAAATTATAAGTTATCATTACAAAACTTTAATTAGAGAAAATACAACTAACTTGAGGGAGGGGTGAGGGGGAAAATAATAAATTCTCTTAAAAAAAAAAAAAACTGCCGTTAATGTTAAAGAGATAAAAAAAGTTGAAAACAAATTTATTCATTTCTAATGTAAAGCAGCTTTTTGTACTTTTGCGCAAATTGTTGGTTGTTGCCCTGCTGTTTTAATAATACATATACAACAAATACATAGTTGGCAGCACTTACATGCATGTGTACTTTCATTACCCGCAGAAAGAAACAAGCAGTCGTGGCCGAGCGGTTAAGGCGTCTGACTAGAAATCAGATTCCCTCTGGGAGCGTAGGTTCGAATCCTACCGACTGCGATCATAGTACCAAAAATTTCTGCTTTTATTTTTATTTTAATAGGATTTTTTAAATTCATTTTATTTTTTTTTCATTATTATTTTTTTTCCTCCAACTACTTGTTATACTCGACTGGTTGTCTTATCCGCATAAGTAGTAATTAGACTGAATAACTGACTAAATTACATTTTTTTTACTTTTGTTATCTTCATATATTTTGTTTTGTTTTTAATTCATATCTCAAAATAATTATTGTTGTTGTTTTTTTTTTTTTGCTAAGAATTATTAATTTAATAAAATACTTACAAACATCTTGACTGTGAAAAAAATGTTATAATTTTATTGCCGCTTTACACGAAACATACCACAAGAAAATGATTTATTTCATCTGCGCTAAGAAGTGAAGTGTGTGAATTAGAATTTAAACATGGAAGACGCGTGTAATACGAGGGCGGATTGACATTGAAGTTACCTAGCGCTAGATGGTAGCACAAACACAAAAACTTTTTTTCTTAGAAATTACGATCTGTCAAATTCATCGATTAGTTTATGTGTTGTAGTCGTTTGAAGTAAGCAACTTTTGTGTTTCTTGTAAAATGGAAAAAAGTGAATGTCGTGTAGTTATTAAACACTATTATTTGAAAGGCAAAACGGCGAAAGAGACAAAAGAAAAGCTTGATAAACTTTACGGCGAATCTGCTCCGTCAGATTATATGGTAAAATATTGCTGAATTGCTGAATTTAAACGTGGCCGAAAAAGCACTGCAACAATACCATCAACAGGAAGGTCAAAAGAGGTGGTTCTTAAAGAAAATATCAAGAAAATCCTCGATATCGTGAGATTGCTGAAATGGTGAACATATCATATGAACGTGTGATCAACATTTTGCATAAACATTTGCATATGAAAAAGCTATCGGCAAGATGGGTGACGCGTTTGCTTAGTGTTAAACAAAAACGAGTTCGACGGATCACATCACAGCGGTGTTTGGACATTATAAAGCATAATCCTGCTGATTTTTGGTGTAGATTAATAACTGTTAATGAAACGTGGGTCCACCACTACACACATGAAACCAAAAATCAATCGAAGCAATGGGTGGAAGCTGGTGGAAGTGCTCCGAAGAAGGCGAAGACAGCGAAATCGGCTGGCAAGGTTATGGCCACTGTATTTTGGGATGCACACGGAATATTGCTCATCGATTATCTTGAAAAGGGATCCACAATTACAGGAGAGTATTATCGTGCATTATTGGATCAATTGGTTGATGCAATCAAGGAAAGACGACCACATTTAAACAAGACAACGCACCGGTTCACACAGCATTAGATACAATGCTAAAACTACGAGAAATCCACTTCGAATTGGTTGATCATCCACCTTATAGTACAGATTTAGCCCCTAGTGACTTTTCCTGTTTCCAAACTTGAAAAAATGGCTCGCAGGAAAAGGATTCATCTCAAACGAAGAAGTGATTCCGAAACTAATGCGTATTTTGAGGGGTTCCCAAAATCGTGTTATTCAGATGGATAAAAAAGTTGGAAAATCGTCTTACTAAGTGTATTGAGCTAAAAGGAGACTATTTTGAGCAATGAATGGATTAAGAAAAAAATAAAATGTTTGTTTCCTTCTTAGGTAGCTTCAATATCAATCCGCCCTCGTATCAGTGAATAGAAAAAAAATTCGATTTCACAACATGTATAGAACGACTATTTGATTTTCCACACTTAAATTAAAGGCAACATATCGAGGAAGTTCGATAATGCTGTGACCATTAACTGCCATCCATTACTGAAGTTTTCAGAAGGTGTAAACCAATTGAAGGCCTTTGCTTGTAAGGTACTTGTTTCTCGATTTCCAGCTCATTCGGGTGGTTTATATACACTGGACTATCTGCTAGCATAACTGAAAAGGATCAGTGTAAGAGAATATTCCAGTATTTTGTAAGGTCTCCTAATCCTCACTTCGACACATCTACCATTGTGATAAGTGCCCCGCCTTTTCTGGTATTCTCTGATACATCGTTTCAGTGACAGTTTTGCATCTAAGTATGTATAAAGCCGGCTAAGCTCTTTTGCGTGGATATAAATGGTGGGCAAATTATAAGCTTCAATTTCAAAAATGCAATACAACAAAAACGGTTTGAAATTCTGTCAATTTTTTTTTTTTTTGCTGTGAAGTACAATTGTTCCAGTTAGAAATGAATTATTATTTCATTCATATGGCTGCCACGGCTGGCCTCGGGTCGTATCTCGGCAATGGCATCACGAATTTTGGCCTTCCAATGCTCAATTGTCTCTGATTTGTTGACATAACACTTGTCTTTAAGGGAGCCCCACAGAAAATTGTCCAACGGTGTCAAATCGCTGCTTCTTGGCTGCCAACTGACTCCACCATTTCGGCCAATTAAGCGGCCATTAAGCGTTTGACGCAATAAATCGATTGTGGCATTGAAACCAAACATCGTTCATAACTACACCATGAAGAGCGGGCACAAAAAAATCGTTTATCATGCTGCTATATTTGTCTTCACTAACCGTAATGGTTGTGCCGTCTTCATTTTCAAAGAAATATGGTCCAATGATGCCTCCGCTTCACAAGCCGCGTCAAACAGTCACTCGTAATGGGTACATTGGCTTCCGTAAGACCAGGTTTGGGTTTTCTGAGCCTCAAATATGGAAATTTTGCTTATTAATGTAAAATGAAAATGTGCTTCATCCGAATTTGATTTTTTTTTTTGTAATTTCCCACCATTTGTCTTTGATTGGAAATAAATTTCCAATAAATTTTAATGTTGTTCAAGCATAAATCGATTCATTTCGTTCAGTGGGGAAAATATACTATATTTTGTTACAGAATGGAATGTCATAACTATTGCCAGATTCGAAACAAGCGCTGGCTCAAATTTATACCGATAGATAGTTCACTCGATATAACGGAATGCGCAGAACGTCTTTATAATTGTGCTATTTCTCGTATATAATATAGTAGATTTTCGCATACGTTCAAATTAGCACCGTGTTGAGTACTACGGTGTCCACAACCATCGAGAGAAGCCGATTTTTCTCACAAATGCGTTGTTAATCCTTTCAGCCTTGCAGCCAACCTTTGCCATATGCTGTTCAAAGCTCCGCTTCGTGCCAATAATTAGTCCAAGATATTTTATTGCCGCTTGTGAAATCTATCCCAATTAATGACATGACGCGTTACATTTTAGAGCAATCTATGTCTTATTAACCTGACCTTAAAGCCTGCAAAGTGCCAACATGAGAACCTTTTATTTTTTTTTAAATCTTTTTCTTTAGACTACAATAACAACAATAAAAGCAAAAACATTTGTCACGTGTCATAAAACACAATGCAATTGTCATTATGGGCGACATGCTAACTCAAGTGTTGAAACCACTACCACCATCACCACCGCCACCACTAGCACATTACTGGTACAACAATATACCAACCACAAGTTCAACGTCATTATTATCCAGAAACTTAATTATGAAAATTGAGTGTTTCTTTGTGCCTCATTCAGATTTGTTACACTTTACACGACTATAGGGTGAAAACTCTATGAGTTCTATAAGCTATGATTTGAAATCATACGGGATATCTATTTATTTGCAATGTAGTGCTATAATAACTAGTATAGCGCTTTAAACAGTCATTATGGATTCAATTTGCAGAACGAGGTGGTTATAGGGGTGACTTGTATTGGGATAAATAGGATATTTTGCGAATCAGAGGAACGGAATGGATAACAGCTAAAACTGACACTTCCGCGAAATACTATTTGATGGAATTACCACAAGATAAGTGTGATTGGAAGTTGAATCGTGCATGTTTTCAGTACAAATTGATTGCATGTTTTGAAAATATGCTTGAAACCTATTTATTTCCAATCTAGTGCTACAATAGGGCTAGTCTAGTGTTTTACACAGTCATCATGAAGAAGCAGACCTCAATTGGATTTATTTACAGAACATAATGGTTATAGAAGTAACTTGTATAGATTCAGAGACTGTACTTCTCCCTGATAATTGGTGAAAGAGCAGAACACATTTCATTCTGGAGATTTCCTGGACAGCTTGAAAGACTTTAAGTCCACTTGGATGAGGATAAATCCAGATACATATGCTATAAACACATTCAAGACAAACGACCATAGACCACGCGACTACAAAAAACGCTGGCTGCAAAAGTAAAGAAGTAACCAGATATTCAAATATTTTAACGACTACAGCTACAGTGTAAACAGTGATGGTATTGCGTTTTTAAAACGCCTATTTTATGCATCTTATTGTATTGACAGCACTAAACAGTTTGATGTCGCCAAGTAAAATAGAAATTAGCCTAAGTTAGCTTAGGGTCGGTAGCCGTGTTGCTGCAAAAATAATTATTCTCATATGCACTTATGTATACTATTTTTGGCAGCTTGTAGTCGATGGTTGGTAGCCTTGAATGTGTTTATAGTAATAGTCGAAGTTATTCTTGGACATACATATGTAATCCCCGTGACATCTAAACTGCAACAAAGGGAGACCTTTTTCAATCAATGAGCTGCAGCGTATTCTATTTTTATATTTATTAAAAGGGGCCTACAGTTTAACGCCGGTCCCGAGCACCAGATTCATTAGTTAGAGAAGTTTGGCAAAAGGTAATTATTCGTAGCGGGTCGCTAGCTAATAAGGTGGTGCTGCTGTTGAAAAAATGTCAAATGGTCTGGCTGGATATTGAATCCAGCACCTCTTGGTTGGTAGGCGGGTGTCTTACCTACCACTTTACAAAGGCAAGATTGGATTGGAGAATACCTGGATAGCACTAAATGCATACATAACAAATGGGCCAAATATATAGATGGCGCTTATTTTATAGCATTCACCTCTATTTCCGTAAAAAAAATTAAGTAATTTGTGAGTTATTGTGCTCAGAGTGACGCTACTTTTGTTATTTTCAGAACAATGGATCAAAAACAATTTCGTGTTTTAATTCTACGCCGCTTCTTGATGGGAAAAAATACCGTTCAAGCGAAGCAATGATTTGAAAAGTGTTAATGGGACTTCGCTCCAACAGAAACAACAATAAAACGTTGGTTTGGTGACTTAAATCGTGGCCGTAGAGATACCGAAGAAGCAGAACACAGTAGAAGTCCAAATGAAAACATCGAAAAAATTTAATTTCCGAAATTGAAGTTGCGTTAGTTATGTTACAGCGTAAAGATATCAAAAGAACGTCTTGGCTTTATATTGCATGAGTATTTGAGTAAGCGAAAGTTCTATTCAAAGTAGGTGCCGCGTTTGATCAATGTTGATCAAAAACAAGAAGGTGTTGATGATTCTGAGTAGTGTTTGGCTATATTTCCATGTAACAAACCGACATTTTTGTATCACTTGACTCCGGAATCAAAACGATCGTCATCTGAGTGGACGACAGCAACTGATAAACCTTGTCTGAAGCGCCCGAAAGAACAAAAATCGGTTGGAAAGGTTATAGCCTCCATATTTTGGGATGTGCGTGGTGTAATATTCATCGACTATTTTGAGAAGACAAATACCATCAACGCTGAATATTGTATACCGTTATTGAAGGCCGAAATTACAAAGAGACGACCGCTTATGACAAAGAAAACAATTTTTTTTTTCATCAAGACAACGCACAATCTCACAAGTCAATGAAAAATATGGCAAAAATATATGAATTGAACTTTGAATTGCTCCCACATCCACCGTATTTGCCAGATTTGGCTTTCAGCAACTACTGGCTGTTCGCAGATTTCAAAAATTTCTTACCGGCGAAATTTCGCACGAACGACGAATTTATCGCTGAATTTAAGGCTTATTTTGAGGCAAAAGATAAATCGTTAGGACCGGACTTTTCAGCCCATGTGTTAATGGATGGTCTGGCTGAATATTAAACCCAGGACTCTCTTGGTTGGTAAGCGAGTGTCTAACGTACCACACCAGAGCGGCAAGCTTTGATTGGGGGAAAATTGGTTTGTAGTAATTGCCGACATAAGCGGTATAAATCGGCTGCTTTGTTAATTAGAGATTCAGAACGGATAGCAGCCGAAGCACCTAAGGCTGTTACCTAATTGTAGTGTGGCAAGGTCAAAGTGTATGAGACGAGTTAGGATGGAGAAGATTTCACATCTTAAATGTTTAAAAAAAGGCACTCAAAGAGTGTAGTTTCTAAACAAGCAGCTCTAATATCTGTTAGGGAGTAGCTTATGGCTTCTTATCGGGACACTACTAACTACTATTGAGACAACATCTCAATAGGTTACGTCTCCTGAATTAACGAGTGTAAATCACAGGGCACATTTTGTACAACAGTGTTGCGCTGACTAGGATCAAATTGTACGTTTTCAACCGGGGTCAATTGGATACGGGAGAGTTTTGAACTGTTTATATCAGGGATTAACTTAAACTTCAACACATTTTTATATGATAAGGCTTGTGCATCATCGTAATGTACGTACTGCCGTAATTATCGCTTCTATTAGTGTAAAACAAACTTGTCGATTCCATGGCTTTGTCAGCAGTTGTTTCTATCTTACGGCCTATTATGGCATGTTTTGCATTCGGATTTCCTATTCCATCCATATAGAGTTGAACTCACGCAACAATTAAAGCCAGCTGAACATTCTTTTCAGACCTGAAGTTCATTTCTTACACGGTGGTTACGTCAACAAGCCAAATTGTTGCTTATTGCGCATTGGGTCGTATTTTTTCAAATTTCAGTTCAGACGTCTACGTCGGTCATTTTATTTCGTAAAGTGAGGTCTAAGCATTATAGCTTTATGTGTATTTTGTTTAACTTTACTTGTTAAACTCCTGTATCTCTGGTAAGCTTGGCATTTATCAATTAAAATCATACACATCATCTTCCTTATTAAACTTTTGGTTGATAAGGATTATCTTTGTTAGGGATTATCTCGACTTCATTCAAAGTGCGGGGAAGCTTTCGGTCTGCTCCCTTCTACATGGGAAACAATTGAGTGGAACGGTATCAATGGACCATTGTGGTTAACTAGGAATAATCCTATGGCTTATCTTTCGAGACTATAGTAGAATACAAAAGATATTTTGAGTTGGGATGTCTGCCGTTAACAACCTACGTCTTCAAGTATGCTTGATAGACGCGTTCTACTTTACATTTTTTAAAACGACTTCAAATCTTTTTTACTCAGAAAATAACACAAAGCAGCCGGTCGGTATATTGGGCACTTAATCCGGATTTTTAAAATAAACATTGGGGGTTTTTGTCAAACATAGTTCATTGCACACACAATATCAGTTTTTGATTTCAAAAATGCATATGAAAAAATGTGAATTAAAAGCGATAAACTGAACAACGGGACAACGTGATTTTTGTTTTCAAAAATTGAAACTCATTAGCATGCAATAGTGGATCTAGAGTGTTATTATAACAACAACAACGATAATCATAAACAAAAATACATAATTGTAAAGCCTGCTGGTACTCTAATGATGATGATGGTTTGTTAAAGTTGGTCGACAGGTTGTTTGGTTGGTTGGTTAGTTGGTTGGTTGATCGGTTGACAACCCGGCACGTACAGACTTTATTTGCTAAGGTTTGAATGTCGGCTTTTACGAGTAAATGCAGTTAACAATGGTGGTGATGATGGAACATAAAATGAGTAGAAAATACGAAAAAAAACTTGCAAATTAAATAAACTGACTGGCGTTGCATACAAATTGTTAAGGGGGAAAAAACGCAGCACAACCTGGTTATAAAAATTTTGTTTCTTATTTTTATTTTCAACTTTTTCAAGGTTAATCGTATGAAGTTTTTACAAGTTTTACTACAAATTTATTTTTCTTCTTGTTTTTTTTTACGACCTGTCATCAATTACAACAAATAATGTTGGGGTTCGTTTGTATTTTATAATTTTTCTGGTCTTAACTAAGTGCGTGTAGAAAAATAACAAATTTATTTCAAATGAAAGTGAAATTTTGAAAAAAAAAATAGCAAGTGAACCAGATTTACATTAAATTTTGATAACAAATCAGTTTAAGTAGACAAATAACAGTAAGATATGAAAGTTGTATAATCCAAATATCTGTTCAAAAACTGTGAAAAATAATTGCCTGTCAACCTTTTATTCTTTTGAGGGTAATCAATGTAAATGATAACGCATACATCACCTATTGACTTCTTTGCTGCATGTTAAGCTACTAAAGAAATCCACTGTTTGATTGTTCTTTGATCTCAGATTGTGACTTAACAATACCAAACGCTTCTTTTAAGTGATTACACGAATTGTCGATCTTTGATTTAAAGTAAATAAGAACAAGCAGGCAACACTCTACGAATAATCGTAGAAAAATTTATGAAACGGTCTACCCCTGTGTTTACTGTTCGTCGATTTCGGTTGGAAATTGGTACCATCAGACGATATAAAGTCAGTCGCTTTACGTGAGTACCTGCCCTAGGGCTTTACCTCATGGTGCCAAAACACAAGTGAATACAAAGCGTTTACCAACACCCCCACTTATGTTTAAAATCAGTATCAATTTGAAGCCATGTTATACATGACTTAACCTCCACTCCGACTTGAAGCATCGGAGACTATCTAAGCTCCTACCTGTCTATGAGTCACAGCAGCCGGTTAAGAGTGTAACACCACACGGAGCCAGCATAGCTCTCGCCACGATTCGGTTCTAAACCACCACAACCACGTTGTTCCCACAAAGGGGCCTCACCGTAGTCGGGCAGGGCAGCGTATTCCCTGGATCTTCCTACACCTTGGTAGCAGAATTTAGCCATCTATCTATGAAGCACCTTATTTCCCCCCTTCTCGAGCGATGTCCGAGGATGCAGAACATCAACCACTCCACACCCATGCTGGAGTTAAATAACCATGCCCACTATCACCTCAGCTATCACCATTGTTCTGGATGATAAAATGAGCATAGTCTGTTCAATGAGGAGGGGGTTACCTTGGAGTCTTTCACGCCAACTTGAAGATTTTGACTATACGAATAAGATATCCAATAAGCAGTCGAAGCTAGAGGACCTATAAAGATTGATTGATTGATATTTACAGATTTTGCTTGAGCCTTCGACACTTTTCCACCATAAGGCTTTCTGGCAAGAACTACGTTGTAAAGAAGTTCCACTGAAAATCATCGATTTTATCAGTGCCCTGTACCGGAACTCGACATGTAAAGTGCTTCACGAACGCTCCTACGTAAGGCAGTTTCATGTAAATACATTAGTCCGTCAGGGCTGTGTACTTTCCGCACTATATAGTACTTGATGTAAAAATGGGTCAAGTGACCAATATCGGAAGGGGTATAATTTGGAGTCTTAATGGCCGTCTAGAAGATCTCGATTATGCTAATGGCGTATGCCACCTCGCACACAATTTTAGTCAGACAAACTAAAGCTTATACACACAGCTGCACTTGATATCGGTTTACAGACTAACTTAGAGAAAACAACAGTTTTACGCTTGAATACAACTAATACATCGAAGTGTACACTGGATGGTAGAACTTTTTTATTCTTTTTTATTGTTGTGTAGCGCTATATCCTTTATTAGAGGATTAAGAGAGGATATAGAAAATCGTATTAAAAAGGCAACCCGGAGCCCTACAAAAAGTGGAAAACCCCATAGATTCATATAAGAATCGAACTTTGCCTTTTCTTCTCCCAAGGTGCGGATGCGAGTCGAGGACATACGGTCTCTTCAAGTTTTTATTAACTGATGTCTTCGGTAGATATTTAAAATATTCTGGCCAAAAGTAATATCGCATAGTGACCCATGGGAACGTGCGGGGTGTCGCCAATCAACCTTGGAGTAGTCAGAAGAAAATGGAGCTGTAAAGGCCCCGTTTTTAGAAAAGAGAATGAGAATAGTACCTTGATCAATAAGTTCCCGGAATAACCCCATGTGGCGGTCTCATCGTTCCGATATGAGTTTTTTTTGTTAAGTTGGTATATCTTTCGTTGATATTCCCGATATATCTTTGCGTCATAGCTTGACATTAGCAAAAGATACGTAACCAAGAGTACATCTATCTCTATGTTTGTTGGCGATTTTTTACAATTTTGACCGTTTTGATCCGTTGAGAGGTTAAATCCGATCCTAAGAGTATTATGCGTTATGGGACGTTTGCGTGAAGCAATTCGCCGAAAGAGACCAGAATTGTGGGCAGAAAACTCGTGAATTTTGCACCATAATAACGCAACGTTGCACACTGCCATCATTATTCGAAATATATTGGCGAAAAATGCAACAAAATCATCCAACAGCTACCGAATTCAGCTGATTTGACTCTATGTCACATCTTTCTGTTCAATCGAATTAAAAAACCACTACGGGGAATACGTTTCAGCAGTCGAGAGCAAATAATGTAAAAATCGCAAGAAACCGAATATAAAAAATGTAAATGTCTAGTCATGATTTAGCGGGAATATTAATAACAGATGTACCAACTTAACAGAAAAAATCGGAACGAAGGGACCGCCACACGGGGGTTATTCTGGAATCTTTTTATCAAGGTAGTAAAGGGTCCGCCAAATAATTATTTTTTTTGAAAATACTATTAAAAAAACTACTAAATATTTTCTCAAATTTCTTTTTTTATTTGAAAGTACAATCCTTCCGGTTAATAATGGAAAATAATTTCATTCAAATGGCTGCCTCGGCTGGCCATGCAGTAGCCTACACGATCGGTCCAATTTTTAAGCACATTATCGAATTGTGTGCAGCTGTATTTCACCAATGGCTTTACGAATATTGCCCTTTAAAGTGTCAATTGTCTCTGGCTTGTGGGCGTAACACTTATCTTTGACGGCACCCCACAAATAATAGTCCAACGATGTCAAATCGCAGCTCCGAGGTGGCCAAACGACATCAGCTCTGCGGCTGATAATGCGATCTTTAAAAACAGGACGCAAAACATCGAGCACGTAGCGCCGTGCTGTTGAAACCAAATGTTGTTAATATCCTCCTCTTCAATTTTTGTGAACAAAAATTCGTTCAACATGGCCCGATAACGATCGCCATTGACTGTAACGACCACTCCTTGCTCATTTTCGAAGAAAAATGGCCCAATTATGCCTCTGGACCAAAATTCGCACCAAACAGTGACTCGTCTTGGGTGTATCGGCTTTTCAATGTATGCGTGCGGGTTTTCTGTCCCTAAATGCGACAATTTTGCTTGTTTACATACCCGCCAAGATCAAAATGAGCTTCATCTGATAAGATGATTTTTGATTCTGCAACATTACCATGATTTTCAAAGTAATGTCGCAATATTTCCCAGCGTTGTTCAAGCGTATACACATAGACATGAGCTAAGTGTTACTATTCACGAAATAAGCACTAGTTGAAAAAAAACGTTAGATGGCGGACCCTTTATATCAAGAAAATCAAGGCTATGACAATAACCAATACTAGCAATGAAAACATTATGCTACAGGGTCAAGCAGTCAAGTATGTAGACGGTGGCGCAGAAACCGACGCAGGCAACAGTTTCAATAAAGCTAAAGTGGCAGTCAGTATGGAGAAGCTCACATATACATATATATCCAGACGGACTAGGCTCAGAATATTCAAGTCATGTGTTAAATCATTTCTGCTGTACGGCAGTGAAACCAGGCTCGTTTTGTCTAACATCACACAAAAACTCCAGGTATTCATCAACAAACGCCTCAGATCATATGCAAAATATTCTGGCCTTACACTATAAGTAACACAGAACTGTGTAACATGACTAGAGAGGCACCCATACTGAAAGATATAAGGTAAAGAAAATCGGGTTGGATTGGTCACACCATTCGAAAAAGTCCCAATAGTATCTATTACCAGAATGTCACTCGGGTAAAATCCTCAAGGTTCACAAAAGCGTGTTGGAAGCACAATTATCCAGCAACTAAGGCAGAACAATCTAACAAGGGAAGACACAAAATCAACACCTGTAAACTGTGTAAGATGGAGGTGCCATATGCTATCAAGAGAAGTAACGTGGAAAAAATACAAACTGTCACCATTCCATTACTGACCATTCCTAATGAATATTAAAAAAAAAAAAAATGAAAAAATAATAAAAATAAATTAATAAAAATCCATAAAGAATAATAAAAAGCAATTATTTGTTTTAAAATTATTGAAGCATTACTAGGCAATGACCTTTACTAATGAAGCCACTACCACCGTCATCATATGAATACTGGCCCTCCTCAACAATATCAGTGCAATGCCATACTCGTTGTACACAAATACACATTGCAGTCTACGTTCATAACAAAAATGTGTATTGATAACAACGAAAACAACAACAAAAACATATTAATCGATAACTACAATAAATAAAAAAAAATTTATTTTTCAAAAGTTAAATTTATTTAATAATTATCGATAGTAAATATTGAATATGTTATCGATTCCAATAAAATAATTCATATTCAAAACAAATTAAAATTCCGTTTATTGTTTTCATTTTAGAGGCAAAAGACTCGATATCTTGGCTTATCCAATTAGTGGTCTGTCTCAAAACCGCTGGTCTGACACAACTGTCAGCTGTCAAATATCTGTTATGTTAAATATCCATTTATTTAGTGAAAGGCTAATCCTTTGCGAATATGGTTCGTTCCGTAACCGTAAAACTTACAACAAAAATGGTGATTCAAACATGGCTTTATTTCGAGCATTACGGGATGAATGTGATTGCCATAATGCACCTACTAAGCAATGAATTGAAAAGATTATAAAGAAATTTGAAGAAACTGGAAGCGTTATAGATGTGGTCAGGCCTGTGCATCATCGCTATGTACATACTGTTAAAAATATCGCTTCTGTTAGTCAAAAAGTGGCGGATAATTCAAACTTGCTGTTTTCACGGCTTTTTCAGCAATTGGGCCTATCTTAAGGCTTATTTTGGCGTGTTTTGCTTTTGGATTCGCCATTCCTCCATATAGGGTTGAAGTCACACAACAATTAAAACCGGCTGACTATTCACAACGCCGTCAATATACTGATTGGGTGCTAGAGTAATAGGTTTTCAATGTTGATTGTTATTGTTATTTTAAACAGGGTCTACTGTGCCCCGTCCGGTCTATAGTTTGTTTAGCAGATCTGCGGCTTTTCTTACGAACACCACCGTAATAATGGATATGTCTTCCTTAAGATTTTTATCTAAACCTAACAATAATCCCACATCCATATTCGTACATGTATTCCGCTGTCTCCGATGCTTGTGAGCACAGTCAACAAGTATCAGGGTTGGCAACCCTCTAGTAAAACCCGGGTAGATTTAATTGGGTATTTTATTAAAAAAAAACCGGGGTGGGTTTTTTTCTTAAATATTTTCGTAGTTTTTTTACAACAAAAATAAGTGTAATTTTCGTATTGGGACTAGAAATTTATTTGTTCCGTTTTTGCTCTCAAGCAGATCATGAAATAACTTTTGAGCCAATTTCCAAATCCCATCTCAGAAAAACTTCTCGCCTTTAAAAGCGCTCCAATACGATTTCGTATTTCGTAAAAGGAAATGATTCGATGACATGTTAAAAGATTAACTTATAATTTCTTATACGTCCTAGACAGTTTCTGAAAATGTGGGCCGTAAATCGAAACGATTTTAAGCGAGATGAATATGTGTTGCGTCAGCTTCCCTCACCTTTTTTGTCTTTTTTTGAAAAAACGGAGAATCCAGGTTTTTCTAACCGTTGAACGAGGTAAATTGCTCTTAAAGCGTTTTTGTTCCATAATATCGGGTCCGTCATTTAACGTTTTTTTTCGTGAATGGTAACACTTAGTTCATGTCTGATTTGACAGATAATTAGTTTTATCCTTCCGCTGAACGAATATGGTTGTGTATACGCTTGAATACCGCTGGGAAATATTGCGACATTACTTTGAAAATCGTGGTAATGTTGCAGAATGTGTGTGAAAATTGCGTATGGATTTTGGAAGAAGAGAAGCACCGTCAGCTCCGTATGTAAACAAGCAAAATTGTCGCATTTGGGGCACACAAAACCCGCACGCATACTTTGAAAAGACGATACACCCAAGACGAGTCATTGTTTGGTGCGGATTTTGGTTCAGAGGCATAATTGGGCAATTTTTCTTCGAAAATGAGCAACGAATGGCCGTTACAGTCAATGGCGACCGTTATCGAGCCATGTTGAACGAAGTTTTGTTCACAAAAATTGAAGAGGAGGATATTAACAACATTTGCTTTCAACAGGACGGCGCTACGTGCCACACAGCCGAATTAACATTCGATGTTTTGCGCCCTGTTTTTGAAGAGCGCATTATCAGCCGCAAAGCTGATGTCGTTTGGCCACCTCGGAGCTGCGATTTGACACCGTTGGACTATTAATTGTGGGGTGCCCTCAAAGATAAGTGTTATGCCAACAAGCCAGAGAAAGCGTCAATGCTTTAAAAGACAATATGCGTGAAGCCATTGGTGAAATACAGCTGCACACAATCGATAATGTGCTTAAAAATTGGACCGATCGTGTAGGCTACTACTGCATGGCCAGCCGAGGCAGCCATTTGAATGAAATTATTTTCCATTATTAACCGGAAGGATTCTACTGTCAAATAAAAAAAGAAATTTGAGAAAATATTCAGTAGAAAGTAAAAGAATTTATTTGGCGGACCCTTTACAAACAGGTCGTTATAGCGTAATGTCATGTAAAGAAAGCCTGTATAAAAAGGTGTGAGTACATTGTATTTGTCGCAATAGCCGCCGGAGCACAGCGGTTGCGGCATTTGATCGTTTCTAATAATTGTTTTGAAACTTTAGCGACATGAGGTCTGATGTTATCATGCAAAATAATAACTTAATCATGTCTGTCTTTGTATTCCGGCCGTTTATATCAT
This sequence comes from Wohlfahrtia magnifica, assembly GCA_023159175.1. Classification (NCBI taxonomy): domain Eukaryota; kingdom Metazoa; phylum Arthropoda; class Insecta; order Diptera; family Sarcophagidae; genus Wohlfahrtia; species Wohlfahrtia magnifica. The sequence continues at coordinate 1,855,754 of JAKWBJ010000044.1, read as the reverse complement.
AAAGCACCATTCAAACGAAGTAATTGCAGTTTGCTTCGATCACCCAGTTTTAGCAGCTTATAGTACACAATGATGCCTTGATCCCACCAAGAGTGCAAAATTGCATTATATATACTAATATGACGTGATTGTATAAACAAGCAAAAAATATTGTCGACTTGAACGAAATTTGGAAGCAATAGACCAAAAAAAAAAAAAAAACCATCAAAAACCCCTTTAAAACCTGGTTTAAAACAAAACTCGGGTTTTTGTTAACCCTGACCTGCATCCACATCTGTGACTCTCAGTCTGTTAGGAGTTTAAAGTCCAGAAGTATGGCAGGATACTTCAAAATCTTAAAGCGACTTTCGAATTGTGCACTGATAGTCGTCCTAGAGTGGCAAAGTCCCCTTTGGGCATTTCAGTGTTGTATTGAGGATACTAGTAAGTGGTTGATTTTGCGAATAATTTGTTTTTCAGACGTGGTTACATCAGCAAGCAAAATTGTCGCATATGGAATATCAGGCCGTATTTTTTTGAAAATGACGCTGGAAGAACCGTTACCGTCAATTCAGAGCGTTATGACCAGAGGCGGTCATTTAATGACAATTTATTTCGTCAAGCAAGGTGTAGTAAACAGTATAATGAAATAAAACGTTTCATCGAAATTACGGGGGATAGCCTTGTATCTCTGGTGATAATAATTGCATCGATCAACACGATAGGTTGTTAGAAATGCTTTTTAGCTTTTCTTTGTTAGAAGGCATTATTAAAAAGCGAAAAGTTGTTTACGAGTACGTTTAAAAAGAAGTGCATATTCGAACATTGGGGTCATATTTTGCTTTTTTATTACAGAAGAGGTCACTGCGTCACTGGCTGTTAAAAAATTTGTGAAGTTTACGCAGACGATGCCGTAACTAGAAAAATAGAAGTGAAATTGTTTGCTCGCTTTTGATTTTATGCTGGTCGATTAATCACTAAGAAATTGATGAAATCTTTGAAAAAAAATAATAAGAAACAAACGAATTCGAATCATTACTGAAACGAATGACTAAGGGCATATGAACAAAGGCGATTAGGTCTCTTTCGGACGTGATCATTTAGCTTAAGCTGGTTCAGGAACTGGCGTGAATGCCTTGTGACACTATCACGCCAGTTTTGTGTTCACCTATCCTGGGTTCTTGGTCACAGGCACAGATATTGTTTTTGCGGACATCCATCTTCACGTGAGAGTGGGAGTGTCTCTTACCTTCTGTTAGATTGGCGATTAAGCGCCAGTACATATACGTTGGTCACTGAAAGAGCCTGGGCAGAAGGTGACTCTTGCTTTATTGCCAAACTCATCTGGCCCTGTTTGGATATAAAGCGTACTAAGCAACTGTTCAAACTGAACTGTCGAAGCATTTTCTTTGTTGTATTCATTCTCACGGGCCATTGCGTCATGGTAGGCACGCATATAGGCTGCGCTTATCCGCAAATGACTTTTGTCGTGGTTGTCGAGGATTTGCTGAGGAGGATGAAACTATGGTCCACTTGTGATCTCACACAAAGCTCTCGCTTTCTCGATGGCTTATCGGAGCTATCGATTCTTGACATCAGGTTAAAAGCAAGTTTTATTAGACTATCTGGCTCGTTTCAAATCTAATTTAGGAAAGTACTTCGATGCGGTGTCTCTATTTGATCAGCAGAAGAACTTTGGTGAATAGAACGGTGACAATGCATATCACAATGTGACGTTATGAGTGCTCCCTCGTACCTATACACCTATTACTAAATATAAATGGAGTCTCTCTCGCATAGAATTGATGGAGGAGTTTTTGGCACAACTGAAGAGTTCAAGGGTACACTGCTGCAAGAGCTTACGTTTATGCCAAAAAGTAATTAAAGAATTGCTTCATATTTTGGGCGAAATGTCTTATATCTGAGGGTTTTAATGTTATGAAGTATTTGAAACTCTTTAAGGCTTCCCAAGTAAATCCACTTTTGGTAAAAATTTAACTTCTAATGATTAAAATTAAAATGTTACATTTTTCTTGTTACCCACTGTAGATTTGATGTATTATTTTTTCATTGTATGAATTTGAGTAAAACACTTGCACTTTGTTTAGGGAATTATTGTTGATTTTTCGCTCTCTTTTTTTAAATTTATTTTTGTGTTGCAACAACAACAAAATTAATAAAGAAATCGATGCTGATGATAGGGATGATGACGACGATGACGATCGCAAGGCGTCGCATTACGTACTCATCAGCAATGCAAGCTGGCAACTAAAGGGGAACAGTACGGGACCAGTATATTACAATACATTTTGTTTCATTATGATTATTATTATTGTTGATGTTGTTGTTGTTGTTATATGTACTATGTATATTGTAATGTATTGTGAATTCATTGATCGTTCATTGACTTGAAATTGTTTTTTTTTGCTTTCTTTGTACGTTTTTCTTTTTAAGGTTTGATTATTGTTTATATTTGAACAGAAAAAAAGAAAAAAAATATGTTTTTTGTAAAATCCTCATCTGTAAGTATGGCAAGTAAATAAGAGAAAAACAAAAAATAAAACAAATAAAATGAATATGCAATAGTGAACAAATAAATGGCCTGTAGTGCACTATGTTACCAGATGGAAAAATACTTTTTCTAGAGAATAACAACACATTCTTATTTAAAATATTCAACATAAAGGCTTAACCCCAAAAAATTATGTTTTTTACTTATTGAAATAATAAGTGGCCCACATACATATACTGAATATAGGGTACGAGTATCTAAAATAAGTAATTCGCACTTTACTTTTGCAACACACCACTCGGCCTGTTAATATTGCTCTCTAGGGAGTGTTGATAAAAGGCAAAAAAGAAAAAAGATGAAAAATAAAATTGAATAGTTAAACAAGTTTTTTTCTTTTAATTTACTCGTCATATGAGAAACTGAATTATTGAATTTTGCAAAAGGCAAAAGCTGCAGCAATTTTTTTCTTCACAAATTCATTGGCGATAAATTAAAAGTCAATAACCATCACAAAGAAGAAGAAGAGTAAGGTGAAATATTGAAAACATTCATCTTTGTAATAATTTAAAAGCATCATTAAAACAAAGGGGACTTATTCGTTTCTATACTAAATAGGAATATCGATAACTTTTAACTTGTTTAGAATTTAGAATGCAAAACATTATCGATATCTAAGATTTTTCACTAGATAATCATCACACTAAATAAAAATATCAATAGCTTCTGCATTTGTATGAAATTTTTTGTACAAAATTATCGATTAAAAAAATTTCGCCGAAAAGATTTTATTCCTTATAATCTTTTATAGAAAATTTTCTATAACACTAGAATTTTATACAAAATTATCGATAACTTTTAATTTGTATATACATTTTTAACAGAAAATTATCGATTACTAAGAATTTTTACTAGAAAATTTTCATAACATATATTCTTATATAGAAAATTTTTGAAGTTACATTTTTATATCAATGTATCGATAATTCTTAATTTGTTTAGAATTTGTTATAAAACAAAATCGATAACCTTTGATGTGTTTAGAATTTTTCTATAAAACATCGATAACTAAGTATTTTTTTTATTGCACAATTATCATCCTTAATGAAATTATCGATAGCTTTTGCATATGTATGTATATTTTTTACAAAATTATCGATTACAAAAAATTTTCACCGAAAAGATTTCATACCTTATCATTTTTTACAGAAAATTTTCTATAAAGTTAGATTTTTATACAAAATTATCGATTACTAAGAATTTACTGGAAAATTTTCAAAACATATATTTTTATATAGAAAATTGTTGAAGAAGCTACATTTTTATATTAAAGTATCGATAACTTTTAATTTGTATACACTTTTTTTTACAAAAAATTATCGATTACTAAAATTTTTTACTGGTAAATTTTCATAATTTTTAATTTGTTTAGAATTTGTTATAAAACAAAATCGATAACCTTTGATTTGTTTAGAATTTTTCTATAAAACACCGATAACCAAGTATTTTCATTGCGCAATTATCATCCTTAATGGAATTATCGATTGTTTTTGTCTATTTTTTTTACAAAATTATCGATTACAAAAAATTACCGCTGAAAATATTTTATATCTTATAATCTTGTATAGAAAATTTTAGACAAAGCTAAAGTTTTATACAAAATTATCGATATCTTTCAATTTGTATATGAATTTTTTAAAGAAAATTACCGATTACTAAAAATTATTTCTGGAAAATTTTCATAACATATATTTTTAAATAGAAAATTTTCGAAGAAGCTACAGTTTTATATCAAGGTATCGATAACTTTTAATTTGTTTAGAGTTTGTTATAAAACAAAATCGATAGCCTTTGAATTGTTTAGAAGCTTTCTAAAAAACATCGATAACTAAGTATTTTCATTGCACAATTATCATCCTTAATGAAATTATCGATAGTTTTTGTATATGTATATATATTTTTTTTTTTACAAAATTATCGATTACAAAAAATTTTCACCGAAAAGATTTCACACCTTATAATTTTTTATAGAACATTTTCTATAGTTAGATTTTTATACAAAATTATCGATAACTTTCAATTTGTTTATAAATTTTTAATAGAAAAATATCGATTACTAAGAATTATTACTGGAAAATTTTCATAACATATATTTTTATGTAGAAAATTTTCGAAGAAGCTACATTTGTATAAAAAAATATCGATAACTTTTAATTTCTATATAAATTTTCAACAGAAAATTTTCGATTACTAAGCATTTTTATTGGAAAATATACTTTCTTTTATAGAAAATTGTCGAACAAGCTACATTTTTATATCAAAGTATCGATAACTGCTAATTTGTATACACTTTTTTTTTTACAAAAAATTATCGATTACTAAAAATTTTTACTAGTAAATTTTCATATCTTATAATTTTGAAGAGAATTTTCGATAACTTTTAATTTTCGTGGAAAATTATTGATTACTTACTTACGAATTTTCCACACAGAACAATTATGGATAACTTAGCATTTTAAATGTACTAGGACCAGATGGTATACCAGCAGAATTCCTCAAACTTATTGTGGACAAGCACCCTGCTGTACATGTTCAATGCATGGTTAAGAAATGGAGTTGTTTCTGAAATATAGGCACATCACCGCCTAGTTTTCGCCAACAAAAGAAAAAGAGGCTCAAAATAACCATCAGCTTATTGCCTACTTTAGAAAGATTTTTTAAACCACGAATACGACAAGCAACCCAAAGTTTTGCAGAGCTCTCCAAGAGGAAGCACGGGTTCAAAACGAAAATATCAGCAAGTGGAGCAATTCAGGATGTCTTAAATGGAGGTTTTAAGTTCAGCTCAGACAGACAATCCTTATTCCAGAAGAAATGTCTTACTGGCGACACTGGAAATACGCACTGCTTTTTTAACAGTATTAGATGGACTTAAAACGCGCTTAAAATGTCCCGCATACATCATGAGCATGATTTGAAGTTACTTGAGAGCCCGCGAGCTAATCTACTCAACAGCGTGTAAACAGCATATAAAGTGAGTGATTTCAGGAACAGCAAAAGGCTCAATTCTTGACACGGAGCATAAATATGCCTTCAAAGTATATCTGGTGCGTTACATTGTCTTAGTTATCCCTGACTAGAAATAGAGAGGTGCGAAGAAAACTAAATCATGTGCTGCTAAGGACAAAGCATGGTCTTAAACGTGGACTTAAATTTGCTACAGAGAAAACTGAGCAGGTATTACGAGAAGACACATCCCTTTCATCTTGAAAATGCTAACGGAGGGAATAACCACCCAAGACTACATCAAATACATAGGTCTAAGGCTGGACTCAAGACTAAACTTCGACGGTCAGTTGCAGTACGCTGCGGTGAAGGCTTTTTCTCCCACTGAGTCACTGAGAAGACTGGTGGCAAACTTTATGATATGGACTAAGTAGCCAGTTTATTGTGAGATTTGGGCAGACTCGATTAAGCAAAGAAAATACTAAACTATAAAGATAGGGAGGAAGAAGTAGAAGAAGTAGTCAATTTGTAAGTACAAGAGAAACTAATATATAAAGAATCTAAAAACTGGAAGCTCATATATTTACCTATGCCACAACCAGCTGAGGCTCTTGGTAAACCGAAGTATAGTAATAGGGTCATACTCGGCAGGGAGGTTGGAGTGTGGAGCGAAAATTCAACTAAGAGTCTATGCCTACTGCCCGAAAGTCGAGGACAATGACGTAATAGACTTTCGACCGTCTCTAACTCTTCCTCGTATTCGCACAGCCTACAGTATTCGCACAGCCTACAGCAATCGGTATTCACCCATCAATGAGTCATCGAACGGATACCGCAATAAACCGTAATTAGCCTCAGCTACACTTTACTCACAGAGAGAAGAAGTAGTACACGTCTTACGACTGGAAACAACCGGCCATATGGATCTACAGACTCTGCAACCCGATTCATTAAACCAGATTTGACCACCCTTTCCAATGCAGAACCTCTCAAGTATACTAATATCATGACTCAACGGCGCCAAGACGGAGTCTGCTGGACTATTGATCCATTGCCATGACGAGCCAATTCATCAGCTCAGCAAAGTTGTACTTTCTTTCTACCCAAGGCTAGTTTGCAGTCCCGAACGGCTTTGGATCTGATCGTACACAATCTGAGTGCCTAATAGCCGCCTGACTGTCCACGAAGATGGTCAGTAGATTACTGTCAAAACTTCCGCCTGGAAGACACTGCCGCTCAACTTATAAGAACACCTACGGTAAAGTGTTCGCAGTAGACATTAGCGCTGGTGCCTTCCTTTGTCTTGGATCGGTCTGTAAAAAAGACAAGAACGTCAAGAGGTATCACCACCTCTAAAGTCTCTAAGCTCATGGTCGTCAGTATATAATCACTTGCTCTTTGACCCATTCCGAGACTGAAATTCAGACAGTATCCCACCAAAAGCCCAGTTCTCTGAGCCTTAGGACACTGCTTGCCACCTGAAAGTAAATTTAAAGATCCAAAGAACCTGCGGAATACTCCTACACGCCCCCGTGATGGAAAGCTGCACACTACTCAGCTTTAATAAGCCTTATTTACCACCCGCAGCGTGCTCTAAGTAAGAATGGGGTGCACCACCATGCTGTACAGCCTGTAAACAGCATGCGTCTTCAAAGACCAACTCCTTCCAATTAAGTTCATGCAGGAATAGAGAACGCTTCTCGATGTGCCTTTTCCACGATAACACCGAGGTATTACGGCGTAGAACTGGCAGCGTGAAGGATGAGACTTTACGCTTTCTTGAGAATAAAACAAACTCCGTCTTCGCTGGGTTGACGCCAAGCGGAACGTTAATGTCACTTTAGCTGTGACGGTGGAAAACATTACAATGAACTCATGGAATTTTGGTCAAGTGTTAGAAATCGTTTCACCTATAGCTTCAAGCATATTTTATTCATTTCATAGCCATATTGAAGTATTAATGCAAAATCTTATATTCCCAGTCGGTGGAAACTTTCATTCTTTGATCCTTTAATAGCATTTTTTGTAATTCATCGGTTTTTTTTACATATATTTTCGATAACTTTATAAGATTGTGTGCCAATTGTGTCTGTTGTTAAGCTTGCTTCTTAAAGAAAATGACTTTATTTTCAATTTCCATTGCCAGTCACGGTGATGATGATGATGATGATCTTCTCCTGCTCTATTCAAGATAATAAAACAATTAAAACGAATTGATGTTACTGCCAAGCGTTTAAATAAGAAAAACAATAACAACAAATTCTTGCAAGTCAATGTTAACTAATTGTTAGCAATTAATTTATTTTTAAATGAAATTAAAACAAAAAGAGAAAATGAAATGAAATCACAGAAATATTTTATAGCTTCTTAGTATAGCACGCCAACTTCTCATGCACTCATATGGATCTGCTGAATGAACAAAAACTCCGTTTGTGGAACAAAAAGCAACGCCAACATTCCTTAAACACCTGAATTCAAACGAACAAATCATTCGTATTCATGCCAAAAACATTAAAAACAGCAAACAGTCAGACAGACGGTATGGCCAACAGCCACTACTGGTGTTCTAAACGCAATCCAGGGGATTATTTAGTATTTAAGGCACACAAAACTGCTTAAATTAATGACGCAGACGCACTTAACGATCGCTATACTGGAGGAAAAACGTTTCGTTTGCTACGATGTGATGAATTTTTATACGTTTTTCACAACCATAAGAGCTGAGTTGAGAATTAAATTAAATTGAATTGAATTCGAATACAAATTGAATAGGAATTGAATATTTTATTGTCTACTATTTAAAGATATGCTGCTTCTTCTTCTGCTCATACTATACGTTTTTAAGGATCTTTAGAATAGAACACACTCTGTTAGTATATTACTATTATGGCAGTGCGCCTATCATGCTGCCACACTGCTGCAGTAACATCGTCTTGATCATGATCATACAAAGACTCTAATCATACGAGTATATGAGAGATTTTATATAAAACAAAAACGCTTATTCGTGAAAATAAACGAATAAAATAAGTTATCTTTTAAGTTACTTATGGAAAGACCCCCTTTTCGTTGTAATTTAACCTCAACACAGTATCCTATTTTAGCTTTTGGCTACAGAAGCAGCGGAATACATTGAAATAAGTATTTACAGAAATAGCAAAAGTAAAAAAACGAATAAGGCATGACTGTACTTGTTGCAATGCTTCTATTTTTTATTTTTTTGCCAATTTCTTTTAAATTTTTGTTTGTTTTTTTTGGCATCTAATCTACTCGTTTTTGCTTTATTCTTGAAATTTTCCAAAAGATCGTGCTGTGCTTTACTTCGCTTGCTCTTAATATGTATTTTTGCCTTTGATGGAATCTTTTTACTCCATTCAGAGCATGGAAGCATATTAATAAACAAAAAATCGAATGCGATATTTGAGAAAGAAAAAATTAGTGAAGAGAGTTTTAAGATAAATTAATTCAATTAATGCAGATCAGCGTTGTCATCTTTAGCACTGTTTCTAGTGCTTTTTAAAATTTGCGACGCGAAAATTTTGGAGTTCAGTGCTTAGTGCCTTTTTTTGTTCTAAATTTTATTTCATTTTACTGTTTTTCTTTCTATTTTTGGTGGCACCCAATATTCCAAATCGTAATAAAAACCTTTACTAAAAGGTAACAAACACAATATCTTTGCTAGAGTGTATTTAAATAAAGGGTCCGCCATCTAACGTTTTTTGTTTTTCAACTAGTGCTTATTCCGTGAATGGTAACACTTAGTTCATGTCTGATTTGACAGATAATTATTTTAACCTTCCGCTGAACGAGTATGGTTGTGTATAAGCTTGAACAACGCTGGGAAATATAGCGACATTACTTTGAAAATCATGGTAATGTTGCAGATGAAGCTCATTTTGATCTTGGCGGGTATGTAAACAAACAAAATTGTCGCATTTGGGGCACAGAAAACCCGCACGCATACATTGAAAAGCCGATACACCCAAGACGAGTCACTGTTTGGTGCGGATTTTGGTCCAGAGGCATAATTGGGCCATTTTTCTTCGAAAATGAGCAAGGAGTGGTCGTTACGGTCAATGGCGATTGTTATCCGGCCATGTTGAACGAATTTTTGTTCACAAAAATTGAAGAGGAGGATATTAGCAACATTTGGTTTCACAGCCGAAGCTATGCTCGATGCTTTGCGCCCTGTTTTTGAAGATCGCATTATCAGCCGCAGAGCTGATGTCGTTTGGCCACCTCTGAGCTGTGATTTGACACCGTTGGACTATTATTTGTGGGGTGCCCTCAGAGATAAGTGTTATGCCAACAAGCCAGAGACCATTGACGCTTTAAAAGACAATATTCCTGAAGCCATTGGTGAAATACAGCCTTTGGACTATTATTTGCGGGGTGCCCTCAGAGATAAGTGTTATGCCAACAAGCCAGAGACCATTGACGCTTTAAAAGACAATATTCCTGAAGCCATTGGTGAAATACAGCTGCACACAATCGATAATGTGCTTAAAAATTGGACCGATCGTGTAGGCTACTACTGCATGGTCAGCCGAGGCAGCCATTTGAATGAAATTATTTTCCATTATTAACCGGAAGGATTCTACTGTCAAATAAAAAAAGAAATTTGAGAAAATATTCAGTAGTTTTTTTTATAGCGTTTTCAAGAAAAAAAAAATATTTGGCGGACCCTTTACAATACTATACATATTGTTTCTTGTATGTCTTAGCCCATACAAATTACACCGGTCTATAGCAAAAAAGCCTTTAAATAAAACTACTCGTATATATACATATGCACTATATATGTGTGCAATTTTTGAATTTTTTTTTTACATTTGAGGAATCAATATTCAGTTAAAGCAGGTTGTGGAAACGGTTGTGGCCATAACGAAGTTGTTTGTCAGATTGATTTGTTTTTGTACTTTCTATTTATTTATTTAGCAATGTATCAAACGACAGATGTTCCCAAACTTCATTTTCATAACAGTATCTTCTGCAAAACCTTCGAAAGAAAGCATAAGATTTCAATTGGACGATAACTCCAGAACAGAATTATTTTCGCGTTCTTTCATTTTTTTTTTTTTTTGGGGTACGTGTCGGACATATTAATGGTATTAAATAAATTGGTTATAAAGGGAAGGATCAGGAGTAAAATTAGTTTTATAAATTTAGGCTGCATGTTGTCGTGTCCAATTGAACTAGAATTCACAGTCGACATGACATCATATTAGGTAACGCTTTCAAACTTAAAATTGTCATGCCCAAGTAATTCAATATCAGAATTAGCAACATCACGAGGAAAACTATAGAAATAAATAGTTATTTTCCGTGGCTGTAATGTACCAACCAGAAGGTCCTCGGTTCAATACCAGGCCAGACCATCTGAAAAAAGACAAAGTTTTTCAACAGCGGTATCACTTCATAACATTAGCTAGTAACTGGTTATGAGTATTACCACTATCGAAAACTTCTCTAATGCATTGGCCGTTCGGAGCCGGCGTTAAACTGTCGGTACCATTCAATGAGTCTAAAAATAGAATCGGGTGCAGCTCATTGACTGAGAGAAGTCCCTATGTTCCTTCATAGAATGTTATGGGAATTAATATATAATGGTATTTCGACAAATCTTGACGAGTTGAGAGCACTGATTGCGGCGAAACTCTCTACGTGGATCCTAACAGGTCTTGAGATTTAATTCCCGGTTATGATAAGCGGCCCTATCTATAGCATAAACTTCTGACTGGAAAACAGTGCAATCATCGGTCCACACCATCAGAGTAGAAGCCCGACCCTCTACCAATTTCCGCCCTCGCGACATCGGTATAGACCGCGACTGTGCCATCTCGAAGGACATAACCTTGCAGCAGAGACTTATCAAAAAGAATAATCCAAGAATATCGTTAAACTATATCTTATTGCAAAAAACATGCTGCAAAACGCATTAAAAAAATAATAGATTTCTAATTATGTCTATTCAATGTTTATAATTGAAAAACGTTCAGAAAGCGAAATATTTTAAAATTAAAATTTTCAACAAATTTATAATAATAAATGTGAAATCAACTGAGTACTGGAACTACTGAACCAAGGCGAATTCAATAAGGTGGCCCTAATTTACCATGTAAGCAACAGCTGATACATTCGCGTATGTCCAAAAACACAAACATTTTGTATTTTGTTGCAAACTTTTTGCTTACCACAGTATTGCATTATATTGACACACCGAAATTTTGTTTTACGGTGTTGTATTCGTTTTTAATTGAAGACCACCTTATTAAATTCGCCTTGTACTGAACTAAGTGAACGACCTAGCTCATTTAAGTGAGATGAACTAAAAAGAGCGATCACTGAAAAGCAGTGTTGTCAGATCTTTTTTAAGCTTTTTCGCCAAATTCAATGTCAAAAATCGCCAAATGATCTTTTTTACTTTTTTGGCTATAAAGTTTATATTTTTTAACAAATAGAATAATAATTCGTTTCAAAATCTTAAATTTCGCCAAAAGTGGAAAAAAATTCGCCATAATTATATTTTGTTAATTTTATAAAGAAGAAATATTAGCGAATACAAAAAGTGTGCAATATTTACTATAACATAGTGTTGCATTTGCACCTTTTTAAAAACGTGTTTTTATGAGTTTGTAGATTGCAGTTAAAATAAAATAAATTTTGTTTTTGGTTTTAATTAAAAAATCCTTTTTTCAATACAGTTACGTGCACCACTGCTTGTAATCTTTTTACAGGCAATAACAATGTTTATTCTTAATTACTCTGTCTGTTTACAACTTTATAAACAACCACAATTACTCAATAGATCTTTCTAAGGTGTGTTTTTTATAGAGGTATAGAACTTTAAGTTGCAATAAAACAACGATGGATTATTCGATTGACATGAATTTTATTTATCCGAGAGATAATCTTGTGGCATTACATTTTAAATATGATTTCTGGCATATGACCGCCACGGCTGGCGCGGATGTAGTCCAATCTGGACGTCCAGTTTTCGATTACTTTTTCCAACATTTGTGGCCGTATATTGGCAATAACACTGCGAATGTTGTCTTCCAAATGGTCAAGCGTTTGTAGCCTAGCGGTGTTAAGTCACAAGATCTTGGAGGCCAATTCACAGGTCCAAAACGTGAAATGATAATGCGATCGAGTGTAGCTTCGCCAGTGTGTCACGTAGCGCCGTCCTGTTGAAAACAAATGTTGCTAATATCCTCCTCTTTACAAAAACTTCGTTCAACATGGCCCGATAACGATCGCCATTGACCGTAACGACCACTCCTTGCTCATTTTCGAAGAAAAATGGCGTAATTATGCCTCTAGACCGAAATCCGCACCAAACAGTGACTCGTCTTGGGTGTATCGGCTTTTCAAAGTATGCGTGCGGGCTTTCTGTGCCCCAAATGCGACAATTTTGCTTGTTTACATACCCGCCAAGATCAAAATGAGCTTCATCTGAAAAGATGATTTTTTTTTTTTTTTGGCAAAATCGGCATCTTTTGTAAGTCGATCGCAGGCCCAGATTCCCAGCGTTGTTCAAGCGTATACACAAGCATATTCGTTCAGCTGAAGGATAAAACTAATTATCTGTCAAATCAGACATGAGCTAAGGGTTACCATTCACTAAATAAGCACTAGTTTAAAAACACGTTAGATGGCGGACCCTTTAAATAGATATGTAGTCTCATTATTGTTATACACTCGTATCCAAAACGTTATACACTTTTTATTCGACACATTTCACATTGCCTTGTATTGGAATTCAATTACTCTATGCGACAAAAAAGAATGAAGATAAAATACCTGAAAAGTTATAATATTTTTCTAATAAAGGCTATCGAGTACAACAAGATTCCAAAATCCAAAAAAAGGGTTTTCATACCTTCATACACTTCTATATTTATAATTTAGCGGAATAATATCCGATTTCAAGCTTTTCAGTGGATTTAGAGGGCCTTTTAAATGATGATACGATATACTTTATAGCCCTGAGGTGTGTATATATAAGAATATTTCAAGGAAATACATTAATTTTTTGTCGAGTTTAGAGCTTTTCTCGTACCATTTATGAATTTAACTCTTTCGTTGTCAGTTGCCGACAATTGCATTATATAAGTAAACTGGAACCTAAAAATCTATTAATTTCAGTTCCTTTCTCGTTACCGAGAAAACAATTGTGGCAATACTTTGGAGATACTACTTATATACAACTACACAGCGTTGTGAAACTCTTATGTTTTTGTGTTTTTCTGTCAAATTTAAAATTAACGAAAAAGCTATCTTTTGGCGTCAGTGCTGAAGAAACACTTAAAGAATAAAGAACAAGTTTTCCACGAACAATTCCGTTTGTTTTTATTAAAACACTATAGTAGACACTATACAATTGAAGTTCAGCTGCCATCTATAATAATAATAAGTCGCCATGTCGCCAAACCGAAAATTAGAACGCCAAATAACTTTTAAAATCGCCAGGTTTGGCGAGAAATCGCCAGGTCTGACAACCCTGAGTCTGGCTTGCAGTGATAATTTTTGTATTTAATTTTTTTTATATCTTTTTTTAGTTATAAAAATATAACGAAAATTTATACAAAAATTTGAAAATATGACAGATTTTGTATAATTATAAGAAGAGTGACAACACGGATTTCAAAACAAACGCAAATCCAAGCTCGGGTTAATATGTGTATGAAATTTATTTATTAATGTCGGGACGGCGCGAACGCCATTCCCGGCTACCAAAAATTACACGCACGAGTTATTCGCATTAGGAATAATCGCGGAGGTCAACTCAACCGTAAGTGCAATGGCCAAGCCTCACTCCGGGGGAACCGCCTTCATGATCACGGTAACCCCTACGCCAGGTAAGTATGCTTTCATCCGCTCAACCTCAACGTCTTATACTAAATCACAAATAAACTCAATGAGAATTAAAAACGAATGTCACACACAAATTTATATGAACAAAACTAAATGTATCTGTAGTACGTACGTATAGAGTATCTCATAGTTTGGTTTGGGTTTGTTGTTGGTGTGGTGGTTGTTTTATTTTTATTTTATTTTTTCGTTTTCTTGATTTTATTCGTTCGCTTTAGTAACATGAACTCATACAGCTAAAAAGAGCAGAAATTCTTTAGATGATTGTCCGTCCATACACATTCAAAACATATTCATCCGTAAGCAAGATTGTTTTGTGCAGGTTCTTATAATACTTCACTAAAAAATATTTGGATTTTTCAGCAGTTAAAAAATTTCTTGTACGACAAATTCGACATAGATGATGAACAAGCGACTAATAACGAGCTAGCGGAGCGTTTAAAAAGTATTTTCTTTTATTCCACACATACGAAGTGATAAAAGAGCGATACGGTTCTCGGTTTCTGACCACGACGTTGTGAAGTCTACGTACAGACGTACGCATTAGAGGTAATCTTACAGAAACCATATTATAATAAAAGGTTATGTTTAAGGTTAAGGGTGTAAAAGGTGCTCAACGTAAAGGATGTCCCAAATTGAGGAATCATTTTAATTTTGCTGTCATTTTTTTCTATTTTTAATTTTTATTCTAAATTTTTATTTTCAGTTTCTAAATACATTCGGGTTAGTTAATATCGAACGTTACACGAAGGAACAACGTGCTTTTATTACTAAGATGTAATTCGAAAATTTAGAACAAAATTCGGTAGAGAAAATGCTCCAACAAATCGAGCCATCAAGCTGATGGTTGAGAATTTTAAAAAAACTGGATAACCGAAACAGAATTTATCAACGTAGTGGTATAGTTCACTCGAGAATACAGCACTTGTGAGCAGAAGTGTTGAAGAAGAATCCAGAAACATCCATTCGTCAGTGTTCGCAGCGGCTTAACATCAAACGATGTACATTATTCAACATTTTGCTTCGTGATCTCCTTTTAAAGGCTTATAAGATCCAGCTGATCACGCATTACGTAGGCAATTCTTTTGTTGGGCCATCGAAACGCGAGAAGAAAATAAGAAATTTTTTTAACAAAATAATCTTCACCGATGAAACGCATTTCCAGCCTAATGGCTACGTCAACAAGCAGAATTGCCGCATTTGGGGTGAAGAGAATCCAAGAGTTATCTTAGAGCAACCATTACATCTACTAAAAGTTACGGTTTGATCCGCAAATTGGCTAATTTGTAAGACCACAGGCTTATTTTCCATCTTAGCCAAATAATAACGAGGATCAAATATTCTCAGCTTGCGTACTATCATTGCTTTTGTGCGGCTGTGAAAATTTCAATCCCAACAAAGTCCTAAAGTGGAGATTACAAGCATTTATTAACAGATGTCTTCGTTTCATCGTAAAAATATTCTGATTAAGGAAGATTTCTAACGAAAAACTGCTAGGCTTCCGCTCAACTGCTCATTTTATTATAAAGAAGTTCACAAGAAAACGTCAACATCACCAGCAGATAGACCACTTCTGCTTCAGAAGAACATGACAACATTACTTAATGGACGTTCTGGTAAGTGCTGATGATGGCTCAAAACACCACCTTTTAATGGCCAAGCTTTAGCCCAAAGTGGCAGCCGTTGTCGATTGAACTACCAGGGCCTGTTTCCAGAAATTTAATATGCAAAAGCTTAAATTAAGACACGTTCGGGACACTTTTGATTTTGCTCTGTGTGAGAAACTCAACAACAGGCCTAGCCATGATTGTGGTGGTGAGGCTCAGTAGTCCTTTGTCAGTTAAAAACAACAACAAAAGGAAAAAGAAAAACAACTCAGAAAACCCATTTGAAATGTGCCGTGAGAACATGGCAATTCATATCAGTAATTCAAGCAGAGAAGTCCCGCGCGAACGAATTCAGTATTAAAGCAGAAAAAAAGAGCATACGAGTATAGTCAACTCGGTAAGAATCCACGAATTTAGACTATGAAGTACTATATCAGCTAACACACTTTTCCTATTTGGCCACCTGCCACTAAAATATAAAATATTTTATATTTTTAAAAGTTACGAAATTATTAGCTTATCCTAGCTTTCTATGAGGGTTGGCAGCCCACGGGGTAATCAAATTAAACCCACAGGGGTTTTATTGGGTATTATATTCAAAAATACCCGCCCGGGTGGATTTTTTTATTTAAATATTTTTGTTGTTTATTTACAAGAAAAAAATAATTAAAAATTTACGTATTGGGAGTATAAATTTATTTGGTCCATTATTTTTAACTTCAAAATGATAATTAAGTTGCAAATTTATCAAAATAAGAATG
The DNA here is from genome assembly GCA_023159175.1 of Wohlfahrtia magnifica. Lineage (NCBI taxonomy): Eukaryota > Metazoa > Arthropoda > Insecta > Diptera > Sarcophagidae > Wohlfahrtia > Wohlfahrtia magnifica. Next base: position 1,839,018 of record JAKWBJ010000044.1, on the reverse strand, counting down.
ATATGATAGGTATGATATGATAGGCAAGACACCCGCCTACCAATCAGGCCAGACCATCTTAAAAAAGGAAAAAGTTTTTCAACATCGGTATCACCCCATAACATTAGCTAGTAACTGGTTATGAGTATAAATACTATTGAAAACTTCTCTAAATGCATTTGCCGTTCGGAGCCGGCGTTAAGCTGTAGGTCCCTTTCAATGAGTTTAAAAATAGAATTTGGTGCAGCTCTTGACTGAGAGAAGTGCCCCCATGCTCCTTCATGGAATGTTATGGGAATTAATAATAAATGACTGTTTACATGCTTTCCCACCTCTGAGCCAATTTCCGAATCCCGTTACAGAAAAACTTATTATATTTTGAGGCGATCCAACTATGAAGCTAATTTTAGATGGTCTTGCAAAGAAGTGATTCGATGAAATGGTAAAAGATATTGTATCCATGAAACAGCCACTAGTCGGAGGAGGGTGTGGCATTTGGGCGTTTCTCACAATCGTTTGGCAACATTTGCGATACGAGGCCGAGCGTTGTCATGCAAAAGTCCGGCCGTTTTTCTCATAATGCACGAAGTAATTGCGGTCAGCTTTAGCAGCCCGTAGTACCCAACACTTCCTTGATTCATGAGTGTAAAATTGCATTATAAATACTGACACAACATAATTTTGTTCTGGCGTGAGTCTATTCATGATGAATTGCCAAGCCAAACTGAGAATAAATTACTTGACAGCTGTTAAATCGGTTGCCATTTTGAAAAGAAATGCCAACTTAAAGTTATATACCTCTATAAAAAACACGCTATATTACGATTTAATATCCGAATCCGAAAAATTTTTCTTTGTTAAAAATGGGATTTTTTGAGCTGGATATGGTAGCACAAATTTCAACATAAATGTCAGTTCGCCTTTATTGTCAAATGGTAATATCGAGTGGCACTACCTTCTATTTTCTTATATCATGGTTTTTAATATAATGTTTAAAGTCAGAATACTAGATTTCGAATGAAAAAATTATTGTATTCAAATGACAAATACGAGTAAGTAGCAGCATTCATGTTGTATACTAAGTACGAGTATGTGCTAGGATTGCTATATATTTCATCACATTTAACTTTCGATAACTCACATTTTTCTATAGAAAATTTTTTCATTAAATTACCTACTAATTCATTTATTTTAAGACTCTCTAAACTTGTTAATTTTATACAAAAAATGTTGGAAATGCCTAAAAATTACCCATAAACTTATTCGAGAATTTTCTTAAAGTTTTCGAATTTTTTAGTAGAAGCTTTGCGCAAATTTGTATTTTTTTAATAGTCAATAGTCGAACAAAATTATTTTCAATATTATTGGTGTTCGTGAGTATTTTCCTTTCATTTTTATTTAAAATTTAATACCGTAACTAATCCAGCTATTGTTGGGGATTATTGCATTGTTCAAATTTAATTTTAGGGGAAAAAATTAACAATTTTAAACACGAAACAAATTATGAAATTTTAATGGAATAATTTAATGTGGCATTAAAAAAAAACCAAAAGAAAAAAATCCACACAAAAAAATGCTAAATATTCATTAAAAATGAATGAATGCATCTAGAAAATTACGTTTATAAAATATAATTAAATTTTTTTTTATTAATAATTTAATTAAAAACCAACAGACTAAACAAAATTATAAACCCAATCATACACACATTCTTACTAAGAAACAAATCAAAATAATTAATACTTTTTGATAATGATGATGAATGAGTCACTTTGTACATAAATAAATTGCATTAAATTTGTATAGACGGACACATGGTTGTTAAATTTTCCATTTAAATACTCCTTTTACTACATTTACATTCGCATTCTGTTTCATTTCTTTGAAATAAACAAAAATAAACACAGAAAAACAAAGACTTTAAGAAAACAATAACAAAAAAAGGAAAAAAAAACACAAAAGAGTTAATGACAAACAATAACACAAAACACGACGTCGTAAAAAGCCACGACCTACCTCAATATTACTTATATTTACAACAACAATTGAAAACGATAGCAATCGGTTTCTTTTCTTTTATGGCGTTCGACTAAAACAAAACAAAAGAATGCGTCTTCGTAATAGTAGTAGTAGTTGTTGTTGCTGTCGTTCTTCTTCTTCTTCTTTTTTGCTATTTTTAAATAATTTACAATAACAACTGTATAGACAATGAACTATAGCGACAATTTAAAAGAAAAAAAAAAACTAAATAAAACAATAACAATGTATTCATATTTTACAAAAACAAATAAAATGTAAACAATCGTTGGTCAGAAACAGCTATAGCAGCAGCCATTATTCCAAGAACACCAACAACAAGTATAGAGACAAAGACAAAAAACATTTGGATAAGCAACAGCAACACACAACCGAGATGAAGATGAAATTCTCTTTGCAAGAACAATAACAAGACTTTTCATGGTTGTAATTAGCAACCATGATAGCGTTGAGATAAAAAAGAGAAGGGAGTTATATATGATATAAAATGTTACAGAAGATAACAAGGCAATTATGTAAAGGTTTAATGATTTTTTTTTGTCGAAAATAGAAATTTGATTGTAAAAATAAAGAAAATATTTCACTTTCAAGGTTAACAAGCAAAAATGATGCATTTGATACACTCGTCCCGCACATATTGTTGTGCTCATGTAGAAAACGGCTGACTCGTCTTTTTTTCAAAATTGAGTTTTTTAGTGATTCCTATACGTTGTACACAAATATGTACATCTTGTCACAAAAATGTTATGCAATAGCATCAGATATAACGATTTTACTAGCAGTTCTATGAAAAGTTCTAAGACATTTTCAAAATTTCTTTCAAAAAGCACTAAGTTAGCGAGCGTATAATAAGGAAATTGTTATCTAAACACCAAATTTGTATTTGATTTTTATTGAAACCTGCATTTAAAAGAAAGTTAAATTTTAATAATTATCTTGTCTTTCATCAGGTCACTCAATAAATCTGTAGGGTGACAAATAGATGGCGTTGCTAAAATTTTTTCCATATAATTTGATTATTAATTCGTGAGTTATAGCATTTTGTGTGTAGCACTTTTGTTATTGAAAAAAAAAAAAAAATGGTAAAAAGTGAACTTCGATTTTTGATAAAGCATTGCTTTTTGATGAAAAAATACAGTGGAAACCACACAATGGCTTGATAAACATTATCCGAACACTGCTCCATCGATACAAATGGTGGAGAAAAGGTTGGCTGAATTTAAACGTGGTAGTACCAGCACAAATGTTGCAGAGTGCAGTGGGCGCCCAAATCAGGCTGTTATTCCAGAAATCATTAAAAAAAACCATAAATTTGTTATAAACGATAGCAAATTAAAGGTGCACGAGCACGAGATGGCACTGTTTTTACCATTTTATACGAACATTTGGGTATGCGAAAGCTCTGTTTAAAGTGGTGGCCGCGTGAGCTCACAAATCGTGTTACAAGTCGATGAAAACGTAAACCCCAGATTTAGTCCCCAGCGACATTTTCCTGTTTTCAGATCTCAAGAGAATGTTCGCTGGAAAAAAATTTAAGTCCAATGATGAAGTAATCGCTGAAACTGAGGTCTATTTTTACTAGAAAGTCGTGCTATAAAAGTGGTATCGGAAAGTTGGAAAATCGCTGTATTCGTTGTATTGCTGCGATGTTGAATAATTTTTTTTTTCTTACTTATCTTACGGACTTATTGAGTGACCGAAGATAAAAACATCTTCTGCTATAAAATTGAAATTATTGGACTTACGGCCATTATATCTATAAGTTCTGGAGGTGAAAATGTTAGAAAACTTCTATGTGGCCATTGATCAAACAATTTAAATTAAATTTTGTTTAAAAATTGGAATAAAATGCTTCAAATGTGGACAAAGGCATACGATAGAGTTAAGAAAACTAATATTGCTAGTAACTCTGTTTTTAAGGTCTTAGGCACTTACATCGATGCCTTAGCAAGTCAACAACTGTTAAAGAAGGAAAGTGTTGTTGTTGAACAATTGTTGAATGACCCCTCCGGTTGGCTCCTGTCATTTAGTTTTATTTATATATCCTGCGCATAAGACGTGTTTTGGAGATTTTTTATATATTTAAGCTGAAAGGCATTATATTAGAACTGCTGATTGTTGTGATTTCCTCAGGAGCATCATTGATATAGGGATACGATGGCATAACCAAAACTGAGATATTCCAGTAAAAGAAGACTCTTGTAACCTATTGCATCCTGGGTTTGAGTAGTCTAACTCCTAATTAAAAAAAGAAAAGAAGCATATAAATATGTAGGTCTGATCAGAGATTTATTTCTGTTAGCTCGGGAATTTAGATGCCTTAGCAAGTCAACAACTGTTAAGGAAGGGCTTTTTGACACTTCAATTGGGTCGTGCTATTATTTTTTTTTTACCAACGCTGTATTTGTAACCTCATCGTATTCTGGGAGGTTATAATAAAGGGTCCGCCAAATAATTTTTTTTTTTTTTTAAACACGGCGCAAAACATCGAGTGTAGCTTCGGCTGTGTGGCACGTAGCGCCGTTCTGTTGAAACCAAATGTTGCTAATATCCTCCTCTTCAATTTTTGTGAACAAACATGGCCCGATAACGATCGCCATTGACTGTAACGGTAAACTCCTTGCTCATTTTCGAAGAAAAATGGCCCAATTATGCCTCTGGACCAAAATCCGCACCAAACAGTGACTCGTCTTGGGTGTATCGGCTTTTCAATGTATGCGTGCGGGTTTTCTGTGCCCCAAATGCGACAATTTTGCTTGTTTACATACCTGCCAAGATCAAAATGAGCTTCATCTGCAACATTACCATGATTTTCAAAGTAATATCGCAATATTTCTCAGCGTTGTTCAAGCGTATACACAACCATATTCGCTCAGAGGAAGGATAAAACTAATTATCTGTCAAGTCAGACATGAGCTAAGTGTTACCATTCACGAAATAAGCACAAGTTGAAAAAAAAAAAAACTTAGATGGCGGACCCGATACATATATAGTGTTAAGCAGAATAATTTCTCTGCACTTGCTGCAATCTTTCAAATTGCCAGTGATACCTTTCTTCCATGTAGGTGGCATCCTTCCTTCCCCCCATACTGATGTAATGCGAGGCAGTAGAAGTTCAGCCATGGTTTGCATGTCAACTTGTAGAATTTCCACCGCTAATCCAATACACCAGCCGCCTCTTTTATCTCCTTGAGATTGGGAGTGTTGCACAGTATTCTTAAATTATGTTCTGCTTAGCTGTTCTGACCCATTTCCTCAATTCGCTAAGAGTAAATAGGGATTAATCTGCTTGCACAAGTATGTCGAGACACCATAAACACCCTTAAAAAGAACTTAAGGTTTATTAAAAAGGGTTATCACAAGGGTTATCATCGTAGAAAGAATTTACTTTGAAAGGTTTTGAACAAACCTATTGCCGAATCCAAAGTTATTTACACAATTTTTTGTTTGTTTTCAATTTTTGAATTACAAAAAAAGGGTTTTTTTTATTAAGTCAAAATTATTTATAACGGTATTATTTTGGCAATAGCTAAACAGGTTAATGGTAAAATGCAAGAGATTTAAAATGAATTTGTGACACACCAGCCAGCCAACCAGTAGGTAACTGGCCAAAGTTAGTGCTGGTTAGAGGTGGTTTATTGGTTGTTGGGGATAAAACGTGCCTAAAATTCATAAGCTGGCCCATAAATATTTTGTTTTGTTGAAAATTAAATAAATTTTAAATAAATTGTTTTTATTGTTATTATCTCAATAAAAATGGCAAAATGCCAAATTTATTTAAAAAAAACACTTTTTTTTTAATAGAAACAAACAGATACGTACACTGTTATCTGTTGGGAGGAGAAGAAGAAGACAAATTACCCCAGCCAGTGACGAAACGAATTTTGAATATTGATATGGATTTGAAATTACATCGAAATTGAAATAATATTGAAATTTCACACTCAAATTCAAATTGATAAAAAAATAAATTTAAAAAAAATATATATTTTCTTGGCATATTGCAAGATGCAGGCAGGCGCCCTCTAACGTCGACTATACAACACAACACAATACAACACTGTATTTAGGAGGTCAATGTCAATAATGTAAATAATCGTAAAGGTCTTTCAAATCAAAATTAAACTGAGTGCATGCCAACACTACAGACAGCGTTGATGACTGCGAGTCTAATAAAGCCATATGGCGGCTGGTAGTGAATCGTAAAACGTAGCCTGAATTCTAAATGGCTGACAGACATGACAGTAAAACATAAGTTTTTTTTAAAAGCTTTTGTGTTTTTTTTTTGTTTTTTACTTTTCTACCAAAAATATTAAAAAGTTTTGTATAAAATCACTGTGTTTCTGTACAAAAAATATTAGTTTTACACAAACATTGTAAGCCAACATCATCGAACCCTTATTTAAAAATTACTAAAATGACTATGTCATTGCAATATTCCCTGGTAGTCGTGGCGTGTGTGGTTCTGGCCGTACAGGCTGATGTTTCACATTTGGGTTATAATCGTTTTAACGGTAATCGTAACGCGCCTTTACGTTTGCAACGCTTGGAATCTCGTCCTACACCCTATCCGTCGGCCGGCTATCGTCCCAATCGTGAATTTAATTTGCCACGCGAACAGCCTCTTTTCCCCTTGGCTAATCCACAACAGAGCAGCAGTGGTTTTGATAACTTAAGTGAACCCCAGCAAAAACCACAATTGGTTTATGGTGCTCCCGGTGTAGATAGCCAACGCTTTCCTCAACGACAACAACAAAACTCGAATGGTTTTAATAATTTCGCTGAACAGGGCAACACTCAACAGCAGCATACAAGCAGTAGTGGTTTTGATAACTTAAGTGAACCCCAGCAAAAGCCACAAGTGGTTTACGTTGTTCATGGTGTAGATAACCAACGTTTTCCTCAACAGCAACAACAACAAAACTCGAACGGTTTTAATAATTTCGCTGAACAGGGCAACACTCAACAGCAGCATATAAGCAGTAGTGGTTTTGATAACTTAAGTGAACCCCAGCAAAAGCCACAATTGGTTTATGGTGCTCCCGGTCTAGATAACCAACGTTTTCCTCAACGACAACAACAAAACTCGAACGGTTTTAATAACTTCGCAGAACAGGGCAACACTCAACAGCAGCATACAAGCAGTAGTGGGTTTGATAACTTAAGTGAACCCCAGCAAAAACCACAATTGGTTTATGGTGCTCCCGGCATAGATGCCCAACGTTTTCCTCAGCAACAACAACAAAACTTGAATGGTTTTAATAATTTCGCTGGACAGGGCAACACTCAACAGCAGCATACAAGCAGCAGTGGTTTTGATAACTTAACTGAACCCCAGCAAAGGCCACAATTGGTTTATCGTGCTCCCGGCGTAGATAACCAACGTTTTCCTCAACAGCAACCACACGGACAGAGGCCGCAAAACTCAAATGGTTTTAATAATTTGGCTGAAACTCAGCAACAAGATTTCAATGTTGCGGAACAAAACCAGGAATTCGAAAACTCCAATGGATTTAACAATTTAGCTGAACCCCAACAACGTCCCGAGTTATTGCATGCAGCTCCTAATAGTCCCCAGGCAGAACAAAACAATGGCTTTGATAACTTGGCCGCACCACAAAAACGTCCTCAATATAACTACAATAGCCCCGCACGTCTAAAGCAATTGTTAATAGCCAGCTTGAAACAAGCTCGAGCTCAACTTCAAAATCAACCTCAAACTTTTTACTCAGCTTCTGCTCCCCAGCAGCCACAGCAATCGCAACAAATCGAAACTCAAACCCAGGCCCAAGCTGAATCACAAACTAGCCGTTTGACTGCTGTTAAGCCTGACCGTCTTACCGATAACCGCGAGGACAGAGAAGAGGAAACCGCCGAATCTGCCCTCGATATAGAAACCACTACCGAAAAAGATAGTATAGCACAAAATGCCACTAATGGCACAGCAGTAGCTGCAAATTCTGTTGCTGCACCGGCTAACGGTGTGGTAGCCTATTATCCTGCTACTTCTTTCACTTATGTACAGCCATATAGTGCCGCCTATGTAGCTGCTGCTGCTAATTATCATACAGTCCAACCCGTTAACGCTGCCTATGCTGTTGGCTCACACTTTTTGCCACAGCAATATGCTTTAGCCGCTGCTCCTGCCCAATTGCAGGCTTGGTAATTTGAATTAGTTTGTAGAACAAATATTTATACATAATACACCGCACTCTATCTCTATTGCACTTTTCTGACTCTCGACTTTCTTCTCGTAACTCTCGCCACATTCTATTCATTAAGTAAACTTATCATTATCGACATGACACGACATTATTTCTGGTTTCCTGCATTAGCTCTCATCATTATTATTTAAAAAATAAAATGAATTACAGAAAAAAAAAGTTCAAAATGTTTCGTTTTTGTAGAATATTAAACCAAAATTATGGGGGAATTAAATAGTACCTTACTCGTAATAACAGTACTTTCATTCTTTGCTTGAAGTATTGGGAACTTTCTAAACCTACGCTATTATGTGTTTTAAAGAACATTTTCTAGCGATTTAGTTTCAAAAATCATGGCGTGAAAAGATTATGGACAAATGGCTGGAGATCACCATACTCAATTACTTGGAGAGAAACCAAGCTTCTGGGGTTGCTGATTTTGTATATCAGAATTACTGTATAGCTCTGATAAAACTACGAAGATTCTGTGTTTCTTATTGAAACTTACTCGATCGCTTAATCTAAATGCGTTCATGGAATGTCTGCACTGATGGCTCATACATAAGATGTGCTGTTGGATTCGGAGTTTTCTCAGTGGTGGCTAATTTGAATCACCACTACACTCTTCCAGATGACTCAAGTATTTTTCATACTAAGATGTTGGCAATTATGAAGCATGTCCTCTACTGTCTTTCGATGTTACAAGAGGACGCGTCTGTTTTTGCGTGAACATTAGGGCAGTCAATCTCGCCCTTAGATCAAACATTACTATTTCTCGGTTTGTTAGAGTGTAGTGGGCTCATTGAACATCTTCAGCCTCTATTCTGAGACGACCATGGTTTGGATTTCGGGTGACTGCGAACGGATGAGTTAGCTCGCGTGTGATCTGCAACGAGTGCCGATTTGGCCTCGATGGGCTATTTGTAACTTCTACCGGAATTAAGTAGCTGCAGGTGGAAAGGTGACGGGTACTGCAGAATCTTGAAGTTGACTTGGCCAGTATATTATTTGGAGCGTACTCGATCGCTCAGTGGACGTGGTAGAAGGGATGTGAGTGTGTTGAAGTGGGTTATTTTTTACTTCTACCTTGATCAGGCGGATTGCAGGTAGAGAGCTGACAAGTTCTGCAGGATTACGAAACTGACATGGCCAGGATATATTTTGGGGCGCATTTGTTCTCTTATCAGGCGTGGTAGCAGGGATGTGTCCAGACTGTTGGCTATCGAAAAGGGAGTTATTTTTATCTTCTGCTGGGATCAAACGGACTACAGCGTAAGAGCTGACAAGGCCTCCAGGAGCACCAAGCTGACGTGGTCTGGATATAATTTAGAACGCACTCGATCCTTTATCGGTCATGATAGAAGGGATGTATCCAGATGTATTTAGGGCTTGGTCGATTAGAAACTATTCCCGCGGGATGGGGTTACAGTACAACGATCACTGTTGCAACTGCGGCGAGGTGGAGGAGGAGAAGCAAGTTGAACACTTTCTATGTGAGTATCCTTCCCTCATGAATCGTCGCCGTTGAGCCTTCGGCGAGTGGTTTCTACATGACATATCGATAAGGATATCGAGATATCCTGTAGTTTTATCTCACACATATCCTGTCCAGTCCTCGCGATATCTTGTATTAAACCAGGTAATATCCTGAAATATCTTAACCTGACGGAGTGGGTGTAAGATACGGTACGCGCAGACACTACTTGGCACTCGTAGAGGCTTCGGGTGGCCACGCGAAGCAATCAACTAACCAACCAACTTAATCTTAAGGCGTGATGAGTTATGAGCAGAACCACAACTTTTAAATAAATCGTTATATGTTTATGAGCGAAATCCGCCTTGACGCCTTAAAAGAGTTATTCTGTCAATACCTATAACTTTTCTTTTAATGAGGGGAGAAGTCCACCTACGACGTGAGTCTCTCTAAAACATCGAAGTGACGCAAGGTTATGCACGCAGTTTAAGTCAAAACTACAGCCTCAACACTTCAGTAACTCTCGGGCAATAGTTGTTAAAATTCTGCAAAGTCTTCAGCATAGAAAGCATGACCTTATGGGCTGCTAACTAATTGCCTCATAATCATGAGAAGAGTCAAAGTATGGCAAATCAAGTCATGAAAAACATCTACAATGACGATACGACGAATTTATAACTCCAGTTCATTTTTTCTTTAACATTTTCATCAGTTTTGACGTGCTGTGTCATCCAAAACAAAACTTATTGAAAAATATTTGGTCCTTCGAATTGTGTTCTAACTGTTTGTATTGTACGTTCATGGCACTACAATTAAACTTTTAACGAAAGAACCATACAGTGGTGGTCACACAAGCATAAAAACTGTGCAGTAATCATACTGGTTATCAGGAACAAGTACTTACAAGTACTTGAGTACTTACTACAAACAATGGGTAGTTAATTTAGTAATCGTATATTACGGAACAATAGCAGGTATCACAGAATAGACGTAATAGACGACGTTTTACATGGCTCATTTCCTCTGCTGGGACCCAAACCTGTGTCACTTGTGTTGTTATGCGTGCGCTATAACCACTACACAACGCCACGATTTATGATGGAATATTATAGGCTATGCTGACGAAGTTGTTATGATAGTTGTGATCAAACGGCTTGACATTCTGTAGGCAAAGCGCAACGATGCTGCAGCGAGTGCAAAGAAGCGTTAGCGGTGATCACGTGATAGCTTGACAAGAAGCAATAAAGTACCTTGGCGTTATGATTGACGAGAGGCTGAGTTATAAACAGTACTTGGCAATAGTTGGTGTCAAGGCTGAAAAGATAAATCGAACTTTCACGAGAATAATTCCGAATGTCGGCGAATATTTTCAGAATGACAGAACCCGATGGCCATGGACTCCTTTGCACTCTACGATTCATCACTTTGCCAATATGCCGATAGATAACCACGCAAATATATGTACACAGTTCGCAAGGTGCAGCAACATCATAGAAACTGAAATTAGAGAAGCAACAAAATTCTCTGATAGATCGGAGAATGGCAACAAAGGTGGCAAACCCATCACTACGGTAGGTGCTCTTTTGAAGTGCTTATTATAAGACCGTAAGGCGATGAGGTTTTTCATCTCATATAGATCCAGTCATGGGTGTTGCCGGCAAATCCTGCACTATGCTAGGCTACATAGCAGATAGTCCTGTGTGCTCAAACTGCCCAGATGAACTCAAAACAATTGAAACTGTAAATTTATAGTCACAAGCTATGCAAACGGAAGACATAATTTTTAAAAAATTTATCTGTAAAATAAAACCAATTTCAAAAAAATACCGTTACTTCTTAGCAGCACAATTAGACCTGAAAGTGTACTAAATAATATGTACGCCTATCTATGCGCTCGAGTGCTTTTATTTTATTCTCAAACCCTGAGACATTGTTTAAAAATACTCCACCCATTTGCTTTACGCTGTAATAAGAACTTCTCTGAATTAAAGTGCTTTGATTAATCTATTCATTTCATATCATTTATTCGAAATAATCAATACTTCCACGCAATAACTCTACAGACACTCAATTATTTCCGCTTTAAAGACAGGATTTCTATGGAAATACCCACAGAAAAATCATTTATTCCAAGCAGCAAGCGAATCTTAAGTTACAGCAACATTTCAAACATGAATATGAACATGAAATGTAATTTCCGCCATTAGCACTATTAAAACAATTATCGATAAATGATAAGACATTTATCGATAAAACAACAACAACATGAAATTTAATTCAACAAAAGCTTTTCTAATACCGAAACGCAATGTTCTTTAACAAGAATATGAATAAAAGTACTATTTATCTGGAAAACTATGAGCTACATGCTTACGCAGGTACGTATTCCATGAATGAGTACTTTTTTTTCAACACAAAAGATTTCCTTTCGGCTGATATTTCTTTATTTTTTTTTCTCTTTTATTTCTTTGCATAATGATATGCCGCCACTATTTACTAAAGCGTTGCAATTCAAGTCAAGTCAGGCTAGGCCATGCCAAACCAATTCAAAATCCAGCCAATTCAAAGTTAAAGTCACGCTTATGCCACACGACATGACAATCAAGTGAGTGGTGGTTAGAAAAATAAAAGAGAAAAAAAAACAGAAAAAAGAAATAAACACTCAAGAACGTACCACAAAATGTTGTAATGCAACATGATACTGACACAATATTATCGCCAAAATATTGCAAAAAAAGAAACCAAATGGCATTTAGCATACTGAAGTAGATTGCCATCAATAGAGTTAAAATAAGGAAAAAAATTTAAGTATAAGAGTTGTAGGAGTTATAAGAGTTTTCAAAGGCTATTAGCGACTTTAAAATTATAGAAATAGCTTTAATGAGTAGTGCTTAGAAGAACACATTAAATATAATTAAAAAAATGGAATTTTAAAGTTACAAAATGTATAAGAGCTATGTGAGGAATAAATCAGAGTTTTTAAGAGCTAAAAGAGTTTTACAGAATTTTAAGAACAATCATGTGGTTACAAGAGTTTTTTAAAAGTTAAGTTCTTTAGAATTATGTGAGAACCTATTGTATGTTGTTGGCAGTTGAAGGAATACAAATTTTTACAAAGAAAACAAAGTCAAGGCAAATATTTTGTGTATAAGAGTTTAAGGAGTTATTAGAGTTAAAAGAGTTCTTCAGAATGAGTTTAGTAATTAAAGCAATACAAATTCATAAAAAAATCGCTTTAAGTCAAATATTTGAGATATTCGAGTTTTAAGCGTTTTTAAAAGTTAAGAGCAGTTTAGAATTATACGAATAACTACGAGGGCGGATTGACATTGAAGCTACCTAGCGCTAGATGGCAGCACAAACACAAAAACTTTTTCTTTCTTAGAAATTACGATCTGTCAAACGTCAGCTGTTAAAATTTTAGCCAAATTCATCGATTAGTTTATTTGTTGTAGTCGTTTGAAGTAAGCAACTTTTGTGTTTCTTGGAAAATGGAAAAAAGTGAATTTCATGTAGTGATTAAACATTGAAAGCCAAACACAAAAACTTTTTCTTTCTTAGAAATTACGATCTGTCAAACGTCAGCTGTTAAAATTTTAGCCAAATTCATCGATTAGTTTATTTGTTGTAGTCGTTTGAAGTAAGCAACTTTTGTGTTTCTTGGAAAATGGAAAAAAGTGAATTTCGTGTAGTGATTAAACACTGAAAGCCAAACACAAAAACTTTTTCTTTCTTAGAAATTACGATTTGTCAAACGTCAGCTGTTAAAATTTTAGCCAAATTCATCGATTAGTTTATTTGTTGTAGTCGTTTGAAGTAAGCAACTTTTGTGTTTCTTGGAAAATGGAAAAAAGTGAATTTCGTGTAGTGATTAAACATTGAAAGCCAAACACAAAAACTTTTTCTTTCTTAGAAATTACGATCTGTCAAACGTCAGCTGTTAAAATTTTAGCCAAATTCATCGATTAGTTTATTTGTTGTAGTCGTTTGAAGTAAGCAACTTTTGTGTTTCTTGGAAAATGGAAAAAAGTGAATTTCGTGTAGTGATTAAACACTGAAAGCCAAACACAAAAACTTTTTCTTTCTTAGAAATTACGATCTGTCAAACGTCAGCTGTTAAAATTTTAGCCAAATTCATCGATTAGTTTATTTGTTGTAGTCGTTTGAAGTAAGCAACTTTTGTGTTTCTTTGAAAATGGAAACAAGTGAATTTCGTGTAGTGATTAAACATTGAAAGCCAAAACGGCGAAAAAGACAAAAGAGAAGCTTGATAAACATTACGACGAATCTGCTCCGTCAGATTATATGCTAAAATATTGGATTGATGAATCTAAACGGGGCCGAACAAGCACTGCAACAATACCATCAACAGGAAGGCCAAAAGAGGTGGTTATTGAAGAAAATATCAAGAAAATCCTCGATATCGTTATGAATGATTGCCGGGTCAATTTCCGTGAGATTGCTGAAATGGTAAACATATCATATGAAAGTGTGTTCAACCTTTTTCATGAACATTTGCATATGAAAAAGCTATCGGCAATATGGGTGCCGGGTTTGCTCAGTGTTGAAGAAAAACGAGTTCGACAGATCACTTCACAGCGGTGTTTGGACATGATAAAGCATAAGCCTGCTGATTTTTGGCGTAGATTAATAACTGTTGATGAAACGTTGGTCCACAACTACACACCTGAAACCAAAAATCAATGGAAGCAATGGGTGGAAGCTGGTGGAAGTGCTCCGAAGAAGGCGAAGACAGCGAAATCGGCTGGCAAGGTTATGGCCACTGTATTTTGGGATACACACGGAATATTGCTTATCAATTATCTTGAAAAGAGATCCACAATCACAGGAGAGTATTATCGTGCATTATTGGATCAATTGGTTGATGCAATCAAGGAAAAACGACCACATTTAAACAAGAAAAAAGTGCTCTTTTTTCAAGACAACACACCGGTTCACACAGCATATTAAATACGATGCTAAAACTACGAGAAATCCACTTGATCATCCACCTTATAGTCAAGATTTAGCCCCTAGTGACTTTTTCCTGTTTCCAAACTTGAAAAAATGGCTCGCAGGAAAAAGATTCATCTCAAACGAAGAAGTGATTACCGAAACTAATGCGTATTTTGAGGGGTTCCCAAAATCGTATTATTCAGATGATATAAAAAAGTTGCAAAATCGTCTTACTAAGTGTATTGAGCTAAAAGGAAACTATGTTGAGAAATGAATGGTTTTTGAAAATGTTTTTTTCCTACTTAGGTAGCTTCAATATCAATCCGCCCTCGTATATGATTGATAATTACAGAACTAGGTAGGTAGGTAGGTAAGTTTGCTAGTTAACCAAGACGAGATCAATTACAATTAGCAACAAAGTAATATTTTGAAGCCACAGGTAAAGAACCACCTAAGGGGATAATGAAAGGGAAAAGGGGATTATAGACACCTTGAGCTGCTTATGAAATGGAAAATATCAAGGAGATCAAGATCTGCGCACTGTGCTAAATCATTAAAGAAAGGTACGCAAAAGTATCTCAGTTGTTTGCCAGCCAGACCCGCACATTCACACAGAAAGTGAACGATTTTCTTCCTCGTAGAGCTACTTTTGCAGCTTCTGCAGTGCAGGTTGAAGGGCAAATCCATTTTCTCCGCTTGCGCTCCAATCAGCCAACGACCCGCAATGAGTTTGGAAATAGAATGGCGAGGGATTTTCAGCAGTTTAGGTGCTCTGCCACTGTCATACCGAGGCCACAGCACCTTCGAAATAGCATAAGAGTAAAGGGAGCTTCACCTGTTCTATGCCTGCTCACGAAAGAAACTATAGATTTTCCCTTTGACTACAGTTATAGGATAACGTATGTCAGAGTAGAAAGTAGTTCAGCGGTGTTAAATCATAAGATCTTGGGGGCCAATTCACCGGTTCAAAACATGAAATTAGGCGGTCACCAAACGTGTCTTTCAATAAATCTATTGTGGCACAAGCTGTGTGACATGTTGCGTCGTCTTGTTGAAACCACATCTTCTGGACATCATGGTTATTCAATTTTGGAATGAAAAAGTTAGTAATCATGGCTCTATACCGATCACCATTGACTGTAACGTTCTGGCCACCATCGTTTTTTAAAAAGTACGCACTAATGATTCCACCAGTCCATAAAGCGCACCAAACAGTCAGTTTTTCTGGATGTACCGGTGTTTCCACATACACTTGAGGATTACCTTCACTCCAAATGTGGCAGTTTTGTTTGTTGACGTAGCCATTCAACCAGAAGTGCGCTTCATCGCTAAATAAAATTCGCTTATGAAAATCGGGAACAAGGGTAATCGCTTTTTAGGCCCATTCGACGAATCTACGCAGGACGTGAGTCTATTCATGATGAATTGCCAAACCAAACTGAGAATAAAGCACTTGACA
This sequence comes from Wohlfahrtia magnifica, assembly GCA_023159175.1. Classification (NCBI taxonomy): domain Eukaryota; kingdom Metazoa; phylum Arthropoda; class Insecta; order Diptera; family Sarcophagidae; genus Wohlfahrtia; species Wohlfahrtia magnifica. Next base: position 1,822,910 of record JAKWBJ010000044.1, on the reverse strand, counting down.
GCTGTTAAATCGGTCGCCATTTTGAAAAGTAATGCCAACTTAAAGTTCTATACCTCTATAAAAAACACGCTTTATTAAGATTGAGATAAACAACAATTGATAACTAAATCTGATCCACATAAATAGCTGAGTCAATCTAAGCAAAGGTAAAGAATTTCTGAGGTCAAATTACGCCATTCGTTATCGACTGAAGCCTCGTAGAATTTTAAAACAATTTACATAGAAATTTCGTTCGACATCGAATGCAGTAATCAATCCCCTGGTTTCTGCAGACTGAGTGATAGTGCTTTTACGATTACCTATGGGACACTGCGAAATTTGAAATCATACTAGAAAAAGAGTTTATGAAACCAAGATGAAGCAATAGCCAAAGAAAATTCTTTAGTGGCTTTAGGACAGTAAACTCCTTTACACTGCGGTAGAATTTAGAGTTTTCCTATTCTCTTACTATATAATCACATAAATATAATGAAAATTTATTGCCTAAAGAGAGACATCATGAAAGTAGTCCAGATCGGTTACGATATAAAAACAATTTCGAAAGAAAAACGTGCTGACAAGTGAAACTGCTAAAGAATATAATGATTGGATTGCATTGAATGGATTACTTGGTTATTTGGTTTTGAATAGTTATGCTAATAAACAAAATAAACCTTAAAACCCTCTAAAACGGGTCAAAAGCGACTCTCCTTTAAATTTCAACTTTAAACAAATCGCTTACAATATCAAATACATTCTACCCATTTCATATTCTAATGCTCAAATATCCTGTTACGCATGTTATTTAATGCCAACTTGTATTAGCGGCACTTTTAATTTTTCTTTTTTTTTCTGCACATGCCACAGCCACACCAAGGTATTGCAATAACCACTCACAGTCTTTGACTTAAAGGCAACACAAGACAAAACAGACAGACAGAGAAATTTGAAATGCACGACTGATCACAGTCGCAATTGCTTGGAGTAGTACGTAGTAGCCTAGTTAGAAAGAAATATTTTATTTAACAGCCTTTAAACCATAATAAAAACTACAACAATAATAACATTTTGCCACGCCTTTTATATTTAAACACCAGCAACGAACAGCACCATGAAAACAAACCATTAAGCCATAGAATGTGAGCGAGTGTGTATAATACAAATATGATGGACTTTAAGGAATGGATACCAACATGAAAATCAACTCAAGAGAAATAATTTGATGCTGGTCTTTCATATGAGCAAACAAGTTAACAACAACATCAATAGCAACAGCAACAACATAAAAAAAAATTAAAATTTATAACAACACGAGCTAAAAACAAATCTACGCATGTGTCGAACACATCTCTCTCAGTTCAGATACATTTTTTCCGTCTTTCAATTGCGATTGCGTTATAAGCGAATGAATTTTGCAAAAAGAAGGGTATCAATTACAACTAAACTTTAAATGCAACAGTATTCCATTAGCTTAGGGGGAAGTATAGCCCATTAGAAGATATCAACTACTGATAAGTAAGTATTGCCTTGAGGGAATTCATTTTGCAAGAAGAATGGTATCAATTACAACTTAACTTTAAAGGAATAGTACATCACTAGATTAGGGGAAGTATAGCCCATAAGAGGATATCAAATACTGAGAGGCACTGTCTTTTACTCCTTAAACATTAAAGCGAATTAATTTTGTAGGAAGAAGAGTATCAATTACAACTAAACCTTAAAGCAATAGTATTCCTTTAGATTAAGGCAAGTGTAGCCTATTAAAAGTAAATCACTGCCATGTTAGATCCAGCTTATAGCCATGGGATATTCCAGTAGTTCATTAAGTTTTCACCCAGATAACTTGCCAATGTCAAATAGTATGTAGTTTGCTAGAAATATTCTTCTTTTGACATTTAAGGCCAGAATTGCTCAGAGAAGGTGGGAGACTGTTTCTCCCATTTTCCAGTTATTGCAACTGCGATATTAGTCGCTGAAGGAAAGTTCAAGTCGACTTATCATTTATTTCTTTAACTCGCCACAGGGCCTCTCCAACCCCCTTATCTCATTCCATGAGTGTCTAGATTGTTCAAATTTGTTCATCACTGTCCTGTGCCAAGTTGCTCTCGGCCTTCCACTTTTCCCTATAGATTCCAGTCGAGTATGATCCTGCAGACCTCACGTTGCAGCTGTCTGAGGGTATGACCAATTTAACCCCATCTGCTATAAGTAATCGTATTAGATTAGATACTGGGCGAATTTGACACCAAGTCATAAGGAGACATGGTTGATTACAGCCGCTGTTTTGCAGAAACTTCAAAGGTTTTTCTTTTGACCTGCGACGTTTGGTCAAAACATAAACGTTTGAAGTTTCTGCAAAACGGCAGCTGTAGTCAACCCTGTCTCACATCCATACAGCAGCACAGATATCACGTTTGACCGAAATGTTTGTAGTTTCGTTTCCATTGAGAGAAGTTTGGGCCGTCAGATTTTCTCGAGTTGTAAAAAAGCCATTGTAGCCTCAATTATTCTAGTCTAGTAAATTCTGTTAAGCTGAGGAAACTACCACCATAACTAAACTAAGCAGTGTACAGAGACTCTCGGTGTAACTGGAGCAACGAGAACATGTCCAACAACGGTCTTAGAGGCCTTGATTGGTTAACACCGCTTTACATCCATGTGTTGAAGGTGGCGGCATGTTCGGCGACAAAAATTTTTGACAAAGGATCCCGAAATGCTTCGCGAATCTGTCCATTCTATGGAGGGTGGTCGGAACACCATCACCGGTCCTGGATGTTATGCCTTTGTAACTGTGCTCTGATAGGAGATTCAGGGTTGAATTTCCAGACCAGGATTGTTGGCCCAATGGGGCCTTAGTTCGGAATGGGTTTAATCTAAGCTCCAAGATGATTAACTTTGTCGGTGCAGGTGTTCATGGACCCAACCGAGACTTGTCACTCCCACAGGCAGAGATCATGGCCATTGCTATATGTGCGGAAATCAACCTGGACAGAGAATTCAAGGGTAAGATCATTAATACATTCTCTGACAGCCAAGCTGCCTTAAGGGCTCTTGGCTCAAATCATATGACATCTAGACTATGTCAAATATTGCTACGATATGTTGCATAAGCTTTCACTTGCATATATGGGTACCTAGGTAATGGAATAATGGATGCATTGGTCAGAAATGATTCCATGACACCTTATATCGGTCCAAAACCTTGCTGTGCAGCACCAATCACTACCATCCTCAATCTAATCAAGAATTGGGAATTCCCCAGATACTTGGAACACCCTAAGGCGACGGTGAGTCCGAAATTTGGGCATCGGTCTGAGGTTCTCAAGTATAGGAGGCCGGGCTTGAGGCTTTCTTACGAGCCATTGTGGATTTAGAGCGGGTGTGCATGATCACAGGCATTAGAGACAGCGAAACACGGTTTCAGATCTGTTGGTGTTCATTAGGAAAGCAGCGGATCTGCTGAAAAAACTATAACTATAAACCGGAATCGGCACAATAGAGCCTATGGTTCGCAATATGTTGCAGTAGTGCTTGGTGAATAATAATTACTGCCAGCAATCTATGCTGTGAGTGTCTTTCAGAGGAAAGGTTTTGCGGTACTACTGGCCTCGATTGAGGTGATAAGGCTAAACATCAGCAAAGGCGATACGAAACCCAAGGACCTCAAGGCTGGTCGAGAAGTGCAAGAATATCCTGAGACACCTAAAAAGTCATGCTATTTATTTTTAAATTTTCTGGACATTGTGATATTGAGGGAAACGAGGTGGCCAGCTTCAATATGCACCGGTTCTTACTTCAGTGCGGGAGATCAAGCGATGTTTACGGCTGCTGTTTTTGGAGGAAATGTCCACGTGCACCATTTCGAAGAAATCATGGCCATTCTGTGATACGCAAACGACCGACACTCTGATGAGACTTTCGAGAAGAAACATTTTCCGGCTTGTGGCAGTCAACACCGGGCACTGACCACTTGATAAATATGACAGGCACTTTGGAATAACCAGGTAACACTGGGTGTAGAAGCTGTTACAAGTGAGGAATCAGTGAATCATTTGTATCCGTTTCTTTTTGCGGAAGCAGGCGTACTATACTGAACGCTTCGAACTTTGTGGACCTCAGGACATAGTCACGACCCGGATTGTGCAGTTTCTGAGCATCGCTGGCTGAATATTGGCGATACCAGTTTATCAGCTGATACCAGATCTAAGAGAAGGATTACACTTTGTGACCTCAGTGTTTGTTTTGTTTTTATGGGTAAAGTTTGCGGTAACAAAACAGCACAATGGTGCTAATTGGTCCTCTATTCCAAGGGTAAGTAATTGACTTGATTACGGCATATATTTTTCTTCCGAAGACTAAGAAGAAAGAGTCAGATGGTACCACTTCTGAAACCTACCCAAATTTCGACCGATATTTAAAGCAGATCGCTTATCATACTTCAGAGGAGCATCTGCAATCGTGAAAATTGTTTAAAGCTGTTGTGGAATCTGTAAAGAGGAAAGTATTTAAAGGATTCAAACTGTGATCATGCTTTAAAAAAAGAAGCGTTTCAAAAAGCGTTTGAAAGTGTCCAAATGGTATCTTAGTTTAATAAGACCTTTATTATCTACGGTTCACTTCACTTCACTTCACTTACCGCTTCTGTTTTTGAGATATCTTCCCTTTCTTTAACATTAATTTTTTACTGTTTTGTCATCATCATCTTCATAAACGGTCAGCAATTTTAAGTGAATAATCCGATTTAGAAGATCATCGAACAAAACTAAGTTTAGGCTATTCGATGATTATGTAACCAACCTATTTGTGTCATTTCTGAAACGTATTGCATTGGTTTGAACGAATCTTCGAAGACAACAACAACAACAACAACAAAAACAAAATCAATTCAATTTTAATTTACAATTTCAAATGGTAAATACTTGTATGAAATGGTACCAGTTTTGAACCAATTTTGGCTTGATCTTTCGTTCTCTTTTCTTTCTTTCATTCGTTTTTCTTTTCTGCCTCATTTTTGATCACGATTATACAACTTTCAATTAGCGATCATGGCGTATACATTTCAATATTTCCATAAGAGATGAAATTTTCGTGCGTCTTGCGTTTCTTCATCTTTCATTGGATAATAATTGAAGCTGCTGCTACCGCTTTGGTCATAACTGTCACTTTGGCAAAGTGTAATTATTGTTAAGCGACACCCCACATATGGTGGAACAGATAGACGAGTGAAAATACGAATATAGAGAGTGTACATCCAGGCAATTCTATCTTTGTTTCTAACAACACTATTGGTTTTTCAACAAAGTTTTAATTAATCCATTGGTAAATAGTTTAAAGGGTGGTGCTTACAGAGGTTTTTATTTGAAAAAATCCATTTAAAATTTACATTCTTGTTAATTTTGAAGCGTAAACGTTGAGAAGTTCGAATTTAGTAAGTTTTTTGGACGAGCTTAACATTCTTCGATACAAAACTATCACAAGATTCAAAAATTTCAGTTTATAAAACTGGATGGCACCCTCCTATAGAACATAGAATAAGCTTGTATGTAAATACGGACTGCTTGCTACCTGAGATGTTAATTATTAAGCGTGTCTGCCGCTCCAGAACATGTTAGTAAGTAGAATTAACACTTGGGGTCAGGATCTTCGCGGATAGATAAAAGATTGACACTAGGGCGGCGCTAAGGTAATAAAATGCAATACTTCTATCATCGGAGCTAATAGCGGAACGTGCTGAGTTCACAACGGACAAAAAAGCCTGCAACGATTTTAAACTCTTTTATTAGAACGAAATATATTTTCAGATTTCGCATGAGATAGGAAACGTAAGCAGATGAAAGCGCAAAGTTTAGATGGACTTTAGTAGTATAGAGAATGTATAGGGATATCAATATCGAACTCAATGGACTTTTGGACAAGATTGACAGCTAGACTCTTAGGAAAAAAAATCAAAATGGCTTGGTTTAAAGCCTGTACCCAACAGAACCATATGCTGATCTCATATACTGATCCCACTGCGATGAACTGAAAAAAGTGCATGCAGTATCCTGACGAAAATACATGCCTAAGCTAAGGCCTGAAACGAACAGGTTTGATAACATTACAGAAACGGACTGCCAAAGAAATCAGTGCGAATATGGTCCTCTTCCTCATCATTAAAAGGCAAACCCAGTGATAATAACCACCAAAATACGTAGTCGGCATTCCTATAAATGACTCCGATCAAGCCCGATCGTATAGAAAGTTAGTGGGTTCATCCCGCGAACGTCACTCTGCCCTGATAGACAAGTATCGCAGAATTAGTAGGCTACAAGAGGAATCTGGGATACCGAGGATATCAATTTCTTTATCGCTGAGAAGACAGCCTGGGTGAAATAGCGACATCTCACTTAGATAATCTACAGGCTTAAATGTCTCGCTGTCATGTTTAGAGATGCTTGGCAGCCACTCACCAACAACGACGTAGAGTAGACACGAGAGCATCCTAATCGCAGCCTGATTGTTTGAGTGGATCGAATATCCTGTAGTACATCAAGCAGTCAATTGCCCACTTTATTACCGAGAACTCCGCCTGTAGAGTCTGCAGTGGTCCGGAAGTCTAAAGAAAATTCTGTTTTCATATGTGGGAATAAAATCTTCACCACTGACCTTCCCGTGGGTTACACCCTAATTTTTGTAAAATACTCAAAGAGAATCTCCTGTCCAAGATGCGCTTGTCATCCCTATAATAGACTCCGACCGAGCCCAATCGATTGGAGAGCTAGTGAATTCATTCCTTGAACGTCGCTGTGCCCTAATCGAAATTTAACTCAGAATCAGAGGAAAGTGGCATACCGACCGGGAGGTCAATTTCCTCATTGCTCAGAAGAGAGCCACTCAATCCTTCATATACTTCCCCTGTATACAGGTTTATATGTCCGCTATCACGTTTAGAAATGCTTGGCATTCACATACCAACAACAATATCGAGTATTCACTGGAGAGTATCTTAATCACAGCCAATCATGTTCAATACCCCATAGTACATCAAGCAGTTCACTAGCCAATAATAGTACTACTTGCTAGTGTCATTAGTGTGCAGTTTCTGAGCTGCCACTGCATGAACGCATGTTTTTGTTCTAGAGTCTTTGTCAAGCTGAGCAAGAGTAGAAGATACTGCAACATTTTGTACATAACTGACCTGAATGATTAGGAGAAAAACGCCACCTACTGGGAAAAAATTACAATGCTAAGTAAAGATAACCACCACTTAGCAAGGATCTTCACCACTACACACAATGATGGAGGCCAACTACAGTAGATTAATCGTCTCCTAAGCTTGAAAAATCAACAAAGCAAAGGGTGCTGTGTGTAATGGCCATAAAGGAGTGATGGAGAATTACGAGTAGAGTGCAAGATAAGGCATCAAGCTTACATCTTATTTATTGAGCTTGGGAGTAACAACAAAAATTGCTTTGAAACAAACTTTCAAAACGAACTCCCTCAAGAGGTTCACTCTGTATGATACGCATAATTTCTTTTTTTAAAGTGTTTATGGATAAAATGTACGAGTTGGCTTTAATTAGCTGGACATACATACGTAACTTTGGTAAGACGGTACCATATTTGTAGGACACTAGTGGCAAGACACTTAAGTCTTTTAATTGTATTAGAAAAGGCAACAACAACAATACCAACAATAGCAATTGCAACAATCATAAGAAATCGTAGAAAATATTTCTTATTTTTGTTATTCCAAAGAAATACAGAAATAAATTAGAAAGGTGGGAGCCATTTTTCCAGAAAACAGATATAAAAACAATGAAATTAATACCCTTTTAAGAGTTCTGGAAGCTACTAAACTTGCTTAAATAGAATTTTATTCAAACATTACCTAAATTGGAAGCAGTGAACAACTGTTGCAACAAATTTAAAACATAAATTCCATAATTTTCCCTAGAAACTATTAAAAAAAAAATGCTGCGCACAAAAAAACTCGAATGTTTAGATACATACGAGGTTTGTTATGAAAATAAGAAGAATTTATGCATTTTGCGGGATATACCTATATACCAGCGTACATCTGGCTGATGATGACAAACATCGGGAGAATGATCAGGAAAAAACGCCTTCTATTGTAAAAGAATTATAATGCTAAGTAGGGATTACGGCCACCACTACTTATCTTACCGGTGACCAGTTGTGGTTCCGAAACTGGAGGCGGCACGTGTTTGTATTTACACTCACGTGTCACTAAGCCTGACGAGAGGTATTATGGTGCCACGGAAGTCGGGAGCTTCAGAGATTCCAATCTCTGCCCGATTGTTGGGTAGGCGCCCTTGTGGGAGCTTCGTGGTGGCTGTGGTTTAGACTTAAAGCGCAGGCAGAGCTCGAGCTCGGTGTGGTGTTTTTATGTGGTTCCTCATACGATTCGAGATTTATTCCAATTTTTATAATTATTTGGTTCCTGAAAATGTTAATTGGAGCTTCCATGTGTGGAATAAGATCAGAGGCCTCTTGAATTGCACTGTGGACAGTTGAGCCTGTTGATAATATGTCGTCATCCCTTGCCCTGATGCTGTCATCGTAACCTGTGAGTCACCCTCACTAGCTGTTACAGTGGAATCGTCGTTAATATGATTGACACTAGTTTTCAATCAGGAGAGAGCGTCCGCAACATAATTTGATCTACCTGGTTTATAGATCAATTCGTGATTATACTCCTCTATGCGAGCCTTCCATCTTTTAAGCTTGGCATTGTAATTCCTGTTACCTAACGCGTATGTAAGAGGTTGATGATCAGTGTATATTTTAATTTTTTTGGCACCATAAAGATAATTTCTTAAATTGTCTAATGCCCACTAGCATTTCTTTTTCATTCAACCGGGTGCTGTGACCCATATCACGGCAGCAGTTTAGATAGTCTCCGACTCCTTACCAAGGTGTGAAGATTATGAGTGTCCTAACAACACGCCTTCGAATTGGTACTCGCTAGTGATATTCACTCGTGGGTATCATAGGTGGGGGCGTTGGTGGACACAGCGTATTTACTCATGCCATTGGGGCACCCAGATGACACCACCACTTATCGAGGATTTTCACCACAACACACAATCATATGGAGGCGAGCTAAAGTAACTTTTTCATCTATTCAGCTTCAAAAAATCAACTAGATTACTGACACTGAAACAAAGTAATGGACGCTTTGTTGAAAGCCAATATACTCCCTAGAAGAAAAATCTATTGTTGGCGCATTTGTAACTGAACGAACTGCCTTTTTGCTGCAAATTATTAAACTTCCCTCGTATTTTATATAAATTATTATGAAATGTTACAATTATTACAAATATTATTGCTCTTCCTTTACTCAATTCAATTATTTCTTTATTTTTTTGCTCCATATCTTTACATTTCATACGTATTTCAATTATAAATAATTTTTTCCTTTTAGGAATTTGATTTATTTATTTATTATTTAACCAAACAAGTTAGCACAGCCAGACGTAGTTTTATTAAATAAAAATAATAATAAAAAAAAAAAAAATTAAATGAAATAAAATATGTAGTCGACATTTATAATGCGCATGCGTGCAAGTGTTTAAAAAATTTATGTCTCTTGGCTTGTTGACTGACATACATGCGTACATAGTACGTACGTTTGAAAGCCCGAGTATGTGTCACAATCAAACAGTGGCAATCTATTATGAATCGCTATAAAACAGAAGTAAAAAAAAAAAAAAAAATGCGTTCGCTTTTAGGCATTTAAATGTAAAATGAAGAAAATATTTATGAAACTATTCCATACTAATCGATCGATATATTCCATGCGTATAATTTCAAATATTCAAAGCGAAAAAATACCCGCATATGTACGCAGGGCATTGGGACAATTCAGATTGCAGAGAAGTTGTAAGACTATTCAAAGTACTGTTTGCTATTTAGTAACTGTTGCCAAATTTTAATAGTAGTTTACGAAACAAATCAGCTATTTCGGATATTAACGCTACAAGGGCAATCCTATCCACACTTTCGCAGATTAGAGCAACAATAGTCATTCATATTCTTTTGATGGTAGGCCGAGCTTTTTGGAGATTAGAAAATGATGGATATAAACGACACACTCAAAAGTGACCTATCTATGAGTGAAGTCGTGTGAATAAGGTCGTTTTTAATGCATCCAAGACCCAAAGTAAAGGGTCCGCCAAATAATTTTTTTTTTTTTTTTTTTTTGAAAACGCTATAAAAAAACTACTGAATATTTTCTCAAATTTCTTTTTTTATTTGAAAGCACAATCCTTCCGATTAATAATTGAAAATAATTTCATTCAAATGGCTGCCTCGGCTGGCCATGCAGTAGCCTACACGATCGGTTCAATTTTTAAGCACATTATCGAATTGTGTGCAGCTGTATTTCACCAATGGCTTCACGAATATTGTCCTGTAAAGCATCAATTGTCTCTGGCTTGTTGGCGTAACACTTATCTTTGACGGCACCCCACAAATAATAGTCCAACAGTGTCAAATTGCAGCTCCGAGGTGGCCAAACGACATCAGCTCTTCAAAAACAGGGCGCAAAACATCGAGTGTAGCTTCGGCTGTGTGGCGCGTAGGGCCGTCCTGATGAAACCAAATGTTGCTAATATCCTTCTCTTCTTCCCGATAACGATCGCCATTGACTGTAACGGCTACTCCTTGCTCATTTTCGAAGAAAAATGGCCCAATTATGCCTCTGGACCAAAATCCGCACCAAACAGTGACTCGCCTTGGGTGTTTCGGCTTTTCAATGTATGCGTGCGGGTTTTCTGTGCCCCAAATGCGACAATTTTGCTTGTTTACATACCCCCCAAGATCAAAATGAGCTTCATCTGAACAGATGATTTTTTGGCAAAATCGGCATCTTCTGTAAGTCGATCGCAGGCCCACTTAGCGAAGCGAAAACGCATTGGATGGTCAGTTGGCTTCAACTCCTGAACCAATTGGACTTTGTATGACGTCTTACTGGAAGCACTACTTCCAGGCTATTGGTTAGTTTAAGTTGCATCAATTGAACACTAAACTACTTTCCATCATGGTGCTATACTATCTCCGTTTATATGAAATGTTCAATGCTTAGGAAACTGAGCTAAGACCCTATTAAAATTTACACATAAAGCTTTGGTTAGTGACATATTTCAACTGAAACTCTATTAAGTGATATATTTCTATTAAGTCATCCTGAGTTAAAGGCTAAGTTAACTGCAACACAATCAAAGTAAATCATTGTTTAGACCCAACAATCGTCTAACAATATTGTTAGAAAAATGTAGAAGAAACATCTTACAACAGTGTGAACTTACAATTTTTGTCTGACTGATGCTTGATAACAATCGTGTGAATACACAGACAAATCCAAAAGCCACCCTGCTCTTGCAGCTTACCTCTATTACAATGCTAAGTAAGGATCCCCACCACCACTTAGCAAGGATGTTCACCACTACACAATCATATGGAGGCGAGCTACAGTAGATTAATCATTTGATACTGAAACAATGTTTTGGATGTTTTCTGGAAAGCCAATGTGCTCCCAAGAGGAGTGACGAAAAAAAGTTGTTGTTAGAACAGACATAATTGTGTAAATTTTTGTCCGCAAATTGCTAGTGCTGACAATATTGTTAGATCTGACAACCGTCTCAACACAGCTTAAGTATAACTATGAAGCTGGTAACAAGAGTGTCCAAGCATTAGGTAAGAATTGAATTTGTCGCTATTTGAACAGTAAAGTGTTGGTAACCCTAAAAACAGAGCGTTACACGATAGAACAACGTGTTCTCATTATTGAACAATATTTCAAAAATAATGAAAGCTTGCCTGCCGCAGTTCATACAAAATATGGTCGGAATAGTGTTTTAACTTCGTCAACTGTGAAGAGATTAATTAAAAAATTCGGGGAGACCAAGCCGTTCAAATAACAATATAAAAGCAGTGCGTGATAGTATCGGTGACACTCCAGGAACCTCAATTCGGCGTCGTGGACAAGAATTGCAAATTCAAGAAGCCATTTACAGCGTATACTCACTAAAGATTTGTGTCTCCATGCTTACAAAATTCAATTAACACAACAATAATGACCATGCACAGCGAAGAGAGTTCGTTGAATGGATTAGTGAACATCAATAAATGAATGATATTTCGAGCAAAATTATCCTAAGCGATGAAGCTTATTCTCACCCTGATGGCTTTGTTAGTCGGCGAAATTGCCGCTTTTGGGATATGGGAACCCACGTGTGATTGTCAATTGTCGTGTCACTGTTTGATTTTGGGCTGGAAATGGACCATACTTTTTTGAAAATGAGGCTGGTCAAGCAGTGATTGTTACTGGTGCTCAATAACGCGACATGATAACACAGTTCTTTCTGCCGAAATTGGATGATATTGATGTAGCCACGATGCCACATGCCATAGAACCCGTGAAACAATTCAATTACTGCATGAGACATTTCCAGGTCGTGTACTCTTTAGTTTCAGTGATAAGATCGTGTGATTGAACACCATTAGATTTCTTTTTACGGGGTTATTTGATGGCTTTGTTAGTCGGCGAAATTACCGCTTTTGGGATTATGAGAACCCACGTGTGATTGTCGATCGTCGTGTCGCTGTTTGATTTTGGGCTGAAAGCATAATTGGATCATACTTTTTTGAAAATGAGGCTGGTCAAACAGCGATTGTTACTGGTGATCAATAACGCGACATGATAACACAGTTCTTTCTGCCGAAATGGGATGATATTGATGTGGCCGGTGCCACATACCATACAACCCGTGAAGCAATTCAATTACAGCACGAGAAATTTCCAGGTCGTGTACTCTCTAGTTTCAGTGATCAGATCGTGTGTTTTAATACCATTAGATTTCTTTTTACGGGGTTATTTGATGGCTTTGTTAGTCGGCGAAATTGCCGCTTTTGGGATACTGAGAACCCACGTGTGATTGTCAATTGTCGTGTCACTGTTTAATTTTGGGCTGAAAGCATAATTGGATCATATTTTTTTGAAAATGAGGCTGGTCAAACAGCGATTGTTGTTGATGATCAATATCGCGCCATGATAACACAGTTCTTTCTGCCGAAATGGGATGATATTGATGTGGCCGGTGCCACATGCCATACAACCCGTGAAGCAATTCAATTACAGCACGCGAAATCTCCAGGTCGCGTACTCTCTAGTTTCAGTGATCAGATCGTGTGATTTAACACCATTACATTTCTTTTTACGGGGTTATTTGAAATCACAGGTCTATATCAACAAGCCCACACCCACCCGTATATTAAAGGAGAAGATTCAACGCTGCATCAACGAAATGCAGCCACATTTCTGCCAAGTGGTCAAGAAAAATTACGACAAACGAGTGCGTATGGCCTATAAGCCTATCCAATGTGCTTTATAGTTTAATAAGACTGTGTTTTCTATTTAATACAAATCTTGCGTTAATTTTGGAACACCGTTGAGAGCCGAGCATAACAAAATCTTCCATTTGGCCTAAAATAAATGGAATCAAGTGTGTTTTTTATTACAAAAAATTGCAATCTCTAATATGAATGCGTTTCAGCAAAACTGCCTGCCCTATAACAAGATTTTATAAAATGTTTTGAGTTCAAATAACTTGTTGAATAGGCTACTGCATGATTTTGTTCCTGTTACTCTTTCAAGCAGGAAACAAAAAAAGGTTAAGTTTTAAAATTGCACTAAAATTTAAAACAAAAAACCAGAACGTGGCACAATTTTCAACCATAGAATCATCTCGTCTCTCCCCTTTATATTCTTCTCTTTTCCTGCTGGCTGGCTATGGGAAGCATAATAAGAGCCTTTTTATTTTGTTATTTAGATGGATGTTTTCTTTTAATTTTCTTTTAACATTTGCTTACATTTCATTACTGTAAAATATTTTTTTTATTATTTTTTCGTTTCTCACAACCATCCTTCCTCTCTAACACTGAAAAATATTATCCTTTCATTTTCTCGTTAAGTGGATGAAATAGTTCCGAAACAGTAAAAGTGTTTTTAGATGGAAAAATATTCGTTCCAAAGTATCGAAAAAAAATATTTTAAATTCAGTAAATGCAAGAGTAAAAAAGAAATGTATGATGAATGTGGTATGAATAGAAGAGGAAACTGAAAAATACTTTAAAAGTTTAGTCTGCCTCTTCCCGTCTACTATTGTTTAAGCTTCTTTTACGAGTTTATTCGCATTTATGAAATCATGTCGCATACTATGCAAACATAAGCAACCCATGTCGTACATTTTAAACTTTAACCTTTGGTTGGTTCATTTTACATTTTAAAGATAATATTGTCAAGAGATTTCTACTTCTACTGCTACTTTTTCGGTATGTCTGCTAACTGCACCCCTGCTGGGTTACAAGAAAGTAAGTTGATTTTCTTAGAAGTGGAAATAATTTTTTTATTTTCTCCTTCTTCTGTTAAAAATCATTTCAGGTTGACGAATAAGACTGTAGCTACATGGTGAAGGATAATAAAGTGTACAAAATTTCTGTTGTTTCTGTTTTGAAACGGAGTTAGTCTCTCTTTGCAGTTTACAAGAATAAATATCAATCTGTAACAACTTCCTGGAACTCCAAATACCGGTGGTAATAAAAATTAATCACCGACCAGTACCATACAGCGCTCATCTTGCCTTATAAGAGTGACAATCTTTGGTCATAATGACACTAAAAAGTTGCATCCATCAAGGAGAATTATGTTTCTAGATTCTAAGATTTTAGTCAGAAATCAATGTTTCTTTTTTTGTGACCTCAGCAGCTAAAAAGCTGCTTGAGCTTGATTTGAGGTAGTTTTTTTAGTATTCGAGTCATTAACATGTTCGGTCATATTTTTTTTTCTCCGTCACTCCTCTAGGAAGCATATTGGCTTTCCACAAAGCATCCATTGCTTTCTTTCAGTTTCTTTAATCAATTTGATTTTTCAAGCTAAGTAGTGATTAATCCGCTGTAGCTTCCTCCATATGATTTTTTGCGTAGTGGTGAAGAAGATCCTTGCTAATTGGTGGTGATCTTTACTTTAGCATTGTAATTTTTTCCCAGTAGGTGGCGTGTTCTCCTAATCATTCGTCTGATGTTTGTCATCATTGCCAGAGGGGCTTTTTTTATTTATTTTTTTTAGATGGAGTTGTCTGGAGAGGGAAAGTTGAAGCTTTTTTATCATTGAACATTCGAAACCACAATTAAATTTTTGTTTCGTCATGTCTTCTGCTGGGGCTCGAACCTGATTCGTTTGTGTTGTTTTGCGTGCGCTCTAACCACTGCACCACGCCACCTATTCGATCATATAAGCAGTGATTAAACTCTTAAGGTTAGAATTTGGTTCGAAGGACCAAAAATAGTAATCCAAACACAGATTAGTTATCCTTTCGCCGAACGAAAGTAATGTCATTACCGTTACGCTATGCATAAATATTTCTAAAAACCTAAGCTCATTACCTTTTAATTTGGACAGGCCGAGATTTACATCATCTTCACTTGTGTTAGAGAGTCTCTGAGAAGAGAGAACATATCTGACACTACAAATAAATTTAAGGTTGTTGCGGACTGTCTGACATCTCTCATGAACTTGGTGAACTTGGGTTACGCTAAAGTATTTTTTCGCTGTTTCTGTAGGAACCCTCAGCGGCAGGATCGACTCCTCAGTTGTGAGGAATACGCTCAGCTTTGACAGTATATCTTAGGACAAGTGTCTTTCTTTCTTCTTGTAAGTTCCGAAAGTAACTACTGCTCAACAAAAGGAAACATGGGGTACTAATAGGTCTATTGTGGTCTCAGATATCAGCAATGAAAATGTTGGCACTCGTCAGTGTAGATTCTACACAATGTAAGCTGAAACATCTGAACGTATACTTTGTAAGGGTTCTGTTTTTTCGGCTCACGGGATAAGATTTCTAGGGCAGGCTATAGTAACTTCCAAAAGGGCATTTGTTGTTTTGGCGAATAGGATAACTGGCTTTATTCGTAGTTTCAATTTGATGTGGTAACTATATGATAGCTTTGGAAATGTTGGAAATAGTTAGTGTAGATTCGACACAATGTATGCTAGACATCTGAACATGTACTTTGTAGGGGTTCTGCTTTATCGGCACATAGGATAAGATTTCTAAGGCAGGCTATGCTAATACCAATATTTGTCGAATAGCTTTATTTGTAGTCTCAATTTGATGTGATAACTACATATATATGTCTGTACGAAGGATTTTTTTTTTAACTCATAGTGCGCCTAACATCGATTAATCAGTCAAACAATCTAAACCCACTTTACGTGATGCATTTTGTTGGAGGCGGTTGTGTTTGTTGCAATGACGTCACGCCATCGGAAACCAGGTGGGAGTATGATATATACATAAATAACTAGGAATCTAAATAATTGTACCAAAATCAAGGTTATCGTTTATGCCATTACTTAGCAATTGCGTTCCATTCTCATTTGTTTTAGCTTCATGATCTGGTTGTTTTTGATGTTCCCATATTCAGTTGCCGTCACCAGGTGTAACATGCAAGTTCTTTTCTGCAGCTGCCCTGAGGATTACATTCAATGCCGTTATTGGTTATGGTGGATTGTGGTCCAATCCACCTCCATTTTTGTTTTCAGACCTCAATTTTGTCTGTAGTTTGCCTAGTTTACGCCCAGAGCTCAGCACTGATGATGTGTTTGGCCTGAAGTCTTCAATTGTTCTGAGATACCAACAAACCACATTCACAACCATACAGTATAACTGACTTAACACAGCTGTTATGTTGAACATGATTTGACGTGCTTTATTAATGGGATTCATAATGTCCTTTTTGGGGCATTTGGATAATGTTATCACGCATTCCAAAGCCCAGACGGAAAAAGTTTGCAGACTCTAGAGAAATAAAGCATGTATTGAATTTTAGATAACAGGTTATCCATTTAGTGACTTCAAAACTGTCGGTTTGGCAAGGCTGCCAACTGTTAGATATCTATTGTCTGAAGTGTCATTTATTTAGAGAAAGTTTAGCCAATTATGAGGTGCAACGCTTAACAACCGACAGAAATAGTTAAAACTTACTACAAAGGCGCTGATTTAAACGTGGCCGAACTTTCGAACAAAATTTTTTTCAGCGCTGAAGTTCATTTCTCATCTGGCGATTACGTTAATAAGCAAGATTGTCATATATAGGGCTCGAAGAACCTTTGAAAAAAGTGACTGTTTGGAGCGCTTTATGGTCTAGGGGTGTTGTTGGATCGTATTTTTACGAAAATGGTTATTTCAATTCAAATGGCATTGCATTGTGTACATAATGGCAAAGTCCAAGCGTTATAATGAAATCAAAGTTTCATCAAAATCATAGCTTTATGTTTGAAATCGAAAATGGACAACTTTGTATATCAATTTTTGATCAGAATTCATGTGATTTAATCGTTAATTGACTTATTTTTAACCTCCTTTAACTAAATAGCTATGTAACCTTTATGATAACTCACACTGTACCCCAAGCAGTGGTTTCAGCACAGAATAGAAGGGCCAGTAGTTATGGAAAAAAGTAGCATAACTATGACTGCACTTAGTGGCCTATTTAGGCAAGTCTATGACTTAAACCCTAACCTTTACGAGAACTTATTAATATTATTGTTGTTGTTATTGTTGTTGTCATTGTAGGGAATTAAAAGTATGCCTAAGCATATGTGAAATGCAAATAGGTAAAGAGAGAAATAAAAATTCCATATTTCAACAACAACAACAACAACAAAACAAAAGTTTATTAACTTTAAGCCAACACAAGTATGTAAATAAAGAAATGCAAGAAAAAATTTCAAAAAATAAAAAATAAAAATATTGCGAAATTAAAATCTAAAAATCTTTTTTTTTAATACTTTTTGGTTGTTAATTATAAATCAAGCTGATTACTCAGTGAATCGTTAAATATAAAGACGATTGTTTTTTTTTTTAAAGAAATAAATTACTTACCATTCTAAAAAGAAGAAGAAGAAAATGTTGAGTATATTGAGATTTACAACAGTAGTGAGCTGGTTGGCGGTATTCAGGTAGTATTTTATGGTGAAAACAACAGCAACTTTGTCTCAGAGTATCGGCTACAATAGTCGTCGTAAATTCTTTGCAATAAAAATCTCATCAATCATTGTAAATATGAGCCAGCAATCAAAATTTAGTTGATAATGTTGGTTGATTGTTGTTGTTTTGATTTTTACAACATTGTCCAGTGCAGTGCCAAACACTATTAATAATCGTTGAGTTGTTGAGTTATGTTGTTGTCTAAATAATGTTCTTTTTCGCACTGTTTTTGAAAATAAACATGTTGATTGGAACAGGATTTAGTATTGAGTTCAGTAGGCCTTTTATAACATCTTTAGTCGGCTGGCTTTACTTGAAATTTCTTTCATTAATTCGAATATCGACGGCAAATGTAACAAAGAATGTTGGTTCTTTTAACATAAAGTTAAGGTTCTTAGGCTTCGTTTTTATCATAGTCCTCCAAACGGTCCAGTTGAGTTTTCTGAAATGATTTAGCTGATTAGTATCTGTTGAAATTTAGATGAGATAAGAGATCGTGAGTATTTATGAGTCACACCTTAAAGTCAAGTTTTTAGCCCAACTTAATTTGACATTTCTTTGTTTCAGTGTTTGACAAATACAAGCATGGAGAGATACGCAATTGAGCAGCGCGTTAAGATTTTTGAAGCCTTTTATGAAGATGGGCGTTCAAATCATAATGCATTTCGTGCACTTCGTGAATTTTTTTTGGTCAGTATAATCGACCAAATGTGTCCAAAATCGGGAGAATTGTGCGCAAATTTCAGCAAACCGAGTCTGTAGAAAATGTGCAAGCACCTGTGCATGCTCGGCCAATTCGTTCTGTTTAAAACATTGCTATTGTTCGCCATAGTGTGGCAGGAGAGCCGTCAACCTCGACTCGTAGTCGTGCCCAACAATCGAACATCTCAAGAATATCACTGATGCGAATTTTGAATAAAGATTTGAATTTACATGCTTACAAGGTTCAATTGACTTCAGAGCTGAAGCCTGCTGACTATTTCAAGCATCGTCAATACACCGAATAGTTAGTTGAACAGACAGAAGTGAATGGTGACTGTACAAAGAAAGTTATCTTCAGTGACGAAACACACTTTCATCTCAGTGGATTCGTTATCAAGTATAGTTGTCGCATATGGACAAATGAGAATCAACGAGTGATTGTTGAAGAGCAGATGCATCCACAAAAAGTGACTGTTGCGGTCTATGGGCTGGCAACAATGCATTTACCGTGAATGGTGTTCGCTATAGCGAGATGACAACGGACTTCTTGTGGCCAGTAATGTACAATATGTACCTAGACGACATGTAGTATCTTTTGCGCGATAAGCTCAATGGCTGTGTTATCTAATGTCGTGTCGATGTTAATTGGACGCCACGATCATGTGATTTGTCACCGTTGATCTTCTTTCTTTGGGGATATTTCAAAGAAAGTCTACGTCAATAAGCCAAAAACAATTCAAGAGCTAAAGGATGAGATAATTCGGTACATTAACGACATTGAACCTCAATTATGTAATTTGTGGCCTGAATGGCCGTCTAGAAGATATCGATTATGCCGATGACATTTGCAACATCGCACACAATTTTAGATATACCAGTAGTCAGACAAATTACAGCTTATACACACAGCTGCACGTGATATCGGTTTACAGACTAAGCTAGAGAAAAGAAAAGTTTTACGCTTGAATACAACTAATACGTCGAAGTTTACACTGGATGGTAGAGCTTGAAGTACAATCTTTTTTATTTTTGTGCAGCGCAATATCCTCTATTGGAGGATCAATATCAGAGGATCAATATAGAAAATCGTATTAAAAAGGCCACCCGGCCTTTGGAGCGCTGCCAAAAGTATGGAAATCCCCATAGATTCATATAAGAATCGAACTTCGCCTTTTCTTCTCCAATGTGCGGATGGGAGTCTCGGACATACGGCCTCTACAAGTTTTTATCAACTGATGTCTACGGAAGATATTTAAAATATTCTGGCCAAACGTAATATCACATAGTGACCCATGGAAACGCACGGGGTGTCGCCAATCAACCTTGAAATATGTATTCAAAAGAGAATGGAGCTGGAGGCCACGTTTTGAGAAGAGAGAACGAGAATTCTACCTCGATCAATAACTTTCCGGTATAAACCCCGTATGGCGGTCCCATCGTTCCGATTTGCGTTTTTTCTCTTTTGTTAAGTTGGTACATCTGTTGTTGATATCCCCGCTATATCTTAGCCTCATAGCTTGACATTTGCAAAAGCTACGTAGACAAGAGTATATCTATCTCTATGTGTGTTGGCGATTTTTTACAATTTTGACTGTGTTGAGGTCGCAAAAGACATGATTTGCCATCCTACGTACTAATTGAGTGCCCTCATATTTCTTACTATGGTTTCGGACTCATTCATCGTATAAATACCGTCATGTGAGTAAAAAAGTAATTCTGTTCTATGCATCAGAAGAAATGCTACTCATTTGGGTCGTATAAGAGGATAACGACCCAAAGCATATGAGTAAAGCCAAAATCTGGTTTAAGGATAAAGAGTCACAGTGATAGAATGATCTGCGCAGTCCTCTGATCTGAACCACATCGAAAATTTATGGATAATTGTTAAAGAGAAAGAACCTGAGTTCGAACCAACTAATATTAATGATCTGTGAAGCAATGTGGAACAAACGTGATACTGCATTTCTACTGCAAAGTGTCAGCATTTTGTGAATTCTATGAATTCAAGATCATTACTGGATTCGAGACGTGGGTTTATGAGTACGACACTCATCGGGCAAGTGAATGGCGTTCATCAAATGAGCCGGGACCAAAAAAACCACGTCGTTTTCAGTCGAAAAAGAAGGCAATGCTCCCTGTATTCATGGATTACAACGGTTTAGTGCATCACGAATTTTTGCCAGAAGGCCAAAAACAAAGAGCCGTCTGCGTGAAGCAATTCTTTTGACGAAAAATGCAACAAATAGCATCCAACAGCCACCGAATTCACCGGATTTGGCTCCCTGTGACTTCTTACTGTTCAACCGACTTAAAAAACCATTACGGGGAACGCGTTTCAGCAGCCGAGAGGAAATAATAAAAAATCACAGGAATCACTAATGGACATACCGAAAACCGAATATAAAATGTCAAGATACACCAACTTAACAAAAAAAAAAACTCAAATCGTAGCGATGGGACCGCTGCACGGGGAATATTCCCGAAACTTTTTGATCAAGATAGCACAGCTATGACGGCAATTGAGTGGAACCCTGCTAAAACATGGAGAAGGCAAATTGATAAGGAAGGTAAAGACCTGGGCTGAAGTAAAACCTTTGGCGTAGGAGAGATTATGGTTCCAGCTTGGAACCATAGGAGCCCATATACATACCTATATATATAAAAGAGGACTAAAAATGCGTTGTAATTGATGTTCGCCCTGTAACGAAAGGTAAATTCAATACCAAGGTCCTTATGCATATGCGGTTTTTGTAGGTCCATGGGTTTGCGAGTTATTGATGTTAGACTGAACCCCTTTCTATTGGATAATTTTTACTTTAAAACGAAATTTGTTACAGCATTTAAGCCTTGTGTAAGTTAGAAACCATATGTAGAAAGCTTTTATTTGGTGTGTGGCTTCTCTATTGTTCAAGGCGGCTTTGCCACGCCCATATACCATTTGTATTTATATGTGTATATCTTTAAAACGGTAATAGTGGAGAGTTCCTAAATTTGGCCCAAATAACTTTGTGGTCAATAAAAATCATCAGTCGAAGTTTGGGCGAAATTGAATAAGTGGGTGTAGCATCACCCATACAAATTAAATATTAATTTTTGGACATCTAGAGAACGATTAGAATGGAAGGTTCTGAATTTCGCCTAAATAACTTCTTAGTTAGTACCAACCATCAGTTAAAAAGTTGGCGGAATCGGATAAGTGAGCATGGTACCTCCCCTACAAATTTAATTTGTATGCTTTTTGTATATCTTGAGAATGATTAGAGTTGAAGTTTCTAAATTTGGTTTAAATAACATAACAGTCAATACGGTAACATTTAAAGCTTTCTTTATCTATCCACGTCAGTCAAAAAGCATAAGGGCGGCCAGCAACGCAAGAGGGATTACTCCAGTATGTAATAAATTGCCTATTATATTATACCTATTGCGCATTTCCAAATTGCTCTGATTAAAAAAAAAGTCTAAAAACGATACTCCTCCTATAGAAAAACACACGAAACCCTACTTGACTGAACTGGCTACATTCAGCTTGGAAAAATTAGTCAAATTTGTATTTGTCAGCTACAGAATTATAGAGCTAAGGCAGTATAATATAGTGGGTCCGCCATCTAACGTTTTCTTTTTTTTTAAATAGTGCTTATTTCGTGAATGATAACACTTAGCTCATGTCTGATTTGACAGATAATTAGTTTTAACCTTCCGCTGAACGAATATGGTTCTGTTCAATGCGTTTTCGCTTCGTTAAGTGGGCCTGTGATCGACTTACAGAAGATGTCGATTTTGCCAAAAAAAAAAAATCATCTTTTCAGATGAAGCTCATTTTGATCTTGGCGGGTATGTAAACAAGCAAAATTGTCGCATTTGGGGCACAGAAAACCCGCACGCATACATTGAAAAGCAGATACACCTAAGACGAGTCACTATTTGGTGCGAATTTTGGTCCAGAGGCATAATAGGGCCATTTTTCTTCGAAAATGAGCAAGGAGTGGCCGTTACAGTCAATGGCGATCGTTATCGGGCCATGTTGAACGAATTTTTGTTCACAAAAATTGAAGAGGAGGAGGTTAGAAACATTTGGTTTCAACAGGACGGCGTTACGTGCCACACAGCCGAAGCTACACTCGGTGTTTTGCGAGCTGTTTTTGAAGATCGCATTATCAGCCACAGAGCTGATGTCGTTTGGCCACCTCGGAGCTGCGATTTGACACCGTTGGACTATTATTTGTGGGGTGCCGTAAAAGATAAGTGTTACGCCAACAAGCCAGAGAAATATTCGTGAAGCCATTGGTGAAATACAGCTGCACACAATCGATAATGTGCTTAAAAATTCGACCGATCGTGTAGGCTACTGCATGGCCAGCCGAGACAGCCATTTGAATGAAATTATTTTGCATTATTAACCGGAAGGATTGTACTTTCAAATAAAAAAAGAAATTTGAGTAAATATTCAGTAGTTTTTTTTTATAGCATTTTCCAAAAAAAAATTTATTTGGCGGACCCTATACAATTTCATTACTTATAAGCGCCTCTTAGCCATTAAATTGCTCATCTCATTATAATTATTCAGAGCACAAGTCTATTTAGTCACCGTTTAGGAATGCACTATCAAGTACGCAGGAGCCGAACTGTGAAAAACTGATGAGTAAAACTTTCAATATAAGCTTTTGAAGCTGCCAGATTTGGAAAAACGATATTTACAGACGCCTGAACAAGTGGTCATTCATTGGTAAAACTTCTTAAAAAAATGAGCTAAAAAGTATGTCCGATTTGGTTCAGCTTTTTCTCTACTCATCTTAAGCGTAAATATAATTACTTTTCAAATTCTGTAAATGGAATATTCTCCCAAATATAAGTCAATATACTCGTATGTAGGTATTTAAACAAAAATGCCATGACTGGAATGACTTATTAAACATGCGTTTGGTGTTGAAGGTTTTGAGTTAAAGAAAGCTGGTTCATTAAAATGGTATTTCATTAGCATAATTTAATTATTTTGTTTTTGTCAAAGATATTTTCTACTCAATATCTAATGATTTCACTTAAATTTGATAAAAACGCCATATTAAGGCTACACAAGATAATGACAAGGATAACAATACCAGTACGTGCATACATGCAGCGAATGCTGCATTTAAAGAGAACATCAGATCGCAACACGAAGTTATCGATAATCATAATGATCATCATTATCATCAGCATCAGATCAAGCAATTTTAGTATTTTCACATTTTTAGAAGCGAGTTTATTGTTTTTCTTTTTAGGAGTTTGTAACAACAAAGTAGAGATAATTTATTTTTATTACTCGTACTCGTATCATCAGCAGCATCCTCATCATCATGATTATTATTATTGTTGCTGCTGTTGTGATTGTTGTTTTGTTTGCTTTTGTTGTTCAAATAAGCCATGACCAAAATGGTTAACTTACCGTTTATGGTAATAAATGAAATTAGACCCCAAAGGCGTATGAACAAGTACGAGTAAGTTACATGAAACAAAAATCTTTGCAATGACACAGGCACACGTACGAGTAAGAGCAGCATTGCTGTTGCAACTCCAAAAAAGAATTGGGAGATGTTTTAAGAAAGAAACAAAAAAAAGTTCCCCAACGAATTCATAAACTTCTAATAAAACTATTGGAGTTATACAGGCAGTGGCCAGCAAAATAAAAAGGAGACAACTTTAGATGAGTTTGATAAGCATGAGATAGGATAGGATAGGATTCATGTCTTGGATGAACAAATCGCAAGACAAAAGTACTGCGACCTCTCGATCCATTTTACAGCCCACCATCTACATAGAGTTTCAACATAATATCGTATATTTGATGAAATTCCCTACTAAGCACATAGATACTTCTTCCTAGAGTGCATCAATGCCTCACAAGTACCCTGTATGTGCTCTGGTGATTCGATTTCCTCATCATAGAATCTGCACATCGGGCTTGAAACTTGAATGGAGACTACCCGCCGCTCATTATCCTCAATTTTGTTGAGTATGACCTTTTTGCTTCCCCTTTCCAGTCCACAAAAGGGTTTTGGCCACACCAGTGGAGTAGAAGCTCTCTTTCTGGCCAGTTCATGCCTCGGAATTCCTACATGACTCGGCACCTAGCATAAGCTGTCCCTTTTACCTCTGTCCACTTGGTTCAGTTTACCGAAACATTCCCAAACTAGCCATGAGTCAACCTCATAGGAACCAAGTGCTCGAATGGCAGCCTGACTATCATCTCCAAGTTAAATTGAGCACATCTCTCAACTGCATAAAATTCCGCCTGGAAAATGTTGGCGAGTTTTTTCCGCGCCTGCACCACTTCCGTCTTTGACACATCCGTGTATCACAAAATGGTCCCTTCTGTAAAGGTGTTTTCAGTCTCCAAACCTCTCTACTCACGTCTATTACTCCGTCTTGCTACAAAGAATTTGCCAGAACAGCTAAATAAGGAGAAATCGAATACTCGGCCAACCGGTTTAATATCCTCTTCATAGTCTCTATGGCCATATTTTCCAGTGCCGAATGCTGCGGACTAAGTTCCAATTGAACCACGAGTGCAGCTGTGGAACCAGTTGTCATTGCCCAAACTATGCTTATGCGCGCTAATCTTTATACCTTATTTAGCTCTACCAGGGTTATTTTCAAACTCGAACTTATCCACCATGCAACGTCCCCATACCATATGTCACAATCGGTATATAAGCGCGTGCTCGCTTTTCTTGAAATAGACTCCACTTGATCTTTCCATATCAGCTTAATATCCAGTATTATTCCTAGATATTTAACCTCCTTCCTTGGCGGTATTTCCTCCACTTAGGGAGTTTCATTTTCCTAGTGAACGATACTATCATGGTTTTGCCCGGTTTGATGTTTAACTCCGTCGGCCAACACTATCGATTCACTATCCTAAGTCCCCCCTCTGTATGATTTCATACAAGGTATCCCCTTGCTGTCAGAACAATGTCGTCTGCCCACCACAGATATATTAATTCCCATAACATTCCATGAAGGAACATAGGGACTTCTCTCAGTCAATGGGCTTCACCCGATTCTATTTTTAGACTTATTGAAAAGGACCTACAGTTTAACGCCGGCTTCGAACGGCAAGTGCATTAGAGAAGTTTTCAATGGTAAGTAATACTCATAACCAGTTAGTAACTAATGTAATGAGGTAATGCCGCTGTTGAAAAACGTTTTCTTTATTCAGATGATCTGGCCTGGTATTGAACCGAGGACCTCCTGGTTGGTAGGCGAGTGTCTTACCTACCATACCACAGCTGCTCGCCTTAGATATTGTTCTTAAATACTCATCAACAACTAGACATTAAGCAACATCTAGTAGTGCTGATACTTACATTGACTTTCCCTGCCCTAGTTTCCGCAAACCTAGTACCAAGGTCGTCAGATATTCACCTGGATATAAAAGAGTCCACTCTCCTTCCTACTAGCACCCCTTCTATCTCTAAGAAAGCACATGTAGCAATCTCCTTGTCTTCCAAGTATTTCTGTATTGCTCCTAATAATTCCACGAGAGCCGTAGAAGACTTTAGTCAAATTTATAAGGTGGACATGATTGTGGATAAACTGGCAATATGCCGAAATAATATAGGCATGCCAAACGTACTTTTTTAAAAAGTACACGTACTCTTTTTTAATGTTAATGTTAATGCCGGTACCACGGTAGACAATTTCCTTAACCATTTCAAAATTGCGGTTGCCAATATTTTAAAGTATTTTTGAATATACAGCAAACAAATACGATACTACTTCATTGAGAACAGTTTTCAGGTACACTTTTCTTCTAAAATGGCTGATAGACCGATTTGTGCGTTTGTTGCGTTGAAAGATTAAAAATTAGCACACACACAACCGTGAGTCTATTTTTATCTTTTAACGCATACACATTGAATGTTGGTCAGGCTTTTTAAGCTACTACAAAAGGATTCTCAATGTGTGTACACTTCCTTTCTGTCACTTTTATTTCAAGCAGATGGTCTAGCATTATTAACTACTAACCTACACAGCCTGTGCAAAATTATTAACTACCCTCCATTTTCGAGTGTGCACACCCTGTACTACTAGGCTACTCTATTAAAAATGCATCATCTTAAAAAGCCCACTCTTGAAGTGCATTAGTTATGGTTGATGCCACAACATATGTATGTGTACAGACAGGTTGTGATATTAAATGCCACTATCATGGTATGACAAAACATCAAAATGCATAACAAACTGTATCGCTTGTCGAAAAAAACTAGGCAAAGTTTTGTAAAACGTTACAGGTTGCAACCATCTAAAGAAGTCGACATTTTTGACAAAAGTTAAGATTTCTTTTTTGTTTCTGTATTTTGCTAAACCAATATTTATTAACGACGCCATTAGCTGAACAAATGAAAAACCGTATGCGTAAGGAGGACTTGATTTAAAATTTGCATAATGAGATGTTGTTACTATAGAAAGAAAGTTTTAACATAAAAATGGTATGATTTGAGGCATTAAATGTTAAATAGTTTGTTGACAAGCGAATAAAGAAAATATGGAAATTTATAGAATGACTGATTAAGATAATCTTAAGCTAAAGGCCTTAGCCTTAACGAATTCGTTACAGTGATTGTGGGTTGAATATAGGTTATTATTGATTATTTTAACGATTTAAAAACATCATAGCGCCATAAAAAATCCTTCCAGTTATGTCTGTCTAATGTTAATGCTTTGATTTGACTCCAAATGATGTTATGGAAAGCAGCCTCTTTTTTCATCTTCCTCAGGTATGAACTTATCTGCTAATTCTTTGTCTTTCTGGAGATGTCATTCAACCCAGTTTTCGCAGAGTGTGCCCGATACATCTGCATTTCCTTCACATAATTTCTTTTTTATTGAAAATCGATCTTTTTGCCATAAAAAATGTCTAAATATGTCGTCTGAACAGAAGATTTTCAGACTGCGTCATAGACAGCGCACTGATATCCTTAATTGCTAATCGTACTCGTAATCATACAAAAGTGTAAACTTTATACACACAAACTAAAGATTTTAATTATCGTATTGGATATGGAGTGTGGAGATCATCATATTTATCAATAAGTGCCTTCGAATCATTTGCAGAATATTCTGGCCAAACGACATCATCAACACGGATCTCTGGAATCTAACCAACGAGGAACTAATAAATAAACAAATAAAATGCAGAAAATGGATGTGGATCGACCACAGCATCAGGAAGAAATCGGACAACTTCACAAGTATGGTGCAGTCAACCAAAAAACATCTGGAAACACACGATACTCCAAAAACTCGGATATTGCAATCCTACTAGGGAAGTCGAGAAAACAACAGTGGCAGACCGAGTCAAGTGAAAATGTATTGTAGAAGCCATATGCTACCAAGATGGGTACTAGAAAACTGTTTCGAATGTATGCAGGTGGTCCGTGTTCTGCTGCTGAGATAGCAAAAGGACTAAACTTTTTCCAAATTTGTATTTCCAATTTGAGGCTTGCAGTATAATCAGCGTTGATGCGTTCTTTTTTTCTCCATCACTCCTCTAATTAACATATTGGCTTTCCACAAAGCATCCATTGCTTTATTTCAGTTTTATTAATCAAGTTGATTTTTGCAAGCTAAGAAGATAATTAATCCACCGTAGTTTCCCTGCTTATAACAGTGGAGTGGTGACGATCCTTGCTAAGTAATGGTGATGATCTTTGCTTAGCATTGTAATTTTTTTTTCTTTATTTTTTTAGATGAAGTTGTCTGGAGAGACACTTAAATTTTTTCATCATGTGTTCTGCTGGTACACTAACTTGGCCGCTTGTGTTGTTATGTTACATGTTGTTGTCACACTACGCCACCGGCAGCATTGATTCGTATAGTTTTTTCAAAATCTTCTCCTGCATGTCGTTGGCTTAGTCGAGATTTGTGAATTTCGTGTTAAGTCTCAAGTCGCTCATTCTTCCCATTCATCTTTATGGCAACAATACGTTGCTATGACATGGACGTTGCTCAGCGAAATAATATCAGGAGGCTAATCACCAGAGTAAAAAGAGTGCTTGAATTGAATTCGTTCATAAGAACGATACTTCTTGAGAGCCGAATTTTAAGAGAATTTAAAATGCGACTCGTGAGAAGAATCTAAAACAAAACAATTAAAAAATAAAATTCGGAACTCAAACCGAGTTGAAAAGCATCAAAACGAGTTGAAAACGAGCAAGTCTTTGTTGGTCGCTGCACACAAAATATACATACGAGTACATATATAAGTACGAATGCACTGGAATTACGCATTTAATCTTACACAAACAACATGCACTGAAATGAATTGCGTGTTTTCGAAACTTCTTTGCTAATCTTTTATTCGTTAGCAGTATAAAATTCGTGCTCACGAGTTAAAGAACAAAACTCGTAAGAAATTATTTGAGCATAAAAAGAAAATTCTGCTCACGAACCGAGTTCTTACGTACCATGCTAAATACACAGCAGTATACACCTCTACATACACCCCAGCACTTTATTCCGACTGGGAGACAAGGGCAAAGCCAAGTTCAAGCAGTTGAGATGAAATATCTAAGAAAAGTAGCCGGAAAGCCTAGAATAGACAAAATTAGAAACAAAGCAATCAGCAGGTATCTAAATATGGAAAATTAATCGCTCGAAAATGATATGGTAGGAACACGTTGCAAGGGTGACAGACTCCGGAATGCCAACAATGTAGCAACACACATCTTCAAAGTTAACGACTTGGACAGAATAGAGGATATGGAACGACATTTACAAAAACCTCTATACTGGAAGGTAGAAGAGGTACGGAATAAGTAAGCTTATGCTGGCTTTCAAATGGATGACGATGTTCTAGCAAGAAAAAGGTTTGATGCCGAAGTCAGTGGGCATCGTCGTTTAGGATGTACTTGTCCACAATGGAGAGATAAAGCAAAGTAAGCCCTGTCTGCGATGTGTGTGACCAGTTGGCGAAAGCGCGCTAATCACAAATGCCTGTAAATAACTACCGAAGGGGGAGTTTCGGTAATTCGGTTTTAAAAGCCAATTATGTATGTATGCGAGGTCCCAGAGCATGAGGCTTATTTTAAAACTCAGTCGACAACAAAGAACCAGCGCACAGCATTGCCAAATTTTAATTGTGAAAACACACTTAATGACTTTTGCATCATGATAAGGTCGGTGATTATGGGTCGAAAATAACTCTAAAAGCCTAACTCGGCCAACTTATTCTCTTGATTTCTAATCAGTTAGTAAATATAAATAAAATTGTTGTTTTTGGCTCTTGTAGCAAACATTCTGTTTCTTTTTATTAATCATTAACAATCAGCTTCCGTGGCAAGTGTTGTTGCCATAATTTTTCCTCTTGCTGTGTCCTCCTTTCATCAGTTGAAAATTGTAATTGAACGTGGTTAACAAGGCATGCAAACAGTTTGAAAAGAAAAAGAAAATTAAACCGCTTTTACATAGAGAAGATCTATAAAACGATAAGATTTCTTAGCACAATCTATTGCTTTATGTTCCCTCATAAATATTACGAGATCTTGTTAGCTGAGGGGGGGATGTTAAGTTTTTATTTTTAATTAAAGCATTCATTTGATTGGTGTTTAAATTTATTTGACTATTTGCATGGTTATTGTTGTTGTTCTTTGGTGGATGTAAGCAGTTGTAAAAGAAAGGTGCCGCTTCTATACTTTAGCGTTTATATCTTCATATGATTTTTGTTAAGAAACGCCCAACTTTCGTCACGTAAATGAAAGAAGATTTTCATGTGCTAATTAAAACATTATTTATATTGTTTTACCAAAAAAACTGTCATCAAAATCAAAGAAAGGCTTGATAAATTCTATGGGTGCTTAACGTTTTGTAACCGTGGATGAAACATGGGTCCTTCACAATACATCAGAGATTAAGGTACAATCAAAACAATGGGATCTTTTTTCCAAGGCATTTGTAACTTAATACGGTCAGGGCAACAGGTAGCTGAGATAAATTTGCTCCTCCTTAGCTTATTAATCTAATCCATTCGATCTTTTAGGCTGAAATACAATCCTACAGGAAATTTTATCTCATAATGCCAATATATGATTATTTAAAGGAAATGAAACAATCTAATGATGGACTTAAAAAGGACTATTTCGAACAATAAGACGCCGTTTTTATTATTTTTATCTATATTTCCAAGCTCTACCACTTTCAAACTACTAAAATTAATTAAAATTTTATACTTATCTTTTAATCTTCTTTAATTTTTCTTGTAAAATTTGCTTTATTTGTTTTGTTTTGAATTACTATTATCGCTCTTTATCACGATTTCCTTCCCAAGCTACAGTTTCATAAATAATTTTCGGTTCTTTACTAACAGCATCATCCTCATCATCTCCATCATCCAAATAGGCAAAAACACACAATTTATTCACCGTCACCGATAAACGTACTTTAGTAATCATATCTAAAGGTTTAATTTTCGAGCTTTCTAATAAAATTACAATATGAGAGGCATGATAGACTAAAGGATCACCGGGATAGATAAGAAAATCGGCACCAAAAGCATCACCACAAGTTACATATTTGCCTCGGCGCCAAAGATCACGAAACACCAGGTATTTAAGTGAATTATCAGGTTGAGTAAAATTAACCAAATAAGCAGCTAAAAGAAATTTGTTTAAAAGCTTAAGCAATTCAATTTTATTTAACTTGTTTTTGTTGTTACCATGTCCTTCTGCATGTGCACAGGTTATATCTAGTAAAGCATTCTTACGTTCAAATTGTATGCCCTCACGTATATCCCTTAAGATATCTTGGGCATTTAAATTTATATCTGAAAATAACGTATAATTGTTATAAAAAGTTTTTGTAATATTTTGGAATTCCTTACCGTTCTCTGGTACTCCTTGTTTTAGTAGTTTTTTCCTTTTGCCCGCTATTATTTTATCAATGTTACGTTCAGATTCTTTAAGTTTTTCATCTTTTAAGGCTTCTGCTTGCTGGTCGATTCTTTGTTCGAAATTTTCTTGATATTTTTTTAAATCTTCTTCTTTTAGGGGCTTTAGTAGATCATGTGATTTAGATACCAATAAAGCTATACCTTCTTCTACCAGTAAACGAGTTTCTAAAGGTGACAACTCCACAGGCATGGCTAAAAGATGTTTTAAGGGGATAATTTTTGATAATATACGAATCAGTTTTAGAAAAGCTAATATTTTTGTTAAATTAAATCCTAAAGGATCTTCCACTTAGGCTATATCTTTCGCTCCTAGTTATTCTACACAAATGTCATTACTATTCTGTTTTCACAGTCCTTAAGCTTATGACAACATGGACAACGCATTTGATATCTGCTATAACGAGTACTTGGGCTATAACAACTGATATTTATCTATGCTCGCTAATTATATTTAGTGGTAGTCTGTTAGCTGGTTTCTGCCATATGCATTAAAAAATTGTCTCACTTTATACCTTCCTTGAGCCCGACGTCTTGTGTTGTGCATGTGATCGATTATGTGGAGGAATTTATTGTCCCTAAAGAATTCATTTATTATCGTAAAATAATAAATACTCTTAATCTTCAAAACGTTAAGCTCAGAAGCAAGATTAACCGGATAACTTTCATTGAAGCCAATAACGGCTTTAGTCTTTGCCCAGCAAACACTTTGTCTCAGTTGGTTATTATTCTCTTTAAATAAAATAAAGTGTCCGCCATCTAACGTTTTTTTTTTCAACTAGTGCTTATTTCGTGAATGGTAACACTTAGCTCATGTCTAATTTGACAGATAATTAGTTTTATCCTTCCGCTGAACGAATATAGTTGTGTATACGCTTGAACAACGTTGGGAACTTGGGCCTGCGATCGACTTACAGATGCCGATTTTGCAAAAAAAAAATCATCTTTTCAGATGAAGCTCATTTTGATCTTGGCGGGTATGTAAACAAGCAAAATTGTCGCATTTGGGGCACAGAAAACCCGCACGCATACATTGAAAAGCCGATACACCCAAGACGAGTCACTGTTTGGTGTGGATTTTGGTCCAGAGGCATAATTGGGCCATTTTCCTTCGAAAATCAGCAAGGAGTGGCCATTACAGTCAATGGTGCTCGTTATCGGGCCATGTTGAACGAATTTTTGTTCACAAAAATTGAAGAGGAGGATGTTAGCAACATTTGGTTTCAACATTCGATGTTTTGCGCCCTGTTTTTGAAGATCGCATTCACTATAATGATGCCAGTTAGAAATAGTAACCGATAAGTAAAGTATAAATTAATAGAAGAAATACATAACTAACCCTAAACTAAACTTTTATGTTAGAAGGCTGAATTCTACAAGGTCTCATGCCCTGTATCCATATACTACATACATATATAACTCGAAACCCGATATGGTTTTGTGGCCACCAAATGGAAATTGTTTTTAATTCAAAATATACATAAAGCAAGTTTTAAAGATAACAACAATTCCAAATTACTTACTACAATCATTCACAGACCATCCCCGATTTGAGCAGCTGCCCACCAGTGCGCCCACTATATGGTGTTTCCTACGCAGTAACAAATAATCTAAAGAATATTTCATATTTCAATAACGAAACTTCAATTATTATGATAAATACTTACCATCTACTTCAAAAATATAGCCGGTACCATTTAATAATGTTAAAATAATTTTATTTTTGCAAATGCCGCCTTTTTCTAGGCAAACATCAGTCATTTTCTTTAATTTGTTTACAAAAAAAACTAAGACAGCTGTTTGTATGATATTAGTTTGGTAACAGCTGTTAAAGAATGTATTCTAAGCTGTGGAGTTTAAAGCGAAACAAAAGCAAAGTTAAATACGGTTGTTGTCTTGGTTATAGAAACCATTTATGTATTGGTTGTTTTACAAGATACGAAGCTAAGATATTGCGAAATAAGCACAGACCAATACTGCCAATTCAGCGCCTTTCGCGCTATATTTAGCGCGTTTCAACTACCAAAAGTCGCATATTTTCTCTTTAGCGCTTTTATTGAAAAACGCACTAGGTTAGCGCTTTTCTATTTGCAATTTTTTGTAAGAAATATAAATTTAATAAATTAATTCATATAAACTATTGACTTAAATCGCTTCATGCTGTAAGAATTACGTAATTCCAGATAATATTTGTGAAAAAATGAATAAAAATAGTGTTTTTGAAACTTATCTCAAATCTAAGAGCCCATTTTTCAAGGCTTATAAGTCATTTAGAAGAAAGTATTTAATTAAAATACAAACTCGTTATTTGTTATTACACCTTTAAAGATCCCAAGGAATCACAGAGCCATGCCAAAATTCTTTCCATTTACGCCTAACTAAAGTCGATGATCTAATCTGATATCAAGTCATGCCTTGCCTTCCGATTCTTCTGTTTCTCTGCGAGTTCCATTCAATGTGTAGTTTTACTAAATCGTAGTTTGATTTCCTCAGAATGTGTCAAGTCTATTTCCTTCATTACAAGAACTTGGTATGATCTGGTATCTGGCCAGAAAATTTTCAAAATTCACCCTAGACAGTGGTTTATAAATGCCTGAATGGAAGAGAACGCCATATAACAATCGGTCGGCCTTAATAGGTCCAATCTGTTCTGAATATCAGTGTTGGAACCTACGGACGACGTGAGGACGTCAAAAAGACGGGACATCTCCCAAATTTCTGATTCAGAATTCGGAAGATCGTTGTTTTATTAGCGTTGGTTGAATCGTATAATTTTGATTTTGAAGATTTTTATCCGCAGGCTCACTCTGTATGCTTCTGACTGTATAGAGTCAAGTTTTCATTGCTTTCCGCAATGTTTGTTAGAAAGAGATAGATGTCATCTGAGTAATCTAGGTCTTACAACTTTGTGTTAAGTTCCACGGTTATACCACGTTGCAACACATAATTGAGTACAACGTTAAACAGCAGGGGAGAAAGAACACAACCTTGCCTAATACCAGCACCAAAAAATTAAGAAAAAGTTTTTAGGCTGTTGTTTTGTTCTAAATCGTTTTTAATTTAATTTTTTAATAAATAAATATTATAAACGCTTTTTTACAACGCGTTTGGATTACAAATAAAGGGTCCGCCAAATAATTTTTGGTTTTTTTTTTTTGCTATAAAAAAATTACTGAATATTTTCTCAAATTTCTTCTTTTATTTGAAAGTACAATTCTTCCGGTTAATAATGGAAAATAATTTCATTCAAATGGCTGCCTCGGTTGGCCATGCAGTAGTAGCCTACACGATCGGTTCAATTTTTTAACACATTATTGATTGTGTGCAGCTGTATTTCACCAATGTCTTCACGAATATTGTCCTTTAAAGCGTCAATTGTCTCCGGCTTGTTGGCGTAACACTTATCTTTGCCGGCACCCCACAAATAATAGTCCAACGGTGTCAAATCGCAGCTCCGTGGTGGCCAAACGACATCAGCTCTGCGGCTGATAATGCGATCTTCAACAACAGGGCGCAAAACATCGAGTGTAACTTCGGCTGTGTGGCACGTAGCGCCGTCCTGTTGAAACCAAATGTTGCTAATATCCTCCTCTTCAATTTTTATGAAGAAAAATTCATTCAACATGGCCCGATAACGATCGCCATTGACTGTAACGGCCACTCCTTGCTCATTTTCGAAGAAAAATGGCCCAACTACGCCTCTGGATCGAAATTCGCACCAAACAGCGACTCGTCTTGGTTATATCGGCTTTTCAATGTATGCGTGCGGGTTTTCTGTGACCCAAATGCGACAATTTTGCTTGTTTACATACCCGCCAAGATCAAAATGAGCTTCATCTGAACACATCGCACACATTCTGCAACATTACCATGATTTTCAAAGTAATGTCCCAATATTTCCCAGCGTTGTTCAAGCGTATACATAACCATATTCGTTAAGCGGAAGGATAAAACTAATTGTCTGTCAAATCAGATATTAGCTAAGTGTTACCATTCACGAAATAAGCACTAGTTGAAAAAAAAACGTTAGATGGCGGACCCGATAGTTACATAAATTATAATTTTGTGCTTTTTAGCGCCTTTTTAGTACTAGGTCTGCGCATTTTGATCATAAATAGTTGGTAACACTGGCAAAGTGATAAATAATTCAAGCAAAAACAATTCTAAAGAAATATGATGTTAAAAACAGCGGCATTAGTTGTCCTTTTTTTGTACGTTGTGTAAGAGTGATACCAAATTTCAATAATAAAGCAATCAAAATATAACCAAAATTTTAATACGAAAAGCATTATCGGGATATCTAGTGGGGAAAAATCAATCCATTACGACAACTCGCAACTTGACTTAAAGCCGTTATATTCTATCATGACATATGGTTCGAGATCAGCTAAAACTATTAAGAAAGTTATGTATCAACCGCTTTATGATCCACTCTTTATTCGTCTGACTAGCATTGGTTTCGATCGTAATACATTTTACTTTAAAACTGAGTATACGAAATTGGCTTGATTCGTTATTGGCCTCAAAAAATGGGCAGTCCTTTAGCGCGAAGTCCATATGTTTCCAAAAGGATGAAAAATGTCACAGCTAACGCTTATCAATATTCTGAATAAACTACGCTTAACCAGAAGTCCCAGTTGTTCAAATTATACACACAATTAGAACCTGATTAATAAATATTCAGTGGAAATCATTTTTTCCACATCTAGACATCGAAGAAAAAAATAACCGATTTTTTTTTAAATTCAATTAAAAAAAGTGTTGAAATTAGAGTACAATTAATGAAAGTGTATAATAAATGGCAAAATAAGTGCTCAATTTATGAAAAATTTATGTTTATTATGAGATACTACAATTATTTAAGAACTAAACACGGCTCTAGCAGTTGACCACCAGTTCATCCGATGTATGGTGTTTCCAGTGTAAAAATATGTTACCTTTTTGAAACTCTATATTAATTGTTACGATAAATAATCATGTTACACTTTAAGAAACTTAATTAATGCTATTTGATAAGCTGAAACCAATTAATTTTTCTTAAGTGCCATCGTTTTCAGCTCAAACATCAGATGTTCGGTTTTGTTAATAAAAAAAATGCAAAACTAGCGCGCAAAACTGGCTGCATGGACTTTTTTTCATAAAATTGCTTAAAACTTAACACCAAGTTTAAGACATTAAAGATCACATGCCCACCGGTGGGTCACTCCGCAACAACATTACCGGCCTGCGTGCCTACCGGTGGGCACACGACATGTTTTATCTGGGGACCGCTTGTTCACCGCTGATTGATTTAAATTCATTTTATGTACTGGACTACTGTACGCTGGTCGCTGGTCCCTCGAAAAAATACTGCATATAGCGGACTTAGTTAATTTGATATAGCCTCGTTAAGAAAAAAAAAAAAAATCCGGTCTCTATGTGACACATACGATTTTTCAATGCGGTCTACAACGTGTTACAGGCTAGTGACTTTTTTTTTATTATCTTTTCTTATTTCTCTTTTGATTATTTTAAACATAATTTCCAACTATTTCTTATAAATTTTTTTTGGGTTTTACTGCGTTTTTAATTCAAACTTCATTGATATTTGAGCCATTCTGCTCGCCACTGTATATGCGTTTGGGAAAAACACCACAAATATTTCACCATTACAGGGGTGCTTTTCAACTGTATGAAGAAATGAGAGCTTTTAGTGTTACACATGACTGTTGTCTCGACTGTAGCAGCTGTGTTTAGTTTGTTTTTGTTTTTTCATAATTATAAATGTGCTGCTAAGTGTGAAGATGTTCTAAAACTTTTCACGTTTAAATTTTTTATTTTTATAATATATTTAGTAAAGACATAAACCTCAAATAATTATAAAGATAATGATGTGCAAGCGTAGAATTATGTTTTTAAACGGTTTTAACACAACATGGCTTAGAAACAAATTCCGTTTTCATACGATTTAGTACGACCGCACAAGAATTTTTTGGAAAAGAAAGCAAAATATTTTTATTAACCCTTATCATAAAGCTTCACTACTCCAAAAGTCTACACTCAATTCATAGTTTTAATGAAAAAAATCCATAAAATACCGCAAGGCTCTGTTCCTTTCTCCTACTCTTTTTCTAATATTTCTTAACGGCTTTCTTTTTCTCACTTCTAATCTTATCTACTTTTTAGCGGATGACAGCAACATTTGTCACAGTTGACAAATGACAGTTCTTTTGATCGTAGACCGAGCCTTTTGGAGATTGGGGCGAGAAGGATGAATATGAACGACAAACTCACAAGTGACCTGGTGAAAATATCCGAGTAGGGTCGTCCGAACAGGGTCGATTTTAATGCACGCAAAACTCAATGTTGTTTTTTAACACATGGTGGTGTGTTGTCATATGTGTCAATGGGTAATGTGGATATCGGGAATTAGATACTCTTGATGTTTTGAGCATGAGAATTCATTGTGACGTTCGTTGGAATGATCACATATTTCAAGTGGCGAAAGAAGCCTTAAAGTGCCTTGGTTTTATTAAGACGGTGCAAGAAATACTTCACTTCATCTGATCTCCTTATTATTTACAAGACCTATATTCGACCCAAAATGTAATACAACTCTCATGCATGGGTCGGTATTTCAAAGTCTATTTTGGGGCTTCTCGACCGCGTACAGGAGAGGGCGAAGATGCTCATTAATGACGGTAGAGTAGTCAACTCTATCGATTCATTAGTAGTCAACTCTATCGATTCGCAATGTGGCGTGTGCTTCATTGTTCTAACGGTACTATAACGGAATGCGTTTTGAGGAAATTAAGGAATTAATTCCTAAAAATTATATTTTTTTTCGTAGTACTCGTATTACTCGTAGAGCGCATCCTTTTGTAGTTGATTGTGAATCGCACAACGTATTATAGGGTGAATTCGTTCTTCGGTCGCACTGTTCGGTTGTGGAATAATCTTTCAGCGAAAGTATTCCCTGCCACTTACGACATGAGTAAATTTAAATCTAACCATAGGTTGTGGGAAGGAGGACAGAAGGAGTATAAACACTACCTACAACCTATTTTCCTAGTACCAGCACAATGCACTGCATGAGTAGTGGCCATCCCCTGGGTACTGGTCTTATGTAAAAAAAAGCACAAATTTTTAGTACTGACTGTTACTTACAGAATGGCGATCGTTTGAGATGCAATTTTTTTCATATACTACCTTGATGAAAAGGAGCGCATACTCGAGCGGTTTCAGGGATAGTAGTACAAGCTTCAGTTCATACACGATTGCGCGTCATATCGGCTTTTAAATGAATATGGAGAAAACAAATGATTAAGCACAAGCAATACCAGACTTCGAAGTTAACATTGGATGACACGGGGCTTGAGAACGTACAATTTTTTTGTACTTGAATAGATAAGCTTGGTTTTAAAACGGCACTTTGTTGCTAGTTGTAGTTAATCTCGTCATATTTTTTATCCGGCTTTTATAATCATACGAGGGAGGATTGACATTGAAGCT
Organism: Wohlfahrtia magnifica; assembly: GCA_023159175.1. NCBI lineage: Eukaryota > Metazoa > Arthropoda > Insecta > Diptera > Sarcophagidae > Wohlfahrtia > Wohlfahrtia magnifica. The sequence continues at coordinate 1,783,763 of JAKWBJ010000044.1, read as the reverse complement.
ACCTAGCGCTAGATGGCAGCACAAACACAAAAACTTTTTCTTTCTTAGAAATTACGATCTGTCAAACGTCAGCTGTTAAAATTTCAGCCAAATTCATCGATTAGTTTATTTGTTGTAGTCGTTTGAAATAAGCAACTTTTGTGTTTCTTGGAAAATGGAAAAAAGTGAATTTCGTGTAGTGATTAAACACTATTATTTGAAAGGCAAAACGGCGAAAGAGACAAAAGAAAAGCTTGATAAACATTACGGCGAATCTGCTCCGTCAGATTATATGGTAAAATATTTGATTGCTGAATTTAAACGGGGCCGAACAAGCACTGCAACAATACCATCAACAGGAGGGCCAAAAGAGGTGGTTAATGAAGAAAATATCAAGAAATTCCTCGATATCGTTATGAATGATCGCCGGGTCAAAATACGTGAGATTGCTGAAATGGTAAACATATCATATGAGCATATGAAAAAGCTATCGGCAAGATGGGTGCCGCGTTTGCTCAGTGTTGAACAAAAACAAGTTCTACAGATCACTTCACAGCGGTGTTTGGACATCATAAAGCATAATCCTGCTGATTTTTGGCGTAGATTAATAACCGTTGATGAAACGTGGGTCCACCACTACACACCTGAAACCAAAAATCAATCGAAGCAATGGGTGGAAGCTGGTGGAAGTGCTCCGAAGAAGGCGAAGACAGCGAAATCGGCTGGCAAGGTTATGGCCACAGTATTTTGGGATGCACACGGAATATTGCTCATCGATTATCTTGAAAAGAGATCCACAATCACAGGAGAGTATTATCGTGCATTATTGGATCAATTGGCTGATGCAATCAAGGAAAAACGACCACATTTAAACAAGAAAAAAGTGCTCTTTCTTCAAGACAACACACCGGTTCACACAGCATTAGATACGATGCTAAAACTACGAGAAATCCACTTCGAATTGGTTGAAACCATCCACCTTATAGTCCAGATTTAGCCCCTAGTGACATTTTCCTGTTTCCAAACTTGAAAAAATGGCTCGCAGGAAAAAGATTCATCTCAAACGAAGAAGTTATTACCGAAACTAATGCGTATTTTCATCAGTTCCCAAAATCGTATCATTCAGATGGTATAAGAAAGTTGTAAAATCGTCTTACTAAGTGTATTGAGCTAAAAGGAGACTATGTTGAGAAATGAATGGTTTTTGAAAATGTTTTTTTCCTACTTAGGTAGCTTCAATATCAATCCGCCCTCGTATGTGGGTTGATATACAGTGTCAGTAAGTGTTTATCAATCGTTGCTTAGCAATCTATTGAAAATATTCTGACCAAAATTAATCTAGATCAGGGAATTATGGAAGCGTGCGGGTGTGTGAGATAAGAATCGAAAGCTGATAGATGTCAACATCTTTCGAATTGGGTTTTCGTTTCAGATTGATGTCATAACATTACAACTCGTAGTGTTTTGAAGATAGCTCAGGATTTAGGTCTTGCTAGAAACTGACACATACATATAACAAGCAAATACCTTCTTTCCTCGATTTTACAGCACAGGAGAACTAGGCTAAGCTTTTGGATTGAATTTTCATTCAAGGATCTCGAGAGCCTAGCTATACAACACCTGATAGGTTTTTTTAGAAATGCTGTCTCTTTTTATGTTACGCGTAAAACGGAAATTCCGTTTCACGGACTTTATCAAGTATAATAATGGACTTGATTGATGGCGACTCACATAACAGCAAATTTATTACTGCATAGCGATTACTTAATTCCTAAAATTTTAGTGCTATTTAATTTAACACCGCTGTTATTTTTGTAATTGTGGTTAACGGGAAGTTTATTTAAAGTTTAAACAATTGTGTGACTTAAAATAGAGAAATAAAGTGCCAGAGGAAAACTTAAACAATGAGCGGAATAAGCACGCGATGAGATAGATGGTTCATATGCTTTTATGCAATGAAAATGTTCGAAGAGCTTTTTCCAAAAATTGTTTGTCTAACAGTAAAGCTTCGGTTGAAAATGTTTTTCCTGTTGGCACAAATGAAAGTAAAAGTCAAAAGTAAACTGATCAAAAAATTAAACAAAAAGTGAAATTAAAAGTAAAAACGTTGCATCTTTATTTGCTCTTTAACCCCGACTGCTTGTGAAATCAAAAATGAAGTGAAGGTGAAAAGCAAATAAGAGAGGCACAACGAGCGACAGAAAAACGTGTTTTTAATTAATTTACCGAAAGAAGAAGATGAGATTTAATGTGTTTTTTTATTTATAAACTTGAAATGGTGGTTGGGTGGGGGGTAAATAGTAAAATAAGTAGTAGACAAATAACCTACTGGCATTAAGTGGTACAGTGGAAACACTATACAGTGGATAAAAGTAAATTACTCATTGAATACACTTCTGAAGTAAATAAATTTCTGCTGCAGCATCATTTCATGTCTGTCAGAAAAGTGTCATGCATAAGAAGTTGCATAAGTGCCGGAAAGAAATGTTGAATACCGTCAATGCTGCTTCTGATATGGTGAAGAAAGCTATAACATTAAGTGTTGTCAAAATACGGTTACGTTTTAACCTTTTTAAAACGTTTGATTTTTTTTTGAATTGCCTCGAATTGTTGTTTTACAATTTTTATTCCTCACTTTTACAGTATACACTTATAACTATACAGTCCTTAACTTAATATTTAAGCCTAAACACGACTTTATTTTATGACTGCAAAACGATAACTATATCGAAAGTTGGAAAGTTCCAAAAATGTATCAAACGCTTTCAAATCCTCTATTTTATGTCTGTTAATTTTGTGTTACCCAAAGATGATCGAATTGGCAAATCCGTCAAATACACAAATCAGTACGACATTTCCAGAGTAAAAACCAATAGACGAAAATATCACAACACCGTCCCTGATGTGGTTTATTTTCTTTTTAGGCATTTTTATTTTCGTAAGAATATTAACCAAATACTAGATCTCAGGGAAGCAAAAACAGGAAAAGAACAAGCGATATTTGCTGAAATGATGTATCAGAAGTTTTGACCACAAAAACTGATAACAATATTACAATGTCTCAGTCATTGTATTTACCTGATTTGTTTCTGAAACCAAATAGATCTATGATGGGTCGGAAAGTTGTAAAGGTTGAAGAGTTAAAGACAGTATAGTTCTTAACCGTATTGAGCATATCATACTTTTGTCTGTAAACTTCGCAATTAAACTAAAAGTCTCAATTCAAATGATAATTTGCTGGTTTTAAACTGAAAACCTTTTAATCCAGGGTTTAAACTTTTTATTTGTGGTAAGACACACGGAGTGGACAGTTTCACATTGTAATAACGCATTAAATTATCATTCCCCTAAGCTTGGAATCACCTGAAACTCATAATAAAGCTGCTAAGTTTCCCAATGCCTGTCTCAGACAGTTCTGTGAACTTAATTGAATGGTAGAAGCCCAGGTGCTTCTTTCTCCGGCCAAGCCGGGCATGTGTTTAGTAGGTGAAGCATTTTTCCCCCTTCTTTTCATCACTGCAATTTCTGCAGAAATCATGGACCCGGTAACCCAGCCACAGACACCTGGCATGAATTTTCAGTATACAATGCTTAGTATTGACTTCAACAACGAAGCTGAGTGTGCTTTTTTAAAGGTTGAGCAGACTACCAGCATTTGCCAGATTTACTGCGCCATCTCGTTGAGGGGTCAACGGCAGTTCAAAACTGTCCTGAAAGTCATTCTGTGAAATCGCATATATTTTGAAGCTACTTGGCTATCCGAAAGTATGCATATATCTCTCCCTGCAGGACGCTGCAATTGTTAGGTAGTTTTTGAGTGAGCTCAGAAAAGATACCTTTACACAAAGCTCCATCCAGTTTGGAGCCGTACTTAAAGATTTGCTTAGAGTCATTAACTAGGTGTGTTTCTTCTCATTCTTTTTTGGCCGTAATTGTTCTTCGAAACTGCAGTATGATGTGGTGCTTTGTACACAATGCTATCAGAAGTTCCAAGCCTTGTCAGAATTTTCAAGTGACTCACATTCGATTTGTTACATTGACTAGTCGACCATAGAGGCTGACGCCTCTAGCACCATTTTAGATGTAGTACGTAAGGCAACCGTAGAAATAATATATCCGCTGTATCAGATTAAGATTAGCCGTTTTGTCTAGATATTCCCATTATGCAAGGCAAGATTTTTTTAACTCCGTCATTGCTCTAGGTAGCATATTGGCTTTCCACAAAGCATTTATTGCTTTTAGGTTTTTTAAGTTTCATTAATCACGTTGATTTTTCAATGCTAAGTAGATGATTAATCCACTGTAGCCCACTACATATGATTGTGTAGTGGTGAATATTCTTGCTAATTGGTTAAGACCTTTACTTTAGCATTGTAATTTTTTTCCCAGTAGATGGCGTTTTTTTTTTGGTCATTCGTCTGATGTTTGTCAACATCGCCAGAAATAGGCTGGAAGGGCGGCTTCTTCTTTATTTTTTAATTGGAATCGTCATGTCCTCTGCTGGGGCTCAAACCTAGGTCGCTTTTGTTGTTAGGTTTGTGTTAAGAATTTCTACATGTGCTTGCCTGGCACACAACGGAAATACTACAAGAGATATCTTCGCTGATAACCTTTCTCCGTTTAAGGCACTGGACTCTTTAAACAGAAACAGACTCGATATTTAAAGGCCTTAAAAGTTTTTGAAGCTACTAGTAGGAGTCCGTGTGTGAAAGTTTTGATTTTGGAATATTCCGCAATTTATAAAATTCAAATGGCTGTTGATTCATCACTAGTTTCCGATTAAGTTTGGTTATATTAAGGGCGCAAAGGGTTATGTACATATCTCTAGTTAGACATTTGATCTAGAACGATAGAATAAGACCTCAATTTGTTTTTAAGCATTAGGTAGAGAAAGTATGGACTTGCTTGCCTTTATTGAAGGCCGTTTAGGTACAGAATACTATTAAATTTCTAAATGGTAAATGACTCTTTTAAACTATGATTTGTAAGCTGACACAACTACCGACCTTAAAATTAGCCAGTTGCGTAAAGGTAAGGTGATGACATTACGCTTAAAACGTATACAAAATTTTAGCTTTTTTCTCCCAAAAGTGTGATAATACGAAATGACAAACATTACTGAATATATTGTTAACTGTTTGCCAGTGTTGATAGTAAAAACTACCATTACTATCTGATCAAATTATAGAACTCAAACTCATCCATAGATCTTAATTACGGCTGATAGGGTACTGCATAGCTCATTTATTTCGGAAATACAAGTTAAACGAAAACCACAACAAAATCACAAAACTTTAGAGTTTTTTTTTCGTCATGCATAGATGTTGGAGAGCAACGTCAACGAGAAACGTCTCTAGCAGCAGCCAACCAAACAACTACAGCTAAAGGTGCCAGCTACACATGTTTTTTTAAAAGCTATAAAATAAAATACAAACTTTTAGTAACAATTACAACAACAAAAACTACAGAAATATTAAGAAAAAAAAAACATCAACACTCCACAGACGAGAAGATCAACGGCGAGATCATCAGTCGGCACAAAACGCCTATAGCAACGCACAAGTGAGACGTTGTGTGCATAAAAATAAAGCAAAAATATTTGGAAAACAAACGAAAATAATTTTAGAAATTTTAACAAATTATTTATAAAAAAGAGTAAAGATTTCACTTTTTAATAGAAAAATAATAAAAATAATTATTAAATATTGAAACAAAAAAAGTGGGTGACAACAAGTGAATAGAAGGTGTTCAAAATCTTTAGAAGAAAAAAAAAGAATAATAAAAAAGTAAAAGGTTGTGTTGAAAATAAAATTAACAACAAAACAAATAAAGTTTTTTTGTAAAAAAATTAAAAAAAATATGAATCAACAAGTTAAAGTTTTTTAAGAAATAAATCAAACAACTTCCTATCCCCCTAACTTTCCTCTTAACACCATACACAAGAGTTCGTTAAGCTCAAGTAATTCTGCTGTGTTAACTATTTGCAACGTGGAAAATTGTTTATATTTAGTTGTGCAACATCAACAAAAGAAAAAAGAGCGAAAAAAACTTTTAATGAATTTGCTATTTTCTTGCATTAAATAAGAGAAGAAAAAACTTAAATCTTTACCAATGACCCCAAAACAGCTCAGATTAAAAGTATATGCGTTAATATACGAGTATATATAAATATAAAAACAAATATAAAAACAAATATAAATAAATAAAAATTAACCTTAAATTTCCATTGAAATTATTTACAAAAGAAACCGTCTTTGTCTCACGCAGGCACACTTCTTAGAAAACAAAAACAAAAAAAGGTAAACAAAAGAAATTGCCCAGCTTTTTTGCTTAAAATTACTACACCAAGAGCAAAAATTCCCAACTTTTGCATCACGAATTTCATATTGTTGTTATTATTAGCTTTTTTATAAAATTATGTATGAATTTTTTCTTATTTGCTTAGGTGCATGGGTAAGTGCGATTAGAGAGAGAAAGAGTGAGCGTCAAAGAGAGAGATCCAGTATGACAACAAAAACCGTCGTTATCAACAAAGTAACAACTAAAGAAAGAGAGAGACTAATTAATAGTGTTGCCGTTTTTCTATAATTTTGTTAGCAATGATTGCAGGCAAGATACTTGTTTTTGAATAGTGAAGTGCATGCAATACGTTGATATCAGAATTTTTTTCTTTTTATGGGGAATTGTGAAGGGATATTACTTATCTTTATCATCATTTAACTCTATATCCTTGGCTGATTTTGGCTTTCTCCAGAACTCTCCGTCATTTCTCTTATTTTCGGTAAGCTTGCGCAAACTTCTACTTCCATTTGTCGTCAATATTGTCTACTCGGCACTTATGTTGGAGGCATATACTCCTTCGTGGAGTAGTATTATTTTACTATAATCAGGGTTGAAAATGCCCAACTAGCCATGACACTGCTATCTATGTAAAATGTCTATTGTACCAAATACTTCTGGGTCAAAACCGCTAATGCATAAGCAGCAATAAGTAGTAATCCTCCAGCAGGAAGCCTATTCTATCCTTTATCCATGGGCCGATGACTGTTTGCCAACACCACCTGAAACAGTCTTCGGAAGAATATCCTTAACTTTCTGTATAAGGACCACTATATATCCAGTAAGTAGCCGATGAATCTGTTCAGGCTCAACAAAGGGCTCCATAATCATTCGTCTACTAATTTTTGGTAAAGCAACAGATTCACAGAGAATATGCTCTGACGTCAATATTAAGGTTGAAGAGGTGATATTTCAATAGTAGTAGCCCGTCAGGAAACCAATACATTGTAAAGGGTCTCATCAGCCGCTTTGCCCGCATCAAACACGTACATTGTGCCGAGCGGAGTTCATGTTCTAACTCATCGATCTTTTTCCTGGCCGTGGATCTGTTAATACTATAGTAGATATCTGGTCCCACAAGTCTAGTGGTAGAGCCCTGTATTGTTAGTTTATTTCCCATAGCAGCAGTGTGTCGACGAACATATATATATATATATATATATATATATACTTCCGTGTGGTGAAACTGGTTTATGCGTAGCATATGTCCCATTCTTTTAAGCCACTGTACCCTCATGTATTTTAACGTAATCACCTCTTCTTGTGTTATTCTTCTAAGAATTTTTCTTTAAAAAAAATCTCTTTTTTAACTTGGCATGTGTTAAACTTCCGATCCATAAGTAATTGAGGTTAAATATGCTATTATAGATCCTTAACTTGTAAGTTTTTGATAGCAGATTTGTTTTATACTTTGTTATGTGCAAAGTAAGATTTGCTTGGTGTCACACTTGCGTCTTGTACACAGTCTCTTGTACTGTTATCATTGCCGGCAGCCTCGTTGGGTAAAGGCACACTTGAGCATATATAGCAACTCGCTGTGATACCACACATGAAGCGAAGCTTCTGTGCTAGACGCCAAGTACTGATAAATCGATCTTGTGGATCATCTAGAGCTCTCACATAGAGGCACATTTCCGTAAACATTTTGGAAACAAGCCCGACAGTCTAATAAATCTGGCTATTAACCTGACATCGATGGTCGAGAGTTCCGATAGGTTATCGATTATGGGCGAGCCAAGTATGATTAAGCTACGTCTAGCTAGAGACGGACACTGGAAAATGAAGTGGGCCACACTATCCTCTTCGTCAATTTATCTACAACCTCGACAAAAATCATTCACCGGTAGGCTCATTGCTTGCGCGTGCTAGACATACTGCAGTAGCCCATGAGGAGAGACACAGTAGAGGAGATGCTTAAACGATCCATTTTAAACAACTGATTGGTGCACCTACCATCCAGTCTAGGCCAGGTGAGTCTAGATTCACCTCCGCGCAGAATCTTTCATCGTCCAATAAGTACTGCCTAATAGATAGCTTAACGGAGGACAGCGGTACACCAACCCTTACAGGTAGGTGACTGTCCGGAAGGGGTGTGCCCGCCTTAGCAAGTTCATTAGCTACACAGTTACTCGCAAAATCTCTGTGACCAGGGACCCAAATGAGATGGACACCAAACTGCCGTGATAGTATCCTAAGGGAATCACGACATTCCCTAACGAGCTTGAAGCTTAAACTTACACCCGAAAGAGATCTAATAGCCGCTTGGCAATTAGAGAGTATACATATATCAGCCTATGTATTAGTATGCCCAGATACTTGAATATGTACATTCCTTCAAAATGGTAGTCATTGGCTAGTTGAGTTGATACACAACATTATGCCGACATAGCGCCTAAGAAGCACATGGAAGCCATAACATCGATTAAACTCAAGTAAAGACCTAGTTTAGTTTCACCTTCTATATACTGTATTTTCTATGCTTAATCTAAGATCGATCTAGTATCACTTTCCGGCTGAAACATGTAAGAGCTTTAGTAAATTTGTGAAACATCTACGCCTGTCATATGACTCAAATGTAGGGTAGCTAGCTATGTAGACCTCCTTGTTGACCCTAGCATTCATTTTGAATTTTTTCTTGTGCGCTGTGCATTCCCTGTCCTACATAACGCAGATCATGGTTTTCTTTAGATGGGAATTAGACTTCTGAGGCGACGCACTTCTTTCTTTGTTTTATATTTTATGCATAGGCAGCATTTATTGGCTATTCCGTACAAAAAACGCACATTGCTCGATGGCAGAAGAGATGTTGAGAAAAAATTTATAAGCGACTTCTGCTAAGTTTTTGTTAAATTGGGTGCCTTAACTTCAGGTTCTTAATTTTTTGGCAGATCTCATTGAATGAAGATGATTAGGAATGGTCTTATGAGCACACTTCGTTTTTTCGGCTTTCAAACGTGCGAACTTATTCCACAACCCAATACTTACGTAAAAATCTAATCTAATTATAGTGGTGTGGTGGATATGATCGATCAATTATTACCTTGTTAACTGTAATTTTATTGTTTTTGTTGAAAATGCTCATTTTAATAATTCAGTACCAGTGTTGGTAAATGCAATTGTTTTTCGGCAGCTAATGACTTAAAATAAACTTTAAATTATTTTTTTTCGTTACAATATTTTATTAAAATTTTTATTTTAAGTTATAAAAAATCGAGTTTATTTTTAAAGACTATTATTAAGAATAACTTTTCTAATAATTATTTCTTTTAAATTCAATAAATACATACATACAAATTATTAGAGTTGTTATACTTGTTTTGTTAGAGCTGGCAACTCTTATTTTTTACTTAAACTTTAAAATTTTCTTTCTTAAATTATTATTCTGTTTTTCTATTCAATCGTCCTCATCGCAAAAGCAGCCATCCTTTGAGTTCTCCACTATCCAGTCTAAATATTTTGTTACCCGCGTATATACCCCGGGATAATTAGGTCTAGCACAACCATTACCCCAAGAAACAATGCCAATTTGTTCATAACGCTTATCATCGGGTCTTAAACGTACCAGTGGGCCACCAGAATCTCCTTGACAGCTGTCACGTTCTCCCTTGCCGGGATAACCAGCACACATCATATTCTTGGTAATCATTTTTTGGGTATAATTTGTTTGGGCCACACAGGTTTCATTATCCAGAACGGGTACTTCTACTTCTTGCAATAGACACGAAGGTTTGCCATCTTCTTTTAAGGTACCCCAACCAGTGGCTATACCTTTGGTGCCCACAAATAATTCGCTTCTCTCCTTGGCACGTGGCAAACAAATGGGTCTAATAAAACTTGTTATGGGTACACGATCATTTAATCGCAAAAGAGCTATATCATTATCGAAATTGGAGAAACTAAACTTTTGCGTAAAGGCTCTAAGTACAAAACGTGTCTCTGGCCGCTCTTTATCATTGCAACGATCATGTTCACCGAAGGTGACCTTAATCATGAACCACATGAAACCTTTAACACAGTGGGCCGCTGTTAAGACATAACGATCGTTGATGAGAGTGCCACCGCAATAGAAACGATTGAAATAGCTTAAACGGGCCATCCAAGGGTACTCGCTTACACCCGTTGTAATGCCGCCCACAATACGTGATTCATCGTTGCGTTCACCGCATCTAGAAGAAAGAAAAGAGGGGAAAGCATTATGAAAAATAATGGTCTTTGTGATTACAAAGTTTATAGCTTAACGTGTTCAGCAGTGTGCCTCATTCGACTTAGTTTACGATTTGCTTTATGTATATGTATATACTTTTACTTTGTACTGTATCTGTTCAAATATTTTAATGTTTATTTTTACGGTCTATTAAAAGTAAAAGTTATGACTTGTTTAACATCTTCTATTACGATTACTTAAGAAGTCTACTGTAATAAATAAATAATTGACAATTATTATTATTTTTTGTTTGACAATTTCCACTATTAAAGAAGACAAAACAAAAAACACATTTTGAAAGGGTTTCGTTTATAAATTAAAGGCATTAAAATTCGACAGTCAGACAGATATACAGCATTTTAAGTCGACACATAAAAAGCAAATAAAGATAAAAAAAAAAATATTTAAATTTCACAAAAAAAAAAACAATAAAAACTCGTTTCATATGCATAAATAAATGATTATACATAATAAATAAAAAAAGAAATAAAATATAAGAGAAAGAAATTTAATATTTCCAGAAGAAGATGCCAAATACTCGTGTCGTCGTACAATCGATAACATGTTACACTTCATTTCCTTTCTTTTCTTTGCTTGCTTCTTCGATTCTTATTTCATTTCGTTTGAAGTCCATATTGAAAAATATCTTTTAACAAATTAAGGAAGGAACGTTACAGATAAAGAAGATGGATGATATGACAGACAAACGAACTGGTTGGCCGTTTATGAGCGAAAACAAATGGTCACCAGTCACCCAAATGTCCCAAAATGATATTGAAGTTAAAAGATTGAAAGTATATGAGTTGACTGAGACTGTAGGCATTTCATTTTGAGGGCAATATGTTTTGTTGGTGGTACGGATTGAACCGAGGTTCCCTTAATTGGTAGGCTTACCAAACCTACAAACCTCCTAACCCGCATAATACCGAAGGAACTACTCCTAAACCGAAATAATTCTCCATCAGCCCCACGCGTATCCCTTAGGGACATCAAATGGTTCAGGCCCAAAAAACCTGGCGTATTGCTCTGTTCGGAAAACAGTCAGCCATTATGTTCCCAAGTTAATTGAGAGAAGTCATGCAGTCCATACCAATCTTCGACCTCAGCAGTTAAAGATAAATTATACGATATGACAGACAAAGTAACTGGTTGGCGTCACCCGATTTCCAAAAATGATATTGAACGTACAAAGATAGAAAGTGCCTGAGTTGACTGAGACTGTAGGCATTTCATTTTGAGGCATTTCATTTGTTGGTGTTACGGATTGAACCGAGGTTTCCTTAATTGGTAGGCTGTCATACCTACCAAACCTCCTAACCCGCATAATACCGAAGGAACTACTCCTAAACCGAAATAATTCTCCATCATCCCCACGCGTATCCATCAGGGACATCAAATAGTTCAGGCCCAAAAAACCTGTGTTGTTGCCCTTTTCGGCAAACAGTCAGCCATTGTGTGCCCTAGAGCCACTCTTTTTTGAACGCCAAGTTCACTGAAAGAAGTCATGCAGTCCATACCAATCTTCGACCTAAGCAGTTAAAGATAAATTATACCATATGACAGACAAACGAACTGGTTGGACATTTATGAGCGAAAAGAAATGGTCACCTGTCCCCCAAATTTCCTAAAATGATATTGAACGTTAAAAAATTGAAAGTGCCTGAGGTGACTGAAACTGTAGACATCTCATTTTGAGAGGAACATGTTCTATTGGTGATACGGATTGAACCGATAATCTCTTAATTGGTAGGCTGTTGTACCTACCATACCACATTGGCCCACATTAGTGCCCAGTGCTCCCTCTTATTGAGCAGTAATAGTCATTTTTTCGGGAAAAAAACAAGGCACTTCCATCTAATCCAAGCTAATTCTCCTTCTCCTTGTACGCGTATCTCTCAGGGTTAATAAAACTCGGCGGCCTGCTCTGTTCGCTAAACAGTCTGCCATTTTGTTCCTAGAGTAACCCTGTTGTGAATGTCAAGTTCATTGAGAGAAGTCATGCAGTCCATGACAACCTTCGACCTAATCTCGCAGGATGACAAAGCTTTCAAATATTTTCTCAAACATTTCCTAAAACAAGTGGACATAAGAACATTAATGTCCTAAACGGACGGGGAATGTTCTGGTGGATCGGCCCCTGAAAAATCGAGCCCCGCCCTACATATGATAACATGGCCCAAGATTTTCTGTTCTCAATCTGAAACTGTACCAAATCTAGACCGCAGGGTTGCAATATTTAAGTCGGAATAGCCAACACTCGGCACAATAAGTAAAGAAACATGTTCCTGCAATCAATCAATGGATTGTTGCTGTCCTGAAGGTAGTGTCAGAGACGAAGATTTCGAGATTTCCCGCAGAAACCCAACACTCCGACGACTAGAATTCTGTTACTGGTGGAAGGATAGAATGCCGACCTCGCTATGATGCATTGTCAGCCTTCTGGCTGCACATTTAAGTAGGTGCGCCTTATTTTTAGCTGGAAGTTGTTGCGCTTGGCACATTGGGCGAAGAAACAGAGAAGAAGGTTTCGGGAATGGAAGTGTTCGTTGGTTATTTTACGAAGAAGCCAACTCCAACGACTAGAATTCTCTCACTAATGGAAAGACAGAACGTCCATCTTTAGCGCATTCTCTACATCTGTTTTGACCCATCGGTGACCAGAATCTTGTCTGAGATATTGCATCACTATACATTTTGTCCAACCATAAATACTTTTCGGATATAGTGACCCCCGATTTTCTGCCCAGCATCAAAATGGGTGATATTTAATCATCTATGCCAAAGAGGGTATCGCCATCATGTAGGCCCAATATCCTCATATGATCCACCATATCGTCAGCTTTTAAACCAGAATCGATAGGCAGTATAAGAGCACTTTTACATGCCTCCTTCATCACCAAAATGTACAATAGAGGTCTGCGCAATATGGCCCTAAGGGCAAGTATGGGACAAGTGCTGATCGCACCCGTGATAGATCCTACCCAGTAGAGCTGAAATTTTATAGGCCGAACACCATAACATACATACATACATAATTCTCGTGATATTCCAAGTGGAACAAGGGTGTCTTCTCTCAATCAATGATCTGAACCTGATTCTGTTTTTAGACTCATTGAAAGAGACCTACAAAGGCAGATGCCTACAACGGCAGATGCATTAATTAGAGAAGTTTTTCATAGCGTAAATACTCATAACCAGTCGCTAGCTGTGTTGTGAGGTGATAAAGCTGTTGAAAGTTGTCAGATAGCCATACTAAGGACCTCTTGGTTGATAGGCGGATATCTTACCTACAATACCACAGTGGCACAAGTAACCGTAAATTACCGTAAGCTGTTAAAATCAAGCGACGGAAATAGATATGGAAAATCTATACACTGTGCAGGCACAAGACGACTTAACTAGAAATGCCTTCGACTGGAATTTTTGAAAAAAACAGAAGAAGAGAACGCTTAAGCCATATTTGACGCAGCCGAAATGAATAAATCGTAAAATGACATAAAGATGCTGGCCTTGGACAAAGTTGGGTGGAATGAATTTGTTGAGGCCCAATGTAATACAACCCAGCCTGCGCATTGCCTTTCTCCTTTCGAAGCCAGCACTCTAAGGCAGCATAGGTCTGCATTGGTTTTATCTGGTACGTTTCAACGTAGAGTCACTGACGGACAATATGTGCGCTGATCGCCTTGTTGGTAGCATAGGACAATCAGAATGATTTTTAAATTGTTCACATGATCTGAGAATTCGATAATCTAGCCACTTGTTGGTGGCTCAGTGAGTCTAAAACTCCTACGTCTAGCAAATAATACAATCACCGTTTTACTAGGGTACTTAACCCCCTGAGAAGGTGTGAAGATGTTTGAAAGCAAGACGTAGGAGTTTTTATTTTTTTTAGACGAAACATAAATCCATCACAACACTTTAGAGGCAAAAAAGTTAATTTACACATTGTGTGCGGCACACGTACTCGTATGTTTTCTGACTATTAATACTTGAGCGCAGGTGACGTATTAGTGCGGGTGCGTATAATGTGGTAAGCCCCCGCGTGCGACACAATTCTGACATTAAATATATCCGCACACAAGGTGTTAAAACTGTGGTTCTTTTTGGGTTAACGCATACCAAAGCAAAAAAGTGTTGGGTCTGTTGCCCAACAATGTCATGGCCAAAAATGAAAAAGTAATTTTTCAAAGTTCTTAGACAAACCGCTCAAAAACAGAAAGGGCGCAGACTAAGTATAGTATAGAAACTTATAAACTTTGCATTTACAGTTCTATGCCATCGACAAAGCCACGAAAAGTATTTGGGAACTTAAATTTGAAACTTTGTTAATTATTATTTATTAAGAAAATCTTCCATCAAGTTATGCTCTTGATTATAAACCAAAAATGGAAAGAACCTAAGAAACAGCCTAGAAATGGCAAGTCAGTGATTTAAAGATGACTAAAGGTCTTACACTTCTTGAACTTATTGAAGAAACAAACGTACAAACAGCAAACTATCAGTCTCTCAAAAAAAAAAAAAAAAAAAAAAAGCTCAGCGAAATGTTCAATTAAGTGCTTTTTGGTAAACCTAAACGTTTAATTTACCACCGCACGTTGTCATGCTGCGCTCCATATGGCGTAGCAAGATATTTTTACTCATTTATAAGAAATATAAAAATTTATATCATTTTTATTTGTTAAAAAAATGCTTAAATTTATATGAAATATATATCGATACTGTAATAATATATACATATCTGTTTATACCTCTTTATTACCAAAATTTTCTCTAAGTGCATTCAGTAATAGAGAACTCTTGCATAAACAATATGACAATGTATGTGTTTGACAAGCCCTGCTTTAAATATAAATAAAAGTTAAGTACGTACATTTTTGTTGTTGTTGAAGTTATAACCTTTTGAAAAAATTGTGTAGGGGGTCCTATTCATGTGGCGGGGAGTGTATATTTCCCTTTTTCCTCAAAGCATTCAGAACTGGACAATTTTTTATTCGTTGTGATTGAATACTTAAAGAAAAATTCAATTCATAAATGATTCATAAAATATCCCGAAATAATAAAAAAAAAATCATATAAAATCAGTTTATAAAACAGAAAGAAAATAAAAAAAAATTATGAATAAATTTGAAAGAAATAAACTCGATAACAACAGAATATTACTGAAGTCAAAATAAATGTGTGTCAATGGCCTTAAGCTTACACACATTCATAAACACACTTACGTACGTACATATATGAAATTCAATAAATTTTTACGTTTTTTTTTTTTATCGATAATTTTATTTTGGTTGTGTCTTTTATTATTTCAATTCGCATATACGTTTTTAAATGGCCTAAAAGTGGATTAAGTGCAAACAAATAAAGTGGGTTTCACAAAAACAGTTTCATGATAAAATTTCATAAAAATTTTTCAAAACGTAAGGACAACATGAAAATGTAAAGAATTTTATCGATAACACATTATAATTCGAAAAATTGGGTTTGTTTAATTTACCTAAACATGTATAGACTATAAGATCGCTGGCTTGTAGATCCTCGAAAACCGATCTTGAATGCCAAGTGAGGTTGGATGAAATAGCGAGACATTCGATTGGCGAATAAACGTCATCATAGTCATAAGATCACTGGATTGTAGATTCTCGAAAACTGATCTTGAATGCCGGGTATCGTTGGATGAGATAGCCAGACATTCGATTGGTAAATAAACTTGCGTATTTAATAAGATCCTTGGTCTGTAGATCTTTGAAAACTGATTTTGAATGCAAGGTCTCGTTGGATGAGATAGCGAGATATTCGATTGGAAGATCAAGATAAGATCACTGGACTGTAGATCCTCGTAAACTGATCTTGAATGTCTACTGTCGTTGGATGAGATAGCCAGACATTCGATTGGCAAATAACTTGCGTATTTCATAAGATTCTTGGTCTGTAGATCCTCGAAAACTGATTTTGAATGCAGGGTATCGTTGGATGAGATAGCGAGATCAAGATAAGATCACTGGACTGTAGATCCTCGAAAACTGACTTTGAATGCAGGGTATCGTTGGATGAGATAGCGAGATCAAGATAAGATCACTGGCCTGTAGATCCTCGAAAACTGATCTTGAATGCCGACTGTCGTTGGATGAGATAGCGAGATATTCGATTGGCAAATAAACTTGCGTATTTCATAAGATCTTTGGCCTGTAGATCCTCGAAAACTGATTATGAATGCAGGGTATCGTTGAATGAGATATTCGATTGTAGATCCTCGTAAACTGCTCTTGAATGCCGACTGTTGTTGGATGAGATAGCCAGACATTCGATTGGCAAATAAACTTTCGTATTCCATAAGATCTATGGCCTGTGGATCCTCGAAAACTAATGTTGAATAACGGGTGTCTCTGGATAAGATAGCAAGACATTAGAAGGTTCTGTGAACATTGATGGAACTACACGGCAGACATCACTTTCTTTGGATCTTTGTGGCATCTCGTGTAAGAAAATCCACCTGTTACTAGACCATGAAAGATCTGTATACGACAACTGGATCCTTATTGGGTCTTTATGTATATTTACGTAATTGAGGAATAGACAACTGATGCCTCAGGAACTGCATCTCATAGTCGTAATTGAATAAAAGCAGAACGAGACAAGCATTGAAAATACCCAGACTACATGTATGGAACTTTATAGGGGTTATAACCGATAATTAAGCTCTTGGTAAACAAGCCCAGAAGCTGAAAACCACTTATAATATTCGGTGATTTTGTACCAACTTTCTTTTTGGCAGCTCATCTGCTTTCGTGTATCATCTTACTGTCAAAGATGTTCAGTTTGGTCCATAATTTAGACATGAATTGAACAACACCTTCAGATTATTGAATTTTATTATCAAAATTCATGCGCGGTTAAGGAAGTGCAAATTGCATTCAGCGATGTAGCTCATTTCTGGTTGAATGGATACATGAAGAAGGAAAATTACCATATTTGGTGTGAAGAGCAATCAGAAGCATTGCATGAACTGCCAATGCTACCCGTAAAAAGCCAGTGGCATTATTTGACCTTATTTTTTCAACGACGTCGAAGGCAGGAACTTTACCGTGAGTGGCGAATGCTACCGTGCAATGATTAACATTTTTTTTTGCCCAAAATGGAAGAGTTGGACTTGGCTGACATATGCCACAGAGCACGCGAAACAATGGCCCAATTGAGAGACGAGTTTGGTGAACAGTTTATTTTACATTTGGCAGCCTAGATAACGCCTTTAGACTAATTTTTGTGGGGCTATGTTAAGGCTCATGTCTATAGGGACAAACCCGCAACGGTTGACGCACTGGAAGCCAATATTAAAGATATGTTGGAGAAAGTATGCTAAAATTGGCATAGTGCGTGTAAACCATTTGAGGCGTAGCCGCGCTCAACATTTACATGAAATTATCTTTAAACGTTGGTTTATACAAATCGTTCTAGCGACTCAAATAAAGATTTCATACGTTTCTCTAAATTTTATGTGTTTTTTTTAAATCAAATCCGAAAGCTTTTAAAAATTTACCCGATAATTTCTGTAAAAGATGCAATGATGAAGAGAAGGTGGAGAACCTAAACTACCCTAAATAAATAAAATATTTTTTTTAATAATTTCAATAACTTTAACAATTATTTCGCAACTATTTGAACTGCACTACACTTGCTGCTACATTTTGTGTATGTTGCACAAACAGACATATCTGCCACAAATAGTTTTTTTAAACCAATGATGGGAGACAATTTTATTATGTTTGCCAGAAAACCAGCCAACCAACCAGTCAGTCAGTCAGTTAGTAGTAATCAGGCAACATTTATGCACCATGAACTGGTCTTTTTTCTTACCAATGCAACAACAATGGCAAAACCAAAGTTGCGTAAGTCTTTCTCATATACTTGCCTCCTGCATATTTACCATTTCGTCTATTCTCAGCTAAAACCAGTATAACAGAGGCTAACGATGCTTCACAGCAACTACATTTCCTCGCTATACTCGTTTATTGTCTTCAAACGACATTTACCCACAGATAGACGACACAGTTATCTCGTAATAGTATTGATTGTGACTTATTTATGTAACCACCTGTCTGACTGCTTGCCTGTCATTACTGACTGCTATACGACCGCCAGCTGTCAAGTGTACTTAAAAGAAAATTATCTACAATCATGGGAATGTAATTATGTATGACTTGGAAAAATACCAGGCGAAAACAGGAATTTCGCATCAAAACAAAGATGCCAGAGTCAGCAAGAATAAAATAAATAGAAGATAACTTGTTTGTTTGCTTGCGTTCTTCTTCTTCTTCTTCTTTTTCGAAGAGGAATAAAATCAACAAGTCATTGGCAGAAACATACGAAGTGGTTGCTAATAATGTTGTTTCTAAAGCAAGTTTTTTTTAACGGTAAAAGGTGCCCTACTTTATATGAAAATTTTTATTAAAAAATGAATTCTTCAGTTCAGTTTTCAATTTTATAGCCTTAAAAGCGTGACACTCGCATGGTAAAAGATTTCTTAGAAGTTCCTTTACTTCTCATCCTTACCATTTGGTTTTCCAATTTGAAAACTATTTGTCTAATAATTCAACGGATCTTTAGGTGTTAACATTGTGACTAAGGCCTGAAGCTGGTGATTGTAATGCGTAGGGATTCTTCTCAAAGTATAAAGCTTACTCTAGTAAATTGCGTTATGCCACACAATCTAAGCTCTAGTAGCGCTGTGTCAAGATCTTGTAGCCTCAATCGCAGAACCGTCTGACAATTTCCGACAACAGCATCAACTCATAACATTAGCTAGCGGCTGTTTGTGAGTACTACGCTAGAAACACTGGATTTAACTGTAGGTTTCTTAGAGAAATAGAACCGAGTAGAATAGATCACCCATAGGCTACCCAGAGTGAGCTAATATCATAGGGTTTTTATCGATATAAGTGCCAACACGAGGCCTCTAAAATAACGCTTCTTTGAATCATGAACGATGTCAGCCTGGAGATCAAACGGAGAGTTACTTTTGCCAATAAGTGCTAATTTGGGCTCAGTAGGCAATTGAAAAACAGAATTCCTCCAGCGAACCAAACTCATTCTGCAATATGTCTTAGAATGGTGAACACTGTCGAACAATTGTAAGATGATTGGGAAGTGTTCAAGTGGAAAATACTTCTTAAGATCTTCGGTCCTCTAATTGGAGGAGCTAACTACTGCATGCTAACTGTATGGGTAATACAGGGGCTTGGATATAGTGGAACGTATTAAGATACAGCGGCTGTATGACCACGTCTATCATATGGACAAAGAATTCCGGCAAGTCAGACCTTTGAGATGGTATCGCTAGATGGAAAGCGGGGGAAGAGCATTTGTTGGAAAGACTAAGTGTTGCAGAACCTGACGGCCTCAGAAAACTCCAGAGCATTTTTGATGCATTCTCAAGAAAGTAGGTGCCAAGTAAATACAGGCACAGTATGCTGCAATCAGTTGTAGAGTATTGCACAGAGGTGCGCTTTCTAATCCTATCAGTATAGTTTCAAGTGTCCGTCAGGCATGTATCTTTTCCCTACTAATTCTTCTGGTGGTAATTGATGAGGTAATTCGAACAAATATAGATACCACTTCCAACAGAGTCATTCTTTGGCACCCAAAGTAAGTGCTGCTGATATTGCGTTGATATCCACCAAGCGAAGCCACATGCAGGACAAACTAAATAGCTTGCGTTCTGCAAAAGAAGTTTTTTTTATATAAAACCGGCACCCAGGGAATGGCCCTTACTCATGCAGTGCATTGTGCTGGTACTAGGGAAATAGGTTATTGGAAGGAGGACAGAGGGAGTGTTTATGGACGTTAGACTTAAATTTACTCATGTCGCAAGTGGCAGGAAATACTTTCGCCGGAAGATTATTCCACAACCGAACAGAGCGACCAAAGAACGAATTCCTCCTATAATGCGTTGTGCGATTTACTGGACAATCAACTACAAAGGGATGCGCTCTACGAGAAATAGGACTACTACGTAAAAATATATGATTTTTAGGAATTAATTCCTTAATTTCGTTAGAACACATTCCGTTATAGTACCGATAGAACAATGAAACACACACCACATTGCGACGGCGCTCCAATGAATCGATAGAGTTGGCTACCATACCGTCATTGATGAGCATTTTCGCCCTCACCTGTACGCGGTCGAGAAGCTCCAAAATAGACTTTGAAGCAGAAGAAGTCGAATATAGGTCTTGTAAATATTAAGGAGTTCAGATGGAGTGACTTGAATGCTGCTTTCGACACTTGAAATAAGTGATCATTCCTACGAACGTCACAGTGAATTCTCATGCCCAGAGCATCAAGAGCATCTGATTCCTCAATATCCACATTACCCATTGACACAGATAACAGCACACCACCACCACCACTGTGTGTTAAAAAACAACATTGAGTCTTACGTTCGTTAAAATCGACCCTGTTCGGACGACCCCACTCGTAGACCTTCACCAGTTCACTTGTGAGTGTGACGTTCATATTCATCCTTCTTGCCCCAACCTCCAAAAGTTTCGCATTAATGCCAATGAAACAATAGCCATGCAAGTGAACAACTCACGAAAAGGCCGCATCTTCCTTGATGACAAACCTGTTGAAGAGGTACAGAGGATATAGAGGCTCGAAGGCGAAGGCAAAAGTGGCAAGTCTTCGAAAAGTATGGCGTTGCCTGTAACTGTCATCTACGATGAAAATTCGAATATTCGATGCGCATGTAAAGTATGTATTCCTTTATGGAAATGAGACTTGGCTGGTGTCAGTGGTGGCTCCATAACTGAATTTCCAAAAGATGCAGACAAACACCCATTGCCCTGGAGATAAGATTGAAAAAATGGCGCTGGAATGGGCACACATTGTGATCGCCGACAGACAATGTCGCAAGATAAGCTCTTAACTAGAATAAGCATGGAAAGCAAAGCCGCGGTAAACCGACAGACACATGTACGAGATAAAGTCTGTTGATGAGGAACTGAGTTGAACGCAGACCAATGGTTTGGCTAAGAATCGTAGTAAATTTAGGATATTTTATACGGCCCTTTCCGCCACTTAGCGGCGCGAGAGCAATTGATAATAAGTAACCAAAAATATAACTTAAACTTATGCTTTAAGCATAGGTGTACGCAAAGCTTTGACAAGCACATAACATAGAAGAGCAAAGTTTTAGGATCTGTACTTGGAATGGATTGGAATGAGTGCTATATTTCGACAGTGTGAGCTTACTTAGGAACTTGGATGAAGTTAACAAATTATTTTTTAAAACTGTTTGTGTAAAAAAAATTGTACAAATATTTGTGGAAAGATTTGTAGAAAATGTCTTTTCCTATATTCTATGCCTATAGTTGGCATAGGAAGGATGTGAGTAAATATACTTTAAAGGAATGCACTTAAAGAAATGGGTATTATACTTTGACAGTGTAAAGGGTGTCCCAAAAATAACGTAAGATTTGAATTTGTCGCCATTTGTGCAGTAAAATGCTGGCAGCGCTAAAAAAACAATTCGACAGCTGACAGTTTAGGGTTAGTTAGCACAAAAAACTGTGCAAATGTTTGCACAAATGCCTATAATTGACATGGCTAAGATGTCCGTCCTTAAGTACCAGTTCGAAAATCCGCAACTGTAGTGCATAACTACGCTTAGACAGTATATTTTGTCATTTTCACAAAAAATTTTTTCGGTAAAAAATATTGGTACAAATGTTAGAGCAAATAATTTGTACAAACGCTTGTGCAAATGACTGTACAAAATTACTTTGCCTATATACCTATAATAGGCCTTTGGTATGATGTGTATAGACACCAGTTCGAAGATTATACCACATCGCACTTATGTAGGGAATGGGTACTACGCTTAGACAGTCTAGTTTTGACAAAGCTTTTCTAACGCTTATTTAGTTAGTCATTTGCCAAAAAAAACTGTAGATATGTTTGTGCAAATAATTTATACAAACAAACTATAAACTTAACCTGTAGTGGGTGTAGGCTGTATAATAAGGCGAATCAAAAAGAATTTCGCTTTTAAATTCAAGGCACATTAAGTGGGTGAAAAATTAATAAAACGAAATACAAGCAAATGTGCGACACAAGTGCTTAAATATTTATTTGGCATAACAATCAGTTGATTTGAAGAAAAAGAAAAAAAAAAAACAAAAAATAAAACCGTAAAAATTCTATTTTGATTTGTTATTCTTTCTTTCGGTATTTACACTAAAAGAAATTTTAGACATTAAATGCTTTCATGTGCCTTTTCAAAGAAAGTCAATAAAAAAGTATAGAAAATCTGTTGCTTTAATTACCTGCATGAACATGTTTTTGAGGCCATTGCATCCTGGCTCGCATGGTTTGATGACGATGACGGTGATGATGATGATGAGGAGCTAATGCCACTACCACCAGTAGCAACATTGTTAACATTTGATTGCGGTTTTGAATTGTTACGATTAAAGACTCCAAACCAAGTTTTAATGGGATTCTCTTGCCTGGCTGCGGCTTTGGCTCCTGCTGTTGCCACAACTAATTTGGCATGAGCTTGAGGTTGATGTTGCAAGTGTAGGTTGTTTTTGGCGGCTGTAGTGATGTGCAATTTCTTTTGGGCATGTTGTTGTTGCTGTTGACTGTAGGCATGATATTTTCCAGGCAATATATTGCTCTGTTGTTGCTGCTGCTGTTCATTTATAGCCACCACTGACAGTGTTAAATAGATACAGGAAATAATTAAAACATAAACGATTTGCTGTTGTAATTGAAGCATTTTTTTGCTCAAAATAAACGGAGTAACGGAGTGTGTTGTGGTGTGGTGTTATGAAGTGGGTTTTTGGTGCTGCAACTAATTTTCGTTTCAACGCTCACACAAACATTTATTCTTTCTCAAGCACTTGTTAATTGAAAAAGAAAATTTCTCGTTTAGACTGCAAATGGTTTTCCTTGTTTTATTATTATTTTTTGTTAAGAATTTTCTTAAATAATATTTCTTAATTGGTTTATACCGTTTGATATGTCACGCTATGGAACTTTTTTTACTTTTCCAAGACATGCAGTTTTAAATACTGGAAACTTTAATCATAAAACCGTTAAAAATTTTAAAGTTCGTGAGTATTTTATTTATAAAACGTTTTTATAACGAATGAAAAAGGAATGAAAAGACTTTTTTTCGGATATTAAACATATTTTTATTCCACTTTATTACAAATAGGTTCCGGTTAAAAATTAAAAATTTTGTATGTCAGTCATGTGACCCTTCCTACTGGCTCGGCAGGCTCCCAATCTTTTACCAAACTTGGCAATCACGTTTTGAACGTGCAAGTAATGTTCGAAAATCGCATTATTTCTCGTAAAGAAAGAGTAGATTGTCCATCAAGATCGTGCGATTCGACACCTTTAGATTTTTGGGGGGTTTTTTGAAATCGAAAGTGTAGAGCAATAATCCCACAACAGTTCAAGAGCTTAAAACTAACATTATCGAGCAGTTATCAACTATAGGGTACGCCAAAGAATTTTTTTTTTTTTGGAAAAACTACTAAATATTTTCTGAAATTTCTTTTTTTATTTGAAAATACAATCCTTCCGGTTAATAATGGAAAATAATTTCATTCAAATGGCTGCCTCGGCTGGCCATGCAATAGTAGCCTACACGATCGGTCCAATTTTTAAGCACATTATCGATTTTGTGTAGCTGTATTTCACCAATGGCTTCACGAATATTGTCCTTAAAAGCGTCAATTGTCTCTGGCTTGTTGGCGTAACACTTATCTTTGACGGCACCCCACAAATAATAGTCCAACGGTGTCAAATCGCAGCTCCGAGGTGGCCAAACGACATCAGCTCTGCGGCTGATAATGTGATCTTCAAAAGCAGGGCGCAAGACATCGAGTCTAGCTTCGGCTGTGTGGCACGTAGCGCCGTCCTCTTGAAACCAAATGTTGCTAATATCCTCTTCTTAAATTTTTGTGAACAAAAATTCGTTCAACGTGGCCCGATAACGATCGCCATTGACTGTAACGGCCACTGCTTGCTCATTTTCGAAGAAAAATGGCCCAATTAAGCCTCTGGACCAAAATCCGCACCAAACAGTGACTCGTTTTGGGTGTATCGGCTTTTCGATGTATGCGTGCGGGTTTTCTGTGCCCCAAATGCGACAATTTTGCTTATTTACATATCCGCCAAAATCGAAATGAGCTTCATCTGCAACATTACCATGAATTTCAAAGTAATGTCGCAATATTTCCCAGCGTGGTTCAGGCGTATACAGCCATATTCGCTCAGCGGAAGGATAAAAGTAATTATCTGTCAAATCAGGCATGAGCTAAGCGTTACCATTAACGAAATAAGCACTAGTTGAAAAAAAGAACGTTAGATGGCGGACCCTATATTAAGAGAGGTTAGTGAAAAACGTGGTTGACAATTATGGTAAAAGTGTGCAAGCCTACCGAGTCAGTAGGGGGGTCACTTGACCAACATAATTTTTAATTCTTAAACGGAACCTGTTTGAAGAAATATTTTTAATCTTTGAAAAAGTCTTTTTTTTATTAAATACGCTCCCCTATATAGGGAATAGAAAGAGCACAACAGTTTCATAATTCTATGTACTTTTGTATTATCAGTTCTGATCTTAACTGGCCTTACCTATTACTAGAATTCACGTACTGTAAGTTGAGCTTATAGGTTTGTTTTCGAAAGCCTTTAAAAACAAGCAAAGTCGTTAGGTTATACGAGTTCACTCGGCCAACCTATGGCCCATTGTTATAGCCTTTACAAGTCAGACTATTAATGGGTCTGGCCGGAGATTCCCACCTAAAGACCCAAAAATTTATGTAATTTCCCTCACCCGTGATGAACAAAATCAACTTAAATAGTGACACATGCCTAAGACAGTCCAGATCAGGGAAGTGACAGGCAACCAAGTGTCTTAGTCTAAGCTTCCATAGAGCGGGACAGTCACAGAGAAAGTGTGGCACCGATTCCTCCTTTTCCTCATCTTAACAGATTCTATTCTGGGGGTGGCGGGGTGTAGTGGTTAGAGCGCACGCATAACAATACAAACGATCCAGGTTCGAACCACAGCAGAGGACATTACGAAGAAAAAATTTAATTGTGGTTTCGAATGTTTAATAATAAAAAAGGCTTCAACTTCCCTTCAGACAACTCCATCTAAAGAAATAAAGACAAAAGCCCCCTGACAAACATCAGACGAATGATCAGGAAAAACACGTCACCTACTGGGAAATAATTACAATGCTAAAGTAAAGATCACCACCAATTAGCAAGGATCTTCACCACTACACACAAAAAAAAATCATATGGAGGAAGCTACAGCAGATTAATCATCTACGAGTGCTTAGCTTAAAAAAATATCAAATTGATTAAAGAAACTGAAACAAAGCAATAGATATTTTGTGGAAAGCCAATATGCTCCCTAGAGCAGTGACGAAAAAAAAGAAACAGATTCTACAGTAGCCATGCGTTCTATGCGCTCTGACATGCAGCCTTTCATACAAAGTAAACTCGTTAATTTTAGTGCAAATGGAAAATGGGAATTATCTGTGCTGATTAAACATCACCGACATCAAAGAATGAATCTGTCAATACTACGGAGACTTTGCGTCATTCAATTTCAGTGGTTTACTGAAAACTGTTGTGATAATACCAAGAGAAATAATATTCCGAAATAGCTTGTCATGTTAGCAAAAGTCGATAAAACCCATAACATGGTACTAAGAGCCACTTTTTGAGTTTAAGATTAAACTTAGTTTTAAGATTTACTTAACAAATCTTAAGATTAAGTTAATCTAGGATTAATTGAAATTTATATTTTTGGGTGGTAGATTAAATACTGCAATACTGCCATACTGAACAACAAAAGTGGCAATATTTTTTATGCAAGTGTCATACGTTTTCAGAACAATAAGCTTTTGAACAACCGAAACCTTTGCATGAATTCTGTGTCGTTATGCGACTTGAAATGATTTGGATGTGTTTTAATTGTTTTTGGCTTTCTGTTTATTGTTTTATTTATGTTTTCAAATACTTAGATCACTTAAATCTACATCACCACTTGAACTAAGCATTTTTGTTCGTATACACAATGTATACAAAATATTTTTATCAGCTGTTTATGAAACAGATGTGTATTTTGACAATTCTGGATTAAAATTACGAGAGCGGATTGACATTGAAGCTACCTAGCGCTAGATGGTAGCACAAATACAAAAACTTTTTCTCTCTTAGAAATAACGATCTGTCAAACGTCAGCTGTTAAAGTTTTAGCCAAATTCATCGACTAGTTTATGTGTTGTAGTCGTTTGAAGTAAGCAACTTTTGTGTTTTATGGAAACTGGAAAAAAGTGAATTTCGTGTGGTGATTAAACACTATTATTTGAAAGGCAAAACGGCGAAAGAGACAAAAGAAAAGCTTGATAAACATTACGGTGAATCTGCTCCGACGGATTATATGGTAAAATATTGGATTGCAGAATTTAAACGTGGTCGAAAAAGCACTGCAACAATACCATTGAAGAAAATATCAAGAAAATCCTCGACATCGTGAGATTGCTGAAATGATGAACATATCATATGAACGTGTGTTCAACATTTTGCATGAGCATTTGAATATGAAAAAGCTATCGGCAAGATGGGTGCCGCGTTTGCTCAGTGTTAAACAAAAACGAGTTCGACAGATCACTACACAGCGGTGTTTGGACATGACAAAGCATAAGCCTGCTGATTTTTGACGTAGATTAATAACTGTTGATGAAACGTGGGTCCACCACTACACGCCTGAAACCAAAGATCAATCGAAGCAATGGGTGGAAGCTGATGGAAGTGCTCCGAAGAAGGTGAAGACAGCGAAATCGGTTGGCAAGGTTATGGCCACTGTATTTTGGGATGCAAACGGCATATTACTCATCGATTATCTTGAAAAGGGATCCACAATCACAGGAGAGTATTATCGTGCATTATTTGATCAATTGGTTGATGCAACCGTGGAAAAACGACCACATTTAAACAAGAAAAAAGTGCTCTTTCTTCAAGACAACGCACCGGTTCACACAGCATTAGATACGATGCTAAAACTAGGAGAAATCTACTTCGAATTGGTTGATCATTCACCTTATAGTCCAGGTTTAGCTCATAGTGACTTTTTCCTGTTTCCAAAATGGCTCGTAAGAAAAAGATTCATCTCAAACGAAGAAGTGATTACCGAAACTAATGCGTATTTTGAGGAATTCTCAAAATCGTATTATTCAGATGGTATAAAAAGATGGTATAAAAGGAGTCTATGTTGAGAAATGAATGGTTTTTGGAATAAAAAATGTTTTTTTCCTACTTAGGTAGCTTCAATATCAATCCACCCTCGTAATTCACCAACATCGGCCGTTTAAACTAACGATTAAAACTGAGATTATGTCAACTCAAGAAATGAAATCAAAGATTAAAGTTAATTTAATCGCCAATCTCTAACTCAAAAAGTAGCTCAAAAAGATTAACAAATTAAAGCGCGTGAAGTAGCTAAGCCATTTTCCACGAGGGCCTCACAATCTTCTTATCGGTGATACAGCAAAATAACAGCAATCTCACAGTCTGTGGATACATTAATGGCAGACGACACTTTTTTATAATGGACAATGGATGTGACAAATTCTATTATCAGGTCTAATATAGTGCAAAAGTAAACAATATTAAACTACGAACAGCTGATTCAAAAGCAACTATAGCCCACATCAGTGCAAGTCATGTGTTTATGGTACAGGTGCCGATTTTATGGGCTATTCCCTCAAAATAAAGCTTTGATGAGAGCATGTATAGAGAGATATTTTAAAGGCAACATCTTGTGAGTTGTAGAACCAGCAGAAATTCAGACTTCAGTAATTATTAACAGCAAAGGCCCTCATCAAATCGAGTAAAGAAGAAATAAAGTAATAAATAAAGAAAGTGTTCAACTTATCAGGCTACGAACTGAAAAAGCTACCACCATGAATAAATTAGAGAGGGTATAGAGACCCTCGCCTGCCTCGGTATATCTGGGGCAATGAGAACGCGTCCAAAAGTGGTTTGGAGGCCATGATTGGCTTAATATCGCTTTACATTTATGTGATGAGAGTGGCAGCATGTTCGGCGATAAGGTTTTTCGCCAAAGGATTCCATCTTCTTGGATGTTATACCTTTAGATTTAAGCTTTGGCAGTAGCTTACGATATTATTGGTCTGATGCGGCCTTAGCTTGGAGTGAAACTGGAGTAAACTGGTATACCGATGGCTCGAAAATGAATAAATGTATCGATATTGCCATTCATGGACCGAATCGTTACTTGTTTATTTCACTGGGAAGATCACTGAGTGTTTGCTTCGCTGAGACCATGACACCAAACTGCCTTAAGGGCATTTGGCTCGAACTGTATGACATCTAGACTGGTCAACTATTACTACAAGACTTTGCAAAAGCCTTCAATTGTAAACAAGGTCCAGTTATTTTGGGTACCTTCATACTTCGGGATAGATGGTAATTAAATAGCGGATGCATTGGCCAGAAAAGGTTCCCTGACACCATATATCGGTCTGGAGCTTTGTTGTGCAACACCACTTACCACCACTTAATCAAATCAAAAATTTGGGAAATTGCCAGATGCTTGCGACACTGGAATGTTCAAAGGAGACTTTACCACTCTAGGGCGGCCATCAGTCCACAGTTTTAGCATCGCTCTAAGGTTCATAAGTATGGCAGGCCGGACCTGGAACTTCTAACCGAGTTTCTCACGAGTCACTGTAGACTAAGAGCTTATCTGAAGGGGTAAGCGGTTACAGATATGGATGTTTGTAGACTGTGTTCACAAACATCAGAGATAGCGTGACACATATTTGGTAAATGTGGGGTTTTTGACAGATTTAGGTGGGGATGTTTAGGTATGGGTGACATATCTACCATTATGGTTTCAGCCCTGCTGGTGTTTGTTAGGAAGGCAGAAGATCTGCTAAACAAACTATAGACCGGAAGGGTTATATAAATTCCATGCGCCGCGGTGTCCTTCAACAGTTTTTGACCAATATGATAACCTCTTTAGCGTATTCATCAGCAACGGAATTTAAGACAATATTCTTGTGTTGTGGAATTCTTATTCGAATTATATTCAAATGCAGGGAGATTTGCATAAACAATCTCCAGCATTCATGCACGAAAATAGACGCTGAAGTGACGCTTGTAGAAGACTTGATTGTAGCTTGTCCATTCAACTAAATCAGAAGATTTTCAGGGAAAATTCTGCCACTCAACAAGCATTGAACAGCCTATAACAAATAGACCGGAAGTGATAGATAATAGTGCCTGATCGGTATGATGATAATGTTAGTGGTCAGGCTATAAAGAGACCGTTTAAAAAATGTCAAACGATGGCCGATGTGTTCCAGTTATGAATAATGACAAAATATCAGAAGCTGACAATATGTTCAGCTAAGCGGGTATATTACGTTTCAGAAGCATTCCGAACGAGTTTTTGCGCTGTTTTGTAATTTATGGCGAAACATTAACCCATTCGAATACGCCAGAAACTGAAGAAGATTTAACATTTTTGATTTTCTCATGTTAACAAGCACTAACGAAGGCTAAGGTGAAGAACTGTCGGCTAACAAATTAATGTACTGACATTTTGAAATGCATGAAGTATTATTCACATAAGAAATGCTACCTTAATTAGGATACTCGGCACGATTAACCTTCTGCGTGTGTTATAGCCGGCTGTTAAAGATGAAGAGTCAAACGAAAAAGTTATCATTGCAACTAAAGTCTAATTTGAGGGCTACCAAAAATGATTGGCTCAAATGTGTAAGTAGTCAGCCTGATTCCTAAGTTGAATAAAACACTTCTTTTGCTGAATTACAAAGAAGAAACTCGCTTTTTCGTATATTAAATTTTATTATTTAAAAACACTTTGGTCACCCTCGATCGTAAGCGCAAACGTGTGAACACTTCATGGACAGGTATGGGCACATGGATTCATTGTAATATAAAGCGTGTTTTTTATAGAGGTAAAGAACTTTAAGTTGGCATTACTTTTCAAGATGGCGACCGATTCAACAGCTGTCAAGTGATTTATTCTCAGTTTGGCTTGGCAATTCATCATGAATAGACTCACGCCTGAACAACGCTTGCAAATAGTGCAATTTTCATTTTTCATAAGTGAATTTTTTTTTTCAATTTTCATAAGCGAATTTTGTTTAGCGATGAAGCGCACTTCTGGTTGAATGGCTACGTCAACAAGCAAAACTGCCGCATTTGGAGTGAAGGTAATCCTCAAGTGTATGTGGAAACACGGTTACATTCAGAAAAACTGACTGTTTGATGCGCTTTATGGGCTGGTGGATTCATTGGTACGTACTTTTTCAAAAACGATGGTGGCCAGAATGTTACAGTCAATGGTGATCGGTATAGAGCCATGATTACTAACTTTTT
The DNA here is from genome assembly GCA_023159175.1 of Wohlfahrtia magnifica. Classification (NCBI taxonomy): domain Eukaryota; kingdom Metazoa; phylum Arthropoda; class Insecta; order Diptera; family Sarcophagidae; genus Wohlfahrtia; species Wohlfahrtia magnifica. Next base: position 1,752,775 of record JAKWBJ010000044.1, on the reverse strand, counting down.
CATTCCTGAATTGAATAACCATGATGTCCAGGAGATGTGGTCACACAGCTCGTGCCACAATAGATTTATTGAAAGACACGTTTGCGACCGCCTAATTTCACGCTTTGGACCTGTGAGTTGGCCTCCAAGATATTGTGATTTAACACCGCTAGACTACTTTCTGTGGGGCCATGTAGAGTCATTAGTCTGTGCGGTAAAGCCACAAACGCTTGAACATTTGGAAGACAACATTCGCCGTGTTATTGCTGACATACGGCCACAAATGTTGGAAAAAGTCATTGAAAATTGGACGTCCAGATTGGACTACATCCACGCCAGCCGTGGCGGTCATATGCCAGAAATCATATTTAAAATGTAATGCCACAAGATTATCTTTCGGATAAATAAAATTCATGTCAATCGAATAATCCATCGTTGTTTTATTGCAACTTAAAGTTCTATACCTCTATACAAAAAACCCTTTACATAGTATGGGCCAAATAAAAACCAAAGCAAGTGCTTGTCCTTCAAGTGAATGCTAAGGAGGGTGTCAGTTCGATAACAAGTGATGGTTACAGATTTTTTTCTGAAATATTCTAAAACATAGCAAAAAACATATCGCCACCAAAAACCCAAAAGGCCGTAAGCGGCAAAAAATTATTGCCGCTGATGATTAATTATGATTATAATGCATTTTTGTTAATTAAATCATAATCCAGCAAAAAGTCGTTTTTGCATTTTTTGTCGCTTAAAGACTTTTGAATTTAAGATGACGATATGGATATAGGCACTATACACATAAATCCATGAATTGGGCTACAAACTGCTGCCCCATGTAGCATACTTTTTAGATTTAACCCTTTGCAAATGCAGGAATAGTAAGAGTTTTGATTTAGAAAACATGTCAACATGTGGACCAAGTGCCTTAGACTATATGTGTCGGACGTAAATTATAGTTTTCTTTTCACAAAAAAAAAAAAAAAAAAAAATCACTGAATTATGAAACTGTTGTATTGTATATTGGTTTGAAATATTTTTCCAGGCATAATGTAGGGTATAAATATATTGGCCAGAACCATTTTATTGCAGAATTTGGTTCAACACTTGTAAGAGTTAAAAGATGTTGTTACCGTTATTTTTAAATTTTTCAATATTTTTATTTGTATATAATTTTATGAATTCTTTTAAATTCTTTTTTTTGTATATTTTTTTTATAAAAAATTCTATAGAAATTTTTGTTTTCACTTGATTTATTATGTTTTTTTTAAAGCTTAAATAAATTAAAATTTTAAAACTTTTGTTGTTTTCGTTTCATTTGTTTAAATATTATACAGAAATTCATTTATTTTTTGTTTTTGTTTTTTGTATTTTGAAAAGATTTCTAAATGAATTTTTTTGCCAACATCATCCAAACACGCGAAAGTCTAAATTGTAACTGAAGAGAAACGTTAACGTCCATGGTTAACCGTTTTTCATTTCTTTCCATACATTTGCAAAGTCTTTCTTAGGTAGCAAAACAGAGCGTCTAGAGCAGAGAAACATAAGCATTCGGTGTTTGTTAACGCCAACCAGCCAACTAGCCAGCCAGCCAGCCAGCCTTAAAACGTCAACTGCTTTACGCATGAGGCTATGAAAAAATGATCTGTTTGTGTTCGATCGTATGGCTTAAAATGTATTTTTTTTATGCTTAAGGCGTTGCCGTCGCTGTTGGCGTTAATATTGATTTTTGAACGTGGCTTTGAATTCTGTTTTTCAACAGTCAAATATGTAAACATAAGTACATATGGGCATTTCCACAGAAAATTCCACTCTGACCAAAAAATTATAAGTGAGGCAACAGATTTTTTTTTCTTACTCGTATATTATGAATGATAAATATGCAACTTTAATTAAACTAAAGGGTTCAAAACTCTCCTTAGTTGCGATGTTAAATTTGTGTTATTTAAGGGACTTTTCTCTTTCGAGTATATGTTACTAACCATGGAGCAATAAACAAAGATGACGCCGATAGGTATTCAAAATAATTTTCTACTGCGCATGTACGTCATAATAGAATAAAATTGTCTGTATTATATGAAATAAGGAAAATTTTTTTTCCATATATAAAATATAAAAAATTTATTTGAAATTTTTAAATAAGTTAGTAAAGGGTCCGCCAAATACATTTTTTTTGAAAATGCCATAAAAAAAAACTACTGAATATTTTCTCAAATTTCTTTTTTTATTTGAAAGTACAATCCTTCCGGTTAATAATGGAAAATAATTTCATTCAAATGGCTGTCTCTACTGGCCATGCAGTAGTAGCCTACACGATCGGTCCAATTTTTAAGCACATTATCGATTTTGTGCAGCTGTATTTCACCAATGGCTTCACGAATATTGTCCTTAAAAGCGTCAATTGTCTCTGGCTTGTTGGCGTAACACTTATCTTTGACGGCACCCCACAAATAATAGTCCAACGGTGTCAAATCGCAGCTCCGAGGTGGCCAAACGACATCAGCTCTGCGGCTGATAATGCGATCTTCAAAAGCAGGGCGCAAAACATCGCGTGCAGCTTCGGCTGTGTGGCTCGTAGCGCCGTCCTGTTCAAACCAAATGTTGCTAATATCCTCCTCTTCAATTTTTGTGAACAAAAATTCTTTCAACATGGCCCGATAACGATCGCCATTGACTGTAACGGCTACTCCTTGCTCATTTTCGAAGAAAAATGGCCCAATTATGCCTCTGGACCAAAATCCGCACCAAGCAGTGACTCGTCTTGGGTGTATCGGCTTTTCAATGTATGCGTGCGGGTTTTCTGTGCCCCAAATGCGACAATTTTGCTTGTTTACATACCCGCAAAGATCAAAATGAGCTTCATCTGAAAAGATGAATTTTTTTTGGCAAAATCGGCATCTTCTGCAAGTCGATCGCAGGCCTACTTAGCGAAGCGTATACACAACCATATTCGATCAGACATGAGTTAAGTGTTACTATTCACGAAATGAGCTGTAGTTGAACAAAAAACGTTAGATGGTGGACCCCTTACTTAATTCTTTCTCGAATATAAAAAAATCTTTTTGCAAATTTGATTTTTAATATATATTTTTAACATTTTTTTGTACAAATGTTACGTCACGCCAGAATGGAAATGCCCATATGTATGTACATACATACATACAGACATAGATATGGGGTAGGCATGTTAAGTCATTGTACGACTGCTGTTTCTAGACGATTTATTTATACCCTACATTATTGATATGTTTCGATTAAAGTTGATTGCTGCAGGGTATTAAATAGTATTGATGATATTACAGCATTATTTGTTGTACGCGCTTAAACTACACATCTATGCATGCCTATATGTTTATATGTATATGTATGTATATGTCAATGCTTACTTATATTAATTATTAATATGGTCTTCTCCCCATACTAATATTTATGTTCTATAATCATTTCTCTCTCTCACACACTCTCTCTTGTGCTGACCACTTCACTAGCACCTGTTTTAGTTCTTTACTACTAAAGAAAGTTTTAATCACCACTCATATGATCATTGATGTTATTGTTGTTTTTTAAATATGTAGTCTCTCTTCTTACGGATATATTTTTAATATGAGTCCATTATACGAGCATGATTACCGTATTGTTGTTATCGTTGTTATTTGTTTTGCAGTTTTGTGTTCAATAAATAAAAATAAATAAAAAAACAACCACGACTGGCATTGTCGTGTTGTTTTGTAAGAAAACAAAGTTCTTGGCCAATGTTTATGTTTAACATTACTGCGCTGTCTTTTTAGAGGCGTCTGCGCTGGCGTAAGTGTTTTTAAAATGCTAATGAAGTTTTAAATAATTCTTTAGACACCGGTTGTACGACTGTTTTTGTTTTTTTTTTCTTTTTCTTTCCGTAAAAAGGTAAAAACATACATGTTCTTAGCTAAGGTTACACTGCAAGAAACTTAAGACTTAACTTTCTTCAATTCAAAGTTATTACCTTAAAATCCGTCATTTTATTATTACTTGTAAATATTTATCTTTTTATTGCTTTATTTTAAAGTTTCTCTTACTTTTTATTGCTGACAATTTAAATGTATTTTTTAATTTCTTTGAATGACTTTCGCAAAGCATCTTACAATTGTTTTTCTTTATAATTTTATTGAATTTTTCTTTTTATTTATTTTTCCCCTTTATTTAAACGTTTATTGACGATTTTTCTTCTTTGTTTTTATCGTCTATGGTAATAATTTTCTTTTTTCACTTACTTTATGCCAATTTCTTTAACACTTTTGTGGTTTTTGTAGGGTGTGTGTTCGTCTGTATTTAAATAGTTTTTCCCTATAGATAATATATGCAAATAATCATCGTAAATATTGAATATTTCTTCATGGCAAAAAATGTGTCTTCATAGACTGAATGTATTTATGTTCACCATAATGACTGGTGAAAATTGTCGGTACTCTATTAAAAATAATTTTAGAAAAACAAATCGCTTTGTGCCAAGGGAAAATTAACAAAGAGAAATAGTATTTGGGTCAGAAGAAAAAGGGCTATTAAAAAATGTCTGCAATTAGTACGTCAATTAAAACGCAAGTAACCATAACTAAATTGTCATCGGAAGTTGTTTACAATGTCAATTTTCAATATTATTAAATTTTTTTATAAGAGACCTGTTTCGAAACTTTTCAACAAAAAAACTCATTGGTTTTACTTTTTGTATATAAAAAAACACAGTTATCGAAAATTTTCTCCAAAAAACTCGCTGTTATTGAATAATTTTAAGGAAATGTCAGAGTTATCGAAAATTTTCTACAAAAGCATCATAGTTATTAAAAGAAAAACTCATTGTTATCAAATTTGTTTGTTATAAAAATTACAGTTATCGATAACCGAAATCTATTGTAATTAAATTGCTTGTATAGATTACAGTTATCGACAATTTTCTATAAAAAACTTATTGTTATTAAACATTTTTTGATAAAAGTCTGTTATCGATAACTGTGATCTCTTATCAAAAACAAATTTGATAACAATGAATTTTTTTAATAACTCATTGTAATTAAATTGACTTTTTACAAGATCACAGTTATCGTAAATTTTGTACAAAACAAGACATTGTTATTAAACATGTTTTGATAAAGGATCAAAGCTATCGATAACTGTAATTCATTGTAATTAAATTGTTTTTATAGAAAACCTCAGTTATCGAAATTTTGTTACAAAAAACTCATTGCTATTAAACCTTTTCTGACAATAATTAACAATAATAACAATAATAATAAATTGTTTTTATGGAACATCAAACTCAAAGAAAGTTCTTTTTGTAAAATATTACACTTTTCGAAAATTGAAATTCATTGTTAGTAAATTATTTTTATAGAATATTACAGTTATCGAAAATTGTTTACAAAAAGCTTATTGTTATTTACTTTGTTTGTAGTATAAAATCACAGTTATGGGGCTTTTTTATAGGAAAAGTTTTAGCACAAATTTATCGTTAATATTTTATTAAAGGTTAATGATTGTCGGAAGTTTTCAATGGATAATTTTGCTTTATCGAAAATTTTTATAGAAAATTTATAGTTATCGAATTTTATAATATTCATCGAAATGTTTTTGTAGAAAATTCATAGTTATCGAAAGTTTTTATATAAAATTTATAGTTATAGAAATTTTTTAAGTTATCGAAATTTATAGTTATCGAATTTTTTATAGAAAATTTATGGTTATCGAAATGTGTTTATGGCCAATTTATAGTTATCGAAATTTTTTAGAAAATTTATGGTTATCGAAATACTTTTATAGAAAATTTATAATAATCGAAATTTTTTTATAGACAATTTTTAGTTATCGAAATTTTTTATAGAAAATTTATATTTATCGAAATTTTTTATAAAAATTTATAGTTATCGAAATTCTTTTATGGAAATTTTATAGTTATCGATTTTTGTTATAGAAAAATTATAGTTATCAAATTTTTATTTAAAAAAAATCTATAGTTATGGATTGTTTTTAATGGAAAATTTATTGTTATCGCATTATTATATAGAAAATTTATAACTTTCGAATTTTTTTAAATATAATAATTTTTTAGAAAATTTATAGTTATCGAAATTCTTTTATAGAAAATTTATAGTTATCGAAATTCTTTTATAGAAAATTTATAGTTATCGAAATTCTTTATAGAAAATTTATAGTTATCGAAATTCTTTTATAGAAAATTTATAGTTATCCAAATTTTTTATAGAAAATTTACAGTTATCGAATTTTTTTAAAGAAAATTTATAGTTATCGAAATTTCTTATAAAAAATATATAGTTATCGAAATACTTTTATAGAAAATTTATAATAATCCAAATTTTTTATAGTAAATTTTTAGTTATGGAAATTTTTTATATAAAATTTATAGTTATCGATATTCTTTTATAGAAATTTTATAGTTATCGAAGTTTTTTATATAAATCTATAGTTATGGATTGTTTTTAATGGAAAATTTATTGTTAGCGCATTATTATATAGAAAATTTATAACTTTCGAAATTCTTTAAATATAATATCTAGTGATCAAAATTTTTTTAGAAGATTTATAGTTATCGAAATTCTTTTATAGAAAATTTATAGCTATCGAAATTCTTTTATAGAAAATTAATAGTTATCGCAATTTTTTATAGAAAATTTACAGTTATCGAATTTTTTTATAGAAAATTTATAGTTATCGAAAATTTTTATAGAAAATTTATAGTTATCGAACTACTTTTATAGAAAATTTATAATAATCGAAATATTTTATAGAAAATTTTTAGTTACGGAAATTTATTATAGAAAATTTATAGTCATCGAAATTTTTTATAAAAATTTATAGTTATCGATATTCTTTTATAGAAATTTTATGGTTATCGATATTCTTTTATAGAAATTTTATAGTTATCAAAGTTTTTTATAGAAAAATTATAGTTTTCGAATTTTTTATAAAAAATCAAGTTATAATTTTTGAAATTTTTGAAATATTATAATATATAGTTATCGAAATTTTTTTTTAGAAAATTTATAGTTATCGAAATTCTTTTATAGAACATTTAGTAATCGAAATTTTTTTATAGAAAATTTATAGTTATCGAAATTTTTGTAAAGAAAATTTATAGCTATCGAAACTTTTTATTGAAAATTTATAGTTATCGAAAATTTTTTTAAAGAAAATTTATAGTTATCGAAAATTTTTAGTTAACGAAATTTTTTTATAGGACAATTTTATTGTTGTAGAAAATTGCTTTCCTTTTTAGTTTTCATCTGTGAACTTGTTTTTTTTATTTATTTATTTTTGTTTGTTTTAATATTTCTCAATTTTCAATCATCAATTATCAATTTTCTAATATTTAACGAACAACTTTTTAATGGTTTTCTTTTCTTTCTTTTATACATTTTTTATAACAGAACTTCCCGGGATAATGTGTTGGAGTTGCAGACACGTTTACAAAACCCATAATAGTTTTTAGTAGTTTTTCTCCATGCTTTTTATCCTGCCAACCACGTTAAGTACCGTATGACTGACTGACAGACTGACTGAATTCATTTTATTTTTTATTCAACAATTCTGTCTGTCATTTAACCAGCAAAAAACTGCAAAAAATTCTACAAAAAAAAGAATTCGCCAATAACTCTAACCCATTAGAGTGTTCCTTTTTTGCGTACTATGAGTACTACCTCGATGGAAATATTGAATACAAAACACTCAGAAACGAATAGAGCACAAAATACTCAACATTCCGATCAGTCAAGTGGTGACGAAGAAGGTGTTGGCGGAGGTAGTAATACCCATAAGCAAACGCAGCAGAGGCAAAAACGTTTACGGAAATCAACAGGAAATAGTTCATCATCGTCAACTTCAAAGGGTTTGTTGAAAAGTTTAACATTAAAATTGACGGGCGAACAAAATTCAGTGCGTTACGTGGCCCTGAATCAAAACGATTTAGAAAAAGGCCCAACTTTGTCATACCACGACGACGACGACGACGATAGTGATACGCAATTCGGTGGCAATTATTTCAAGAAAACCAACAATAATTGTGCAGGCAGTAACAGTGGCAGCAGCAGTGAAGAAGATTTATTTGAAACGAATTCAAGACGTAAAACGCCGCGACGTAAAATGATGCGCAAAGGCACCTATTCAATGCGTGAAACATTCGAAAACAGTAGACAGGTGAGTTTGGTATTTTACATACTTTGTAATTCACAGCGACGTTTTGCTTAAGCAATTGATGGGCTGCTTAAGTATGCTGAGAGTGTCTGTTATAAATATTTGCCAATTTTGACATTTTTTTTTAAATGAAAATTGTGTTTGGGTTTGAAGTAACAAACTTTTGTTTTCTCTTTCAAGTACCGTTCATAAGAGTACCCTAAATAAGGTGCTTTAAGCAATTTTTAATCGATGATTGTGTATGTTGCATAAAAAAATTTTCGATAACTTTTAAGATTTTATATCAAAAATATCAAAAATGTTTGCGTAAAAAATGTAAATTTTTGACTAAAATTTTTTTGTTTAAACAGCTTTCGATAACTTTTAAATTTATTAATAAAATGTTCGATAACTATATATTTTTAGCACGGAAAGTTATCGATAACTTTAAATGTTATCTAGATATTGGATTACTATGAATTTTCTGTAAAAAACTGTTGATGTTTCTTAAAAAACCAATTCGATAACTTTTTAAAATTATTGAAAAAAAAAATGGTTTTAAATATTTTTCTATAGTCAGCTTTGCCTAATGCTCTAATATGATATTTTATATTTTTTCTCCTACAGCAACTATTTAATACTGTTTAATACACCTCCTCCTGTACATGTTTCTTTCACATAAATTATAAATACAAGAGCAGCTTAAAATACTCGTTATTCCGAACACATTTGTTACACCTCATTCATGAGTTTATTCGATATGTTTTTTTGCGTTTGTTTTATTTCTGCTGCTAAGTTTCGTTTACTTAATCTAAGAAATATCGAAAAAGATGAAAAAATTATTATTCAAAATACATGGCATAACCTTAACTACTGCTGTTACATTTTATAGGGATCATTTTATATGAAATGAAAATTTTTGTAATTGTCGGCGTGCTTCGCTACCCTTATACAGGATGATACAGTGAAAATTTCATCCGTTTAGACTTCTATAGACACATATATACATATATACCTACATAACAACAAACACATAGGTTTTTATTAACGGGTGTTTTTAGAGATGTATAGGACTTTGAAATGGACGTAGTTTATTCTGGAGCTCCAATTTTCGATGACTTTTTCTAACATTTGTGGCCGTATAACGGCAATAACGCGGCGAATGTTGTTCTCCAAGTGGAAATTGGACGTACAGATTGGACTACATCCGCGCCAGAAATCATATTTAAAATGTAATGCCACAAGATTATCTTTCGGATAAATGAAACTCATGTCAATCGAATAATCCATCGTTGTTTTATTGCAACTTAAAGTTCTATACCTCTATAAAAAACACCCTTTATAAGTATTAAAAAGAACGCGCATTCTTTAAGGTGTTGTCATTGAGAGAAAGGCGTGTAGTATCAGGAGTGCTCATTCTCATTGGTTTTAGGGAAGTTGATGCGCAGACCTACTTTGAGGCCACTTGAAGGCAGTGCCTCTAATTTTCTCTTAACAGCAAAGTCAAGTTAATTTAGTTTCCTGCAGGGAATTTATTGGTTGTTGTCATGATGTTATCTAGCACAAGTAGGAAGAGGAATAGCGATAAAACATAAGCTAGGCGTACCCCTACGTTGATTTTAAATGATCTGATGCTTGGGCCTTGCGCAATATTCTGTCTTCCGCTAAGATCTTTCTGAATAAAATTTTCTATCACTGGAGTCTTCGGACAAGTTGAAATTTTCGAAAGAAGTTCTCGATAATTTCAAATATTTTATTGAACTTTGTGGATTACCAGCTATTTTTTATAAAATCTTGATTTTTTCTCTACAAAATACTTAGTCATCAAAAATTTTCTATACAAAATTATCGATAACTTTTCAATTCTTTTTTAAATTTTTGATTATTTAAAATTTTATTTAGAAATTGCTCGATTACTTGAAATTTACTTTAGAAAATGTCCAATAGCTAGAATTTCGTTGAAGAAAATAATCGATAACTTAAATGTACTGTAAGAAAATTATCGATAGTTTAATATTTTGTATAAAAAAATCCTAAAAATTGCTAATTTTCTTTAAAAAAATATTCGAAACTAAAATATTTTAAACAAAACTAACAATAACTATGAATTGTTAGGCTTCCATTAAGTCAGTGAGTAATTTTTGTTTTTGTTTGTAAAATGACTCATATGATGTACATACGATACGTACATACGTAAGTACGACGTATTGTAAAGATGCATTGTTAACGTAATTTTATGTATTTATGTTGCAAAAATAATGTTGCCATAATAATATTTGTTTCTTGTTTAAATATCCAGTTGATACACTTTAATTTGTTATTGTTGGTGGTGGTTTGGTTGCTGCTATTGTTTATTTCTGTTTCTGTTGCTACAATTACGAACGTGACTTTAAAGTTTGTCAAGATTTACATACATTTTCAAATGCAAGTTTTTCTTTTATTTGAATAATTTTTTGTTTATTGAATCTCCTTTCCTTTCCTTTAAATTATTCTCTGTCCTAGTTATGTGTTGTTTGCATTTCAAATAATAAAATGTAACAGAAACTTTATTAAAACAGCAACAACAACACGAGCTTACAAATAATATTTTATTTAGAAAACCATTTATTTTCTGGTTTCTCTTAAATTATTTGAGGACAAAAATTATCGAATTTTATGCTAAATTTACGTTTATTCAGTAAAAGCGATAACAAAATATTTAAATTTTTCCTGGATAAGCAAAATGCTATTGAATTTCTGTAATTTGAAGAAACGTTTTCTATTTCACAGCACGTTGTTTGAAAAAGTGTGGCAGTGACATCAAATTTTTCCGCTTCGTTTACTTGTCTGACTTTAAAGCACAGTTCGCCATTGCCTTTAAATACCTTTCATTGCCTTGAGTCTAAGACTGAGACTTATTGTTGTGTCTTAATGCGTCTACTTTGTTTTGCCAACCAACTCCATCCTGCAGAGGAAAAATAAACTTTTTAAACGTACGAGTGAGTAAAAGTCTAACGTTAAGTACGACAAAGAATTCATTTCAATTACGAAACAGAGATGGCAGAAAGTTTGGAAAATTTAAAAAAGTCAATACAAAAAAATCGAAAAGTTATTTAAAACAACTTTTACTTATCGAAAATATAAAGTTATCGAAATCACTTAAATATAATATACAAACATTTGCTTATAGAAAAAAAAACTAATCGACAGTTGTTCAAGAAAACGTTTAGCCATTGAGAACATGAAGCCAATGAAATTATCGAACAAATTTTTAAGTCAAGTTTTAGTTATGGAAAATATAAAGTTATCGAAAGTGGTTTAATAGAAATTTTAACCTTTTCAAGAATTTTCCATAAGCAAATATAAGAATATTGACATTTTTGTATAGAAAATATAAAGTAATCGAATATTTTTTTAAGAACATTTGTAGTAATCGAAAATATAAAATTATCGAAATGATAAAATAGAAAATTTAAATTAAAAAGCATTAAATTATCGAAAATTTTTTTTAAATAAGTTTTAGTTATCGAAAATATAAAGTTATCGAAATAATTTAATAAATAATTCAAAGTTTTTACAAATTTGTCATAGGAAATATAAGAATATTGATATTTTCCTATAGATAATATAAAGTAATCGAAATCTTAGAAAAAAATTAGAAAATTTATAGTTATCGAAAAAATAAAGTTATCGAAATGTGTTTAAAGTTTCCAAAAAATTGTCATAGAAAATATACAAACTTTGAAATGGGAACACTAAAAACACTGCGGTCCAACAACTTAAGCCTATGCCCCTGGCACCGTCCACCGCCTTAGGCTTGATTTTGTTGACCCACACTTTGCAGGGTAGCTGTATGATACAAGCTAATCCTAGTACAGTACTCAGTCAAAAGACCTATTAAAGTTCCAAGAAGCTACTTATTCAGATTTAGGACCAATTTCGTCCTCTAGCGATCTGGACCATAGCAGCCTGGAGACTCTTCAGTCCCCCCTGTCTCTCCATAACGCTTCCACTCTACCACGAAGCCATAGGTCTACCAAATCAATGAACAAACTCAAGGAGGTTCTTCCAGAACCGTCCCTTAGATCTGTATACTTCGTTGAGTCGTCTTTCCCCAGCTCATCAGCAGTCTAGTTCACCACTATGCCACAGTGCCCTGGAACCCAACACAGCTTAACACTGTAGCTGTTAGACGTGACGTGAGATCTTCCTGCTGATTGGCATGAGGTAACATAAATGATTACCGTCTTACCAGCAGACATATAATTAAGGATCAATTATGGTGCCTTATGAATCTCAAAAACCTCAATCTGGAAGACTCTGCACACTCAGTAGGAAATCTATAAGAAAGCTTTAAACCACTATTCAGTTAATAGACCACAGCCACTATCATCGAGGCATCCGTGAAGATCCTGTAAGCATCCATCATCGTATAAACATTTAGGCATTCAACCTAATCGGAAAATAGTACTGAGGACCACCTGTCAAAGTCATTCACACTGATCTGAGAAAACCGGTGGAAACGCGCTGTGTACGCCTAAATCTAACACTTTCAGAATAGTAGTAAGTCCATATTACTTAATCTTGGTAAGCCCCCTATCGAAAATCCTCTAATTCACTTCCACGTCTAAAACGTCTCACCGTCCTCACCATTACTGAGGGCCTCCTATCGAAGTCGAAACGACTGTGCAGTCCAACCAGAATGTAGTCTTCAGAATGGCCGAAAAACCACATTCCCTTATCTCGGTAAGGTCCCTATTGAAAATCTTCAAAAAGTTTTTGCCGCCAAGCATTTCACTGGCACTTCTAAAGGCGTCTAAAACGGCTTGCCAGCAGAGAAATATGAATCGAACAGCTTTGTCACCCTATGGGCCGCCATGACCTCAGCCTGGCAATCATCACGATATTTATAAGATAGCTTTAAAGCACTATCTAGCAAATAGACCCTCTCACCGATTCCTTCCTGCCAATGCCAACATATCAACAATTAGTCATTGCCCTCCATCACTGAGGGCCTGCTATTTCCTATAGAAATCAAACTCCCCTAGAATGGTCGCATGATCATATTCCCTTATCTTGGCAAGACCCCATCAAAAGTTTTCGAAATCTTACTAACAGCCAGTCCTTTCGCTACCACCTGCAAAGAAGCCAGGCTCAAGATTTCGTCTAGCAATTCCTGTGGAGGGGGCCTGAAGGCAACTGATATGCAACCTACCCAGCAGCCTTATCAGACTTCGCCTTCTAAAAAGCCTTCCACTACACGCTACAATCATATATGAGAACCGGCATGACCACTGAATCGTAAATCCACTTCTCCACCCTAGGACGAAATCCCCATTTCCCAGCTATGGCATGCCTTACCGCATGGGAGGGGTTGAATCCCTTCATGAAGATAACACCCCGATATTTGGCTTTATCAGACAGCCTTAGCTCAATCTCTGAAGAAGTGAGAGTATTGTGCATAATTATCGAAATATTCTTTTAGAAATATTGAGGTTATCGATAGGTGTCTTTTTGGAAATTTAAACTTATGGAAAGTGAGTGGCGTGGCTGGCCTAGGTTTGAATCCCAGCAGAGAACATAACGAAAACAATTTAGTTATAGTTTCGATTGTTTAATAAAGAAGAAGAAGAAGACGGAAGCCCCTCTGACCTTCGAGCTCAACTCTGGCAATAAGTAAGGATCACCACCACCACCACTCAGCGAGGATATTCACCACTACATACAATCATTTGGAGGCGAGCTTGGAAATCAACTTGATTACTGAATCTGAAGCAAAGTAATGGATGCTTTGTGGTAGCCAATAAGCTACCTAGAGGAGTGACGGAGAAAAAATAAAGTCATCGAAAAGAGTCTACAGCATAAAGTGATTTTATGGAAAATTTAGTTTTATTTTAGAATTTTCACTCCCATTTACTGCGTTTAAAGCAGTACATCTCTGCTGGTCTATTCAATCCCATTCCCATTCCCATTCCCATTCCCATTCCCATTTCCATTTTTTCTCTTTGTGTGTGTGTGTGTGTCTGTGTACTTTAAAAAGTTAAAGTGATTTGTTTAAAAAACCTTTTGTCTCGTTCTCTTTGTGAAGTAATAATTCTAAAGAAAAAGTTTTGCCTGCGCCTTTTTTGGTGTTTTTTTACTCGTTCTCTTGCCCGTTATTTGTAGAGATGGAAAAAAAATTTCAACTTTTTTTCCCTGAACTCATTCATTATGTTGTTGTAGTCGTAGATATTTTAACAAGTTGATGTGATTATGAGAGTGTTAATTGCTGCCATAAATTATTTTATTATTTTTTCTCCCTCTCTCTCTCTCTCCCTCTCTCTGCTTCTCTATTTCGTTTTTATTTTAATTTTCATTTTTATGATTTTTTTACATATTTTTCTAAATTTAATGGCTTTTCTTTTGTGTGAACATTAAATGGCTGTTTTGTTGGCAAAAAGACTACATTTTATCGATAATTAAGCAAATTAAAAGCCACTTTTAAAAGGAGTTATTTTGAAGGAAACTAAAAGAATATCTACATTCACATACACACACAGAGAGAGACTATCTCACTCAAACACTCATTTCGTTTGTCATTTTATTCTGTTAGTGTTTTAAAATCAAATTAATTACTCAGTTTCTATTTCTCTCTCCTTCTCTCCCTGTGTGGCCTATATTTTTCTTTTTAGTGCGGTTTGCAATATCATTAAAACTGTCATTTGTTACAATTATCTTTGCGTATGTGTGTGTATCACTATAAGTTTTTTTTTACTCAAATGTGTGTGACTTGCACATGCTGTTATTCTTCAGTTGGTGTGCTGTATGAGCCTGACTAAGTAAATTCAAATCCTGCAGAGAGCAATTGTTAAACTCAGTTCCAAGAGTTTAGTTTAACTCAGAGACAGGCAGTGAAGTGCTCTTCTCTTTTGTTTTCACACGTATTTATTCACACGTACAGGCAAAAAAAAGCCAAAAAAAAAAAATTTCATTGTGCAAAGTGGCCTGAGAGAGAGACTCCCAAATTACTACCACAGTTGTAAAATGCTTTGTATATTTTGCCTGACTCTGGTTTAACTAGACAGAATACATTTCGAGGCTCTCAAAGTGTTCGATTGTTTTATCGTAGCCCTCTTTGCTTAAACCAAATCTCTTAACATGAAATAGTCACTAGCAGTTTGTAGCATTCCACATAGATGTTTGCTTTAGTGGCATTATCTTAATGGAAAAGCACATTTTTCTTTTTCTGATGAGCTTGTTTTCGGTTTCGGAGATGACCGATGCTTACGGCAGTAGGACACCGTCTAGAGATGAATGGACTGCTCCGAAATGACACAGTCGCTGTCTATACCTATGGCTCGAAAACGGAAACGAGTACAGGGTCTGGTTTCTACTGCCTCAGGTACTCTCTCAGACTAGCCGCTGGTTGCACTGTTTCTCAACTGGTACGTGATTAAATCCAAATATCTCCTCAGCTGCATTAGCTCATTGGTCTGGTTCGAACGGAATCATGTCGAACTGGTATGGCTTCCGAGTCATGCGTACATCCGAGGGAATGAAATTGTTGGGTGCGCTACTAGGGGTCCTCTCTACCTCTCGTGCTGGGGAACGTAGATGCCACTCTGTGTGCATTGCCGAATATCAAGAATGCTTTGGCCTTCTTTTTCATGGAAAGGACTAAGTCTCTTCTTAGTTTTGGAAGGAAGTGGATTGATCTTATTTCGGGCATAATTAATTATTGGGTACTGTATATTAGGCCGCATGTCAGGGCAGATGGCACCCCCTGACCATGGCTACTATAGAAGCCGTTAAGATGTGGAGGAGGAGGAAGAATGGGCAGTTGGGTGCATGTCCCTTCTATAATTGATTGATTTCGTCAAGGGTCCCGGTTGGCTCAAGTAAGGAAACTGATATTTTTGGATCTTTTGGTGGAGATCTTTTCATTAAGTCAGTGAGAGTGAAGAGTGACATATTCATCACTAAGAGTGATGGCTGAGTATTTCGATATCAATCTTATTTAGGTACCGGGTCACAGTAACATTTTGGGCAATTGAGCTGGCTAGACAGGGCACCGTGGCTCTGATTATTTTGGCGTTGGAGAGGTTTGGTATACCGATCTCTACCTACCGTCCTCCTATAAGGCAATGAGCTGATAATATTTTTGATGAGAAGTGAAGGTAAGCTCCGACTAGTAGATAGGCTAGAACTCTCTGGCCGAGAATAGTCAAGAAGAGGTCTATGCAGCTGCTTAACCTACCGAGAGGCAGGATATGTACGGTAAGAGGTGAACTTACAGGTCATTGTCTAGTGGGGATACACACCCTTAGGTTGGACCATATGGACTCCATCCTAGCTCACTTAGGTCCAACACTGATCCCACTGTGATGCACATAGAAAGGCCAAGCCAGACGATTGCACAAAGGAAAAAAGCCCAGTACCAGCTACTGAGTTACCAGTGATAACAGACACTAGGATTCGCAGCTTTTATCGCGGCATCCTCAAGATACACTCCGAATGAGCCCGATCGTATAGGGGCCAGGTTTCTTGATACAGAAGACATGGGTTCATTCTCCCACCGTATCTTCTTTGCAAGAGGAAAGTGGCATCCCAACCATGTGGTCGATCCTCCTCGTTTCCAAGGAGAGAGCTAGCCAGTTCGTTCGCCACACAATTTTACCCAGATAATCTCTAGATCTGAATGTCATGCCATCTCGTTTAGCGACTCCCGGAATTCACATACCAGTCACGATGTCTAGTAGACACCGGAGATCGGCCTATCGCAGGTTTCCTATCCGTACGGATCCGGATAACAATATCAAATACCATATAGTACATAAGCCAGTCCACTCCTGTCTTTATTGACGAAACTTCCGCCTGTGGGACAGTGCAGTGGTCCGGAAGTATAAGGATACCCTCACCCCGTATACAAGAATAAAAACACGGCCCACGACCCCTTTCGTGGATTTCAACCCGTACGGGTATATCTCAACAGAAACGGGTCCAATTATCGACTCTGGTGTGACACAAAGAACATTCTATCCAGAAGGGGTTCAGGAGTACAGTAATCCACCCCACCAGGGATCGTATCCATCCTATGTGGGTGCTGTTTGGAGGACGATGAAGACCACGGAACATCTTCTTTTGGAATGCCCGGCGGGAATTAGATGCAGGATTTTCGGTGGGCATATAGTAGTAACGGGGTTCTTCGGAAAATTCATAGAAGGGGTTAGTTACGATATATCTAACTAGTGGTTGTCAGGGGGAAGCTACTGGATATCACAATGGGCTTTATCGATTCTAAGCGTGGTAGAAGTTTGGTCCGGCGGCACCTATTAACCTCAATTAATCTATATCTCCTCTTCTTTCTATAGGATAATCGAATTGGAATCAAGGTTTCTGAATAATCGGTTTTCCTGGTGGTTGCTTGACCACCAGTCCGGAGTCGTTTGGGACTTACACTGGTAGTAGCATTTATGCTACGAAGCCTGACCGGAGGCTTAATTCTGGTACCGGGGGAGTGAGGAAAACCAAGGACTTAGGTCCCTGCCTGACTATGGTGAGGTGCCCGTGTGGGAACAACGTAGTGGCTGTGGTTTATAACCAAATCGCGGGGAGAGCGTCAGCTAAGGTGCCATGACCTATAGATCGGTAGGAGTTTAGATAGTCTCCGACACTAATAAGGTGGGAGGGTCGTGTCCAAGCAACACGCCTTTAAAATCGGTGATTTCACAGGTGATTTTCACCATAGGTAGGGTGCGTTGTGGGACGTATTGTATTCACTCATGCCCCGAGCGCCGCGGGATATGCCTGCGTAAGGATACTCATATAAAACTGAGACTTACTTACCTGGTGGTTGCACGCTCTCTAACCTAGCTTTACCGCTAAGTTAAGATGTCGAAAGTGAAACTCTGATTTCGCGCGACTTTATCTTTAAATGCGAACTTTTTTGTCAAAACGATATATTGCAAACACTGTTATCTGCCACATATGTGGTTTTATGGCAAACTAAAGTCATTATTCCAGGGCTGAAATCCATTGAAAGTTAATTTTTTTCTTCATTTTTATGGCAATGATTTATAGACACCTTTGCAAACCACTTTCGCCTCCTCCTTCTCATGCAATACAGATAAAATAAAAATGTTTTCAATTTTTATTTTTGGAAACTATTCATCAACGAAGCTCTTGTTAACTCGCCGTGAAAAAATATTTTGGGAGGCATTTTGTGAAAATCAAAGGCAATTTTGTGCGAAAATAACAAAACTTTTTCAATGGCACCTTGAAAAAACCAACAAACTTTTATGATTTTTTTTTTCATGGTGATGGGCACAAATAAAAAAAATATCGATAACTAGGAAATATGTATAAAAAAAGAATTTATTTTCCATTATTTTTGTTGTTTTTAAAAATTTACAAAATCCAATTCACGTTGTAGACGCAAAATCAAGGTTAATTTGTATTCATTTGGTTTGTATTTAGCCCGACAGCGATCCACATTGATTTTATGCACCAGAGGTAATTTTAAATGGTGTATGGGTGTTGATAGTTCCACTTCCGTTTCAGTTATGGTCAATTGCATTTTATCCGAAGGGGTATCATCGTCTGGTAAGTGTATCTCTAAAATCAAATCTTCACAACTGGCAGTAGCATCAGTGCGATTACCCATTTGCAAGAAAACGTCTTCGGTGCCTACAGCTTGGCGATAGGTCATGTTATAGGCTGGACATTTACGGGAATCTAATATTGCTTTGTCTTCCTCTTCATGTTGTTGTTGCCACTCCTCCAAAGAGGCGGGTTGTTTCTCTTTTTCTTTGGCATCTTCCTTAAGCGGAGCATAGGGAGAGTTTTTGTTAAAGGCTTTTTGGGCCTTTTGTTGAGCTGCTGTTTGAGTGCAGCCTATAGTGCCAGGAGCTGGTGTAAAAGAATTTCAAAATTTTGAAAATTTCTCTTCTGTTTTAGCAAAAAAAAAATGAACACATACTGTGACTGATTGACTACTTACTTATCTGTTTATTAACCAGAGATTCCTCTTCATCATCATCCAAATCTGAATCGTCACGATTTCTATCGGTGGGATTAAGCAGATCTCGTAGCAGAAATAGTTGATCTGGATTATCAAAAAGCGACATGTTTTTTCACAAAATGTTTTGTTTTTTATAAAATAAAATTCTGAAATTTAAATGAAATGCCAAACCCCCTACCCTACAGCAGGTATTAAAAATTCAACAGTTGCTATGGCTATAAAAAACAATATGTGTTCAATTGTAAGTTATCGATTAAATAATATGCCATGGCAACCAAAATTAAACGTATAAATCATTTAAAACTTAACCCCCTTAAGCCAGCTTAAGCTGTTAGAATGCAAGGGGAAACTCATTTTATGAAATATCCCATGACTTTCCCTCAATGCATTGAAAAGTGTATTACCATGAAATTACTTAAAATAAATGTTGTTGTTTTTAATTTTTTTGTTGTATTTTCCATAATTTGCTTACCAACTTTAATGCATAAAATTTGCTAAAAAATCAAAGGTTTTGACAAACGATTTGTATGCAAAGGATTTTCTAATAAATTTCAAATAAATAACTTTAACACACACATACAGCCACTCTATGGCAGCCTAGGGAAATAAAAATTGACATATTGACGCAATTAGAGCGTTTATGCTGCTCAAATTAATGCATGACAAATACAGTGACATACATATACATACATCGCCTGCCACGCACACCACCTTCTAAGGTCATCCATCTGTCATTATTCAGTAATTGGGAGTCAGAGAGAAAGTTTGTAACGAAAACTGCATAAATTACTAAACAAAATAAGCGTTGCTAACCTACACATACTCAAAATGTCACATAAATCATTACATACGAGAGCCGTTAAAGAAGTTTAAGGGAAAAGAGTGTGATTTCCAAAACTATTGAATAAAAAATTAAGAAAAAGCTTAAACCTACTTATTCCAAAAATTAAACCACTAAAGCTTGTAGTACGAGCGAAAATATGTTGCTAAATGATGATTAAATCCATAAGGCTAATACGATGATTGGGGCGTAGTGGTGTACAACATAAACGATCTAGGTTCGAATCCAAGCAGAGGACATGACGAAAAAAATGTAATTGTGGTTTCAAGTGTTTAACAAAGAGACTTCCCTGCAGACAAATCCATCAAAAGAAGCCCTCCTGACCATTCAGCTTACCTCTGACGGTGATAACAAACATCAGACGAGTGATCAGGAGAAAACGCCACCTACTGGGGACAAATTACAATGCTTAATAAGAATCACCAGCGCCGTAACTTAGCCAGGATATTCACCACTACACACCATCATGCGGAGGCGAGCTACAGTAGATTAATCATTTTCCCAGCTTGAAAATCAACTTGATTACTGAACTGAAACGTGCCCCCTAGAGCAGTGACGGAAAAAAAATTACGATGACCTGTATCCAATACTAATGTCTTAAGTTGATTTGGGCTATTAACGTATTTTGTAGCACCCTTCTATATCCCTGCAGTTCCATTCTGTGGTCGTTTTAGTTATGTCACCATTAAACTTTTCCAACGTTTACTTACAATTCATCTTCCATTCCCTCTGAATATTTCGGTTTTCACTAGAGATTGGTTTGTTCTTTGCCAGATCGTGGAACATATCGATGAAAACCAAATAAAAACGATGAAGGAAATTAAACTAAAAACAAACATTAACCTACAAACGAACTGTGGAGCTCAAAAGAAACATTACGAAAAGAGACGTGAACGAACGAAGACTACAGAGCTAAAAAACTCATCATAATGATCTACACTCTTTGCTTAGTTGTGTAAATTGTTCAATTGAACCATGTCGTTCCCATGTCGTTTAGTTCAGAGACCAAAGAAGTATCATAACAATTAAAATTTTTCGGGTTAACTAAGCCATCAAATGCTACCAACAGACAAATATCACTCATGGGAAAATATCACGGTAATATATAATCAAGTTGCTTGGATATCAGATGACATTTATAAACTGGTTTCCCAAAAATGGGAAATGAAACTGCAGCTGAATAACAAAAATACTTTGCGGCAGCTGCAAGAAGAGACTGAAGAAAGTTCCTGGAACGAGTGGCAACAACAGCAGAAGAAAAAAAAATACGACAATTAGGCGTGAGAAGGCTCTTTACGATCAGCGCCTTCGTGCTAAAGTTCTTAATTTTCCGAGTGTCGAAAAAAGCATTCAAGTGCCTCGGTTTTTTAAAATGGTGCAAGAAATACTTCACTCCATATGACCTACTCAGTATTTACAAGACCTATATCCGACCCAAGTTGGAATACTACTGTCATGTACGGGCCGGTGCTTCAAAGTCTATTTTGGAGCTTCTCGACCGTGTACAGGAGATGGCGAAGATGCTTATTAATGACGGTAGGGTAGCCGACTCTATTGATTCGTTAAAGCATCATCGCAATGTGGAGTGTGTTTCGTTGTTCTAACGGAATATGTTCTGACGAAATAAAGGAATAATCACATATATTCCTGTAATACTCGTTTTTCCATAGAGCGCATCCCTTTGTAGTTAATTGTCCAATAAATCGCACAAGGCATTATAGGGAGAATTCATTCTTCAGTCGCACAGTTCGTCTTCCAACAAAAGTTTTTCCTGTAACTCACGATATGGGTATATTTAAATCAAATGTCCATAAACAATACTCCCTCTATCCTCCTCCCCATAACCTACTTTCCTAGTACTAGTACAATACACTGCATAAGTAGGAGTCATCCCTTGAGTGCTGGTCTCAAGTAAATAAAAGAAAAAGAAGAAGAAGAATCTGCCAAAATTAACATGAGAAAACTCCACCAGGCGATTAACTATCTCACTAATCGAAAAAGTGGTAGGAACCAAGCAGTCGCTGATCGAAATGGTAGGCGAATAACGAACAATAATGCACAAACACAGAGATGGAGAGATCATTTCCATAAAACACTACTGAGGACAGCGAAACGGTTGAGAACAGCGATCAAGAAAACAGTCGTGTAACCCTCCCAATCTGAATGAGATGAAGGAGGCGATTGGTAAATTGAAAATTTATAACGCGGAAGGCGAAGACGGACTACCGTCGAACATTTTACGGCTTAACATGCAAACCTCGACTAAACTTCTACGACTTCACATCACATCGATATGAGAGGAAGAGAAGCTGCTCCCAACCTGCAAGAAGGGCATCATTGTAAAGTTACTAAACAGTGGCGACTTGAAAGATTGTAATAACTGAGGAGGAATTACTCTACTTAACACCACATAACATATAAGATTCTTACAGTCATACTCCGAGACAGAGAAGCCGATTTCAGCACCAATGCACCAACACCATTCCCCACACCAATGCTCGAGTCAGAAAAGGATGCCCACTATCACCGCAGCTATTCACCATCGTGGAATCCCTCACGCCAACTCAAAGATTTGGGCTATGCGGATGACATTTGTTTACTCTCGTATAAGATTTCCAATATGTAGTTGAAACTGGAGGACCTAGAAAGATAGGGTCGCAATGTTGGACTTGAGAAAAATATCGAGAAAACCAAGGTAATAAAAATAAACAAAACTAGCACGGAAAACATCATGCTACAGGGTGAACCACTCATACACTTGACACCAGCTTCTGCTGTCTAGAAAGTACAATGACTACAAGCATCGAAGCAGAAACAGACGTAGATAACAGGCTCAATAAAGCGAGATGACTGCAGTCAGTATGGAGAAGCTCACATATATTCAGAGGGACTAAGCTTAGAATATTCAACTTATGTGTTAAATCAGTACTGCTGTATGGCAGTGAAAACTGGCTTGTTCATTAACAAATGCCTCAGAACCTTATGCAGAATATTCTGTCCTAACATCATAAGTAACACAGAACTGTGGAACATGACTAATGAGAAACCCCGACTAAATAGATAAGGAAAAAAGTGGGGATGGTTTAGTCACACCATTCGAAAAAGTTCGTATGGTGTCACCAGAATGTTACTTGGGTGGAATCCTCAAGTCTCACGAAATTGTAATCGACCAAGAAACACCTGGAGACGCACAATTATCCAGAAACTAAGACAAAACAATCTAGTAAGGGAAGAAGCCAAATCAACAGCGGTAAACCGTGTTAGATGGAGATGCCTTCTGGAAAAAAAAATTTTTTGTCGGTTGCACTGTTTGGAAGTGCATGCAATGTTGTAGTCAAAACTAAGAAAAAGCTGCGGTTATATCAAGACAATGCTCCACTATGTGTAGTCAGTTTGGTTAAAACTTATTAAATTGGCTACAAACTTGCAACTTATTCAGCATTTTTTTTTTTCGTTACACTTTTCGAGAGCCTATGGCTTACGCAGAGCATCTTTGCCTTGTTACAGTTTCGTTGTAATCATCTGACATGTACTTTTTTTATCAGCTAAGCAGGTAGCACATTGTAGGATGGATGAGGGCATTGTTTCTAGGCAACACAGATAACAATGTAATGTAATGTATTCGGTGTAGTTGTGAGGAAACTTTGCTGGTAAGCATAGATTTCTACTTTTAATCTTGGCGTTGTTTGTCCTTCCTATGATGTTATATAGTTTATGTTGTCCCTTTTTCCCAGTCGGTGATCAAAGATCTTCTTATATGTAGCATTTAAAGGGGATCGCAGCTTCTTAGTTCATTAAAATTCGAAATAATGAAGAAAGTTTTCGTTGTCATGGCAGAAGACTCCAAAATGTATGCAAAGAACTTATTACTACGAGAGAATATTTTATTGCAAATGTTACGGAAGTAACCAACTGCCCTCGTACTTTCAATAATTTAAAAAAATATATAACATTTCGGTTTTGAAAACGAATATTTATGAAATTGAAGCAAAAACTAAGTGTTTTTGTTACAAAATTTAAAATAAAATTTGTTTCAAATATGGAATCTCTGTCAAAGAACTAAATATCGATAACTTCTAACATATGTTTGTTTAACTGCATTCATAAGAATGTAAGAAAATTTTAAATATTGTTTTTGTTGTTTTAAGAAAAAAATGTTACAGTTTTAGATTTTTGGTTTTAGTGGTTTTCGATTTTTCTATTTTTTTTCATCCTCTTCTCTCTCTGTCTCTCTCGCTGACGTTTGGTAAATTTTTACAATGAAACGTGTCTTGAAAGGCAAAAAGGAAAAGAAAAGAAAAGTTTAGTTTTTTTTTTTTTTAGAAATGTGGTTGAGTACTACTGAATGCATATGCATGGCAGGCAGCAGGAGCATAAAAATAATATAAAAGAGGACCTCAATGTCCTGTTCTAACCAGACATATTTTATGTAACACGATTGCTCAATAAAATACACAATAAAATGGTTATGGAATAGGAATACAAATGCAACACCAACAACAATACATGACATACATGCATATATAGACATACATAGGTACATACGAGTACATACCTACGTACATATTACTCTTTTCGATTACTTTAATAAAAACTTGAAATTCCTTATAAATAAGGCAAAAATAAAAAGGAAGTAAGAAAAAAATATGACAGGAAATACAAGTGTAATGTGTATGACGTACTCGTATACGAAAGAAAGGCTTTGCCTTGCAAAGGAATTGCTGAACAAAAAATATGCCCTTTTAAGGAATATCTACTGTGTTGAGTTTGAGATTCCTTCACTAAGATTCTTGTAAATAATTTGCAGGCAAAATTCTATTGAAAACCACAATTGAGAAGATAATCCCAAACAATACACCATACACCATACCTACACACACACACATACACCTATATTCGTATTGTTAACGATATTTGTTGCATTTACTCGTTTAACTAAAGATTTAAACAACAAATCGTTTAAAAGGTAATAATTGCAGCCACCATTCCCATCTTTGAATTCACCTCGACCATTTTGTTGTTGTTATTGTCTCAGCTTATTTAACCAACATACACAGATTTCTTGTGGTCAAAAGGTCAATAAGTTACGGTTTAATATTAAATTTTTAAGTGGAAATCTTTTTGTTTTGAATAAAAAAAAAAATTTTTTTTTTTTTTTTTTTGCAACAGCAGCAGTAAGACCATGAAAACAAAGTTTAACTTGCATATAATGATGATTCTTAAGCACGTAAAGAAAAAGAAAACATTTTTATTCGAAGGAAAAAATAAATGAAATCTTTTTTTAACGTTTTTTCGCTTAATAAGTTATTGTGTCAAGTGATATTAAATATTAATGTAAAAGAGTGCATTCTTTTACATTAAATATCCTCTACTTAAACTTCTCTTGGCAGCATATATTTTTGTAGTCACTGCTAAGCAGATGTTGTCTAGAAACAAAGCCCTCTGTATATTATACAGTCACCGGTGATCAGTCCGGGGCTGTTAAGTAGCCAAAACTGGAGGCGGTACGTGTTTGTATTTACACTCACGTGTCCCTAAGCCTGACCAGAGGTATTCTGGTGCCACGGGAATCGGGAAACCCAGGGATTCCGATTTCTGCCCGATTGTTGGGTAGGCCCTCTTGTGGGAGCTAGGTGGTGGCTGTGTTGGATCTCCTCAACCGTGTGCTATGACCCATATAACGGCAGGAGTTTAGATAGTCTCCGACTCCCTACCAAGGTGTGAAAGTTATGAGTGTCCTAACGCATTCGAATTGGTATTTACTTGTGATATTCACTTGTGGGTATTACAGGTTGGGGCGTTGGTGGACACATGGCAATGACTAACGTACACCCAGATGACACCTGTATATTATACAGATGATTTGCTCATTCTGATCGAAGGCCAGTCTCGGGTTGAGCTGAAAAAATATGTGTTCAAGCCATTCGTGTCGCTTGTGAGTGAGGCGCAGAAGTTGCTGTTGATGTCGCAGTGGACAAGACGGGCGATCCGCATTCATTAGAATTGGTGAAAACAGCATTTGCTATGTGACTCAAGTACCTCAGCATAGTCATGAGAGAGCGTATGAGCTTTCTCGTTTACCTTACTCATGTTAGGAATAAATTGACAGCTATTGTTGGGAAGGTTAGACGCATTTTGGAAAGTGATTAAAGACTCAACAGGCTTACCGTTCGTATCATATATAAATAATAAGCTGTTCGTTGTTTGCGTAGCATATGGCACATCTGTATAGCACAAAACGGCCAAGTCTGTTGTTGGTCAGTGCAAGATTTTCCCTTGCCCCCGTGTGTTGTACGTTTCTTTGGAGGTTTTTATTGGTACACCACCGCTTGACTGGAAGCACGTCATTGTATTGACTACAGAATAACGAAGGGACTGCCACTTTGAAGGAATTAATGGCTTTCTACTTCATAGCTTGACAATGGGAGATATAGGTATAAGGGCCTTCTACAGAAGTGCCTTATAGATAGGTAGGATTCAAGCTGGCCGAACAGTTACGTTTTAACCTTTTTAAAACTTTTGAGTTGTTTTAAATTGCGTAAAATAAAATAAGTGTAGCGATTTTAATGTTTTACCTTATGCACTCGCTTATTTATCATCAACTTAACATCCAACTTATTTATCTTGCACTTAATACACAAATTTAAACCAATACACGATTCTTAGTACGTCTAACTATAGCTGACCGACGTAGGCAAGCGGAATCATTTATATAGCTGACTGTCATCTGTGTCGAATGTTCTAGTACGGTTTGAAACCTTCTAAAGCCTTCTATTCAGTTATTGATGCAGCTACGTTGTTACCCGTAAGTTAAATAGGTAACGCTGTCAAATACACTAATAAATATGGCATCATGGGTAACAGGGTGACACATTGACAGCCTTGACACAAACCAATAGCCTAAAATCCCACAATACAGTTTTAAGTGTACTGATGTTGGTGTATCTTCGTTTTAGGTATTTTTATTTTCGTAAAAATATGAATTTATACCGGACGTTACGTTCGTACAGGAACACCCAGACTTCACACTGGCGGGACATGGCTCTTACAATACTTTTTTATATCGGATTGATCAGACTGGGTTTGCGGACTTACGGTGTGGGATGGGAGGCATGTACCGACGGCATGCTCAGGCTATAATGACATTGGAGAATTAGATGGTACGGATATTACTCATACTGGGGGGTGTGGGATTTCTATAGAACCTTGTTGGGCGATTGTACGCTTGGAAGGTTGGGCTCTTTTGCTCTGGCAGTATTTAGGCTAAGAAGGACTGCACAGTTAGTGGAGGCTGAACCCAAATCGCCATATAGTGGTCTCCTGGCCAGCCTTTTTTGCTCGTTTGCTGATGGTGTGCTGATGATTCTGATGCCGATCACGGTGTTGTATCGTAACTGGTCTATTTTTAATTAGATGTGCTTTCGTGAGTTGTGTATTGTAAGCGTAGCTCACGATGTTGCTTTGAATTCTCCCTTGAGGGTGGCTCCGTTTATTGTTGTGTTGTTGAGTATTTTAAGTTTGTTGTTTTTTATCTCTATTAGCCACTAGTCCGGAGTCGTTTGGGATTTACACTGGTAATAAAATTTATGCAACGAAACCTGACCGGAGGCTTAATTCTGGTACTACGGGTATCGGGAGATCCCTGCCCGACTACGGTGAGACGCCCTTGTAGGATCGTCATGCTGGTTGTGTTCTGGATTCAAATCGCGGGCGAGCTATGCTGACTCGATATGGTGTTACACTCTTAAGCAGTTACCGTGACTCATAGATCGGTAGGAGTTTAGATTAGGAGGAGCGTGAGGTAAAGCACTAGAACAAGGTACTTACGTAAAGCGACTGACATTGTACTTATGTACATATCGTCATATGACATCCAAAAAGCTCTAAGTTATATTTCAAAAATTTTACAGGAGAAGCAAAATACTTTCTAAAATTGAAAATAGACCATTCAGGATAAGCTTAGAATATTGCTGATAAAAACGTTGTTTTTAATCATAAAAATGTAAAACTTTGTGGGATCATGTATTTGAAAAGGGTTTTTTGGATTTTATATGACGATATACGAGTATTAGGCGTACTAATGATTCGAAGTATTGCTGCTGCTTATCGCAGGCTTGTATTTTTTCCGTATATTGAATAAGAAATGAAACATTAACAGATCTGGTCTCGCTTATGGAAAATGTTGATTTAATTGTGGCTTTATTACCCTACTAACTCTCTTACACACTTATTCACACACACTCGCGCACACACTTCTACTTAAAGTACTTGAGAAAACAACAACAAAAACTATAGCAATATTCAACACTTTAACGAAATAATGAGCAAGAAAATATTTTTAAACCATGAGAGTAATCCAACACTCTTGCTCCCTCGCTCTTTCTCTCTCTCTCTATCTCTTTAGCTTCTTTTTATTCACCAACACGCACCCTCAAATATTTGTACTGCAACAAAAACAACAATTGCAACTATATTTATACTCATACAGCTTAATTTATTACACCAATGTGTGCTGAGATTTCTTAAGCATTTTTCATGAACAGTATGAGAAGAAAATAGAAAAAAAAAACAATAACAAATAATAAAATAATAAAAAATACATCGCTTGTCTGTCCCACCATTTTCAAATGGAAATATTATTTCAAAGTCAAGCATAGCCGACAGTAACAAAATTGTCAAGAGGGAAGAAAGAACACTTACAAGCACTTACTTGTAGAGGGGCATTGAAAAAATTTACATAAGTAAGTAATGTAATACGTTAATGTTGTTGGTTTATAAAAAAACATTTAATATTTGAATTAATTATCGAAATCTCTGTACAAATTATCGAGAATTTTCTGAAAAAAAGTTCGGTTATCGAAAATTTTTTTTTACAAAATTAAATGTTATTGAAAATTGTTTACGGAATTAGTTAATTATCGATAGTTTTTTTTTTTAACCAAAATTGATTATAAAATACTTTTTATAGAAATGGTAATAATAAGAATATATATAGGGTGTTTCTTGTAGAGGTATAAAACTTTAAGTTACAATAAAACAACGATGGGTTATATACTACGCAAGGCCCATGCACCAGATCATTTAAAATCAACGTAGGGGTACGCCTAGCTTATGTTTTATCGCTATTCCTCTGCCTACTTATCCTAGATAACATCATGACAATAACCAATAAATCCCCTTCAGGAAACTAAATGAACTTGACTTTGTTGTTAAGATAAATTGCTTAAGTGCCCTCAAAGTAGGTCTATGCATCAATTTCCCTAAAACCAATGAGAATTAGCACTACTGATACTACACGCCTTTCTCTCAATGACAACACCTTAAAGAATGCGCGTTCTTTTTAATACTTATAAAGGGTGTTTTTTATAGAGGTATAGAATTTTAAGTTACAATAAAACAACGATTTATTATTCGATTGACATGAGTTTCATTTATCCGAAAGATAATCTCGTGGTATTACATTTTAAATATGACTTCTGGCATATGACCGCCACGGCTGGCGCGGATGTAGTCCAATCTAGACGTCCAATTTTCGAAGACTTTTTCCAACATTTGTGACCGTATATCGGCAATAACACGGCGAATGTTGTCTTCCAAATGGTCAAGCATTTGTGGCTTTACCGCATAGATCAATGACTTTACACAGCCCCACAGAAAGTAGTCTAGCGGTGTTAAATCACAAGATCTTGCAGGCCAATTCACAGGTCCAAACGTGTCTTTCAATAAATCTATTGTGGCACGAGCTGTGTGACATGTTGCGCCGTCTTGTTTAAACCACATCTCCTGGACATCATGGTTATTCAATTCAGGAATGAAAAAGTTAGTAATCATGGCTCCATACCGATCACCATTGACTTGTAACGTTCTGGCCACCATCGGTTTTGAAAAAGTACGAACCAATGATTCCACCAGCCCATAAAGCGCACCAAACAGTCAGTTTTTCTGGATGTAACGGTGTTTCCACATACACTTGAGGATTAGCTCACTCCAAATGCGGCAGAAGTGCGCTTCATTGCTAAACAAAATTCGCTTATGAAAATCGGGAACAAAGGTAATCTCGGTTTGGGCCCATTCGACGAATCTACGTCGGGCGTGAGTCTATTCATGGTGAATTGGCAAACCAAACTGAGAATGAATCACTTGACAGCTGTTAAATCGGTCGCCATCTTGAAAAGTAATGCCAACTTAAAGTTCTACACCTCTGTAAAAAACACGCATATACAACTTTCGATAACTTTTCATTTTTTTCGATAAATTTAAATTTTACTTTGCAAAAATGATTATTAATTACGATTCTTCATTAAAGAAAGAAAAAATTATGTAAAAATAATCGAAAATTTCTTATCCACCATGCCTGCAGCTCTTATTATTTTTTTAACCAAATGTAACAGTAATTAAACCCCACCAACATCACTCTTAACCTTGATCATTAAAACAATGTCATGTTACAAGTAGCCAGCCAGCCAACACAATTGACATCGTAAAATGATGAAATTGTGGGCTGTATAAAGGCATTACAAGAGCAATTCATTAAAAGTATCTGTTAAGCAAATGAAGTGAATTTCTTAATTAAATTTTGGGCTGAGGTTTAAAAACTTTTACGTTTTTATTTTTTAATATTAAGGTCTGTTATAATTTTTTGTAAAGAATTTATTTAATTAAGTTTTCTTACAAGGAATTTGCGAAATTGTAATTTTTAAAGCAAATTTAAGTTTTCAACAGTTATTACAGTGTTTTATGAAACAAAACCAAAAAACAAAAAACAAAAACAAAAAAAAAAAAGAAAATTAATTTCTTTAGCTTGTTTTTCTTCTTAGTTTTTTTTTTTTTTTGGTTTAACAAGTCCAAGTTGAGCAATACAGATGTTTGTTAAATAACCGAGTAACACTTCTACTTCTGCCTCTTCTTCTTGCTGTGGTCAAGAGAGTTACACTATAAACATTCTAACAAATATGTCGTTTTAAAGGAATCTTTTATATTCCCATGAAGCCCAAAACTTAAAAGCTTTAATTACTTGTTCTACTTAGATTTACAGCTCACAACGACAAGTATTGTTTCATTAGAATCTACAAAAAGAAGAAAAAAAAAAAAGAAACTATGGCGTAGTTTTAGGGGCACTTACATGCACACACACGCACACTTTTACTCCTAAGAAGTTGACTTTGTTGTTGCTTCTATAACGAAAATTTCATTCATAAACATCAAAAGCAAAAATGTGTTAAATTTTGATTTTTGTGTAATAATACTTGTCTATGTGTGTGTGAGTGTTGTAAAGAATGTGAACAAGTTTGTGTATGTGTGTGTTAGTGTTGTTCTTCTTCATCTTTTTGTTTTGAATGGCGTATTGTGTTCATAAAACCCAACATAAAGTATGTTTAATGCTCTCTCGTACACACACACACCCACACACACACACACACACACACACACACTTAAGTTTTATTACTACACATTTACTGTTGTACCGTTAATAATGTTTTTAACAAAGAGAGCCTGGAAGAAGGAGAGAGAGAGCGAGAGAGAGAGAGACTGTACGAACAAGCTTATGAACTATTGTTTAATACTAAGTTACTATGTCAGTGTGTGTTTGTATGTTCAAGTCATTGTAACTGCATATAAGTGGGTATTTGTGTGAGAATTTTAATACAGTGTAGAGCAAAACATTAGAAAGTTTTCTAAAATATAATAAACAAACAAAAAATGAAGTTTTCAAATTGCCTGCAACTTTTTTGTTAGACTGCAATTACTGTTTGAATTGCTGCCTTCAATTCACGAAGATTAAAGTGCTGCTTTGGTTTTTGTTTTGCTTTTTTCATTTCAATTCAATTGTGGCCGCTTGAGTTTAGTCCGAATTCATTGTCTGTATACTACCAAAAGGGATTTACATTTGTTAGCCAGGACTTTATTTTCCATTTGTGCTATAGAACTTAAAAATAAAAAAAAAACTATAAAAAAAGGGAGACATGAATACTCCTAAAACAGCAAAAACAACTGCTTGAAAATGATGGCAAAACAAGCATTTATGCTGCAAATACTGCAATAGTTGTTAACGATTTAACTGTAAGCAACCAAAAATCATGATAATAAATGTTTAGCAAATAAAATGAAAAATTTTAAGGATTATTTGCAAAAATAAATAAAAAAGAAAATCCTGCAATAGTCTAAATAAAACCATGGGATTGAAAAAAAATGTTTAAAAATTTTTAAAACAATTTTTTAAATATTTTTCTGTGTTCATTACAAAAATTTTCTTCATTTCAGCACATGTTTACTTAAATATCCCCTCCAATTATTATCTGCCCACATTGTCTTAAACCCTTCACTTCAATTTATGTTTCATTTTCTGCCAGATTTTCGTGTCATTCTTTTGAAAAATAAAAAAAAAATTAATGCATTAAATGCGATAAATAAAGTTGACAAAAAAAAAAAAAAAAAAAATGTGTAACCGAGTGTAAAATTTACACACTTTTAACGATACAAAAATCTGACACCATGACATCCAACTTATTTTTCAATGCTCTGCGTTTTCTTCTGTTTGTCTATGAGTGTAAATGTTATCGATAACCCAGCAAAAAACGTAAAGAAAAAGAAAAATATGAAAAAAAAATTTGCTTAAAAATTAATTCAAAGTTAGTGGCATAGATGGTAATGAAATAGCGGATGCATTGGCCAGAAAAGATTCCATGGCACTTTACATCGGTCCGGCACCTTGCTGTACAGCACCACTTACTACCATCCTCAATATAATCTGGGATTGGGAAATTACCAGGTGCTTGGAACACTGGAATGTTCAAAAGGGATTTCGACACTCTTGTTCGGCGATCAGTGCATAGTTTGGGCGTCGCTCTGAGATTCTCAAGTGTTGCAGGCCAGACTTGAAACTCCTATAGGAATTTCTTATCGACCATTGTGGACTGAGACTGTATCTGCAGAGAATGTGGATGTTTGTAGAATATGCTCACAGGCATCAGAGACAGCGTAACACATATCGTGTGAATGTAGGGTCCTTGATAGGTTTAGATGCAGATGCTTAGTTGAACATTAAGTCTCACTGGGTGACATATCCACCAGAGTGATTCGCCTTTCATGCAAAAAAAAAGTTGTGCCAGTCACCTCCTAGGATTAAAGATACTGAAAAACAATTCCAAATTTCATTTTTTTTATTTTTTTTGCCACGCCTACAAATACCGCCCTTCTAGTATTTTGTTCAATGCCGCCATTTTTCGTCTCATCATAACATTCTTTATATCGGTGTTCATAGCTTCACGTCGAATTCTGGTCACACGGCTTTGTTTTCGTTCAGAAATATTAAGCATTAGGGTGGGTATGAACCAAGTTTTTTTTAAGTCATGACTAGAGGTGGTGGAGAGCCATAAACACCGGTATACAGAATGTTATGATCAGACGAAAAATGGCGACACAGTGAACAAAATACTAAAAGAGCGATATTTGTAGGCGTGGCAAAAAAATAAAAGAAATATTTTTGGAATGGTTTTTACATTATCTTGAATACAGGGGTAACTGGCACAGTGTTTTTTTTTTCGAAACACTTTAATATCCACCATTATTATGGTTTCAGAGGAGGAGCACCAGAAGGGGCACAATAGATCCCATGGATCGCAGTACCCTGCAACACTGCCTGGTCGGTATGATGATACATACATACATACATAATTCCCGCGACATCCCAAGAGGCACAAGAGGGACTTATCAATGAGCTGCACCCGATTCTATTTTTAGACACCTTGAAAGGGACCTATAATTTAACGCCGGCTGCGAACGGCATATGCATTAGTTAGAGAAGTTTTTCATAGCGTAAATACTCATAACCAGTCGCTAGCAGTGCTATGAGATGGTACCGCTGTTGAAAATCATCTGATGGTCTGGTCTGGTATTGAACCGAGAACCTCTCTGTTGGTAGGCGGGTGTCTTACCTACCATACCACAGCGGTACACCGATATGATGATAATAATATTGAAAGTTATCGGAAATATTTTTTTAAAAATTTATCGAAAAATTGTATTATGAAACTTGTGCAAAAAATGTTACGCAAAATTTATGGATTTATTATAAAAATTTATCGATAATTTTAAAATGATTAATTTGTTCTAAAATTTATTGATTTTTTAAATAAAAACTGAATGATTTTTTTTATAAGTTTTAGCGATTTCTTGTATAAAAATTTACGGTTTCTTAGTTTTAGAATTAGTAAAATGCCAATATATGTCGAATTTTTTTTATCGATTTGTTATGGATAATTTTTTTTAATAAAAATTTATAGATTTTTCTATACACAAATATTTATCGATTAAAAAAGTTTATCGATTGTTTATAACAAATTTATCGAATTTTTTTAATAAATAATTTTTCGATTTTTTATAAAAAAAATTTATCGATTTGTTTGATCAATTGTTTTATAAAATATTTATCGGTTTTTAATAAAATATCGGTTCGTTTTAAAAATGTACCGATTTATGATAAAAATATCGATTTATTATATACATCTTAGCTATTTCTACTACTACTTCTACTTCTATTTCTATTATCGATATGTTTTTTAAATCACTGCTTGATTTTTTTTTTCATTAAAAAAAATTTTATTTTTTATCAATTTTTTATTAAAAATTCTTCGATTTTTAATTAAATATCGGTTTAATGTAAAAATGTACTGATATATTATAAAATATCGATTTATTCTATACATCTTAGTGATTTTTACACAAATTTATCGATACGTTTTCTAAATCATTGTTTGATTTTATTTTTCATTAAAAATAATTTTTATTTTTTGTATCGATTTTTTTTATAAAATATTTATCGATTTTTAATTACATATCGGTTTAATGTAAAAATGTACTGATTTATTCTATACATTGTAGTGATTTTTACACAAATTTATCGATACGTTTTCTAAATCATTGTTTGATTTTATTTTTCATTAAAAATAATTTTTATTTTTTGTATCGATTTTTTTATAAAATATTTATCGATTTTTATTACATATCGGTTTAATGTAAAAATGTACTGATTTATTATAAAATATCGATTTATTATATACATCTTAGCGATTTTTACACAAATTTATCGATACGTTTTCTAAATCATTGTTTGATTTTATTTTTCATTAAAAATAATTTTTATTTTTTGTATCGATTTTTTTTATAAAATATTTATCGATTTTTAATTACATATCGGTTTAATGTAAAAATGTACTGATTTATTCTATACATCTTAGTGATTTTTATACAAATTTATCGATACGTTTTCTAAATCATTGTTTGATTTTATTTTTCATTAAAAAATTTTTTTATATTTTTATCAATTTTTTATAAAAAATTTTTCTATTTTTAATTAAATATCGGTTTAATGTAAAAATGTACTGATTTATTATATACATCTTAGTGATTTTTACACAAATTTATCGATACGTTTTTTAAATCATTTTCATTAAAAATAATTTTTATTTTCTTTATAGATTTTTTATAAAATATTTATCGATTTTTAATTACATATCGGTTTAATGGAAAAATGTACTGATTTATTATTAAATATCGATTTATTATATACATCTTAGTAATTTTTATACAAATTTATCGATACGTTTTTTAAATCATTGCTTGATTTTATTTTTCATTAAAATTTTTTTTTAACAAATTTATAGATTCTTTCATAGAAAGTTATCGATTTATTGCAAATTTATCGATTTTTTGTAAAATTTTATCAATTTATTACAAAAATTTATCGATAAGTTTTTTATATTAAATAGTTTCCGTTCAGCACTGGCAGTTTGCCAAATAGATTCAGGAGTAGTAATCCAGAACGTTTGATTTGAATGTATTCATAGTGAAAGGAAATATTTCAAGCGGAGATCATGGCCATACTGAGGCTATGCTTGTTGAGTGGCAGAATTTTTCTTGAAAATCTTCTGATTTATTAGACAGCGAGGTTGGAATCAAGTCGCGCCAGAGGTTTGTCATGAAAAACGCGGATCTTTTGAAGGTAAATATCATATGAATTCCGAAACATAAGGATATCGTTGCAAATTTCGTTGCTGTTGAACTGGCTAGAGAGGTTACTGAGCTTAAAATTTTCGAACTGTAATCGATTGCCTCGATTAGACTGGTTATTCTTCTGTTAACGTATAAACACGCTCAATTTTGTTGGTAGCACGGGAGCACGTGCGTTATTGCTGGCTCTTCATAACTGGCCTGGATAGAAGGCGAACTAACTGTCTTCTTCTTTTCTTGAATCGTTTTTACTATAGACTCGGCATTCCCTGGCATGATTTTTGTAGGAGTTGTAATAATGAGGAGGAGATGGAGACTGTTTTTCACTTCATGTGTCAGTGCCCAACCTGAGCTCTTTGAAATGAAGGTTATCGTAATTGGGGAATTTATTTCGGAATCAAAATGTTTAATACCCAAGATAGCACCTATGCTTGGGGTATCACTATGGAGACAATCTCTGGCTTAAACTTAACGTTAACCTAAGTGATAGGACTGGCTGATTGTTACACAATCAATCACAAATGGATGTGTTTTGCTGGAAAAATGAGTTCTACGTAAGAATGTATAAGTAACAGAGAACAGTTCTACTATTTTGCTAGAACACATATCGTTAGAGTATCGTTACATTGCGAGAATGCTGCAGCAATGAATCGATAGAGTTGAATACTCTTCTTTCACTCCAGAGCACCTTAGTTCTTTTTGAGCGGGCATTTGAATGCTACTTCCGACAGTCGGAAAACGTGATTGGCCAACGTACAGTTGCCTGCTTAATATTTGGTTTAATCATGACTACGGATGACTCTCATATTTTTATAAAAATTTATTCAATTTACAGCGCTTTTCAATTGCATTTTATTTGCATTTACTTGGTTTATATTGTTTGGTTAATAGTTTTCCAATGTTATCTTGCCGCTCTTTTTTTCATGTTCATGTTTCGTTCGTTCACACATTGTGTACGTAATTGTCAGTTTGTCTGTCCTGATGTCTGTTACTGAATAAATTGTTTTACCAGACTTTTATGTGCTCGTAGTAGTTGCACAGAAAGTGTGAAAATAAAAAAAAATAAAAATAAAAAACAAAAGCAAAACAAAACAAAACACAATACAATACAATATACAAAAATCTTTCATAATGTCACTTTAAAGAGCA
The DNA here is from genome assembly GCA_023159175.1 of Wohlfahrtia magnifica. Classification (NCBI taxonomy): domain Eukaryota; kingdom Metazoa; phylum Arthropoda; class Insecta; order Diptera; family Sarcophagidae; genus Wohlfahrtia; species Wohlfahrtia magnifica. The sequence goes on along the minus strand of JAKWBJ010000044.1, from coordinate 1,715,666 downwards.
GGTCATCAGTGTCATCAATGATGACAATGGTTTTATATTTATGTACACTATGCTGCTACATCATTGCCATAAAGAGCATTTATTTTAATGTCATTATTATGATTAAATTAAGGGCTTAATGACAAAGGAAATTATAAAATGAAAATTAACCATATTATCAGAAGAGAAAGGCCTTTAGGGCAAGATTAAGGTCTTACTTTTATACTAAATAGTACAGTAAAGGCAGTTTTATTAAATGCCGTATAATGACAAAAAATTCAGCTTCAGTTTTATGGTAACAAGTAAGGCAGTTTGAAGTGTGACATGTCAATGTCACTTAATGTTAATATTACTTACTTTACTTTCTTATATACAGGGTCCGCCAAATAAATTGTTTTTGTTGAAATTTCTATAAAAAAAAACTACTGAATATTTTCTCAAATTACTTTTCTTATTTGAAAGTAATATCCTTCCGGTTAATAATGGAAAATAATTTCATTCAAATGGCTGTCTCGGCTGGCCATGCAGTAGCCTACACGTTCGCTCCAATTTTTAAGTACATTATCGATTGTATGCAGCTGTATTTCACCAATGGCTTCACGAATATTGTCCTTTAAAGCGTCAATTGTCTCTGGCTTGTTGGCGTAGCACTTATCTTTGACGGCACCCCACAAATAATAGTCCAACGGTGTCAAATCGCAGCTCAGAGGTGGCCAAACGACATCAGTTCTGCGGCTGATAATGCGATTTTCAAAAACAGGGCGCAAAACATCGAGTGTAGCTTCGGCTGTGCGGCACGTAGCACCGTCCTGTTGAAACCAAATGTTGCTAATATCCTTCTTTTCAATTTTTGTGAACAAAAATTCGTTCAACATGGCCCTATAACGATCGCCATTGACTGTAACGGCCACTCCTTGCTCATTTTCGAAGAAAAATGGCCCAATTATGCCTCTGGACAGAAATCCGCACCAAACAGTGACCCGTCTTGGGTGTATTGGCTTTTCAATGTATGTGTACGGGTTTTCTGTGCCTCAAATGCGACAATTTTGCTTGTTTACATACCCCCCAAGATCACAATGAGCTTCATCTGAAAAGATGATTTTTTTGGCAAAATCGGCATCTTCTGTAAGTCGATCGTAGGCACACTTAGCGAAGCGTATACATATTATCTGTCAAATCAGCCATGAGCTGAGTGTTACCCTTCACGAAATAAGCACTAATTGAAAAAAAAAACATTAGATGGTGGACCCTTTACATACACATATATGATAATGTGGATGATGATGATGATGATGAAGCTGCTGCTATGCTGTTGTTAATGATATGCTTCTGCATCAATCATTTTTGTATTTAAAAACAGATTGAAAGGATTAAAAGAGTTTTCATGTATCATTTAATATCAATCAATATTTGTCCATAAACGTAATGCGTAATAATTTGTTAATATTGGTTTTTTATTATAATTATGCCATATTAATAAAACGAAATGAAATAAATTTGTTGTTGTTTTAAGAATGGCGAAAAAATAAACCATAATTAAGGAAAATAGTAATTGTTGGTTATTTTTTTAAATTACGAAGCCGTCCGCACCGTGAATCATGAGCTTGCAAGTTCTTAATGGTAATCCCAACGTGGAAAATTCGTTCGTGAGTTAGATAATGGGGTCATGTCTGGCCAACTCTTCAGTCCAACATTTCACCGGAATATTACTGTGACATGGAACCTATATAATATGATTATTATACTGTTCAGCCATCTCGTTGAGAGATCTGCGGCAGTCGATAGCTATTTTTGAGGTCAACTTGTGAGAGCCCAGAACTCTTACAACCGCCTGGCTATCAGAAAGTATGTTAATATTTAATTTCTCTTGGAGACGTTGCCCTTTCTAATGAAGGAAGCTCTTATGGCCGATATCCTCCGCCTGAAAAATGCTAAAGTGATTCGGTCACCTTATAGAGTGATATACCTCCACCCACAGCTGTATTCAATTTAGAGCCGTCCCTGAAGATCTGCTCAGAGATATTAATACGGTGCATTACAGCATTCCTGTCCGGAATCATAGTCCGGAACTTCACTAAGAAGTCATGTTGCGGTTCTGTGTAGTCAACTCTTTCAAAAACTCCCAAACTTCTTAGGATCTTTGAGTAAACATACTTGAATCACACCGCTCTCCAGTCGCCAGTAGACACTGACTTGTATAGGGTGGACCATTTAAAAGTTTAAATTTTTATGTTGACTATGAATCTATTTGGGCCAAATTTGCAAGTTCTTTCTGTTTCCATTTTGAAGATATAGACAAATAAATATTAACTTTGTTTGGACGTGACACCGCCCAGTCGGAGTTTGTGGCATCAGCTCTGCGGCTGATAATGCGATCTTTAAAAACATGGCGCAAAACACCGAGTGTAGCTTCGGCTGTGTGGCACGTAGCGCCGTCCTGTTGAAACCAAATGTTGCTAATATCCTCCTCTTCAATTTTTGTGAACAAAAACTCGTTCAACATGGCCCGATAACGATCGCCATTGACTGTAACGGCCACTCCTTGCTCATTTTCGAAGAAAAATGGCCCAATTATGCCTCTGGACCAAAATCCGCACCAAACAGTGACTCGTCTTGGGTGTATCGGCTTTTCAATGTATGCGTGCGGGTTTTCTGTGCCACAAATGCGACAATTTTGCTTGTTTACATACCCGCCAAGATCAAAATGAGCTTCATCTGCAACATTACCATGATTTTCAAAGTAATGTAGCAATATTTCCCATCGTTGTTCATGCGTAGACATAACCATATTCGTTCAGCGGAAGGATAAAACTAATTATCAGTCAAATCAGCCATGAGCTAAGTGTTACCATTCACGAAATAAGCACTAGTTGAAAAAAAACGTTAGATGGCGGACCCTATATATCAGCTCAAAAACATAAATTTAAATTGTGTGTTAACATAGACGTATGGTTGATTTTAATATATTTTTTTTAATAAAAATTTGTGTTAATGCACGCGTATAAGTGTTATGCTCTAAGTAGCAATTAAGTTATAGCATACCCCTGGGCGTATGATTATTATTAATTTTATTTATTTATATATACTTGTGTGTTAGTGTTTAATACCATAAAAACGAATTATTTGCTTAATTCATCATCAATTTGCTACACTTGTGTGTTTGTGTAAAGTTATTTGTTGTTTTAAGCATCTACATGCGTATGTATTAGTAGCATTTGTGTAAAAACACATGTTAATTAACTGTAACACTTTCTAAATAAGTGTGCAAATACCTGTTAGTATGAAAGTATGTGTGAGTGCTTTAAATATTAAGTGCTGACATGTTAAGTACTTATAATATATGCACTCTCTACACTTATGCTCATATACAGCATTCAGCCAACACCTGCCATATAAGCAAGCCTTTTTCAACATACACACAATCTCTCTCTCTCTCTCTCGTAAACTCATTACCGCACACACAGGCACTTAAACACTGCTAAACAATAAACGGCTGATAACATTTATTGCCTATAATGCGTAGACTAAGTGAAGTCACGTTATAACAATTACTTGTTAAACAAAAACACACGCACAGAGACACAAAGGCGACTATAATAAAACCTCATCTCTAATGTTACTTAATCTCTCACACATGTTTTCTTATAAACAAATGAATCCCATTAAATTTACCGTTATTTTGGTATTTTGTTTATTTATGTAGCTTTTGTTTTCTCTTACTCTTTCTCTAGCTTGCAATTTTTGTTGTTTTGATATTCCTTATGGTTTTATTCTTCCGTTACTTCTTTGGAAAGCATATAGCTTCTACTAAGCGTCTCCGATGTTGTTTTTTCTTTTTTCTATGCTCGATTATTCTGTTTGTTTTTTCGCTGTCACTCCTCTAGTGAGCGTATTGGCTTTCCACAAAGCATCCATTGCTTTGTTTCGGTTTCATTAATTAAGTCGTTTTTCAAGCTAAGTATGTACAGGGTGGGTTAAAGGTGAGGTTAGAAAGTAAATTGACTGTCAAATGATGAATTGTCAAGAAGTGAGATATCAGCCTCTAACACTTATTTAGTAAGAAATTGGGAAATTTAAGCTATGAAACGTTACACTCTTGCACAAAGAATGTTGAAAATTTTTGGTGTATAACTTCGTAAAATTCGAGCGGGTTTTCCTCGTAATCAGGCTCCCTTTGCGACCGCTCTGCATACCCACGACGTTACTGTTGCTGACAATAGATCAAAACAATACGCTCATAGTGGCTGTAGAGATGCAAACATAACTGCTTTATAGAAAAGTGTTGGGAATGAGCCTGGAACATCAACTCGTCGACGTTCCCAACAATTGGGCATCACCAGAGAAGCTTTGCACAACATTTTGCATAAAGATCTTCATCTTCACGCTTATGAAGTTCAACTCTGAATGAATGTTTGTGAAATGTTTGTGAATTGGCTGTTTGAAAAACCGAACAAAAGCAACATATTTTTCAATAAAATCATCTTTAGTGTTAAGACGCATTTTCAATTAAGCGGTTATGCAAACAAATAAAATTGCTGCATATGGGGCTCACAAAAAGTCCTCGTAAAACCATTACATCCACAGATAGTGACCGTATGGTGTGGTTTATGGTTAGGCGACATCATCGGCCAGTATTTTTTTGAAAATTCTCTGCGCAACCAGACCATGATAATCAATTTTTTTGTGGCCAGTGACCTTTAGATTCAGCAGGACGGCGCCACAAGCCACACAACCAGCCAAACAATTCAGTTATTGCATGAGAAATTTCCCGCTCGCGGAATTTCTTGATTTAACGCCGTTCTTGTGATTTCACGCCGCTGGGTTATATGCTCTGGGGCCATTTCAAAGACCGGGTTTGCGTAAACAAACCACAAACAACTGACACCCTGAAATGAAATTCGCTGCTGCATTGACGAGATAAGCAAAGCTTTGTTGCAAAATTTGGTTCAAAATTTAGTGAAAAGAGCCGAAGTCTGTCGACATGCCAGAGGTGAACATTTACCCGACATCATATTCCATGTCGAATAAAACTGAATTTGTCAAAAAAATGTGTTTTTAGCCAATTTACTTCCTAATCTCCAATTTACGCACCGTTTAGATGAGTAGTTTTCCTACATATGATTGTGTGCGCTGGAGGGTTCTAATTTATTTTTTGGATATAATTGTTTGGAGTGAAGTGACGCCACCCTATTTTAGTTCTTCGATAACTATCGTTTCCAGGAGTTTCTTAGTCAAACACGTTACAGCTATTCTGGTGATATTTTCGGGATGTTTTGCTTGGTGTGACTGAACCAACTCTCTTTTTTTTCTTATTTGCTGCAGCATGTTTAGCTTGTTTGTTACGATCTGTGTTACTTATGGTGTAAGGCCAGAATTCTTAGGCTTTTTTAAGAAAATACCTGCTGTTTGGTGTGATGCTATTGGTAGCAGAGGATATTAGAACGATAGCGAGTAACTAGCAAGGCCCCTGCGCAAGTATGACAAGCAAAATCGTGAAGCGTTGCATACAGCAGAGCTCACTTAACACAAATTCCATCAGAAACTTAAGCTGTGTACATAGAATCTCCAACTATCTTTCGTGGCACTTGCTATTACAGGACTTTCGGTGTGTATGCCTGATCCTTTAATATTTTCTTTTCTTTATGTCTTCATTATTCTTATCATCATATCGACCAGGCGCTATTGCAGGACACTGCGATCCATGCGATATATTGTGCAGTAGACCTGCTACCTTCCTAATTAACATCAGCAGATCTAAAACAGCCATGAGCTTTTCATGGGACTTTTGCCAGCGAACAACTCATACGTATTCTTACGCTCTTGTTTATAGTCGTCAATGAGATACCGACGTAAGCACATGTGCAGAGAATGTACGCATGTTTTTTAGGCACAAAGAAATAATATAAAAACTTTCTTACGCTCTTGCTTTTAGTTGTCACTGAAACAGCGACGAATACACATGTGTGGCGAATGTATGCTGATTTTTTTTCTTAATTTTTTTAAAACACCAGCCTTACACTCTCTGAGAGAGTAATTTCCATGCTCTCACTAACACAACTACGCTTTTACTTTTGTACATCACCGATCTAAAACCATAATAGCGGATATGACTCCTAATGAGACCCTATGTCTACCTAAACGTTTTCATCTAAACTTATAAAGAAAACCACATTTACACAATATGTGTTGCGCTGTAAACATCACCATTTGTGATCGCCATTATTTAGATGCGCTCTTAATCTACAATATTTTAGAAGAAACTCCGTATAGAGTTTCAAGACCGGCCTGGCATACTGGAGAAACTCAGAGCTACGCCAAAATTGTAGACTGATCGCTGAAGTCTGTTTTAAGCATTCCGGTATTCCAAGTTCTGGCAATTTTTCAATTTTTCAATCTTTAATGGTGCTGTACAGCAAGCTTCCGGATCGATATACGTTGTTATGGAACCGTTTCTGGCCAATGCATCCGCTATTTGATTACCATCTATACAACAGTGTCTAGGTACCCAAAATAAATTTCCAAGCGAAAGTAGCAATATCTAACCAGTATAGATGTCATACGATTCGAGCCAGGTACCCTTGAGGCAAATTGATATTAGGATGACTTAAATCGATATATACATACAAAAGAGGACTATAAAATGCGTTGTAATTGATGTTCTCTGAAATACGATTTTATTTTGTAAGCCTATAAGCGAAAGGTAAAGTCAATACCAATGTTTTTATGTATATGCGGCTCTTTCAGCTCCATTCCCTTTGTATTGCATAGGTTTTACTTGACGAAATGAAATTTGTTACATTCATTTAAAATTTGGTTGATTTAGAAAATATTTTTGAAACTGTGTATATATGTAGAAAGCTTTCATATGGTCTATGGCTTCACTATTGTTCAACTGGGCGGTGCCACGCCCATATACAATTTATATTTTATGTCGATATCTTTAAAAAGGTAATAGTAAGAGTGTCTTAATTTGGTCCAAATAACTTTGTGGCCAATGCAAATCATAAGTCAAAAATTGGGCCGAATTGGATAAGTGGGAATAGCACCTTCCATACAAAGTAAATATTGATTTTTGTATATCTTTGGAACGGTAATAGTAAAAGGTTCTGAATTTGGTTTAAGTATCGGGTCCGCCATCTAACGTTTATTTCGTGAATGGTAACACTTAGCTCCTGTCTGATTTGACAGACAATTAGTTTTATCCTTCTGCTGAACGAATATGATTGTGTATACGCTTAGACAACGCTGGGAAATACTGCGACATAACTTTGAAAATCATGGTAATGCTGCAGAATGTGTGCGAAAATTGCGTACGTATGTTCGTTATCTTGTGAAAAAAGTGAAAGAAACTGGCATCCTCATCGATAAACCAAAGCGTGAAAAGCCAAAAACAGTGCGTACACCCGAGAATATTGCAAGTGTGGCAGAAAGTGTGCGTGAAGCGCCATCAACATAAATTCACCGTCGTTCTCAACAATTAAACATTTCGGAGACATCATTGAGACGAACTTTGCATAAAGACCTTGGTATGACGCCATTCAAAGAGACATCATTGAGACGAATTTTGCATAAAGACCTTAGTATGACGCCATACAAAGTCCAATTGGTTCAGGAGTTGAAGCCAACTGACCATCCAATGCGTTTTCGCTTCGCTAAGTGGGCCTGCGATCGACTTACAGAAGATGCTAATTCTGCCAAAAAAATCATCTTTTCAAATGAACCTCATTTTGATCTTGGCGGGTATGTAAACAAGCAAAATTGTTGCATTTGTGGCACAGAAAACCCGCACGCATACACCCAAGACGAGTCACTGTTTGGTGCGGATTTTGGTCCAGAGGCATAATTGGCCAATTTTTCTTCGAAAATGAGCAAGCAGTGGCCGTGACAGTCAATGGCGATCGTTATCGGGCCATGTTGAACGAATTTTTGTTCACAAAAATTGAAGAGGAGGATATTAGCAACATTTGGTTTCAACAGGACGGCGCTACGTGCCACACAGCCGAAGCTACACTCGATGTTTTGCGCCCTGTTTTTGAAGATCGCATTATCAGTCGCAGAGCTGATGTCGTTTGGCAACCTCGGAGCTGTGATTTGACACCGTTGAACTATTATTTGTGGGGTGCCGTCAAAGATAAGTGTTACGCCAACAAGCCAGAAACAATTGACGCTTTAAAGGACAATATTCGTGAAGCCATTGGTGAAATACAGCTGCACACAATCAATAATGTGCTTGAAAATTGGACCGATCGTGTAGGCTACTGCATGGCCAGCCGAGGCAGTCATTTGCATGAAATTATATTCCATTATTAACCGGAAGTATTGTACTTTCAAATAAAAAAATTAATTTGAGAAAAAAAATTATTTGGCGGACCCTTTGGATTAGCAGTTAATGCACATGTTCAAGCGAAATATGTACGACATTGAATAAGTGGGTGTGGCATCTCCCATACAAATTAAATATTAATTTTTTAAGGTTTTGAATTCGGTCTAATGACTTCTTAGATAGTAAAAACCATCAGTTAAAATGTGGGCGGAATTGGATAAGTATTCATGGTACCTCCTATTCAAATTAAGTGATAATTTTTGAATATCTGGAGAATGATAAGAGTTGTAGTTTATGAATTCGGTATAAATAACTTGGTAGTCAATACGAACCATCATTTTAAAAAAATATGGAATTTTTGCATGAGTAGGGAACGGTAACAGTTAAAGCTTTCTTTGTCTACGAGTATCCACATCAATTAAAAAGCTGGTACAATACAAAGGCTTCCAGTAACGCGGGAGGAATTACTCTAGTCTGGTATAATTTTGAATTTTTTAACAACAAAATCGTATAAGTCATTTCAAGGTTATCATAAGATGTATGAAGCAGACTCTTCAAAAATCTTACATTTGAGAAAAAACATATCAAAAAAACGTATCCATAGAATATGAAATGATGATGATTTATGAAGTTAGACAACAATAGCGCATCAAAAAAATATAATGGTTATCGAAGGTATTAAATTAATTAAATAATTTTTTTTCTTTCGTTTCAGGTAAGTCTGTTTTAAAAGGCTTTACATTCGAACATACAACACAGCTTTACCAAATACATGATTATTTATATATGAGTGTAAGTTATTTAATTATATAACTTTTGTCTCTGTAATAAGACAAAAAACAATTTTCTTACAGTAAAATTTACGACCGAAATTTATTCACCAGTAATAAAAATAATTTTATTCCCATAATTCGTTACGAAAAACGAACACAAGAACAGAACACAAGAATGTAATAAAGACATTCATAGGAAAAGTAAACAAAAAGGTTCAAATGAAATTAAAGTTTAAATTTAAGGCATAAAAGTAAATCGGCGTTGTAATGACACAATTTTTTAAGAAATTTTATAGAAAAGTTTTCTCTTCAACATGCTCTTTTATTTAACACTCTGATGCTCTCTTGAAATTTGGCTTTTTAGGCATAAATTTTTTTCCTAAGAAATCTCACAGTTGTTCTTCTGAGATTGTTTTTAATACGAAAAAAATACTTAAAACAGTGTAAGCCATAGGAAAAAAAGCAATAAATTAATAAAAATCGTTTTTATAAACAATTATCTGTAGTTGTAGCAGTGTTCTGTTGTTTATTTTTAGGCTTTTGAAGCAATGGCAACACTCTTAAATAACCTTAAACTCTACAACAAGTGTTTTAGGCTTTTATTCAAACAACAACAATAACACTTCATTGTACTTGTACTCAATTTCTTTTACTCTTTCTCTCTCGTTCTCTTAGTATGGCCAGAATTTCCTTTTTGATGCTTTTGTTTTTATTTTGTTTGAAATTCTCTGGCTATTTATTGGCATTTATTTGTTTTGCTCTTGAAATTCGCCGGCTTCAATGTTTATATTGCAAAGCAATGTTGATGGTGTGCGTATAGAGATAGAGAGAGAGAGAGAGAGAGTGTAACGAGTAAATCTACTTTAGAACACCAACCCTAACACACAGTTATAGTCAAACAAACTAATGCATGCATTATGGTGGCCATAGTGTATGTGTGTGTGTGTGTGTTTCAGTTCTTGTTTTTACTTTATTAGAGTTGATAGTAAAAGGAGTCAAGTACGTTATATATTACAATTTATGTTATTGCTGTCGTTGTTGTTTGTTGTTCTTTTAATGTTGCTGCTGATGATGATGGTTTTGTTTTGTTGTTTTGTTCTGTTCTGCTCTGTTCTGCTTCCGTAATTTTCAATTGCACTTCACTTTTTCGTTTAGTAGTTAGTCAGTTGCCGCTAAGATCTCAATCCGTACGGTTGTCTTTCGGTTGATTTTGTTAGATTTTTGGCTTAACACTTACACACACAGACTCACTCATTTACACATAATTTTCACTGAACACTGAACTCTTTCGTACGTAACTTGAAACAACACAAACACATCTCTGTGTTGTTTTTCGTTTTCAGTTTTTTCATCTTAAAACGTTTTCTGTGTGTTTTTTTTCTGTTTCAACTTCACATGACTTTTCTATGCAATTCCTGTTAAATTCGTTAGAAAGACAAAAAAAAAAAAAAAAAAAAAAAAATTGAAAAACGGTTGGTTTTGTTCTTACAAAATATAGTAGAAAAAGATAAATATACATAAATACGCTGTCATTGTTTATTATTAAGAAAAAAAGAAAAAAATAAATATTTGGCGCCTGTTTGTCTCGCGAAAGTATTACACAAGACAGCCAACCAGCCAGCCAACCAGCCAGCCAGCCCTATGATAATGCCCAGAATCAGTTCAAAAAAGTGTAAATTAAAAAAAAAACTAAAAAAACTAAAATAAAAGAAAAGAAAATAGAAAAATAGTGCTCCAGTTTTGTGTTTTTATTTAAACAAGAGCAAGAGTTAATAAATGATTTTGTTTGGCCGTTTTTTCTTTGCCTAAGTGGGCGAAATTTGTGAAAATTTCTGGGAACAAAAAATGTTTTTGCCTTTGTGCGTGAGTGTTGACCATAAATCGTAGAAAATTGAATCGAATTTAAAAATTAAAAGCAATCAATTATTAAGTAATTTTTAAACAAATTTAAAGATAAAGAAACAACGAAAACTTTCTATAAGAAAAGTTAAAAAGTAATTGTAGAAAAAGATATCGTTTTAAAGAAATAATAAATTGTGTGTTTTTGTAAAATTTAAAATTAAAAAAAGATATATAATTATATAGCATTTTCAGCTTAAATTAAAAATTTTTCAAAATAAATGAAACTCTTTTCAGAGTAAAGTAAACTAAATTATTCAAATTCAATGTTCACTGACCGCTTTAGGAATTGTCATGTTCATATCCATAACATAGTTCGCACAATCATTTTGATTAATTTGGGCGACACTTTCCTCTCTGTGGTAATGTCACTTAATAATGATCGGGCGTTTAATTTTATCTCAGAAAATGTTTTCTCTATCGGGTTCAGCATAGGAGAATAAGGTGGTAAAGATTTAAGTGTACAGTCACTATTATCCACCATATTTCGAATTTCCTGGGTTTTCTGGATTCTGGCATTATCCATAATAAAAAATGAATTTTGTTACCCCGGGGTGCTTTCAATTTTATCCAGGAGCTTCCTAAGAAATATTAAGAAACGGCTTGAATTTACAGTGGAAAGGGAAAAAACTTTATGGTAAACAACTCGCAGCAATTAAAGTAACGTTCCTTCCCCTTATGGTTGGCACAACTTTAGCACGTGCTTGTCAACGTCGTAAATGTAAGTTAAACCCGCACTCGTCTATAAAAATAATTTTTTCTTTTTGTTGAGGAGACCAAATAGCAAATTCTGAGGCATACTGTCGACAGTTTTCAATGGTCGATACGCCATTCATACGGTCCATTTCGATGGATGCCATTTTCAACGTTATTTTAAGTTCTTTTAAGCCGTAACATTAAATTGTTCAAATAACTTTTTGCGAATATTTCTCAAAGTTATTCCCGGCTCACTCACCGCAATCGTCTCAATTTTTTTCAGGATTTGGGGAATTAATTTTTTCCACTAGTTTGCAGTCATTTTTTTTATATCGCGAAATAATAGTTTTAGTGGTGTTTATACATATTTACTGACGTTATACGAGACACTTCCGCGATGGTATTCCCCTCCTTATCATTAGTTTCATATTTTTTGAAATGTTGGCCTTATCATGTAGAGTTATGAAGGTAGGAGGGCATGGTATCCTCGTTAAACAAGGCACATTTAAGCATGCACAGCAGCTCGTTGTGAAACCACATAATGCATTGTTCCCGTTCTATTCACCGGAGTCCTGGTGATCAAACAGAGACACCGCACAGAAGCCCTTCTCTAAGTTAGATCGGAAACCAGCCCGGCAAACTAATGAAACTGTCTATTAACATAATGTTGAAGATCGGTAGCTCCAATAAACCATCGAAATAGAGAGATTCTAATGTAAGAAGTCTCCGCCGCGCTAGAGAACGACACTAGCAAATAAAGTGGACCAGGCTCTTCTCCTCTTTAGTCAATTCACAGCTATGGCTACAAGTAAAGTTATTTGCAGGTAAGCGCAGCTTCTGTGCGTGCCTACCATGGCGCAATGGGTAGTGAGAATGGGTACAACAGTCCAGTTTGTATCCGGTCCAGTTTAATTGATGATGGTAGGCTTCACATCCACCAGTTGAGCCTGACATGAGCATGGATGTCCAGAAGAAATGTGCCCGCCCTAGCATTCTCATCAGCAGCATAGTTACCCGATTGTCTCTGTGACTAGAAACCCATATGAGGTATACACAAAATTGGCCTGACAGTGCCACAAGAAAATCACAGCAGTCGCTGGCCAGCTTAGTAGAGGTCACACTCGAAAGAGGTCAGATCGCCGCCTGGCTATCAGAACAGCTATATACGTATATCATAATAAGGGAGCCATTGCCAGGAATCCTTTCTGCAGCATGAAATATTGTAAAACACATTGCAGTAGAGCGGAAGGCTAAGAGAAACACCAAGGCTAAGCCTCTCGCAAAAATTTTATTTCCCACCCTGTTTTCTAGTCTGGAACCGTACGTATAGACATCCACTGAATCGCTGGGGATGATAAAGTCAAAGGTCCTATTAGTATGATTCCACGATATTCTCTTTAAAATTCAGTTCCTCAGATAGTAGGTATTCCCCTCGCCCTGATCGGTTCCACCAGATTGCTCAGCAGTAAAAAAAAGTTGGTTTCCATTTTTTGATTTATTCTCCATTTGATGCGAAGTAGTGTGAGTATAATATAGTGACCGGCATAAAGAGAGCATAATTAACCCCCATTGGCAATATATCCCGATTATGGTAGTAGTCATTAATCTTAAAGGAATTAGTAGCGGTTCTGTTCTTTCGCCTGAGTATTGGAATGTGGTTGTTTTTGAAGAGAGCCACAGTTCTCATGCTACTTTTGAACTTAACCTGGTGAGTATTCCTCTTGCCCTGTACGGATCCAACATTTTGCTGAATAGTAAAATATAATTGCAAAACCAGTTTAAATTTTTTTTGTTTAATTCACCATTTGCGGCAAATTGGCCCATGACAGCAGTATGAGTATAATGCAGTGATCACCACAAAGAGAGCATAATTGGCTTCCGGAAGCAACATGTGCCGTTTGTGGTAGTAGTTGTTAATCTTAAAGCCATTAGTAGTGGATTTCTTCTTTTGCCGGAATATAAGAATGATGCACTCTTTGAAGGGAGCTACCATTTTAATCTTATGAGGGTGTCCTCTAGCCTTGGATGGTTCTACCAGATTGCTCAGTAGTAAAGTAAAGTAGGTTTGCATTTTTTTGATTAGTTTACCATTTAAGGCAATTTGTGCTCTGGCTGAAGTATGAGTATAAAGCAGTGACCAGCACAAAGAGAGCATAATATGTGCCAATTGTCGTTAATCTCAAAGCCGTTAATAGTGGATCTGCTCTTTTAAGTGAGTCACCGTTTTCATGTTACGTTTGACCTGGTGGCTGTTTCTCTCGCCCAGGACAGCACATTAGATTGCTGAACAGTAAAGTAAAGGTGGTTCTCTATGACACATTAGTAAAGCCAGTTATCATTTTTTTGAGGCAAATTGTTCTCTGCCAGCAGAAGTATAACGCAGTGACCGGTACAAAGGGATCATAATTAACACCCGGGGGTAATATACACCGATTATGGTAGTAGTCGTTAATCTCAAAGGCATTAGTAGTGGTTCTGTTCTTTCGTCGGAGTATAAGAATGTTGCACTCTTTGGAGGGAGCCACCCTAGCCTTGGATGGTTCCACTAGATTGCTGAGCAGTAAAGTAAAGGTGGTTCTATATGACACAAAGCCAGTTATCATTTTTTGAGGCAACTTGTTCTCTGGCAGCAGTATGTGTATAAAGTAATGACCGGCACAAAGAGACCATAATTATCCCTCGGGCGCAATATGTGCCAACCACTGCTTTTGTGGTTCTGGCATTGGTAATTACTGCTCTAGAAGTACAAAAAGTTACCAAATCATTGAGCTGCCGTCGTTTCTTTCAAATCATATTTCAAATCTATCCTATATGCCACAATTTGTATATGCCTTTGGTACGTATGCTTGTGGGCGCCCTCAAGCTAAAGTCTATTCAATAACGAGAATTAATTTTGCTTCAGATAACTGCAGTGTGCAGCCAATAAATGTTTTTGATTTTCTATTAAAAGCCCATAGACTTAGACTTTGTAAGTTTTATTAAAAGTCCTTTGTAAGGATATCGAATAAAAGAGTCTTAAGTAGGATATAAAAGCCATTGTTGTGGGGGGAGGTGGGGGTAAGGTAAGGTACATGCCCATTTATAAGATAGAAAAGTTAAAAAACAGCGTTTTTTCAAACCCTTTCTAAACGTTTATCATTTTGGCCAAAAAAAATTGGTCCTTTTTTGTGGTCTTCCATAATCTAGACAAAATACGACAAAATAAAAAAATGGAAAAATAAGTGGAAGCAGCCAAAAAAATTAAAAAAACAGGCTGGTGGATGGAATGAGAAGTAGGAGGACGGGTTATTAAAGTAAAAGCCTTGTTCCACTTAAAAGGAAAAACAAAATTAAAAAAAGGCAACCAATTTTTATTTTGTAGTTATTGGTATAGTTTTTTTTGGTTGGTATTGTTGTTGTTGTTGTAGTTGTAGTTGTAGTTGCCTTGCAAGTTGAAATCTTGTTGTTTTTCTGTGTTTAACATGGTCTTGATAGTTGAAATCTGTTTAGCCTTCTAGCCTAGAAAGCAAAGAAAAAAAAACCCCCGAAAAAAGTAAAGAAAAACCAACGACTCTCGTACTTCATCGTACAACACAACTCATAGATGATGATGTTCTCTCAGTTGTTCATAACCAAATACAGGGTCATTATTTTGATTATTATTTGTATACTTATGGGAGAGAATATATAGGAAAAGGAAAATTAAAACCTAAGGACTTGCCAATGTCTGTGGCGTTTAATTTTCTCATAATGTTTTGCTTTAATTTCTGCATTTTTGTTTCTCCTGCTTTTTTGTTGGTGGAGATAACCTGTCATCAAGGATATCATTTTGCAAAATTTTCCAACACAATTCGAATTTTTTTTTTTATTTTGACGAATTTTAAATTATCGCTAAATTTGTTAAATATTTCCAAAGAAAAAAAAACTACTGCATTAAAACAGCTCACAATAATTGAGCGGCTTTAATAGTTTGTAAGTTGAAATCGCCAAATAACTTGGAGGCTGTATAATACCAAAATCCTATTTATTACGAAGCCCCCTCTTCTCACCACTTTACCAAAACATCAATTTAAAAAAAATTTTCAAACTATTAGAGATAAATTGGTTTTAAACACAACTGCATGAAATTAAAACTAAACATGGGCTTAGAACTAAAGGGGGTCAGTTAAATTTAAAACTGGGAACCCCTACTCCCTCTATCTCCTACTGCTCTAAACTTAAAACCACTAACAATTACAAAATATTCATAAGAAAGTGAATTCCAGCACATGACGCAAGTTATGAATGATTTTTTAAATAAAATTTTTGGAATAAATTCAACACATGTCACGAATTAAAAAAGATTTTCTTAGTAAAACTTTGAAAAATACTAAACAAGTCTACTTGTGTAATTGGCTACTAATGTAATATAAAAATTATTATTAAATTGGGTCGGAGAGGCCCAACTGGCCATAACATTGCGACCTAGAAAGAACTATTGTGCCACACCCACTCCGGAATCAGACCTTCCAGCGCAATAACCGATGGTGGTGGAAATCCCATCGAATCAATACCCCATGGCGAATGGCTGTCCGCTCAGCCTGGAAGCTGATCGGATTATTAAATTGGGTCGAAGAGGCCCAACTGGCCATAACACTGCGACCTAGAAAGAACTACGAGTATTGTGCCACATCCAACCCGGAATCAGAGCCGCCAGCGCAATAGCCGTTGGCGGTGGAAGTCTCATCGGATCAATACCCCTGGGCGAATGGCTGTCCGATCAGCCTGGAAGCGTCAAACGGAACAGTCTTCAGAACAGCTCGCTTGTGTATGAATAAAGCAATATCTCCAATGGGTAGCCGACAAAACAGTTCGTTTCCGAATGTTTGCCAAAGCAACACATTCACAGAGATTATGCTGCGTTGACAGGGGTGGCATGGTGTAGTGGTTAGAGCGCTCGCATAACAACACAAACGATCCAGGTTTGAGCTCCAGCAGAGGACATGACGAAGAAAAATTTAATTGTGTTTTCGAACCACATCTTAAAAAATATAGAAGCCCCCTTGCAATCTCTCTCATACCTCTGGCGATGATGACAAACATCAAGCGAATGATCAGGAAAACACGCGCCATCTACTAGAAAAAAAATTGCAATGATAAAGTAAAGATCACCACCAACTAGCAAGGATATCCACCACTACGCAAAATCATATGGAAACTACAGTGGATTAATCATCAACTCAGCTTGAAAGATCAAATTGAAGAACCTAAAACAAAGCAAGGGATGCTTTGTGGAAAGCCAATAAGCTGCCGCTGGCATACCCTACGGTGCCCCAATGGCACAAGTGAATATCACAAGTGAGTACCAATTCAAAGGCGAGTTGTTCGGACACTCATAACCTTCACACCTTGGTGAGGAGTCGGAGACTATCTAAACACGTGGCGTGATATGGGATGCAACACTACACCGAGCTCGTGCTCTGTCTGTGCTTTAGGTCTAAACCACAGCCATCACGAAGATCCCACAAGAGGAATCCCTACCGCCATTTATAAGAACCCTCGCTCTCTCCTGCACGCGGTCGAGAAGCTTCAAAATAGACTTTAAAGCATCGGCCCTTACATGAGAGTTGTATTCCAATTTGGGTGGGATATACGAGCATATACGTAGGTTTTACAAATATTAAGGTGATCAGCACGGACTCTAAAGAATGTAGTGGGCATAGTCACTGATATTCTTTCAAGTTCGGACAGTGATTGAACGCTCTCCGGCAAGTGAGAATTACCAAAAGCTTTTACTTCTCCTAGAAAACAATCGGGCAGAGAACGGAAGCCCTGCGGCTCCCGATTCTCGTGGCTCCAGAATACTTCGGGTCAGTCTTACTGACTGGTCAGTGTAAATATAAACATGTGCCGCTGCTAGTTTCGGCCTTACAACGGCCCCGGGCTGGTCGCCGGTATTCCTTAGAGGAATGACGGTGCAAAAAAATATAAAATGCTACGTCGACACTCCGAATCAGTCGCTACTTTGCGACTTAAGAGCTGATATTTTAGATAGTAATAGCCCATAAGGAAGCCAATACGTCTTCTCATAGTCGTCTTACCCATGTGGTGCAACTCCCCTATTATCTTCTCTGTTCTGTCTATGCTCACGGGCCATTGCGTCATGGCTAGGTAAGAACAAAGGCTGCGCTTATCTGCAAATGACGTTTGTCGTGGCTGTGGAATGACTGAGGAGGAAGAGAGCGTGGTCACCTTTATCTACCAGTGCTCACCTCTCGCACTGGGCTTCCCATTTTTTGATGGCTTATCGGAGTTATATATCTTTGACATCAGGTCAATAGCCAGGTTAATAGAATGTCGATCTGGTTTCCTATCTAATCTAGGGAAGAGTTTCTCTGCGGTGCCTGTGTTTGACTAACAGGACTTTGTGGAATAGAATGGTAACAACGCGTTATATGGTATCACAACGGATCGATATGCCTGCTCAATCGTGCCCTAGCCTTGTATCAATAAGCTTTCTTCCATCTCGCACACTGTTTACAACGAAGTTTACTGCCTAAGTGTAGGTTGGTCTTCACTCAAAATATGTCCCTTCGTTTTGTTTTACTACCATGTCCCTGGTGGTTTAATGTGTGTGTGTGTGTGTGTGTGTGTTTTATGTTGTCCATCGTTATTCACTGTTGATGGGAAAATTACAAAACTTTTCATTATTATTCTTAAATTGATTTCATTTACTAACAGCAGCACAAAATAACTGTACTGTGCTATGAAATATAGAGAGAGTGAGAGAGTGAGAGAGAGAGGGAGATAGAGATAGAGATTTTTAGGAAAATTTTGTAAATTTTAAAATCCAAAAACAAACAAAACAAATTGAAAAACTAAAACCAAGCGAACTGTAAAAGTATGTACGGCACGGTGTTAAAACAAGTTTAGAAACACAGACACGGTATTGGCTATGGCTATAGATACTTAACAGCGTAGAAATTTTATAAAAATCACTTGAAAAACGTTGATTGAAAATGCTGGAGAAGTAATGGAAAAGTTGGAAATTTTTGTTATTTTTTTATTTGTAATTTTTGCAAATTCATTAGCAAAATAAGAAATACACGGAAAATAGTGGCTCTCACACATTCTGTTAAGGGTATTGTGGTTAATGGCTGCTTTTAAATTTTTCTTGCATATGAAATTCATTTCCTGTTTCCTTTGCCAGTTTATATCTTCTTCTGTTTTTTTGTTTGTTTTGCGAGTTGCCGAAAAATACGTTGCAAAAAGTGAAACTCAAAGAGAAAAGATAAAAAATTGGTTGCAAGTTGATTTTCAATGGAGACCTTCTTCTGTTAATTGTTAGATAATTTCTTCTGCTACTCACTCCCTTTCTTTCGCTCTTTCTCACTCCCCCTTTGTATTGTTTGTAGTTCAGACTTGCTGTGCTACCAGCTTATTTAACGTCTAATGGAAAAGTTTTTCATGTTGTTTTTCTCTATTTGTCTTAAGCCGCTAATACATTGGCAAACATTCGTTTGCAAACATCATGTATGTCTGCGTGAAAAGTAAAAAATAGCCATACGCATACGTTGTGTGTAAGTTCTCTCTCCGCGATTGGCTATTTTTATTTGGCACACATGCAGACATGATGTTTGCAAACAAATGTTTGCCAATGTATCAGCGGTTTTATTATTCACATAGTTTTTCTCTCGCTCCTCCACTTTTGCTAAAAATAAAGCCAAAAAGTCTCTTCGTCTGTCCGGTGTGTTCATTTATAAATGCTTTTAATGGCAACATTTTTTTTGTTTAGTTTTTTGCCTTTTCATTTGTAATTTTTGACTTTTGCCTGTTGATAGTAAATATTCCACGAAACAAATTTACTTTTGAACTTTAGTGGAAGAAAAGAAAGGATTTATGGTTTAAAATAGCAATTTATTGGGTGTATAATTTAAAAATGCGGAATTTTGGCGTAATTTTTAAACATTGGTATAGTAAACAAAATATTTTACTAAAATACTTGTCAGACAACAGGCAAAACTTGTGGCGATGAGACTTAACGCCCTGTCATGGTGGCGTATTATTCCCTCGGGGCACTCTTCGACTTTGTGCGAGGAACCCCGAGTTCTGGATGGTATCGATTTTGTACCATCCGGACCGGTGTTGGATGTGGGATTTCAGTCCGTGATCCCTGACAGTGACGACTGGGCTTCGGTGATCCATACTGATGGCTCAAAGCTCAATCTAAGGGTGTCTCTCTGACTTCCGAACTATTGCAGCGTATTTCAGGCCGCAGTGATGGCTATCTACCATGCTGTGGAGCTGATACGGAGAGGCGGTACTCACATGGCTGATAAATGCATTCTTTCTGATAGCCCAGCGACTAATAGATCTCTTTCGGGCGCAAATTTTAGCTCCAGACTTGCCGCGATTCTGCCACTTCCTCCTAACCTAACTTAAGCTAACAGAATGGGAAAATTTGAGGTTAGAAAGTAAGATGGCTATCAAATAATGAAATGTCAAGAATTGAGGTCACAGCCTCTGTCACTTATTTAGTAAAAAATTGGGAAATTTTAACTATAGAACGCTAAACTTTTGAGCAAAGAATTCTAATTGTGAATGTAAAATTTGAGCAGTTTTTCCTCGTAATCAGGCTACTTTTGAGACGGCTGTGCATAATTTAATCACTATATTCGAGGCTCTGGGTACTGTTGCTGACAATAGATCAAAACAATACGTTCATAATGGCCGTAGTGATGCAAACATAGCCGCTGTACAGCAAAGTGTTGAGAATGAGCCTGGAACGTCAACTCTTCGGCGTTCGTATAAATTTTGCATCACCCGAGGAACTTTGCGCACATTTTGCATAAAGATCTTCATCTTCACGACTATAAAATTCAACTCGTTCAAGAATTAAAGCCAGCCGACCATTATTTGCGTTGAATATTTGTGAATTGGCTGTTTGAAAAACTGAAAGAAAAGAATGCATTTTTCAACAAAATCATCTTTAGTGATGAGGTCCATTTTCAATTAGGCGGTTATGTAAACAAACAAAATTGTTGCATATGTGGCTCACAAAATCCACAAACAATTCTCGTAAAACCATTACATCTAAAGAAAGTGACCGTTTGGTGCGGTTTGTGGTTAGGCGGCATTATCTTCCAAATTTTTTTCGAAAATGAGCAGGGAAACGCCGTCAACGTGAATTCTCTGCGCTACCAAACCATGATAACCAATCTTTTGTGGCCACAGTGGGCTAATGTTGACATCAGTGGCCTTTGGTTTCAGCAAGACGGCGCCAAACAATTCAGTTACTGCATGAGAAATTTCCCCGTCGCGTAATTTCTGAACTTAATGATGTCAATTGACCGCCCCGTTCTTGAGATTTCACGACGCTGTGTTGTTTTCTCTTAAAAATGTGTTTTTAAGCCAATTTACTTCCTAACTTTAAAATTGCCCTTCCTTTACAAGCTAAAACCCGGTGTGTCCCGCTACACTAACCTTAATTATTATCTTAAACGCTGTCTTAGTTTAATTTTGTTACCCTTTCTCCACATTTTGTCCGTTTTCGGTAAAAAACCAATTATTTGTTCCTTCCAAAAAGACGTTGTAGGTTCTGATTTTTAGCTGTTTACAGTCTTCAAACAAACACACATTCATTTATGATGTGAACAATGTCGTTTTCCACATAAACAAAATCCAATATTTAATATGAAATGAAAGTGCCACGCCCACTTAACCTCTCCCGCCCAGTCACTGACTGATGATGTGTATGGTTCGCGACGTTGTTTGAACCTAATTTAGAAAGTTCTACTATTACCGTTCTCAGGTTATACAAAAAAAAAAAAAAAAAAAATAGTTACTTTATATGGGAGTGATAGCGCCCACTTGTTCAGTTCCGCCATTTTTTCCTGATGATTTTTATTGACTACAAAGTCATTCAGACCAAATTCAGAAGCTTTTGCTTTAACCGTTTTCGAGATATACAGAAAACAACATTTAGTTTATATGGGGCGTACCATGCCTACTTGGCCAATTCCACCCATTTTTCGTTTGCTAATTTGTATTGACTACGAACCTATTTGGGCCAAATTGAGAGACTTTTGCTATATGCATTTTGACGATATAAAAAAATAAATATTTACTTTGTATGGGCGTGGCACCGCCCAGTTATAATATTTGACATTTTTATAAAACCTATAGTTCTTTCCAGACATACAGAAATATACTGCACAAATTTCAAGAAATTCAACTCAACCGTTTGTTCAAAAGAACAACAAAGCCAATATATATAGAGACATACATACATACATACATTCTTACATACATACATACATACATACATACAAACACACATGAATTTTGATATTTTGACCATCCTATGCTTTGATTTTTACTCGTCTTTCTAGCATCATGTGGAATGAGCGCCTAAAGAAGTGCTCACTTAAAGGTCAACTTGTTCTGGAGCTACGCTTTTCCAGTAAGAATCGTTTACATCCATTAAAACAAATGATAGGGCAAAGGAATGACTTAGAAAAAGAGGCAAAGACAGAGCAAATTTATTAGAATCTATTACCAGAAGGTAGCACAGTTAATAATTATCATAGCGCTTAAATTACGCAAAGCTTTAGTATCAACGTGATGCAATCGCTACCTCAGAATCTTTGCAAAACAATTATGCCTATGACACCATTTTATAAGGATTTGTTCATCTAAAATGTTTTCTCTTTCCTTAAAAAAACAGTTAAATTATTCATGAAAATAAGACAAAATCTTTTCCATGGTATTAGTCTTTAATTTTTCCCTTTGCTTTTGCTGTAACAGCGTTTAAAAATTTTATTTATTTTACACGAACGAACACACCTTTTTCACCGACATATCAATTATCATGCCAGCACACTGTTGTGATCTTAAACCTCTACCTCCTCCACCTACTCAAAATAACCATTAACCTTCTCTTATATTCAGTCACTCACTTAAACCAGAGCAAACAGCTTCTTTTGTGCACATCATTGCCTTCGAGGGCATCAACTAAAAAAGGTTGATACTCTGCGTGTGTGTGTGCGTGCGAGAGTATAAAAATAACAAAAGTGAAGCATAAAACATGTACACAAGATGACATTGTGCGAATACAATACGAGTAAATAAAACAAAAAACAATAGCAAGAACACAAATAATTGTTACAATAAAAAAAAATACCAACGACAAAAAACAAACGTAGTTTCAGTAACGATTGTATATAAATAAGCAACATCTAACTAACTACTAACTAAAAGTAGCGTGGCAAAGAGAGAGAGAGAAGTGAGAGAGAGATCAAAATAAGTGTGAAAAAATGTCAACAACAAGAGCAGCAATAAAAATAGCGACAAATAATATATTGCGCATACAAATACTCAAACGTATTATGCATAAACAGATAATTAAAGGAATTAATTCAATATGGAAAAATTTACCATAAAAATTTATTACAATTTATTAAAAATAATATTGAGAGAAAATATTAAAAAATTGTAATCTTTTTAAAAAAAAATAAATAAATATAAATTATTGACAGCTATAGGATATTGAAATCCAGGTGAACACCTGGAATTAAACGAAGCATACTCTTCTTTGTAGTTTGTTAACGCCAAAGCACTTGCTGCTCCTCAGAGCTGAATACCATATGAGCAAAGAGGCTTTAGTTTTATACAAGAGTACTTTGAACTCTAGGAGTACAAGGCGCCACGGGGCCGAAAAATTAGTTTAGACTTTAGCTTCATTCTCATTATCAACAAGTCAGTGTGATGAGTCCTTTGCAGTCGACGGCCTAAGTGTGTTCAAAGATTTTTAATATGATACTTTGTGGTATATGGGCATATAGATGGGTATGTTTTTCGTCTCAGGGCAAAAGTAGCATATATACATAAGCTTGCATTGACTGATGTTCTCCATTTTCTTAACCAATTTCCCAGAACTTTAGCATTAGCTTGCAGTTGATTGATCGCAACAATTAGATCTCAGTGAATACCATTGTATGATACCCTGTGTGATTCCTGCAATTATATTTTTGGAACAAGAATGTATGCCGTATGTGTGTCTTCCAAAATTTTGTCAAAGGCTTGGGAAATGTCTGCGACTAAGGTGATCGTCTCAGATATCTCAACCTGGCGAAATGGGTGTGAGGTATACCCGACATCATGCGACTTTGTGATACACATAATAACTACGGGTAGCCATGTAAAGCAACAGAACAGAACAAAACTCCGTGTATTCCAAGGTGTATCGAAAATATTCTATAGAAAATGTAAAATTTCCTTGAAATGTTTATAGAAAATTTGAAGTTATCGAAAAATTTCAAAAGAAAGTTTAATTTTATTAATTAATTTCTGTGAAAAATTTGAATTTAGGGAAATGGATGGATCTACATACATAGATAGTTTCAAGTTATAAAAAAATGTCCATAAAAAAATATTTTTATATATAATTTGCCATATAAAATTCAAAGTTATCGACAATTTGCTATAGAAAATTTAATTTTATCAAAAATTTTATTTAAATACTTAATTATTGAGAGTTTTCTATAAAAAGTTACAAGTTATCGAAAAATTAAAAAATTTTAATGTTTTTGCTAAATTTCTCTAAAAAATTTCAAATAATCGACAAACCTCTACAGAAAATATAAAATTATCGAAAATTGTCTACAGATAATAAAAGTTACCAAGAAATGTCTAAGATAATTTCAAGTTATCGAAATTTTCTTTAGAAAATTTTTAGTTATTGGTTAATTTCTGATGAACAATAGAGCCTATGGAAGACGGAAGCTATCTATAGAAAGTCTCAAGTTATCTATTAATTTGTATTGAAAATTTAATGTTATGGGTTAATTTCCGTAGGAAATTTGTGGTTATGGAGAAGTTTCTGTATAAAATTTAAAGTTATTAAGCAATTTCGTAAGAAAACTAATGTTACCGAAACATTTCGTTGGAAAATTTAAAGTTATTTATGATATTGAAAATTTGCTTTAGCAAATTTTAAGTTATCGAAGAATTTCTATAAAAATTTTTTAAATTATCGAAAAATTTTGTAAGTTCTGGAAAGTTTTCTAAAGAACGCGGCTTAGCCATTTTTCAACTATCGATTATTTTCTCGAAAAAAATGCCCAGTTTCCGAAGATTTTTTTGTAAATATTTTTATAAAAAAAATAGCAGTTATAGATAGAAGTTATCACAAATTTTCTAAAAA
The DNA here is from genome assembly GCA_023159175.1 of Wohlfahrtia magnifica. NCBI lineage: Eukaryota > Metazoa > Arthropoda > Insecta > Diptera > Sarcophagidae > Wohlfahrtia > Wohlfahrtia magnifica. The sequence continues at coordinate 1,690,834 of JAKWBJ010000044.1, read as the reverse complement.
AATTTGAGATATTATCGATATGTTTTCATAAAAAATTTATGTTTTGTAAAATTATTCAAAAGAGATTAAAAAGTCATCAAAAGATTGCTTATTAAACATTATTGTTAATGAAAATGTCTAAATGAAAATAAGTAGTTATCGATAGTTTCAAATATATTGACAATTTTCCATTGTTAGAGATTTTACTCTTTTACTGCCTTACAAACATTTGCAGCCCTACACAAATCTAATAAAATACGCACATTTTTTCAAAACACATTCGTTCAAACATACACGAAATTGTTGAGGGGGAATACGAAAACAAAACAACAACAAAAAAAAACAAATAAATACACCGAAGATATGCTTACAAATTAACAATTCAAACTGTACAACAACAGCAATAACAGCAACATCGGTATGCCAATAATGAGAGAGTGTGTTGTGTAGGTGGTGATGGTTGAAGTGCCTGTGTGGAAGATGACAGCTGGAGCAACAAACACAACAAACAGACAAGCAGGCAGTATGTTATTACTCACACCTATAACTTAAATACTCGCATTTATTAATTGTAACAGTATGAGAAAAAAAAAAACGAACGAATTGAAGAAAAAAAAAAGAAATAAAATAATACACCAAAGCAGTGTTGCCACAACTTCGAATCTTTTGTAACCAAATTTCCAAAATTTCAAATCATAATTTTAATACAAAAAAACATTAAAGTATTTTATATATGGAATTTATAGCAATATTAACTAAATATAGACTAGTTAACAAAAACTTGCTATAAAAACTTATGAGGCATATTCTCCTATTTGCTCTAAACGTTTACCTCGATATTAACAAACTTCGCACAATAGAAGATATCGTTCTCTTATATGTTTAGTTATGATGAGGTTTGAAAATTTATTTGTGACTAGTTTTTGCTCAATAGCCTTTACTAACAGATATCCAAATGAATCGCTAAATACCTTAACTCAACATTAGCGCTAAAGTGAAATATGTCTGACATTTATTTTAATTTAGCCACTGAACGACTTTGTGCTTTGATTGCTTATCTTGAATATGTTCAACCGATCTTAACGTGGGAGATTTATGCAGTTCAGAAGTAATGTTTTTGATATGAAAAAGGAAGACCTTTCAGGTCTGGCAAAAATGTTCGGTGATGATGAATTGAGGCCATTACTCAATGAAGATTATTTTCGAACTCAAAGCGCTACTCTAGATGAAAAAAAAGATTGTAGCGGCATTCAATTATTACTTGCAATGAAAAATATAGGGTCCGCCAAATTTGAAAGTACAATCCTTCCGGTTAATAAGGGAAAATAATTTCATTCAAATGGCTGCCTCTGCTGGCCATGCAGTAGCCTACACGATCGGTCCAATTTTTAAGCACATTATCGATTGTGTGCAGCTGTATTTCCCCAATGGCTTCACGAATATTGTCCTTTAAAGCGTCAATTGTCTCTGGCTTGTTGGCGTAACACTTATCTTTGACGGCACCCCACAAATAATAGTCCAACGGTGTCAAATCGCAGCTCCGAGGTGGCCAAACGACATCAGCTCTGCGGCTGATAATGCGATCTTTAAAAACAGGGCGCAAAACATCGAGTATAGCTTCGGCTGTGTGGCACGTAGCGCCGTCCTGTTGAAACCAAATGTTGCTAATATCCTCCTCTTCAATTTTTGTGAACAAAAATTCGTTCAACATGGGCCGATAACGATCGCTGTTGACTGTAACTGCCACTCCTTGCTCATTTTCGAAGAAAAATGGCCCAATTATGCCTCTGGACCAAAATCCGCACCAAACAGTGACTCGTCTTGGGTGTATCGGCTTTTCGAAGTATGCGTGCGGGTTTTCTGTGCCCCAAATGCGACAATTTTGCTTGTTTACATACCCGCCAAGATCAAAATGAGCTTCATCTGCAGCATTACCATGATTTTAATGTAATGTAATGTCGCAATATTTCCCAGCGTTGTTCAAGCGTATACACAACCATACTCGTTCAGCGGAAGGATAAAACTAATTATCTATCAAATCAGACATGAGCTAAGCGTTACCATTCACGAAATAAGCACTAGTTGAAAAAAAACGTTAGATGGCGGATCCTTTATATTTATTAGGACAACGCTCAGCCAATGTTCAAAGATCAGATGAAACTATTCGGAATATTTGCACGTCAGACTATTATTATTGGTTCGATCGTAGTAGCTTTCACTTTAGAACAGAGTAGAAAACTGGGATCATATGATTGCCTCAAATACACCAATCTGATTTTATTGCGACAAACTAGCGCACAATCATAAAATTGTCCCAATTAAAAATTCTGTATTCACACGGTTGTCTTATTTTATACAAAATTTATTGTCACAAGATGCCGCGAATTGATGTATTGACAATAATTGTCCCAACGCTCTCACACGATTGTTCTAGTTTACAGCAACTCTGTGGATCAGCTGTTGTTATAAATTAAATTTTTTTTGGTGTTCTTTGTTTATATTGAGCTAGTTTAGTAAACAAATAAATAGAAAAAAACAAAAAAGAAATAAGAAGTGTGTGGATCAGAGATTGGCTCACCAGAAGGGTCATTGTTGGTGCGTATGAGAAATCATTTTAATAAATTTAAAAAAATTAATTCACCAAAATATTTATTTATTATTTATTTAAATTGGAGTATAATTACATAAAATATTTGATCCTCTGAAAGAGTGCTTCGGCTTTGATTATCGTGTGTCTACTGGATAAAAAAAGTAAAAATAATGAAAAAAATGGTGGAAGTTTATGATGCAATTTACCGATAAATAATTTAAAAAAATACATATCTTAAGGGATCAAAATTATAAAAACCGTATAAACACGTGTTTTTTCAGAAGGAATTCAATTAAAAAACAAAAATTGATGGTTCTTGTCTTTTTCAATTGCCACACATTGGTGTATTTTTGTCATATACATTTACACCAGTGATGCACTTGATTGGGATAAATAAATACAATAATATTGTGAGTTGCCGTATAATTCCGCGATTGCATTACGACAATCCTGTGATCCTACCTTAAGAAATTGGCTCGATTCGTTCTCAGCCTCAAAAAATTTACAGTCTTTTGCACGAATTCCAGTAGGATGGGAAAGGCTATAGCATACTCACAACAAATGGTCAAAGTTTGCCAAAAATCCCGTTTTTGAAGTGATACACTCAGTAAGAAACTTGGTAATAAACTTTACAAGAAGTCATTATCTCTAATTTTTTACTTCGAGAAAAAAATAACTAAAATGGAAAAAACACGCATCTACACATCAAAGAAGAAAATAACCAATTGTGGTTAAAAATAACTAAAACGGCAACACTGTACTAGAGCCTATTGTTTCTTTCTTGGGACTGTGCATGTACATACATGTTTATGAGTAAATAGAGGGAATTTGTTTTTTTTTTGTTTTATTTTTTGTATTTTTGGCTTAAAGCGTTTATTTCATGCATGTTTTCTTTCTTGCTGTGCGTAAATGCTTAAGAACTTAAGCTAAGCAGCTATTAATTTACACACACATGCAGAAAAAGTAAATAAAAGAAAAGAGAACAAAAACAAGAAGAAATAGAAACAGAAGCAGAAACAGACAAATACACACAAACACTCGTACACTTACAAGATGTTGTTGAAATTAAACTCAATGTCAATTACATGCAAATGATGCACAATAAACTTTGTTTCATAATATTCTATCACCAATACTACTCTCTGTCTCTCTCCCTCTCTCTCTTATAATTTTATTTTTTGTTGTTGTTTCATATTCTTACACTGCTACTCCCTCCTCTCGATTTTTTTTAATTGATGTTTCATATTATTGTTTTTGGAATTAAAAGGAAAAGGAAAATAAACACAGCTGTAGCAAGCACAGGCGTACTATTATGTTGGATAGTCGGCCAGGGCTCAAAAATGTAATATCTCCGGTACTCACTTTACATTATTCCGTGAAAAGTTATTTACGTTTAAAAATTAGTAAAAAATTGGAACATTCCCCTCAATCGGCAGCTGGGCCACAACTGATCAAATCACATTACGCCAAATTCTGAAGAAAACCCCAGAAAAACAAATCGATAATTACCATCTCTTTGTAGCTTATAAAGCTGCCTTTTATACTCCTATACAGAGCAAATTGAATAAGGTTGTGTCTGAGTTTGGAATACCTGCTAAACTTATACGACGATGTAGATTACGCTCACGGATATAAAGTGCTCAGTGAAACTAGCTAAGGATCTCTCTGACCCGTTTGTAACTAAAGAAGTATTCAGACAGCGGGAGACAGTCTATCGTGTACCTATCCAACATTTTTATGGGGAAAATACTAACACCTGTGGCACAATTTACAACAAGAGCCACATGCTAATACATCGACATAATCGGCTGCGACTTACGAGAAGCCACATCAGTATTCTCCTGACTTAAGAAAGAATCAGTTAAAGCGAGTTTGGTGGTGAGTAAGGGCAAGACGAAGTTAATGATCCTCAGGGACAAACAGATCACTCGCCTTTGACTATCATTAGGCATCATTGACTATCATTAAGGTGGAGACAGGTTGATGAGGCGATTATTGGAGTTTTTGAGAGAGAGATTCTCTACTAAATATAAGAACCTGGTGTACTAAATAATGGGATATTGACGTAATCAAGCGCATTAATGTACAACAATTGCGTTGGCTGGTAGGGTGGTATTTAGTCCGAAGGGGGGTAAAACCTCCCATACGGTTTCAAAAGACATCAGATCCATCAGCCTATCGGTTTTTCTTCTGAAGACTTTGGAAAGGTTGATCGACTTGCATCTTCGCAGTACGATAGAACCTGACCTATTATCTGCGTCCCAACATGCCTATACTAGGGGCAGATTTGTTGGGACTAGGCTTCACTCGCTTGTGGGGTATATTGAAAATGCCCTCGAGCAGAGGGAGTATGCTCTTGTGGCATTCCTGGATATAGAGGACACAATGTGACACCGGATGCGGTTGGTCGGTTCTGGTAGCACTTAATGTTCGTTCGTCTGTGATCAAATTCATAGGGAGACTTCTGACCAACAGGGCCATTGTTTCCACTACCGTCTACATGGTGGCTGAAAGAGGCACTCCACAGGGGGATTCTTCTCCTCTCCTGTGGAATTTGACCATTAGTACTTTGCTCTTGAGACTTGATTCTAATCGATTCAAGGCTGTGGTTGTATCTGGAAAATTTCTCGACACAATGTCGCAGCGTCTTCAAAGTCGGTGGAGCAATGACAGTGGATTTAGCGTTAGCCCGGGAAAGGCGGAATTGATATTATTCACGCGCACTTACAAAGTTCAGTCGTCTTTCCTACCGCGTCTCCAGGGGGTTGGACTAGGGATGTCGAATAGCGCGAAGCATCATGGCTCCAAAATACGCGTGCGAAGGCGGCGAGGGTGAATGTTACGCTGTACACTGACCGTAGGAAAGTCATGGTGTCAAAATCCTAGGAATTCCAATTGGATATTTAACGCGGTGGTCAAGCCTATACTTGTGTATGGTGCGGTTGTATGCTGAAGGTCTCTTGAGAAATCCACATATTGCAGGATCTTTGAGAGAGTTCTGCGAAGTGCAGCTACCAGTGGACCTGATGGCTAGGCAGATGGCAGGTATGACTGCAGTAAGGTTGAAGATGGAAGAGGCATAGTCAGACAGGGTCTACGGGTATACGACCATCTTTAGGTATTTGGATACACTTTCTGGATAGAATGTTCTCCGTGTGCATCTCACCAGAGCCGGTAATTAGAGCCGGTTCTGTTGAGGTATGCACGGATGGATCAAAATCCTCAGGAGATGTTGGGGGCGGTATTTTTATTCCTGTATACGGGGTGAGAGAATCCTTTAAACTGCCAGACCACTGCAGTATCTTGCAGGCGAAGGTCTCGCGATAAAGAGGGCAGCGGACTGGTTGATGTACTACAGGGTATATCAATGTGATATCCGAATCTGTAGTGAAAGTCAGGCTGCGATGAGAGCGCTCTCCGGAGTTTACTCGAAATCGCGACTGGTGTGTGAATGCCGGGCATCTCTGAAGGAGATGGGCAGACATTTAGACCTGTAGATTATCTGGGTAAGTGGTCACTCGGACACCCGGAGGAACAGTGTGTCAGAAGAACTTGCGAGGTTGGGCTCTCTTCTCAGAAATGAGGAGATTGACCGCTTAGTTGTGATTTGAGGATTCCATTCGAGTGATATTCTTGTGATACTCTGTGGACTTTTTCGGATGGTGTGTCCGATCCATCCCAACTTTGTTTTGCTTATCTGTTTCAGTATGAGTTCCTCATTAGTCATGCTTCACAGTTCTGAGTTACTCGTAGTGTTAGGCCAGAATATTCTGCATATGATTATGAATACCTGGTGTTTCTTTGTGATATTATTCGATACAAGCCAGGTTTCACTGCCATACAGCAGTACTGATGAATATTCTGAACTTAGTCCGTCTGGATATATGTAAGCTTCTCCATACTGGCTGCAGTTGTCCAAATGCCGTTCTCGCTTTATTGAGCCTGTTATCTACGTCTGTTTCTGCGCCCCGTTTGTAGTCATTGTACTTCCTAGATAGCAGAAGCTATCTACATACTCGACTGGTTGACTCTGTAGCATGATGTTTTCCGTGCTCGTATTGTTTATTCTCTTGATGTTTATCTCAAGTCCAACACTACGAACCAATCTTTCATCCGCATAGTCCAAGTCTTCGAGTTGGTGTGAGAGACTCCAAGTGATCCCTTTTCTTTTTGAACAGACTTTGCCCACTATGTCATCCAGCACGATGATGAATAGCTGAAGTGATAGTGGGCATCCTTGTTTAACTCGAGCATTGGTGTGAAATGGTTGGCTGATGTTCACGTTCTACATCCTCATGCATCGCTCTGTTTATTCAAATTATCTTCTGGGGTACTCCTTTTGTTCTTAGCGCTTTCTTGAAATCGACGAACAATAGATACAGGGGGGTACGCCATTCTATGGACTGTTCAATGATTATTCGTAAAGTGCTGGCCTGATCTACGCAGCTTCTATTCGGTCTGAGGCCAGCTTGTTCGTCTCGCAGTATGCTGTCTATTCTGCTCTGAAGCCTTCCCTGTATTATGACTGCAAATATGTTATATATGGTGTTAAGTAGAATAATTCCTCTCCAATTATTACAGTCTTGGAAATCGTAACTTTTTGGTAACTTTACGATGATGCCCTTCTTCCACGTAGGAGGCAGCCTCTCCTCCTCCTATATTAATGTGAAGTTCAGCTGTGGTTTGGATGTCAACCCGTAGAATTTCCGCTGGTATTCCAACTTCGCCTGCCTCCCTATTTTTTTTTTCAATTTACCAATCGCCTCTTTTACCTCATTCAGATTGGGAGGGTATACTTAAACTGTTTTCCTTATCTAAGTTCTCAACCGTTTCACTGTCCTCAGTAGTGTTCGTGACGTTACTAATTCCATTGAATTTCATTGTGGTACCGCGTCTGATGGTATCAAACGCTTTCTTGAAATCGACGAACAGTAGATACAGTTGGGTACGCCATTCTATGGACTGTTCACATTCACCATATCGTTATAAATTTTTTGTCTAATTTTTCCATTTTAAAAAATTACTAAAATGCCTTTTTGAGCACATGTCACTATACGAATGAGTTGACAAATCTGAATGAAATTTATCATGTGGTCATATGACAGATGGAAGTTTCCATTGTACTAAACTTTTTGCTGTTATACCGCCATTACACAAAAACATTTTAGGAGTCCTGCTCCAGACTAAGATTATTGAGGACCATTTTATTGCATGTTAAAGCAAAAACGTAAAAAATGAACCAATACTACGTTTACAACAAACACCGCTTTAAAGTTTTAATTTCTTTATTCCTTCTACTTAAACTTTCTCTGAAAAACAAAGAAACAAACGCTCTTGCACTCTGCCCTTTCTTTGATTTGTTGTTTGTGTTTTTGCATTAATTTTCTTTTTTCATTTCATTTAGTTGTCATCTTTGAAAAAAAAAGCGAAAGAGAGGGAGAGCGAGCGAGAGTACTTGAACATACTCGTATACTCCTAGTCAATGTTTATGAAAATATTTGTAGGAGTCGGTCGTCGCTTTAATGTTTAACGATGTATGTACGTGTTAAGAGCCTGTAATACGATTTCTTCTTTTTACGAACATAAAAGTACTTATACATACAAATGTGAGTGAGTGTGTGTACGTAAACAACTGTGTTTCATGAGAGAAGTGTGAAAATTAACGCCTAGACGTTGTTTTGTTTTGTTTTGTTCTTGAAAAATGCGAGCGTGTGTGTTTGCATTATTGAAGGTTTATTTTTATTTTTGTTTTTATTAAGCTGTGACAATTTACACATACTAAGACAAATGCTATGCTAATTTATTTTATTAGAATTTTTTCTTTTCTCTCCCTCTCTCTCCCACTCCCCTCTCTCTCCCACTCTTTCTTTCTTCGTATATCTTAAAGGCAATTGGCATGAGAGTTAAAGTATTACAAAGGCATGTCTTTAAATTCAATTCAAATTATCTCAGGGTGAAAACTTAAATTTTTCAAACAGTAGCATATACATTTGTACACACACCCAATATACATGAAATGGAAATACTGCTATCACTACTACAGTTACATGTAAAAGTGTACTTTTTACGACTTTTATAGTTTTTATTAAAATTTTTATTTGAATCGTTACTTTTTCTGTCTTTTATGACTAAAAGTTTGAACGAATAATTAGACCAAATTACCAATTTGATTTGCAATTACATGCTATTAAGCATTTAATTGGTTAAAAGTTAATGCCCAGATATTTAGAATTAGAAATAAAGGAGAATTTTCATTCATTTGTTCTACATGAAATGAAATTTTTGCAAGGTCTTGAATAGGTTTTGAAAGAACAAAAATTTTTTTTTTCATATAAAATTTTTAATTCTTGTAAAATAAGGTTTAATAAGGGGATTTGAAGCTATTTTTTAAGGCCAACTTTGGTTGGGTTTATGTCCCACAAGTGTGGCGGACGGTAACAAATATTTTTTATAGAAGGCAGGTAGGCCAAGTGCTCTTCCCCAATCGTATAGACCTATCAGTCTCTGATCATTTCTTTTGAAGACAATGAAAAGACTGATTGATGCTTATATAAGGGAGAGATACCTTGCAGAACGCACTCTTCTTTCGATTCAGTTTGCGCATGCGAAGGGGGTCCACTGAGTGTAACTTTTTGTCTGTTTTTTACATTCTTAGATATTCAGGATTTTCACAATCGAGGCTTTGCTAGGTCCTTGCAACGAAAGGGGGTGGAAAAGTCAATTATAGCTCTTAGATCAGTTCTATGGATGGGGCGGAATCCACTATGATGTTAAAAAGCTGACCTCGGGGTGAAGTACTTTCTCCATTGTTATGGACAGTAGCAGTTGATGGCTTGCTCACCCTACTGGCACATAGACATATCGATGTATGTGGTTAAGCTGATGACCTCGTTATAACAGTAAGTGGGAAATATGTGAGTATATTGTGTTTTGCACTCAGGAAAGGCTCCAAGTGAATCCCTCAAAAGCGGTTGTCGTTGTCATGTGATTGTATTTCTTCTATGGATACCACTATCAAGTTGTGCTGACCAGAATAGGGCGATAAACGCCCTCTGGACAAGTTGATCCTCCCACGATATGACAAGGGATCCTTAGCCGAGAATGACACACGTAATGAAAAAGATAAGTTTTATTAAGAGGATTTTAAGAAATTGTTTAAGGCCATCTCTGTTTTGGATAATGTCAAACAAGCTTGGCGCAAAGTCACGAATATTTTTATACCGAAGGCAGGTAGGCATAGTGATCTTCCCCAATCGTATAGACCTATCAGTCTCTGATCATTTCTTTTGAAGACAATGATAAGATTGATTGGTGCTTATATAGGGGAGAGATACCTTGCAGAACGCACTCTTCTTCCGATTCAGTTTGCGTATGAGAAGGGGGTCCACTGAGTGTAACTTTTTGTCTGTTCTTTACATTCTTAGATATTCAGGGCGCTTTTCACAATCGAGGCTTTGCTAGGTCCTTGCAACGAAAAGGGGTGGAAAAGTCAATTATAGCTCTTAGATCAGTTCTATGCTTAGAAGCAGGATCATCAGCTCGTCTCTGGATGGGGCGAAATCCACTATGATGTTAAAAAGCTGACCTCGGGGTGAAGTACTTTCTCCATTGTTATGGACAGTAGCAGTTGATGGCTTGCTCACCCTACTGGCACATAGACATATCGATGTATGTGGTTAAGCTGATGACCTCGTTATAACAGTAAGTGGGAAATATGTGAGTACATTGTGTTTTGCACTCAGGAAAGGCTCCAAGTGAATCCCTCAAAAGCGGTTGTCGTTGTCATGTGATTGTATTTCTTTTATGGATACCACTATCAAGTTATGCTGACCAGAATAGGGCGATAAACGCCCTCTGGACAAGTTGATCCTCCCACGATATGACACGGGATCCTTAGCCGAGAATGACACACGTAATGAAAAAGATAAATTTTATTAAGAGGATTTTAAGAAATTGTTTAAGGCCATCTCTGTTTTGGATAATGTCAAACAAGCTTGGCGCAAAGTCACGAATATTTTTATACCGAAGGCAGGTAGGCATAGTGATCTTACCAAGTCGTATAGACCTATCAGTCTCTCATCATATTTTTCGAAGACTTATTGATGTATATATAAAGAAGAAGTACTTTGTGGTACGTACTCTTCATATGATTCAGTTCGCGTATGATAGGGGGAGTCCACTGAGGGTACCATTTTCTCTCTTCTGGGCAGTATTCAAAAAGCTTTGAATAGAGGCTATTGCTAGGTTGTAGGAACGAAAGGGGATGGAGAGGTCAATTTAGAATCATCAACTCGTCTGTGGTGGCATCAAAAAGGTGCCCTCAGTGTGGAGTACTTTCTCCATTGTTATGGACGGTAGTAGTTGATGATTTGCTCACCATGTGTCAGTGTAATTGATTATAGCACTACGTTTGAAATATAAGAGTATGTTGCGTGATCTCATGAAGACAGCCATAGGCGAGGTACCAAATTAATGGAAAGGCCTCTTGGTGAATTCCTCAAAAACGATTGTTGTACCTTTTACAAGGCTACCACCATCAATTTTTCTAAGGAGGTTAAGTATCTAGGCGTCATTCTGGTTAGAAGGCTTAGTTTGAATTCGCACATTGGTGCCAACCAGAATATGGCGATAAGTGCCCTCTAGGCAAGCAGTTCCTCCTACGGTATGATATGGAGTCTTTCGCCGAGAGTGACACTATTGATATATACCCCCACTATTCAGCCCATTACAACTTATGCGACGATAGCTTGGTTTAGAACAAATAAATTAGGCGGCGTGTAGAGACAGACTCCCCCGCCTCGGTATAACTGTTGCAATGAAAACATGTCCAACAGCGGCTTTGTACGCCTTGATTGGTCTAACACCGCTTCACATCTATATGATGAGGGTGGCGGCGTGTTCGGCAGTAATATTTTTCGCCCAAACAGTCCCGAAATTCATCAGAAGGTCTGTCCATTCTACTCAGGGTGGTCGGAGAACCATCTTCGATTCTGGATGTTATGCCTTTTGGATCTGTGCTTTAGCAGGAGATTCAGGGCTGAGATCCCGGGCCGGGTTTATTGTTCTAATAGGGACTTAGTTCGTAGTGAATTTGGTCTTAACTAGTTTACCGATGACTGAATGACTGTGCTGGTGCCGGTGTTTATGGAGCAAACCAAGACTTATTGATTCCATTATAAAGATCACTGAGTGTCTTCTAGGCTGAGGTCATTTCCATTGCTTTATGTGCAGAGATCAACCTGGACAATGAGCTCAAGGGTAAGACCATTAATATATTCTCCGACGGCCAAGCTGCCTTAAAGGCACTTGTATGACATTTAGCAATTGTATGACATTTAGACTGGTAATGAAATATTGGATGCATTGGCCAGAAAGGCTTCCATGAGTCTATACAGGGTCGGAACCTTACTGTGCAGCACCACTTACTACCATCCTCAATCTGATCAAATATTGGGAAAATGCCACATGCTTGCAACACTGGAATGCTCAAAAGACTCTTCGCCACTCTAAGGCGGCGATCAGTCCGCAATTTTCACGTCATTCTGTGATTCGCAAATAAGTCTGACTTGAAACTCTTAACGGTGTTTCTTACAAGCCACTATGGTATAAGAGCGCATCTAAAGATATGAACAGATTTCTCTGATGCCTGTGACTGTGCTCACAGGCATCAGAGACAGCGGAACACATATTGTGTAAATATGGGGTTCTGGATAGGTTTAAGTGGAAATATTTAGGTAGACATAGGGTCTCTCTCACTGGTTGACATATCCACCATTGTGTTTCAGTCATGCTGATGTTCAGATATGCTGAACAATTTACAAACTGGAAGGCGTACAATAGATCGAAGTGTATCATAATGATTATAATATCGAGTGATTTTTAGCAATTTTTCGGCAACACTTTTTGACAGCTCAGCTGTTTTCGTATAACATGTTACTTTCAAATATTGTTCAGTTTGGTCTATAATTTAGCCATGATCCTCTTACAAACGAAAAGCGTTTGCAGATTATTTATTGAATTTTATTACCAAAATTCATGTTCGGTTAAGATAATGCCTTTCTTCCATTTTATGGTCAACTCAATTTTCGATTCAGAAGCATTGCAAGAACTGCCAATGCATCCTGAATAATTTACTGTTTGATGTGGATTATGGGCCGGTGGCCAGACAGGAACGCTACTTTGAATGGCGAGCGCTACCGTGCGAAACAAGCGGTAGGTGAAACAAAGGCCCAATTGAGAGGCGAGTTCGGTGAACAGTTTTTACACCTTTGGGGCCGGTTAATTGTCCTCAATTGTGCGATTTAACGCTTTTAGAATATTTGTTTGTGGAGCTCTGTTAAGGCTCTGGAAGCCAATATTGAAGAATTTATTTGTGAGATGCTGGCCGATATGATGGAGAGAGTGCGTTCAGCATTAAGATGAACTCATCTTTAAGCATTAAATTAGATCGTTCTATCGACTCAAATAAAAATTTCATACATATCTCTAAAATATCTTAAAGCTCTTAAAAAATCACCCGATATTTATATTTTCTTTTCTTCTTTTTTGTTTTTGTAATTTCTAAAGAAGCTTTTAAGATTTTACAAAATATTTTTTTTAGAAACAAACTTAAATTAACAGATAAGATTTAAATGAATTTGAAATTTACTTTTTTCTTTTATTTTTTAAACACAACGAATATATTGCCTTGCTAACGGCACTCTAAACTTGTCAAACTTCATGTTTAAATTTACATTTGAGTACTCAATAGAGTACTGAGTGTAAATAGACTCTCGTTTGTTAAACAGATGCATAGAAAAGAAGAATAATAAGAAGAAGAAACAAACTGTACTCGTATTTGCATTGTAATACACGCATAAGTTTAAGTTTAATAAGACAAAAACTGCTGCTGTTTACTTATGATACTCGTATAATACTCGTATAATCACACTAATACATACACTAATACAGCCGGTAGCCAAATTATTAGGAACAATGAATTCCCACCTTGATCAAAAAGTTCCCATCGTTTCGATTTGATTTCTTTTTTTTTTCTTTTGTCAAGTTGGTACATCTGATTACGTGATTCTTGCAGCATGAAGCATTTAAAGTCAATAGTTTATATGAATTTGGTACGGCGCATTCATATGAAACCTTATTGCTCAGACATCGCACCCAAAAAAGCTAAGATTAATTTCAGGGGTACCGCAAGACTTCTATATCTCCTTTTTCTTGCTTTGAGCTGTTTAAAAAAGGTATGGGACAATAGTACCATGTCAGTATACAGTCATTTAGGTCATTGTTGGCCTGTTGCAAGTTTGCTGAAAATAGAATCTTATAATGGAGTTGCTGATTAACACCGTGTTATTGACATAGTCCCTTAGTGCCTTTTATTCAAGACCCCGAAGATGACAAGTGCCTGCGAAGGTGGCAAAGGCATATTTATGGCATATAAAGTGTTTGAGGGTATCACCGTTCTTGTCACAAGCCCATTATACACCGTTATCCTCCACGCCTATGCGGTTCAAATAAGCACGTTCGTTTAAGTGCCTAGTTACTATGTCTAAAAAGGCAAATCTCTCTTACCCAGGCGCAGTATGCGCTTCGTTCTGTCTCAACTCAGATTCTCGCAAAGTGACAAGTGAGGCATGATCATTTAAAGCTCTTTTTTCAACTCGGATTTTATCTATATGCACCGCGAAAGCATTTACCGCCCCTCTTACATTCCAGCACCGTCCTGCACTTTATCTTATTGAACATAATAGCCGTGAATACGGTTGTTGTCCCCATGTCTACCCTATTCCAGTTTTTCTTCTCTATTATCGCATGGACTTAGTAAAATTCTTTCTGTGGTCGCTTGATCCCCTGTTTCTCCATTCCAGAAGAGCAATTCTGAAGAGTATACCTACAGTTGGCAACAACTTATCCCTGCGTTCTACCATCATATATATATCTCCGCCAGAAGAATATTCCACCGCAACCCCAAAGATTTTCTGTAGTTCGACTTCTCTTTCTGACGACTCTCGCAGCCAATTATAATTCTCATTGTGTTCACATTATTTTAAACATAAATGATAACGATTTGGAAGTAACAATGGAGAGTTGGTTTGAGTAAAATCGACTCTATTTTTTTGTCAAGATGGATAACGGAGGCTACTCTCTGGGCGTCTTTACAAATTTATTTTATATTTTTACTAATCTCCAGTTGTAAGGTCTATCGAAATTGTCCTACAATTGGATTATAAGTAGCTGGTAACAAGGTCTTCCGTATTTAACCTGTTACCATTGTAGCATATTAACGGAGACGGGTAACAAGGGCCACTCTCAACACACTTATATTAACCCCCAATTGTAAAGTCTTCCGAACTTATCCAACAATTGGATTATAAGTAGTTGGCGACAAGGTCTTCCGAATTTATCCTGTCATCATAGTTAATTGTGTGCACATACTAACCCCCAATTGTAAGGTCTCCCGCATTCATCCTACAATTCGGCTATAAGTAGCAAGTGGCAAGGTCTTCCGTATTAAACCTGCCACCAGACGACAACTCCTGCTAAACCCTACCAGATTTTACCGCCGACAACAGTTCCTGTAATCTTACTAGGCTATAACTACCGATGACTATACCTGTACCTGTAATTCTGTAGACAACCGTTCCTGCCAGGCTAACTACCGATAACCGTTCCTATATCCGTCAGCCTGTAGACAACCGTTTCTGCCATTTATCCTGTCATCATAGTTAGGTGTGTGCACATACTAACCCCCATTCATCCTACAATTCGGCTATAAGTAGCAAGTGCCAAGGTCTTCCGTATTAAACCTGCCGCCAGACGACAACTCCTGCTACGCCCTAACAGATATTACCGCCGACAACAGTTCCTGTAATCTTACTAGGCTATAACTACCGATGACCATATCTGTACCTGTAATCCTGTAGACTACCGTTCCTGTAAGCTTACTAGGCTATAACTACCGATGACCATATCTGTACCTGTAATCCTGTAGACTACCGTTCCTGTAATCTTACTAGGCTATAACTACCGATGACTGTTCCTGTACCTGTAATCCTGTAGACAAACGTTCCTGCCAGTCTAACTACCGATAACCGTTCCTATATCCGTCAGCCTGTAGACAACCGTTCCTGCCATTTATCCTGTCATCATAGTTAGGTGTGTGCACATACTAGCCCCCATTCATCCTACAATTCGGCTATAAGTAGCAATTGGCAAGGTCTTCTGTATTAAACCTGCCACCAGACGACAACTCCTGCTAAACCCTAACAGATATTACCGCCGACAACAGTTCCTGTAATCTTACTAGGCTATAACTACCGATGACTGTTCCTGTACCTGCAATCCTGTAGACTAACTACCGATGACCATATCTGTACCTGTAATCCTGTAGACTACCGTTCCTGTAATCTTACTAAGCTATAACTACCGATGACTGTTCCTGTACCTGTATTCCTGTAGACAAACGTTACTGCCAGTCTAACTACCGATAACCGTTCCTGTATCCGTCAGCCTATAAACAACCGTTCCTGCCATTTATCCTGTCATCATAGTTAGGTGTGTGCACATACTAACCCCCATTCATCCTACAATTCGACTATAAGTAGTAAGTGGCAAGGTCTTCCGTATTAGACCTGCCACCAGACGACAACTCCTGCTAAACCCTACCAAATATTACCGCCGACAACAGTTCCTGTAATCTTACTAGGCTATAACTACCGATGACTATATCTGTACCTGTAATCCTGTAGACTACCGTTCCTGCTAGGCTAACTACCGATAACCCTTCCTGTATCCGTCAGCTTGTAGACAACCGTTCCTGCTAGGTTAACTACCAATAACCGTTCCTGGTCCTGTAGGCCTGTCAACTACTGTTCCTGTGGTCTTGCTACCGTAGCCTTAGACGACCGTTCCTCTAATTCCTCCAAGCTACCACCGGCAACCTTTCCTGTAACTGTGAGATTGCCAGATAAATTTACGAAAAATAAATTGCCGCCAACTATTCCTGAACTCCTGCTATATTGACTGCCAGACGACCCGTAAACTGACCTCCTCAACAATGATGCCAAATTCAACCTCCTCGAATCAAGTCTGTTGTAATAAAGTAAGCGTAGAAAATAAGGGCTGCGTTCTAATATTAAGAAATCAATATTTATTAACTAAACTTGTGTTGTATTAATCAGTTTCAGGTTAATGCTTAAAAATAAATTTGTTTTGTTACAGTCCCTAATAATTTGGCTACCGACTGTACATACAATGAGTGTCAAATAGATAGAAAAGTTGACTAAATATGTCAAAAAGTTGCACTTTTGTTTTTGTTCTAACGCATAATAAATATAAAATAATGCATATATTTAGGCACACATACTTATACAAATAGATTTGAGTTTTTATTTATTATTTGAGTGACATATACTTCTCATACTCATATTCACACACACCACATATGCATGTACATGCATGCATACTTACTTTTCACTTTAGAAGTTAGAAAAGTACGTACAAGTAAGAGGTGTTTTTTATAGAGGTATAGAACTTTAAGTTGCAATAAAACAACGACGGATTATTCGATTGACATGAATTTTATTTATCCGAAAGATAATCTCGTGGCATTACATTTTAAATATGATTTCTGGCATATGACCGCCACGGCTGGCGCGGTAGTCCAATCTGGACGTCCAATTTTCGATGACTTTTTCCAACATTTGTGGCCGTATATCGGCAATAACACGGCGAATGTTGTCTTACAAATGGTCAAGCGTTTGTGGCTTCACCAATGACTTTACATAGCCCCACAGAAAGTAGTCTAGCGGTGTTAAATCACAAGATCTTGGAGGCCAATTCACAGGTCCAAACGTGTCTTTCAATAAATCTATTGTGGCACGAGCTGTGTGACATGTTGCGCCGTCTTGTTGAAACCACATCTCCTGGACATCATGGTTATTCAATTCAGGAATGAAAAAATTAGTAATCATAGCTCTATACCGATCACCATTGACTGTAACGTTCTGGCCATCATCGTTTTTGAAAAAGTACGGACCAATGATTCCACCAGCCCATAAAGCGCACCAAACAGTCAGTTTTTCTGGATGTAACGGTGTTTCCACATACACTTGAGGATTACCTTCACTCCAAATGCGGCAGTTTTGTTTGTTGACGTGGCCATTTAACCAGAAGTGAGCTCCATCGCTAAACAAAATTCGCTTATGAAAATCGGGAACAACGGTTATCTCGTTTTGGGCCCATTCGACGAATCTACGCCGGACGTGAGTCTATTCATGATGAATTGCCAAACCAATCTGAGAATAAATCACTTGACAGCTGTTAAATCGGTCGCCATTTTGAAAAGTAATGCCAACTTAAAGTTCTATACCACTATGAAAAACACGCATTATAAGAGTTTGTGTGTGTTTTGTGTGAAATTCGTTTATAAAGAGAGAGACACAAAGTTTTATTTTCAAACAAATTTTTCATTTTTTTTCTCTTCTTTTTTTCCATACTCTTCAGTCACCGAAAAACTTTTATTTACTCAAGCCGCCATATAAATTTGTTTTAAAAAGAAAAGCTTTTATTTTTTTTTTTTTTAATTATTATTAAAAAATATTTTTTTAAAACAATTTTGTTATCTGACTTCTTAATATGTTTCTTTAATTTTCACTTAATAATTTTTTATTTATTTATTTTTTTTTTTTTTTGAAAAAGACTTAATAACTTATGACAGTTAATTTTCCATTCTGTTGATTTCTACACCAATAACAAGAACAACAATTAAAACAAGAGCAACAAACTAGAAATCAGTTTTTAAATGAATTTCGAGCATAACAAGTCCATTAATTTATTTAACGAACAAGTTTTAGACAATTTAGCAAAGCAATTACCACCAGAGTGACAGTTTTATTCGTTTCTGCTTTGTTTTTATTTTGTTTTATTTTCTTTTATTATCTATTCCTTCATTTTCCCATATACTGATGGTATAATGTTTTATACAGTTGATCCATTAGTGCTTTATACTCGTATAAGGGGTTTTGTAACTCACCGCTCAGCATGGCATTGGATTCTAAGTTGCTGTAATGTCCAGTATCATCACATTCATCAAACTGTGGTTTTTTAACGTGTTTGAGGGAAGTATGCGTAGTAACGGAAATGGACTTAAGGGATGTATTTTTGTTTTGTAATGTAATGTGCCAGCTGTAAAGCTTAAGCACTAACACCGGTGCCATACAGTAGAATACAACACAAAACAGAATCACTTATGGCAGCAAATAAAACTATTTCTTTGTTTGTTTGAACATCGATTGTAATTCTCATTCAGTTCATAAAACCAGTCCATAAGCAGGAAAATGTTTTATATGGAAAACAGTGACAAACACTTACAATCTTGTACAGGCTGGGCCAATTTAAAAGTTTAATTTTAAAAATTTTATAGAACGAAAATGGTTTAAAATTTTGCCAATTTTATTTACTCATTGTGAAGTACAATTGTTTCGTTTAAAAATGTAATATTATTTCATTCTTATGGCCCCCGCGGCTGGCCTCACAATACCGCATTCGATCGAACCAATTTTCTGAAACGTTTTCGAATGTAAGGGGTCGTATTTCGGCAATGGCATCACGAGTGTTGGCCTTCAAATGCTCCATTATCTCTGCTTTGTCGGCAGACAACGATATCTTTAACGATGCCTCACAGAAAATAGTCCAACTGTATCAAATCGCAGCTTCTTTGGTCACCAACTGACATTAAGATTTCGCCTAAATGAACGAGCATCAAACGTTTGACGCAATAAATCAATTGTGGCATGAGATGTGTGGCAAGTAGCATTATCCTATTGAAACCAAACATCGTTCACATTAATACCATGAAGACCGAGCACAAAAAAATCAATTATCATAGTGCGATAGGTGTCTCCATTGACCGCATTGGTTGCGCTGTCTTTATTTTCAAAAAAATATGGGCCAATGAGGCCTTCGCTCCACAAACCGCAACAAACAGTTACTCGCAATGGCTGCATTGGCTCCTGTAAGACCACATTTTCGTTTTCTGAGCTCCAAATGCGGCAATTTTGTTTATTAACGTATCCAGCAATATGAAAATGAACTTTTTTTGTCTTTGTTTTGGGAATAAATTTCCAATAAATCCCAACGTTGCTCCAAAATTTTGTAAAAGAATAGAATGTCATAAGTATTGCCAAATTCGGAATAATCGCTTGTTCAAATTTAAACCGATAGAAGACCCACCCGATATAAGACCTCTTTTAAGTTTCTTAGAATGGCTTTGAGGCGACTTCAAAAACTGCACAAGAAAAGTACTTATCTAGCAGATCTGTTGAGCAGGAGTTGACGTGTGCACTGATGGCTTAAAATTCGGTCGGAGTGGAATCATGGGGTTCCTAATGTCAATCTCGACTCTTTACAGTGGTATATGGATGGATCTAAAATAGGTAATGATGTGGGAGCTGGGAATTTCGGGCCCAATACGAAAGTCTGTGCGCCATGGGCAAGTGGCCCAGCATTTTCCAGGCAGAGATCCAAGCTATTTCCATCTGTGCACTGATTAATGTAGAATGTGAGATCGGGGACACCTCTATTAATATATTCCGATAGTGAAGCTGCACTAAGAGCCTTTTCTTCGGAATATATAGACAAGAGACTGGTATTCGGTTCCTGGTTGGACTGGTTTTATTGGGAACTTGTTCAGTGTGGTATTAACTGAAAGATGGACGAGTGTAAACATAAACCACGTTTGTCATATTTGGTGCAGCGATCGGGTCTGAGGCAAACGAAGCGGCTAATGAGAGCCCTCACCTATAATAAAGGTTTGTGTTATATGAGTTAGACAACTATCCAAAGATATCGCCTCTTCAGTCTCAATGTGGTACTTAATTCGGATCAGTGCTGGTGTGAAATCTTGCCCAGAAGACTTGTTTACATTGAAATTTGCAAGAACCTTTTTTACGGCACTGGCCCGAAAGAATATACTAGGCATGGTCAAAAGGTTTGCTTCATCAACCGGGCTGGTGATTGCTTGGTCATTCCTTAAAAGAACTGGAATCGAACTAGCAATTTTTTGTAGTTATGCTTGGTTTTTTCATTTCGGGACCAAGCATCACACGGTTGAAACCACTACTAACTATCTTCTCAGCACTTTTGGAGTTGTTACATGTTAAATACTGGCTGTAAGTTTATTTTCTCCGTCACCACTCCACAAAGCATCCATTACTTTGTTTCAGTTTCAGTAATCAAGTTGATTTTCAAGTGGATGATTTATTTACTGTGGCTCGCCTTCATATGATTAGGTGCAGTGGTGAAGATCCTTGCTGAGTGGTGCTGGTGGTAATCCTTACTTAGCATTGTAATTTTTCCCAGTAGGTGGCGTTTCTTTCTGACTATTCGTCTAATGTTTGTCATCATCGCAAGAGGTAAGCTGGAATCTCAGGAGGCTTTCTTCAGGGGATGAAATTATTTGGACTCAAAAAGGGCGCTTACATTTGTGAGTCATGTCCTCTGCGCTCTAACCATTAGACCAATCCGCCTTTATAGCTTGTGGTTTATTGACATACCCCTGCCACTACAGAAACTGTACAAGAAAAGGCGTCGAAATTTCTTCGACAGTCCACTTCGGTGTGTCATATCGGACCTGGCTGATATTAGTATGTAAGCGGGCTGTTTTCTTTTGTGATTGCTTCTGGTTTGCTCATTACGAGCCTAAGCAGGGACATGTATGGTAGATCCACCTGGCCATTGTATGCATTTTTGTATGTGCATCACAGTGGAATCAGCACATGGACCCAAGTAAGCTGGACGCGTGCTTAGTACCCGTTTTTCCTTTTTATTTAAGATTAAATTGAGTAGGTTAACTTAAAATTAAATGTTCAACCTAAACAAAGGACATCAACGAATTCTCTCCACTTAACTCCATCATATGCCAAGATCTTTGCCTGGTTCCATGTTATGTTACGAAATGAGCACTTGTTTTTAAACACCCGCAGCCAATACGAAGCTTAGCAAGATTTCTATTGCCCTGCGAATTTCAGTCCAGCGCTTGTCTCGCAAGATGGTCATCTCTCTATATGGCCAAGCCATGACCATT
This sequence comes from Wohlfahrtia magnifica, assembly GCA_023159175.1. Taxonomy (NCBI): domain Eukaryota; kingdom Metazoa; phylum Arthropoda; class Insecta; order Diptera; family Sarcophagidae; genus Wohlfahrtia; species Wohlfahrtia magnifica. The sequence goes on along the minus strand of JAKWBJ010000044.1, from coordinate 1,669,187 downwards.
TACGCCTGCGGATTTCGTATATAATTGGCCTACGGTTAGAAAACGACAGTAATTGATCATTTGTGACCCAATTCGGCCAAAAGATACGAATAATTTGCTTCAAACACTTATTATGGAACTTTTGCAGTCTTCTTCGGGAATTTCTAGTAGAGTTCCAAGTGCTACAACCATATCAGTAGACACGTTGTCTGCACACCATATTCTGCGCAGAGTTTGAAGACATTTCGGTATTGTTTTTTCGGACCGCAATACCTTCATTAGAACCACCGTCTTTACTTATGTTTCTGGCTACTCGTTGAAACCAACTAACTAACTTGACAGTCGTTTACAACACTCTTGGAACTAGCATTGGTTGACCCCTGGCTGTGTTAACCGCCTGTAAATGCAAACAAATAAATATCTGTCTCTGTAAACCCCTAAAGACTTTTTTTATTAGTTTTAGCCTGGGTAAAGCCCTCGTCATCATCTTCACAGTCCTCAAGTTCAGTAGTGTTTTAGTTAATCAGCTATTAATTCAATATAATGGCCGCAATCAACGTTGGCCAAAGTTCGGAAATTCCTATAGAAAGAAACTTTGCAAGAAAAAAAATTTAAAATTTTTGTTTTGCTAAAAGTTTTTGTTGTTTTTTGCATGTTTATTGTAATTTAAGGCATTTTTGTTGCAAGAAAATGAAATTTTTTTAATATCCACATACTTGTTAGCCTAAAAGTATGCTTTATTTTTAGTGCTTATAGGCAATGTTGCCATATTCTTTTTATTCAAGTGAAAAAACTGCACCTAAAAGAGTATAAAAATATATACTCGTATATACGAATACACATATACGGATATGCTCTGTAAACGATATCAATTTCATTCGATTTGGTTTACAGAACATAGCCGATCATTTATTTCATATCATCTTATAGATGATATGAGATTCTTGTCTTATTTGACACTTCTTTGTCCGACAAGCGGGGCAATCGGCGGGTAAAGCGGATACGAGTAAGTTAAAACCAGTGCTGCTAACCGCTTTTTTAGGTTAGCGTTTTTTTTTTCGAGACATAACATTATTTCTAAAATGTAGCTTAACTCCAAAATCGTTTAATTTATTGAATAAACTAAAGAAACCGAAATTCTGCAATAAAATTACTTTTAAGCAAGAAAAGAACAGTGGGATCACATTACTACGTACATACATTATTATTATGATATTTTATTATTGAAGCAGATGTATCACTCATACGCACGTACTTACGTAGTAACAAATGTGATCCCATTGGCAAAAAAAAGATATATATTTCTAAACGAATGCGCAGAAAATCGCAACTTTTTTAGACCTTAATCTGAGTATCGCACTCTGTGCTAATTCTTTCTTTTTTGTGATCAGTGGTCATAAAAAGTGATAATTATATTGTCGCATTAAAAAGGTACGAGTAAAACTAGCCCGAGTTATATTAAGCTAGCGAGGTGAAATGCTTACTTCGGAAATTGTAATTAAAATAACAAAATTGAAGGTAAAGAACTAAAAAGTTAAAAAATGCAAAAAAAAAACTTTAAAACTGTTGAATGCTGAAACAAACTGCGACACACAGATAAATCTGCATATTTGGCAACACTGTTGATAGGACAACTTCCCCTTGTATAACAATGCTATTTGTTACCGTTGTGTATACCTCTCAGTTTCATGTTAATTTTTGTTAAACAGTAGTGAGCGTACGTCTTTGTTGTTGTCTCTTAATACCGCCATATTTGTGTTGTGACGTGTGTTTTGTGTTTAATTTTTTTTTGCTGTCTCTCTCTCTCTCTCTCTCATCACAATGTTTCAATTTAACTTTTAATTTTATAAAAACAAGCCATCACTCAGCTTGACTGTGTGACACTGTATGCCGTGGTTCAACTGTCAAATGATATAAAAACTATTAGTTCAACATGATTACTTTATTTATGCCTTTTCATCTCGCTCTCCCTCTCTTTCTGGTTGTTACTCTCCCTTGTTATAAACATAAAGTAAAAATATTTGTATTTTTATGTTAAATGGCCATATACGGGGGAATAATATTTTTGTTTTGTTTTTTAATTTCATCAGTTTTATAACGAATTGAATTGTTAATAAATATTTTTTTGGACAATGAAACTATAAATTTTACTTTTTCTCCCCCTTTCCTGTTTTTTCTCCCATTTTCCCTGATGAATTAATTTTATTTCCCTACAAAAAAAAAACTCATTTATACTCTAGGAAACTGCTGTCATTACTCTGTTACCGGATATCCTTAAAGTTGAGTGATTTAATTTTGATTTAAAGAGTAAATAAAATAAAAAAAGAATTTTTTTTTTATAGTCTATGGCAAAATAAAGTTTTTATCTCTTTAAGGAAATCGAATAGAACGAATCTCCACACACAATCTGTTGGTCCGTCTTTCCATTAGCTTCTCTGACCTGTGCTCACTCTTTAAATTAATTTGTGGTTTCCACAACAACAATAACAACACATTGAACAACATTTTAATCAGGGGATAGAAATAATTGCAGTCATCCTATAAGATTCTAAAGATGGTACTTTTTATCGTAATTTCTCTTGTTGTTGTTGTTGCTGTTGTTGCTGTTGTTATTGTTTAGATGCTCTTACTTTCTTTAATTACAATTTCGAATCATGTCAAGTAGAAGGAAGTGATTGTAACAATTTTACACCCAAAAGAAAAATGAAAGTAAAATTTGTATAAAATGTCTGGAAAGAAGTATAAAAAACAAAATAATAAAAGAAAACTGAAATTATCGATAAATTTTGGAAAAGGGCATTAAAGAGTATAATTAATGATTTTCAAACATTTGCGCTAGAAATCTAAAGTTTTGATAGCTTTCAATGGAATATTTAAAATTTTTTATAATATTTTTTTAGTTATCGATAAATTTTTATTAACAACTTTGACAAAACATTTATTTGTTATCGAAAATTTTTCAATGAAAGTCAAAGCAAAAGCCATTAATCAATTATCTGTAAAAAATCCTTAATTATCGATAAATTTTAATGAAAGTCTAAAGATGGCCATAGAACGAAATCTTTAGTTATCGTTGAATTTCACACATGAAAATTTTTTTGATAATTTTTTATAGAAAAATTTACATTAAACTGATAAATTTTTTTAAATTTTTATTATCGATAACACTAGGCAATTAGCAAAAATATCTTTGATATTCAATATATTTTTTGATGCGCTTTGGTCGCCTAAGTTCAAAAATTATCAGCATTTCGGATTCTATGGATAAGTTTTTTTGTAGAACTTTTTTTTTCCAAAATGTGAGATATTTACAGAGGCTGCTTCATACATCTTATGGTACATCTTGTAATGACTCACTCGATTTCCTTTAAGCCATACGTTGAAAAATTCCAAACTATACCAGCTTTAAGTCATTCTAATATGCCATACTAGTTATCGATAATTTTCTATAAACATTTTTATTTATCGATAACTTTTATAAGAAATTTTCTCTTATCGATGAATTTCTTAAAGGTTTTTTTACAAGTCTATGATTTTCTCATAGGTAATCTAATATTACGATGCGCTGCCCTTTTCTGTAAATAAAAAGGACTACAACTCTTCTGACTTTTAGGCCTCTAATTGGTATAATTACCGGACACTGTATGCTTAGGCACATGTATGGGTCGCCTGTAGTATCTCTATTGTTAGACTAAGGCATTAAGTTGCAAGCCTGTTCCATGATCTAGACTGTCTCAGGAATATATCAATGACGAATGCGGTCAATTTTGTCAGCGGTACCGGTTGGTCATTGTGAACAACACAAGATTTGTATATTCCGGTTAAAAAAGAACTTTACTCAACTACTTAATGCTTGACTTTAAGTCTTTCGTGAATTTTTAAATGGTCTTTGAGGCCGCTGAGTGCACTTCATAACAGCGGGTGACTTACAGTGTTGTTGTCATAAAATTTGGTGTATTGATGGAAAAGAAAAACTAAAGTATTTAATGCAAACCAATGAAAGAAAACTGCATAGACTATGGGAAGAAAGCGTGGAACAGCTGTCCGTTTGGATAAATTTTTAATTCATACCTCAAAGATTAATCCTTTCAAGTTATCAAAAAAGCCTATCGTCGTTAAGAAAAAAAAAAAAAAACTTGTGGTGGCTAGACTTATAGATTAGAGTCCCTGAAATATATCTTTTCTCAGCAAATGAAAACAACACCTCCAGTGTTACAACAACATGCTATGGTATGACGAAACGAAGCTGAATTTGTTCTGGTCAGATGCGAAATTGCATGTAGAGGGTCCGCCAAATATATTTTTTTTTTGTTGAAAAGGCTATAAAAAAAACTACTGAATATTTTCTCAAATTTCTGTTTTTATTTGAAAATACAATCCTTCCGGTTAATAATGGAAAATAATTTCATTCAAATGGCTGCTTCGGCTGGCCATGCAGTAGCTTACACGATCGGTGCAATTTTTAAGCACATTTTCGATTGTGTGCAACTGTATTTCACCAATGGCTTCACGAATATTGTCCTTTAAAGCGTCAATGGTCTCTGGCTTATTGGCGTAACACTTATCTTTGACGGCAGCCCACAAATAATAAACCAACGGTGTCAAATCGCAGCTCCGAGGTGGCCAAACGACATCAGCTCTGCGGCTGATAATGCGATCATCAAAAACAGGGCGCAAAACATCGAGTGTAGCTTCGGATGTGTGGCACGTAGCGCCGTCCTGTTGAAACCAAATGCTGTTAATATCCTTCTCTTCAATTTTTGTGAACAAATATTCGTTCAACATGGGCTGATAACGATCACCATTGACTGTAACGGCCACTCCTTGCTCATTTTCGAAGAAAAATGGCGCAATTATGCCTCTGGACCAAAATCCGCACCAAACAGTGACTCGTCTTGGGTGTATCGGCTTTTCAATGTATGTATGCAGGTTTTCTGTGCCCCAAATGCTACAATTTTGCTTGTTTACATACCCGCCAAGATCAAAATGAGCTTCATCGGAAAAGATGATTTTTTTTTTGCAAAATCGGCATCTTCTGTAAGTCGATCGCAGGCCCAGATTCCCAGCGTTATTCAAACGTATACACAACCATATTCATTCAGCGGAAGGATAAAACTAATTATCTGTCAAATCAGACATGAACTAAGTGTTACCATTCACGAAATAAGCACTATTTGAAAAAAAACGTTAGATGGCGGACCCTTTACGAACATATTTTAGTAACAATTCACATTTTAAGAAACTGTTAAGCAGCCTCCCTTAAAACTGCTCCACCACTGTAACACAACTTTCTACATTTTCTACATAAAAATTATTTTATCAAAAGTTCCTTAGACAAAATTGGTTTATTATCGTAATATCGGCCTAAGTATTAAATGTTTTCAAAACCGCTAAGTTATTAGCTTATAAGCGCATGAAGGTCGTAAAAGTCGGATTTTACCCGTAACTTGTGACTTTGGAGGTGTTTCAAAATTCCAAAATCCGATCCTTGTTCTACTCGATGGCGCCTATCAGAAAAAAAGTATCACTTGCAAGGTATTTTTTTTCACACTCTGTTATCGATTATTAGCGAAAAAAATTTTTGTTAATAAATAAAAAATTATAGATTTTTTAGTGGTTAGAGCGCTCGCATAACAAGACAAATAACCCAGGTTCGAGCCTCAGCAGAGCACAATACAAAGAAAAATGCTATTGTGGTTTCGAACTTCATCTTAAAAATAAAAAGGAAGCTCCCCTGACCTTCCCACATACCTCTGGCGAAGATGACAAACATCACACGAATGATCAGGAAAACGCGCCATCTGCTGGAAAGAAAAATTACAATGCTAAAGCAAAGATCACCACCAATTAGCAAGGATCATCACCACTACGCAAAATCATATAGAGGAGGCTACAGTGGATGATTAATAATCTACTTGGCTTGAAAGATCAAATTGATTAAAGAAACTGAAACAAGCCAACATACTCCCTAGAAGTGAGTGGGGGAGAACAATTTTTTTTTAATCTTTTCTTTAATTATCGAAATTTTCCTTTAGAATTTTACTTTTGTTTACTAAATAAATTGCTGTAGAAATGAAATTTCTTTTAAGAATTTCATCTTTAGCATTCTTTAACTTTAAAGCAAGTATGGTTCTAAGTTTTCTTATTCTATTTTATTTCAAATGTTTTCAATTTAAAGAAAATAAATTTTCATTGAGAAGTTAAACTTTCGAAAAATTAATTTTGAAATACGGAAAAGCACAGCAGCCACGAAATGTGCAAAATAAAAGAAAATAAACGAAAAGAAACTTTATTACAATTTAACGGAAAGAAATATAGGGAAAATCTTATAAAATTCAAAATGAAAAAAGAAGAAGAAGAAAAAAGTCAAATTGAAATTGAAAATATTTGTGTTTCTTAAAGCATAGTTCGATACTATTCTTGCCATGCCATGCCATGTCGTCTTGTCTTCTTATTCTTTTTCTATTCAATTTTTTTATTTATTTTTTTTTTGCTTCTTGTTCTTCATCTATTCAAACAAATCGAAGTTAATCTGGCTCAGCTGTGTGAAAAAAACTAAATTTTGTTGCTGTTGTAACAATAACAACAACAATTATTAAACAATATGTTTTTCTTCTGCTTGTACTACTACTACTACTACTTGTTAGTAAGTCTTGTCATTATTATTAACTTTTGTTTCGTTTTATTGTTGTCACTGTTGGTGTTGTTGTTCTTGTTTTAATAGAGAAAATACAATCGAAATTTGTTACAAAATTGTATGATAAACAATAGAACTACAAGCAACAGCTGCAGCAGCAGCAACAACAGCAACAGTCGCAGCAGAAGCAAAAGCAATTGTTTTTATTTTACAAAACAGATGGCCGGCAAAGACTTTATTGTTGGTGTGTATTGGCCCATTGTGCATTAAGCAAAAAATGATTAAAACGGAATATTAATTAAAATCAAAGAAAGAAGAAAATGGCAAAGAAATCTAAAATTGTATTGAATTTTCCTTAAGTAAAAATGAGTTGTAAATTGGAAAGGGATAGCATGGGGAATGAGACAGAGACGAATGATTAATGAAATTTTAAGCATTTGTTTTATGAGAAATTAAAAAACAAATGGACTCATTAAGCGTATGATTAATATCGAAAAACATTCCCCATAAAATATTACGTATACGCCTACTTACTGAAGAAATATCAAAGAGATTAAAAAATACTGGAAGAGTATGTCAATGGCCATAACGGGTTAACCATTTTCGATGGCAACAGTAAAGTTGAATAAAAGACACTTAAAGCTTTGACTTGAAATAAATTTTTAATTTCATTATAAGGCCTTAACCCTACTAAGGCCGCCTTTGGATTGATAAGGGCAGATGATGCTTTTGAGGTAGTTCTCTACCATTCTTTCGCACATTTCGCGCGGTAACTGAACGAAAATTAGTGTTAAAATGCTCCGAGGGAATTATACGCGTAGACGTTAACACCCAAAAAAAGTCTAAAGTCGTCAAGTGACATGATCTTGTTGGCTAATTGATGTCGCCAAATTGAAAAATCACGCGACCGGGAAATTTCGCAGGCAATAAAACCAAAATTGGTCGTGTAGTATGGCTCTCGGCACTGTCTTATAATAATAATCATCAATTGCAGAACAAAAATAACCGGTTATCATAGGAGCATGGCACTCTCTCTTTTTAAAAATACAAGGCCACCTGCAGACCAAAAAGCGCACCAAACAATCGTTGTTAAGGCTTTTCCACAATCATATCTGGGTTCTACGAACCCCTCGTGGGACAATATTGTTTGTTGTCGCTGAAGAAGAATCAGAGGCCAAGTTTGAATCATCACTTCTCTAGTAAGTTTTAACTATTTTTAAGTGTTTTTCGGTTGTTAAACGCTCCATATTCGTTGCTAAGCTAAGCTTTCATTAAGTAAATGACATCTCAGATGACAAATATTTAACAGCAATAGCCTTGCCAGAGCGGCGGTGTTTTAAGCACTAAATGGACCCTCTGGGGAGCATATTGGCTTTCCACAAAGCATCCATTATTCTGCTTCAGTTTCAGTAATTAAGTTGATTTATAAGCTAAGTAGTTGAATACTCTACTGTAGCTCGCTTTGATATGATTGTGTGTAGTCGTGAAGAGTCTTTCTAAGTGATGTTGGTAGTGATCCCTACTTAGTATTGCAATTTTTTCCCTAATCATTCGTCTGATGTTTGTCATCATCGCCAGAGGGGATTCTTTGGATGGAATTGCCTAAAGGGAGGTTGAAGTCTTTTTATTAAACGCCATTAATTGTTTCTTCTTTTTTTTGTCTTGTTGCCTGTGCTGGGATTCGAACCTAAGCCGTTTGTGTCGCATACCTACATTCCAACCACTGGACCGCTCCGCCCACAATTTTTTTGATAACTTAATACATTAGTCCGGCGTTTTTATAGGTCTTTTACTCTTTTTACACAATTGGTTAAGGCGTGCATTTCTACGATGAACTTGTCGTTCAACCCAAATGCTTTGGCAACCAGTAACTTTTCTGAATTTGTCAATAGTATTACACAAGCTGGAGACAAAATCTACACAATATCCTGATGAAAGTAGCATTGCGTTGTCTACTCTCTGAACTATTGTCACTGTGATCATATCTGAGCACTGTTCAATGGTTTATTTTCTAGATAACGTTATGTATGGAATAAAACATAGTACAAATGTTACCCAGAGCTTTGCGGGGTGCCGCGCATACGAAAGGTTAAATTTTCTATTAGTGTGACTCAAAGGATGGAATAGGAGAGAGTAAAAGCCGTGTTGAATCAATGAAAACTTGAGTACACATAGCGTACCATTGTAATGTCAGGAGACAGGGTTCCTATTCGATAAAATCGCGGCTTGTCTGTTGAATCCTAGTCGTTCAGAAATTGCTGACAATGAAAGTGTTGATGGAATGGCAAGTGTAATGTAACTGACTTTCGTAGCCAAGAGCAGAGAATAGACAGTGGGAACATTTTCTTAGATTCGCCCATTGGTTGGGCGTCCGAAGACTGAGACGTGAGCCAACTGATTGGTCTTTCTTCTATGGAGCTGTATAGATTATGTAGGCTGACGTTGTATTGGTAGGATAAGTGGGATATCATCTTAAAAAGTTACTTCTCCTGGAAGAAACCAAGTGCCGGCTCTGTCTAAAACGAGATGATACCAAAAGAACAAATTTTATACATCTGTGTTGTGCTAACTAGGATCACATTGCACATTTTCAATTGAAACCGGTAGAGATGGGATCTATTCTTATCAGTGACTTACTCTACTTTATTTGGAAGACGGTGAAGTAGCCGTTTGAATACAACTATCGACCTGCTTCTTTCTATATGGGGAACAATTGAGTTGAATGCTGCAAGTTCATGATTGTGGTTAACTGGTTATTATCACCGTTCGGTAACGCGCTGTTGAGTACATAGGAGTGATCATAAGGTTCATCTTTCGTTATTTGTACTCATAGAAAATTTTCGATAACTTTTCATTTACTATTAAGAATTTTTAACAACTTTTCATTTTCTATGGAGAATTTTCGATAGCTTTTCATTTTCCATGGAAAATTTTCGATAACTTTTCATTTTCTATGAAGAATTCTCGCTAACTTTTCATTTACTAGGAGAATTTTCGACAACTTTTCATTTTCTATAGAGAATTTTCGATAATTTTTCATTTTCTATGCAGAATTTTCGATAACTTTTAACTTTTTTATGGGAAATTATTCACAATTTTTCATTTTCTATGGAATATTTTCGATAACTTTTCATTTTCTACGAAGATTTTACGCTAACTTTTCATTTTTTATGAAGAATTTTCGATAACTTTGCATTTTATGTGGATAATTTTCGATAATTTTTCATTTTATGTGGATAATTTTCGATAAATTTTCATTTTCTATGGAGAATTTTCGTGAAAATTTCTCGCAAAATTTTCATTTTCTATGCAGAATTTTCGGTGGAGAATTTTTGATAAATTTTCATTTACTACGGAGAATTTGCGATAACCTTTCATTTTCTATGAACAATTTTCGATATCATTTCGTATTCTTTGGATAATTTTCGGTAACTTTTCATTTTATGTGGAAAATTTTCGATAAATTTTCACTTTATGTGGAGAATTTTCGATGATTTATCATTTTATATGGAGAATTTTCGATATCTTTTAATTTTCTATGAACAATTTTCGACAACATTTCATTTTCTATTTTAAATTTTCGATAATTTTTAATTTTTTATAGAGTATTTTCGATAACTTTTCATTTACTATTGAGAATTTTTAACAACTTTTCACTTTCTATGGAGAATTTTCGATAGTTTTTCATTTTCCATGGAAAATTTTCGATAGCTTTTCATTTTCTATGACAAGTTCTCGCTAACTTTTCATTTACTATGGAGAATTTTGACAACTTTTCATTTTCTATAGAGAATTTTCGATAATTTTTCATTTTCTATGCAGAATTTTCGATAACTTTTAATTTTTTTAAAGAGTTCACGCTAACTTTTCATTTTTTATGAAGAATTTTCGATAAATTTTCATTTTATGTGGATAGTTTTCGATAATTTTTCATTTTATGTGGATAATTTCTCGCAAAATTTTCATTTTCTGTGGAGAATTTTCGATGAAGAATTTTTGATAAATTTCATTTTCTACGGAGAATTTGCGATAACTTTTCATTTTCTATGGAGAATTTTCGATATCATTTCGTTTTCTTTGGATAATTTTCGGTAACTTTTCATTTTATGTGGAAAATTTTCGATAAATTTTCACTTTATGTGGAGAATTTTCGATAATTGATCATTTTATGTGGAGAACTTTCGATATCTTTTCATTTTCTATGGAGAATTTTCGATAGCTTTTCATTTTCTATGGAGAATTTTCGATTACTTTTCATTGTCTATGGATAGTTTTCGTGGACTTTTCATTTTCTATGGTGAATTTTCGTTATCATTTCGTTTTCTTTGGATAATTTTCGGTAACTTTTCATTTTATGTGGAACATTTTCGATAAATTTTCACTTTATGTGGAGAAAAATTGAGTGCTGTAGCATTTACGTCATTTTGCATCATCTTGATAATGAAATGAAATGCTATAGTATTCACGTCCACGAACGTTTTAACACAATGGTATGCCAGATTTGTACGTATGCAACAGTTTACGTTCATAAATTAAAATAAAAATAAATCAAATACTTTTATAACTCAAACTGTGTGCTAAAAAGGAGTCGGAGAAACGCTAACGAATAAGGGCTTTATAAACTTTTTTTGACATTGATGAAGTCAATTTTTCGGTGTAATTACAGCTGGTTATTCCCCATTTCTCATTTAGTGAAGTCTGCAGCATTTTTTGTGGTATTTTTGCTTGTAATTTTCTACGGAAAATTTTCGATAACTTTACATTTTCTATGTTGAATTCTCGGTAACATTTCATTTTCTTAGGATAATTTTCGTTAAATTTACATTTTCTATGGAAAATTTTCGATAACTTTTCATTTTTCGTGGAGAATTTTCGGTAATTGATCATTTTATATGGAGAATTTTCGATATCTTTTCTGTTTCTATGGAGAATTTTCGATAGCTTTTCATTTTCTATGGAGAATTTTTGATTACTTCTAATTTTCTGTGGAGAGTTTTCGTGAACTTTTCATTTTCTATTGAGAATTTTCGTTATCTTTTAATTTTCTATGAAAAATTTTCGATAATTTTTCCTTTTCTATGAAAAATTGTCGATAATCTTTCATTTTCTATGGAAAATTTTCGATAACTTTTCATTTTATGTGGAAAATTTTCGATAACTTTTCATTTTATGTGGATAATTTGCTATAATTTTTCATTTTATATGGATAATTTTCGATAGCTTTTCATTTTCTATGGAGAATTTTCGATAGCTTTTCATTTTCTATGGAAAATTTTCGATAACTTTTCATTTTATGTGGAAAATTTGCTATAATTTTTCATTTTGTATGGAAAATTTTCGATAGCTTTTCATTTTCTATGGAGAATTCTGGATAACATTTCATTTTCTATGGAGAATTTTAATAACTTTTCATTTTCTATGGCACATATTCGATAACTTTTAATTTTCTATTGAAAAATTTTGATAACTCCTAATTTTCTATAGAGAATTATCGCTAACTAATAATTTTTTTCATTTTGGATAATTTTTAAGCCCCCTTTTAAAATTTTTTTCAAAGAAAAATTTTTTAATAGAAAATATTTTTAATAGAAATTTTTTTCAATAGAAAATCTTTTAGTAGAACATTTTTTAAAAATATTTATGTAATGTATTTTGATGATACTTTAAAATGCTTGCTATTTTACATTTATTATATTTTTAAATTATTTTTCTCTTCTTAATTACAGTAAAAGCCAAATTATTTCTAATTTTTTGTTAGTTTTGAGAGCCACTCAATTTCATTTTAAAATAGTCTGTTTTGGCAAAAAAAAACATTCATTATTTGTATAAAAATCAATCATAATAAAAAATTTTTGTGTGCGTGTTTATTGTTGTTTTTTTTACTTAAAAAAATACTTATTTTATATTAAAAGTTTTATTTATAGCCTTGTTTAAGGCGTATTACATAAAGTCTGTTTATATGTTTTTTTTTTTTTTAAATTGCTGTTGAAAACATTTTTTACAATGGCCAAATACAAATGGTCTTTTTTAGTTTTTAAATTTATATTGTTGTTGCTTGTTTGTTATACAACGATGGTGTTATATATTTGAAAAATATTTTTCATTTAATTTTTCCAAAAAAGAGGGAATTACTTATCTAAATATACAAAACCATTAAAGGCTCACACACACAAGTATCCGCTTACGCTTTAAGAGTAACAGTAAAATCCCACTAGATAGCCTAAAAATATGTTAAGCTTTTAAAGAAATGAATACCATGTGGGCAAATGATACTGTCCTTTTCAATATTTTACACTGAAATACACACATACACGTGGGTAATTGTATTGTGTGTTTAAAATGAAACAAAAGAGTGTAAAAGCATGTGTTTGGGTAAATGTATGTATGCAATTGTGCAAATTTGTGTTGATTCACTATTACATCACATTAAAAAAGAAAACAAACAGACACACACACACACACACACACAAACGCACAAAAACAGTAATATAATCTCTCTAGCTTTCTCTCTTACACACCCTCTGCTGCTCATTATTATGTCATTATCATTATGATAATCATGTGCTAACTAACGGCACTCACTAACGAGCAAGAAAATGAGCATTTTACAGTGGACCAACAACAATAAGAACAACAACAACAATCATAACTACAAAGAAAGCCACAATAACAACTAAAACATAAAATATAAAACCAAAATTATTTAATAATAGAAATATAAAAAGAGGAAGAGAGAGAGAGAGAGAGAGAGACTTTTGTTGTTTTTATTTCTAATGAAATTAAATAGAAATGTTTGTTTTTCTCATTGTTGCTTATTGTTGTTGTTGTTTTTTAACTATAGCAAATTGAAAGAGAGTGAGTAAAATTATATTAAATTACCAACTGTTTAAGCGCATACACACACACGTGAGTGTTTATTTTACGAGCACATATTAATGAAAATGAAAATGCTTAACAATGCTTTTTACATGGAAATCTAGTTGCACAAGTTAAGCAACTACCATATATGAGTGATAATATACGAGGCTGGTGTAGAAAAGTAAAAGTACAAGGCCAGTTTGTTAAAACTGTGCATTATGTACTCGTAAAGGGTGGTCCAACCAAAATGTCAATTTTTATTGTAAAGAAACAAAAAGTTTTCAGAGAAGTATCTTAATATTTTGTATTATGATGGAAGGATCTATGACAATTATATGTGAAATAAACTAACGGCCAAATGCTCGGCACCGCTTCAGCGCATATATCTATCCGTCGGTTCATTTTTAAACTGACTCTTGAGACAAAATTGAGCTTCAATGTCGTTAATGTGCTGAATTATCTTATCCTTTAGCTCTTGAATTGCTCTTGGCCTATTGACGTATACTTTTTCTTTTAAATGTCCCCAAAGAAAGAAGTTAACGGTGTTAAATCATATGAAGGTGGGGGCCAATTAACATCGCCATGGCATGAAATACATGGACATTGAATTTCTTGCGCGAAGAACCATTGTTTCGTTAGTGTGTGGCAAGTGGCACCATCCGGTTGGAACCACATATCGTCCAGGTTTATATCTTCAATTTCTGGCCACAAGAAGTCCGTTATCATCTGGAGATAGCGAACACCATTCACAGTAACTGCTCTGCCGAACTCAATTTCGAAGAAGTACGGCCTGATGACACCGCCAGCCCAAAAGTCACTATTTGTGTATGCCTCGGCTTTTCAATAATCACTCGTGAATTCTAATTTTGCGCAAATGCGGCAATTCTGCTTGTTAACGAATACACTGAGGTAAAAGCGTGCCTCGTCGCTGAAGATGATTTTTTTTATAAAGTCACCACTCACTTCTGTCTGTTTAACTAACCATTTGACGTATTTACGACGCTTCAAATGGTCAGTAAGCTTCAGCTCTTGAGTCAATTGAATCTTGTAAGCATGTAAATTCAAATCTTTATTTAAAATTCGCATCAGTGATGCTCGTGAAATGTTCAATTGTTTGGCACGACGACGAGTCAAGGTTGACGACTCCTTTGTCACACTATCGCAAACAACAGCAATGTTTTCCGCAGAACGAACTGGACAAGCACGCACAGTTGTTTCCACATTTCCTACAAAACTGGTTTCCTAAAATTTGCGCACAATTCTCCCGATTGTGCTAGTGTATCCACAATCGGTTAGCGATTAGCTTGTGGAACAATCTACCAGTGAAAGTCTATACTACCACTTACGACATGACTAAATTCAAGTCGAACGTCCATAAGAACTACTCCATCCTTTCCTTCTTTCCACAACCTTCAGTGGTCATCCCTTGAGTGCTGGCTTCGAAAGAAAAAAATAGTCATCGAAGCCTAATCCACTGCGCTATGTTTGTCGACTAAGAAAAGATACTTTCACCCACAGTTATGATTAGGGTCGTTGACGAGCTACACTACCACCTGTCCATACCTTCCTGTTCGGAGTCGTTGTCGTTAACTTGAATGGGATATTCTGCAATCAATAAAATATCAAAAGTTCCCAGATCTGCCAGCAATTTCGAGTAATCCTTGACAGTATCGGTCCAGCAGAAAAAAATATTGGTTCGGCTCCAGCACTAATGTAGATGTAGTACGTAACGCAGAGGTATTTTTGTAGCCGCTGTACTTAAGGTTTGCAGTCTTGCCGTATTTTCTCTCTTTTCTTATTCAGCAACCATTGTCAAGTGCTGCTAAAAGCTCAGTCTGTCGTCGATTAGCACGCCAATGTACTTTATTATCCCCTCTGAAGTTATCGTGTGACCACCGAAGCACAGTCTCATTTGCTGACATTGTCTGTGCACACTTATCAGTACTGCTTCCGTCTTCTGTGCAGCTAATTGCAGGCCAGCATTAGTCAGCCGCCTCTGTAGCTTCGCCACAACATTGTTGCCATTTGCCTTCAAAATGTTGAGTGAACAGCTGACTCAATGTCGTCAACATAGCCAACAATCGATCCACCCTCAGGCAGCGTAAGCCCCAAGTCGAGGGCTTACCTCCATACAAGGCGCCCGTAGATCTATGTGTACATGCAGTGTCTTTCCCTACTTAGATAATATCGATAATTTCTTAAAGATAAACATTTTTATAGGTACGTGGGTCTCGAAAATTTTTATGAAAATCAATATTGTGACGAAAATAAAAATGACTAAAACGATTTTAGCTATAAACGTTATTGGTTTGTGTCAAGGCACTGTAGCTGTTACTGCCCAAATTGTCTTTGCTATTATTAGTGCTACCACATGCTTAACAGTGTTGCCAGCTTGATTCCTTTTTTGTGTATTATAATTCTACATCTTTCGGATTTAACGTAGATAATTAGAAATTTGTAAATTTTTGGCGCATTTCGTTTGAGTGAGATAGTTATCGCTTGGCAGCCGTAAAACAAAGTTGTGCTTAGGCGTAAGTAAAAGTGTTGTATAAACGAATATTAAGTGCAAGATAAATAAGTTGCTGTATTAAGATAAGCTATATAAAGATAAAGTGAGAAACAAGAAACTGTAAAAAAACAACAAAGTGGTGTTTATTTTATTTTGACGCAATTTTAAAGGAATCAAACGTTTAAAAAATATTAAAACGTAACAATTTAATTTAATTTTTGTTATCCTTTTAATGAATTTCTATTACATAATTATCCTTTGAATCGTCTATAAATTAAGGGAAATATTTTCTTGGTACATATTCTTGTTTTCCTGTACAATATAAGTAATCGATAAGTAATTTGTATATTTATAATAAACGAGTAATTTGAATAAATATGTTTCTTATGCTGTTAACTAATGCGGGATTTTAATTCGTTGTTGTTTAGAAAATTGATTTTAAACAATGAAGCCTACTTATAGGCTACTAAGAAGGCATTTTTTAAATGTATTTTATGTTTTACACCACTTATTGCTCTCTCTAACGAGAGTTTACTGTTTTTTATTTACATTTTACCATCAGTTTCATTATCAGTCTATTTGATTTTATTGTTATTTGATGTTCAATCAAGTGTTACAATGATTAACTCTTAACTAATATTGCAAATTAAATTTTAATTCAATTAATTTCAAGCAGAAACCCTTTAAAACGTAGTGAAAAGGGGAAAGCGAAGTGTTGAAAAAGTAGTTTATAATTCACAAACGAAATGGTTTTTCTTTTACTCTTTACAGACCCTATGTAAAGGTTGATAGAGGGTTAACAATGAAGAGGATGTGTTAGCATGAGCGGAATAAATACTGTTTCTCTAGAAATCTTATTTTATTATGAAATAATTAAAAATTATTCATTTGAAAATGTTTTATTTTTTAAAAGAATTACAAACGTTTGTGACAATTAATTTAATAACTATTTGCAATCATAAAGGATTATTATTGTAATAGGCTTACCTAAAAGTAGGCTAAATAATATCAAATAAAAATTTTCTGTTTAAAAAGAATTTAACAAAAGGCTTAAAATATTTATAAATTCATATTTAAAATGGATTAGAGTACAAAATTTAAAGCATATTATTGAACAAACGATAAAACACCTAAAAGTAGGCCAAGACATTTTTACATGAATTTTAAATTATTAAGCAAAGTTTTTGTTTTAACCAAAACTAGTATTTTTTCAATTTTAAACATTTTTTTAACCCTTAAAGCAGGCTATAGCTTTTTAGTATAGGATTCAAAAGCCCTTAAACGCGCTAAGAAAATAATTTTTTTCCCCTTTTATTTTGAGTAAATGTTTATTGGAATTTTTGTTTCCTTTTTTACAAAAATTTTTTTATGCGATTTTTTCCTTTACGTTTTGCATTTAAATGAAAATCAGTAAAATATTAAAATAAGAAGAAAAAGAAAAAAAAAAAAAGAATTTAATAAATATTTGTATTCCTTTATAACATGAATTTCCCAATATATTTTCTTTGTACACCCTACACCAAAATGTAGAAGTGAATGAATCAGGTTACTCAATAAGTCCATAGGCTGACGCAGACACAGACGAAGAATTTTGTCCATGTGGCTTTTATTTAGTACTCACCTTCAAGCGATACGTGTATAAATTTGAAAGCAATCTGACTATTGATTCATAAGTTAAAGCATTTTGTGTAAAGTAACTTTTGTTATTAAAAATAAAGGAAAAAAGTAAATTTCAAGTTTTCATGAAGCATTGCTTCCGTTTGATACAAAAATAGAGTGGAAACTAAAAAATGGCTTGATAAACATTATTCGAACTCTGCTCTATCGGGACAAGGGATAGAGAAGTAGTTTGCTGAGTTTAAACGTGGTCGTATCACCACCAATGATGATTTGGATGTCCAAATGGGGCAGTTAATCCAGAAAACATCAAAAAATCCTCAAATTGATTATGACAGATCACAAATCGAAAATGCACAAGCTAGCTGGCATTGTAAAGATATCAGAAAGTAATGTTTTTACCATTTTAGACGAACATTTGGGCATGCGAAAGCTCTGTTCAAAGTGGGTGACATGTGAGCTCACAAATTGTGTCTAAATAAGGCTTCGAATTGCTGACCCACCCTTCGTATTCTCCAGATTTAGCTCCCAGCAGCTTTCGCCTCTTTTTAAGATCTCAAGAGAACACTTGCTGGAAAGAAATTTAAGTCCAATGATGAAGTAATCGCTGAAACTGAGCTATTTTAACGAGAAACAGTTATAGTTCTATAAATGTGGTATCGAAAAATTGCAAAATCGCTACACTCGTTGTATCGCTCTCGAAGGCAACTATGTTGAATAACAAAATCGAGTTTTATCAAAATTTTGTTTTTTGCGGACTTATTGAGTGACCTGTTATATAAATAAGGGCTTAAATCAAACAATCAGTTTAATATTTTCCTAAAGAACTCCAGCAGATCTGGAATCGTAATGGTGGATATATCACCCAGAGAGACCCTATGCTAAGCTAAACACCTCCACCAAAACCCAGCAAGAACTACACATTCACACAATATGTGTTTCATTGTCTCTCTCAAACATCCACAGCTGTGTCCGGCATCCTCTTCAGATGAGTTCTTAGCCTACAATGACCCGTAAGGAACTTCGTTAGGGTTTTCAAGTCCGGCCTGCCAAATTAAGAACTTGAGAGCGACGCCTATACTGCGGTCTGATCGCCGCCTTTGATTAGCGAAGTCACCTTTGAGAATTCCAGTGCTCCCAGCATTTGGCTAATTCCTAATCTTTGACTATTTTTGAAGACTAAGTAACTGGTGATTAATAGCAGGGTTCCGGACCGGTATAGGGTGTCATCGAACACTTCCTGGCACACACATCCTCTACTTCATTACAATGTATTCCACAGCACCCAGATATCGTACTCGTAGCTATATATGATCAGTCTAAGTGTTATACAATTCGAGCCAAGTGCCTTTAAGGCAGCTTTGCTTTCAGAAAACATGTTGATGGTCTTAGTCTTAAACCTACTGTTCAGGTTGAGCTCCTCACATTTAGCAATGGTCATGATCTCAGCCCGGAAGACCTTTAGTGATCTTGCCAGTGGGATCGACAAGTATTGATTGGGACCTTAAACAATAGCACCGACACAGTCATTAAATTTGAAGCCATTGGTATACCAGTTTAGATCAAACTCACTCTGAACTAAGGCCTCATTAGATCAATAATCCCAGTCCCGGATTTCAACCTTGAATTTCCTGCCAAAGCACAGACCTAAAGGCATAACATCCAGCACCGAAGATGCTTCTTCAACCACCCTGCGCAGAATGGACAGACTACCCGATTTACTTTGGGACTGTTTGGTGAAAAAAGTATAATAACCTGCTAAATGGTATAATAATCGTATATGAGGAATGCACCTATAGCCCTTATTTACTTCACAAATTTCACACCTCGCTTAGTGCTGTCCTTATAAGATCACACAACGCACTTTCATATTTTCCTCGAACCGTTATAATAATGTTATCAGCATAACCAATTACACTGACATCTCTATGAGCCAACAAGTACTACTGTCTACAACGATGGAGAAACTACTCCACACTGAGGCATACTTATGAGGCCATCACAGTGATTTCCACCCCATCAAGAGACGAGCTGATGATTCTGTTCCTGAGCATACCATCCACAACAATGGAGATAATACTCCAGCATGAGGTATACTTTTGAGGCCATCACAGTGGATTCCATCCCATCAAGGGACGAACTGTTGATTCTGCTCCTGATCCAAGCTATAATTGACTTCTCTTCCCCTTTTTGTACCAACAATGAAGTAAAAGACGGTATTGTCAAAAGCGCCCTAAATATTTAAGAAGGCACAACGAGTCACTTTCCTCTTAGAAAATCCTTTTTCAACACTGCCCAGAGCAGACAAAATGACATCTTCAGTGGACCCCTTTCTCATACGCGAACTGATTCGGATGAAGAGAGCGTACCACATGATTCCTCTCCCTTATACGTGCATCAATCAGTCTTTTCATCGTCTTGAAAAATTTTGATAAAATGTTTAACAACTTTAAGGTTTCTTTAGAAAACTTCGATATCTTTTAATATTTTGTAGGAAATTTTCGATAACTTTTAATTTTTCTACGATAAGCACAAAATTTTGATAAGAAATTTTTTAATTTTAAATTTCCTTTGAAAAAATATTTGATAAATAAATTGTCTGTAAATAAAGATCGATAGCTACTAATTTTTTACACTAAATTTCGATAACTAAAAAATTTTGTTAGAGATATTTACATACTTTATGGTTTCTTTGAAAAATTTCCGTTAAATTTTAAATTTTTGTAGAAAATGTACGAAACTTAATGTTTCTATACAGCATTTCGATAAATTTTTATAGTTTTTTTTTAAATGATATTAAAGCTCCTTTAAAACAATATTCGATAACTAACAAGTTAGATAAATTAAATAAAGTCCGTTAGATGTTAAGTTTTATATATAAAATTTCGATAATTAAGCAATTTTGTTAAAAATATTTATTAACTTTAAGGTTTTTTTTTTTCGAAAATTTCCGATAACTTCTACATTTTAGCAGGAAATTTTGGATAAATTTTAAATTTTTGTAGAAAATGTTCGATAACTATAAATTTTTGACAAACATTTTTAATGTTTCCTTAAAAACTATTCGATAACTAAATTGTTTGTAAATAAAGACCGATAACTTTTAATTTTTTTAAAACAGATTTCGATAACTATAAAATTTTGTTGATAATGTTTTCTAGTTTTAAGGTTTTTTAATAGAAATTTTTCGATAACTTTTAAATGTTTGTAGAAAATGTTCGATAACTTTTAAATTTTTGCAGAAAATGTTGGATAACTTTAAAATTTTTGCAAAAAATATCTTCGATAACTATAAAATTTTGAGAAAAATTTTCATAATTTTCAAGTTCTTTTATAAAAATAGTCAATAATTGTTTTTAGATAAAGACAGATAATTTTTAATTTTTTTACAAAAAAATTTCGATAACTATAACATTTTGTTAAAAATATATATTCACTATAAAGTTTTCTTTTTCAATAATTTTCGATAACTTTTACATATTTGCAGGAAATGTTGGATAAATTTAAAATTTTTGTATAATAATATTTAGTATATAATAATAATAATATTTATTTACAGATAATAATCGATAAGTTATAATTTTCTACATATATTTCTCGATAATTATAAGAAATTGATAAAAAAAATTAAGAATTTTAAAATTTCGTTATAAAAAATACTATATTTTGTAAAAACTGTTCAATAAGTTTTAAATTTTTGTCGTATATGTTCGATAACTTTCAATATTCTATAGAATGAAACGATAACTATAAAATTTTAATAAGAAAATGTTTAATAACTTTAAAGTTTCAAATAATTTTGAAAACTTGTAATTTCTTTTTGTGGAAAATATTCAATAACTTAAAATTTTTTACAAAACTTTTCGATAACTATGTTATAAATGTTATAATTTCGTTATAAAAAATGCAATTTTTTTGTAAAAAATTGTCGATAAAAACATTTGTACGAGAACTATAAATTTTCAAAATTGTTGAGTTTAACTTTAAGGGTAAATCTTAAGTTCACTTTGTCTTATGCTAACAGTTTCTTAGTGATTTCATTTGCAACGCTATGCATTTGATGAGGGAAATAATGAAGGGTTTAACAAAACAAGGGGGGTAAAAGATACTTTAGTGAAAGACGTAAGGCCAATATTGAAATAAATTTAAGGCTTTTTTCTACCAAAATAAAATACAATTCAGTGCCCCTTTATCAATAAGTGTTGCATTTTTTTATTTCTCTCCGATAAACTTACCCTCACCCCGTACTTAGTCAGAGTCAAAGTGGTAGAGGGAGTATTGCACACTGCACTGTTTCCTCACATTTTGCCATTTAAAAAAATAATTTCCTTTTTTGATTTGATTTTTTACATTTTTTTTCTTCTATTGCTTTGAAAAAATATATATTAAATTGTTTACAGTGTGTGAGAGAGAGAGAGAGAGAGTGAGAGTGAGTGAGTGATAGATGAAGTGGTGAGAGAAAGGGAACGACAGACTTTTTTGTGTTTTATTCATTCATTTTTCTTTTATTTTTACTTTAAATTGTAGAGAAAAAAATATATTTTTGATTGAAATTCTATGCATTGCATTCATTCATTCTAAAGCATATTTCTAGGCGCTTTGAAATGGCTATGCCGTAGGAGGCAGAGTATTGGTGTGGGTAGTGTGGCCTGTCAGACACGTTCGTTATTCTTTTAATGTTGAGCCGTCCGTATATTTATTTCTCTTTAACTAATAATGCCAATCACAAGTACGAATAAAATCAAATGGCCAAATGCATGTGTGTGTGTGTCATACAAAGCAAGTGGAAGAGAGAGATTTGCTTGCTGCTTGCTTGCGTATGTATAAGTGAGAGAGTGTAATAGTTTGTTGAATTCTTTTGATAAATTTATTATTGAATTTTTAAATAAATGCAAAGCAGTTTGTTATTAAAATCAAATATGTCCTCAACCCCTTTGCCTCCTACTAGAGCTTATGCTTTACATCCTCACTTTTATTTACAGGCTTCAAAGAGATTAAAATTTAAATTCTTTTCCGTTTTAATTTCATGGCCAACAGATCTCATTTATCATTTACGTTTTTTTTCCCTTTACTCTTGCATTTTGTTATCGGTTTCCTTTTTATTTTTTTATTTTTATTTTTATATAAAACTATTCTCTGTCTCTCTGTCTTTCTGTGTGTCTGTCTAAAAGGTCTTTTTTAACCTTTTAACCGTTTGCTAGTCGTACATGTATGGCAACTGAAGGCAATTAATGCCATATGGTGTCGATTTCTTTTACGTTTTTTTTTCCATTGTGAACTTCTTTTTAAAAGTGAAAATAAAATAATTGTTGGATTATTGACACACAACTCAGTTAAATGGTTTATGTCAACCGGATGCTTATGAATAATGAAAATAGAAGTGAGAGAGGGAAAGAGAGAGAGCGGAAAACAGGTATAAAGGTAAAGGTTAATAATGACCTTGGCAATTGAACTGAAAATATATGTTGAACAGATGCTTTTCCATAGTATGGTGTAGCAGTTAAAGTGCTTGCATTTTACACTTAGCAGCCCAAGTTCGAATCCGGAACAATTTTCAGCAATCTCCCATAATAAGAAAAAAACCTAACGTCGTATACAAAGCTAATAAAAAATTCCGGTAAAATCATCTCTTAGCAAAAGAAACTGGTAGAAATCTATGATAAGCAGCGAGATTTCTCACCAGTATACCAAATGCACACAAGACGTTGTTCTAGTCAACGACAGATGACAGCACCATCTTCCATCTTGGACTCGCTACTGTAGCCAATCACCTTCTGGAGAAATAAAAACAGAAATAAGTCAGAGATTCATGCAACAGGCGTATGCTTCCAAGAGGAGTAATGGCAAAAAAAAAAATGGTGTAAAAGCTGATCTACTAAGGCATTTAGGTGAACCAAAGTAAAAGTCGAGAAAATCAGTGGAAATGCATTAGGCGGTCATAGATAGAGGCGGCTTAGGCTTTAGACGTTTCAACGCAGCGGTTACGTCACGTTTTGTATAAATTTCTTAGATGCTTTTTTCTCCGTCACTCTTCTAGCGTATTGGCTTTCCACAAAGCATTCATTAGTTTGTTTCAGTTTCAGTAATCGAGTTGATTTTCAAGCTGAATAGATGATTATCTACTGTAGCTCGCCTTCATATGATTGTGTGTAAAGGTGAAGATCCTTTCTAAGTGGTGTTGGTGATCTTTACTTAGCATTATAATTTTTTCTGGTAGATGGCGTTCTCTCCTGATCATTCGTCTGATGTTTGTCGTCATTGCCTGCCACAGATAAGCTGGAAGGTAGGTCAAGAGGATTTCTTTAGATGGAATTGTTGGAAGGAAGGTTGAAGTCCGCATTTAATTTTTTTTGCCATGTTCTCAGCTGGGATTCGAGCCTGGGCCATTTGTGTTGTATGCCTGCGCTTGTTTGGAAATTTTTTTGGATATGAAAAAGTTAATCGCACGTTACGTACTGCGCTTGATCACGCAGAATCATATAAGCAATCTTGTAATCACTTCAAGGATCTTTTTGTCAGTATTTGGGAAAGAGTTTTTGTCCCTTTTTGTAAGTGTGGACGATATAGGCGTACATTAAAATGCACTAAAAGCAAAGAAATATCAAAACAATGAATTTTTTGGATGAGTGTGTAACACCAGAGAAAGTTAAGATGTTTCTGATGGTCAACAATGCAATGTTCACATGGGATAGGGAAAAGTTAGATGAGGTTAGGTTGAAAGGAGGATTCAGCCACTTTGTCTCCAGTCTAGAAGATTTAGACCTAAGTCACAACAGGATTTTTATGTGTACTACTAATGAACCTAAAAAACCTTCATTTCATGAAAAACAGTGGCCTATTATCGTTGATCATTAAGGAACTTAGTCTCTACAACATAGTTCTCCTGAAAATGCCAACAACCTTTCTAATTGTGGACTTCTCTTACTTACCCATCATCACTGTCTTACTTAACAAAACAGAAAAAGGGGTCCTCTTGTCCATTGTTTCAATATCGTCTTTGCTGTTTCGAATGGTTTCGCTTTGGACAAGTTTGACTCAAAAAATTTCTCTCTCTGATAAGCTTGTTTATTTATTGCTTACTAAGCCAGTTTTATGGAATGCAGATGAATGATGATGGCAGATAGGCTGGCTAGACAGGCCACGAAGGCACTTGTCATCTGTATCTTAAGTGTTGGGCCAGTGCTAGTTCGCCAGAAGATGGGGAACTACTTTTTCTTATAGACGGGGGAGAAAACTTTAGCTGCTTGAAGGAGAAGTAATCAACTAATGAACCTACCAAGACGAACGATCACGGTTGTGGTAGGTATATCCTCTAGTCAATATCTAGTACATAGACAAGCGTTCCGTCTTGGGTATAGTGGATCAACACTGCAGTTATTGCTGTGAGGAGAAGGTGGCAACTGCGAGACACTTACTTCTGGAATATATAATTTAGTGGTTCCACTCTGCTACTTTTTACAGCAGTGGTTAGTAGTGTTTAGAGCACACGCATAACAACACAAACGATTCAGGTTCAAGCCCTAACAGAGGACATGACGAAGAAACAAAATTTGATTGTGTTTTCGAATGTTTAAAAGGTTTCAATTTCCCTCCAGACAACTCCATCTAAAAAATAAAGAAAAAAACTCCCCTGACTCCCCTCCTGCATATCTTTGGTGGTGATGACAAACATCGGATGAATGATCATTAAAATACGCCACCTACTGTGAAAAAATTACAACGCTAAAGTAGAGATCACCACCTATTAGCAAGGATCTTCACCACTACTCAAAAATCAGATGAAGGAAGCTACAGCGGATTAATCATCTACTTGGCTTGAAAAAGATCAAATTGATTAAAGAAACTGAAACAAAGCAATGGATGCTTTGTGGAAAGCCAATATGCTTCCTAGAAGAGTGACGGAGAAAAAAAACGCAATATTCTCTTCAAATCTAACCTGTGGCTGTCTGTAAGAGATTTAACAGCAACTACTAACAACATACAAAGATCAAGCAACTTTATGGGAAAAAAGGTAGAAATCTATGGCCCACGTTAAATATGAAACGAACCAATCAACTGTTCAGACTAGACCGTCGAAGCATTTCCTCTGTTGTATTCATCCTCACGGTCCATTGGGTCATGGCTGAGCACTAACAAAGGCTGCACTTAACTGGCTGAGAAGAAGGAGACCGTATTCAACTGCCAGTGCACGGCGGAGACTTCTCACACTGGATTCTGCCTTACTCGCTGACTTATGGGAGCTATTGATCCTTGACATCAAGTTAATAGCCAGGTTCATCAGACTGTCAGGCTGGTTTTCTATCTAACCTTGAAAAGTGCTTCCGATTGGTGCCTTTGTTTGATTATATCAGTGTTGCCCAAGTTGGGCCAATGAGCGAATGCAACTGAGAAGGCATTCCAACCTATCAACTTTAGAACTGAGGGTGTCTATCAACGCAAGACTGTCCATGTAGTCCTTCAAATTCTCCAAAAACCGACAAAAAAATTGTTTTAATGTCACAAAAAAATCATTTTTTTAGTACTTTTTTTTATTAATAATTTGAAATGAACAATAATTTGAAATAGGCCTCCTCTTAACCTTATTTATTAAAATGTTAAAAATTATATTTTAATACGCTCTTATCCCTTTTATTGAAAACGTGTTAACTAATGAAGAAACTTTCTTTTGCAAGTAGATCCTTATCATATGGGTTTCAGAATAAAAAGGGTTTCAAAAATCCCTTTTTCTTAACAAATACTTTTAATAACAAAAATCAAAAAAAATATTTTTTACATGTTTTTATTAAAAAATAAACACACAAGGATTAGAGAAAACCCCAAATGCCGATTTAAGTTTATCAGCAGGAAAAAGTACAAAAACTTCTGTAAAATTCTTAACAAAAACTTTTGTTATACTCCAGTCCCTTAACAAACAAACAGCAAAAAAAATACCAAAAAAAAAAACAACCAAACCACTTAAACAATAACAAGAAAAACGTTTGTAACAAATAAAGAGGAAAATATGAGTAGATTTTGATAAGAGGCAGTGTGTGTGTGTTTGAGAGAGAAATTCCTTTTCAAAACAAATAAAAGCATATGAAACCACTACTAAAAGAAGATTTATGACACAACACTTTTGTTTGTGTACCAAGTTTTACTTGCAAAAAAAGTAACGGAAAAAAGTAACCAAAAAAAAAAGAGAGAGAGAAAAAGAAACATAAGAAGATTTATTTGTAATTCACCACACACCCAAACACAAATACTTACTCATAAAAGTAATACGAAACCACACACATATGAAAAATGTAACTTTTTTTGCCATGAAAGTTACTGTGAGTTGTCTGCTGAATGGAGAGACGGAGGAGGGACAGAAAGTAATATGTTTAAAGACCACAAATTCTTAGACAAACAGTTACAATTTCATAAGTAGACAGGCAGACAAACAGACACAAACAAATAACCATTTGTGTAGCAAATATGTAATGAAATATCTACGCGTCCTTCTCTCACTCAGCCCGGATATGTTAAGAGGAAATTATTAGAGAAACACTTGCAATCATTAAACAAAAAAATATTTTCAACAAAATTTATGCCCTTTTTGAGATAAGGACTCTTATTAATAATAATACTAATATCTACTCCTAATGCCGTATTAATTTACTCTCTAAATACAACAACAACAACAACAGCAACAGCAACTGAAATGATATCATAAAGAAAATGTATAAACTAGTAGGGAGTTTTGTTGTTTTTTTATTTAAAAATATGTTTTAAGTTATTTATTAAACAATACTTGGGTACTTTTTTAAAAGTAATTTAGTACTTTTTAAAATATTCGTTATAACGTTAAACGTTATAATTTTATCTGAAAGATAATAACATACATATTACGAGTATATAAGACGAAATTTCTCTAGTTTTTGGCTACAAAAGTAATTTGGTACTTTTTTTAAAAGGCTTAAGTACTATTTTACACGAAATAAACAACGGACTTTAGTAAAATTATATACACAAAATAGTGCTCTTAGCTAAAAGTACTTTTTAAAAAAGTAATTTGATACTTTTATAAAAATACCTTAATTTAATACCAATTTTAGGTAACTTAATAACTTAGATAAATAAAATTATATTCTTAATTATTATAAATAATACCTTTAGCCGAAAAAACTTTGGTACTTTTTTCTAAAAATAAATTGTTACTTTTTGTAAAAATCTTGGGTAAGCTGTTAGAATTATCTGAATAATATCTTTAATATTTTTTAACCGAACTTAGTAAGTTATATTTACTAAGTTATATTTACTAAGTAAGTAAGTAAGTTATATTTACTAAGTTCAGGAAAGTTACTACTTTAAAGCGAAAGTACCTGTGTTCCCTTTTCTAAAAGTAATTTGGTATTTTTTAAAAGTTCTTTGGTACTTCAACTTAATAATGTTGGTTAGTTAAACTAAATATGAAAGATAATAGTTGCAGCTGAAAGTACTTTGGTGCTTTTTTGTATTGTACCGTAGTACTTTTTTAAGTACTAAATACCTATTTAAGCTGAGTAAAAGTAAAAACTTTAAAGCCCAAATATTAAGTACTCTTCTTTAAGGCTTTTAATACTTTTTAAAATATGCTTTGGTATTTTTTGATAATACTTGACAATTTAAGATGGTAAAAATTAAATTGGAAGACGTTAACTTTAGCCTACAGTACTTTTGTACTTTTTTAAAAGTACTTAAATACTATTTTGAAAGTACTGTGATATATGGCTATTGACCTAAGAATGCCGAGATTTACAAGATACCTGTATTTAATATTGTGAGACTTGGTGGCGTTCCACTCTCTCTCTCTCTCTCTCTCTCTCTCTCTCTGTCCACAAAGGTGAAGATTCTGGGTGTTACTCTGGATGGAGAACATAAAAGATAGGATGAAAAAGGCGACCATAGCACAATAGTAGGCCGTTGGCAAGATATAGGGGCTGAAGCCTAGTTTACGGTGCTTATATTTGGTGCACGGTGACAGGGTGCGCATGTAAGCAGCTGTCCTGATCACCAGTGCACTCTGGTTCACTCCAACCAAAAACTTATTTGCTATACTTAAATGGCTCTACATCGATCTTCTTCTGAAGCAGAGGGATAAGCTGGTAGCAGTATGGCCAAATGTACTTAACTCCTGGCCTAATTTGGACTATGGACACGCTGCGATTATTGGGGAACAGAAACATCTTCGGATCGTTCCCTCATAACTTTCTCGATAGGATATTTGACATCGAAATACCCACGAGAGAATTCTGGTCTGACAAACAGGAGTTTCCTCAAAATGCTCTTGAGGTCCATACCGATGGCTCTAAAATCCAGGGCAGAGTGGTTTGTTGTATATTCATAAAGAATTCTGACACTAGACTATCATCTAGGTTACCTAACGAGTGCAGTGTATTTCAAGTGGAAGTCATGGCTATACTGAGGGCCGTGGAATGCTTGTTAAATGGCGGGCTTTTCCCCAGAATATTCTGATCTATTCGGACAGTCGGGCTGCGATTAGGTCCCTTGTGAGAGTCACACTGACGTCTATCCTAGTCCATGAATGCCGTAGGTTTCTCGTGGAAAGTTCGGCTTATATGGGTTCCAGGACACAGGGATATCGTCGAGAATTGCCTTGTTGGCGAACTGCCCATGGCGGGTACAAAGCTCGATATTTTCTACCGAGGGCATATCATTGATGTCCCGATTAACTCGGTTAAGCTGGATATTCACCGGTCAGTGTATGGCGATGCTCAATCTTTTTGGCGGCACAAGCGGTTCAGGCCCTGCTGAACCGAGCTCGATGAAAAGAGGACTAAATATCTTCTCTACCTAAGTCGCATGGCCGTCCATCGCATAATTCCGGTCCTATCAAATTGAAAAGCATGCTGATTAATTTGGCATCCCCTCGCATGACTTTAGCAGGAGTTGTAGTTCTGAAGAGGAGGAGAAGACTGCCTCTCAATTTATATTTTAGTGTCTGGCCCTTGCTACCAGATGACGAAAGTTTTTGGTCTCCTATTTCTTGCCATCTATGACTGAACTTTCCAGAATGGAGGCGAGATTTATTTTAGAGTCAAAATGGTTTCCTATTCCTGTTTGATCTATATGTTAGCATCTATGCTATGCTTGACTCCTTCCCTCTAGAAGATTCCACCACCCTATCTTACATGGGCTGTGGTATATAGCTAGAGGGTTCTAAGATTAGACTTTATTATAGGCTGCCTGACTACTGCAGTGCATTTCAATCAGAGGTCATGACTATACTGAAGGCTGTACAATGTTTGTTGAGTGTCAGCAGTGTACCTGAAAATTTTCTGATTTACTCTCAAAGTCAACCTGGGAGCATCACGTTGACGTCTATTCACATCTTGAATGTCGCAAGTTTCTGAAGAAAATTTTAGATCATTTCAGGGTTACTTTTATATGGGTTCTACGATAACTGGCTAGGGTGGGTACAGAGCTCGTACTTTACGAACTGGAACAAGTTGAATATCATATAGTTGATGTCTAAGAAGGTTCAATTTCATTGACAGCATGCAGTATCGCTAGTCTAAGCAGAACCGGCTGGATAAGAAGAGGACTAAATGCCTCCTTTCCTTAAATCGCATAACCATCCATCGTACTAATGCTGTTTTCTCTCGGACCGTTGCCTCATTTGGCATTTCCTTGTCTGGTTTTTGCAGAAATTGTAGGTGTTAGGAGGAGAAAAAGGCTGTTTTTCTCTTCATGTGTCAGTGCCTGGCCTCTCATTTTTAGTCATCTTTAACTGAACTCTCCAAAATAAAGGTTATTGCAATAGAGATCCTTTTAGAGCCAAAATGGTTTCCTACAAAGACTGTTTGATTACCGGATCAAATATGCTTGGGATATTCAATACCTGGAGTATTACAATTGGCAAAACCTCTTGCCTAGGTGTGGCTTTACCTTTCAAGGACGGTCCGCCACCAAAACTAACCACTTCGACTTTCAAAAAAAAGTTATTGTTTTGCTTTTTGGGATCGATTCAAAAAATTCTTATTTAAAAGAGCAAAAAAGTGATGATCAATCAGGATCAATCATTAAGCGACTGAGGTTCTTGGCCTCTCATTTTTTATCACCTTTCACTGATCTCACCAAAATAAAGGTTATCCTAGAGACGATCTTTATTTTGCAATTTAAACGGTTTTCTGTGGAGACTGCTTGTGTTAGTTCCTATGCTAATGGTATTACAACTTAGAGAACCTTTGGTCTTCCTTGGAAGAGATTCTGCCGCCCAACCTAAGACAAAAATTGTGGATTTTTAAGTTTTTTTTTTATTTTGTAATTTTAATTAAATTTTGAAATTAAAAAGAATACAAACAAAAAATATAAGAATTTTTTTACAAAAACACACAAAGTTGTCACAGAATACTCTGCTTTAATGGTACAAAGGATTACTAGTGTTAATGATTTTCCATTTACAAAGCAGCATATGATTGAAAGTGAAATGAAAAGAAATTAATTAAATTCAATTTAATTAACTTTTTTAATTAGTTAAGTAATTAAAATTTGTATAAAAATGTCAAACACAAATTAAAAATATTGAAGTGAGAGTTAAAAGTGCGTGTGGTGTATACGTGAGAGTGTAACGTAAGATAACGGTTAATAAAATGGCACGCAGTTTGAATTCGTTTTCTAATAAAAATGCTGACAATGAACAGGTGAGTTGGAAACATTTTATTTTTTTTTTTATATTTAATTTCTTTATTTTTTATATTACTTTTTTACTTTTTTTTCAAAAAACCTTTTATTTTTGAATAGTTGATTAGCTTAGCGAATTTGTACACATTTTTGGTTGATCAGCGTCTTCGTATATCTTGCAGAACTCACGTTAACATACGTTTGGCTTAGACAAGACAAGTAATGGCTTCACTTTGCTTGCTTTACAGCAACAATTTTTTTTATAAATGTTGTTGGAAATAATATAACACAGAATGTGTTTTTCTATAGAGAGCCAGTAGATGATCTTCTTTCTACAAATCGTTGATATTCAGTTAAGTGTGAGATTTGTGGGTGGCAATCCCGAAATACTCATATAGCAGTCAGGAGCTTTTCGTACGACTTTTGTCCCCGATCAGCTCACACGTATTCTTACGCTCTTGCTTTTAGTCGTCAATAAGACAGCGACGAATGCATATGTATAATGAATGTACGCGAATTTATAGATAAATAAATTAAAGAAGTTTCTTACGCTCTCGCTCAGTGCCAAGTGCACATGTGCAGCGGATTTATGTTAATTTTAAAAAAAAAATTTTAAACATAAACTTTATTCTCTCTGAGAGAGTAAATTCCATATTCTCATTAACACACTACATTTGACTTTTGCATATCACTGTCATATAGCATAACTAAAGTTCAGTCATGAGCTTTTTATAGGACTTTTGTCAACTTACACATATTTTTACGCTGTTGCTTTTAGTCGTCAATGAGATAGCGACGGATGCACATGTATGGTGAATGTACATGCATTTTTTTAAGGCACAGACAAATAATTTAAAGAAGTTTCTTAGGCTCTTGCTTTTAGTTGTCACTGAAACAGAGCCAAGTGCACATGTGCAGCTGACTTATGTATATTTTTTTACATTTTCTTTAAACATCAACTTTACTCTCTCTGAGAGAATAATTTCCATGTTCTCACTAACACGACTACATTTTAACTTTTCAACATCACTGTCATATAGCATAACTATAGTTCAGTCATGATCTTTTCGTAAGACTTTTGTCCCCGATCAACTCACACATATTCTTAAGCTCCTGCTTTTAGTCGTCAATGAGACAGTGACGAATGCACATGTATTTTGGATGTACGCGAATTTTTCTAAGGCATAGACAAATAGTTTAAAGAAGTTTCTTACGCTCTTGCTTTCAGTTGTCACTGAAACAGAGCCTAGTGCACATGTGCAGCGGATTTCCATGTTCTTACTAACACAACTACATTTTAACTTTTGCACATTACTGTCCTATAGCATAACTATTGTTAATAATTGCTTATTAGTTTCATATAAAAAACTTTTCTCTTTTACAAATATATTATTGAAATATAGGGCAACATTAAAACAGCCATGTTTGATTATAACTTTCTTTATTATAGTTGTTATTGTTGTTAGTATACCAGTTCACTTATTATAACAACTTATGAGCCTGAAGCCTACCCACATACTTTTGTACTTGTGTATTAACACTGAGATTTTTCGATATGCGTGTAAGTGTGTGTGAGTGCAAAAAGAACAAAGTTTCTCCTGAAGATTTTTCTGCTCTTTTCTCTATTTTACTTTTATAACTGCATGCGAGTGTACATGTATGGCATATAAAACGTAATCAAATGAAATAGTAGACTGCAGAAGGGGCAGGGGGGAAGGTATAACTTGTTTATATGTGTGTTTAACTAAATGTATTTTATATGTTTTCATATTCCCTGCCTGTTTTTTTCTAATTTACAAACTCGGTATGTTCCAAAGCAAGGGTGGCCAGAGAGACAACTACATTTGTAAACAGTGAAGAGATATGGAATTTTCGTTCGGTATGAAAAAACAGTTTTTTGAAATTATTTTTTTTGCCTGGGATTTTATGTAAATACGGAGATATCCATATTATATATCCCGTGATATCCGACAAGTCGCTCGGCTATATTTCTATTGCTCCTTCATGCGTATAAGAAATGTAAATCGTTTAATATTGAGCGAAGTTATAAGCTTATAACTTGCATGGAGGCAAAAAAAGCGGTTTTTTATTTTTGTCCTCCAGTGTAATCGAGTTGGCATTGGTACTAAAATAAAAACCGGATACAAAGGTATATACAAAAGTTAGAAATAGGGAAATATTTATGGGCGTATCACCTCTGTTAGGGGAGTACTACGGTAGTTTTTGAAGTTAAACTGTATCAAGAAAGTAACATCGTATTAATTTTCCCAACACTGCTTGTAGTTGGAAATTTTTAGCAGTAGTAGTAGTAAATTTTTGCAGCAACGCAAATAAAAAATTTTAATGCATAAAGCGACATACGTCTAATTTCATCAAAAGCCATCACATAACTGAATGAAATTCTTGTTTATTTGTTATTCTCTGTTGAATATCTTCATTTTCGTTCGGTTGTTAATTTATGTATGTATACGGCAGGGTAACCCTGCAAATAATATTTGGTGACGTAGTCCAATATTAACGAAATGGACTACTTACAAATATGGTCCAATGTAATGCTGACAAGGACCATGTTATTGACAAACAATAGCTTATTGCTTTAAGACAAGTGTTCGTATTTAATGTTCGTATACAATCTCGTTGGCGCATTTGAGCGACATTGTCACTATGATACCCGCTTAAAGTCGAAATTTGTATAAAATTTTCATAAATGAAAAATTTCATTGATGAGTCATCGCGACAATGACACAATCAAAGGGAATTATATATGACAACGTCATTGTATGTCACCATACTAAAGAAAGCTGAAATTTAGCAACATTGTCTGTTATGTGTAGACTACATTCTGAAATTTTGTGACATTGTCTATTATGAGTCGACTTTATGCTGAATGATGTAAAATTTTTTTCTGCTACACCTCTCTGTTAACGAATAAAGCACTAATGATTCCCAGTGATATTGTCTGTTAGGACTCACCAACAAATGGACGTCTACAGGATAAAATCAACTTGAAAAGTCATGTATGACACCAAAGTAAATTCATCGTCAGTCATCGATGTTTTACTACTTTCAGCGTTTGTCACGATGATTCACTAGGAATTTCGCCTCCGGGTTGTTGAAGGTAATAGTAGTATGTCTTCAATGAAATATTAGGCAGTGGCAACTCTGTCATTGATATGTTTATTTTGTTAGGAAATTTTGTGCATACATGAGTAAAATAAAATAAAACTGTTTTTAAACTACTGCTCTAGTGTGCTCCATGGAGTAGTTTTTAAACTACTCCTTTAGTGTGCACCATGGAGTAGTTTTTGGGTTGGTCCTAGGACATCGCAATATTAAACGGACCATGTTTTTTCATACATTTGGTCTAGTTTTGAACGTGTCCTACTCCTTTGTGGAGTACTCTTTACATGCATGTATGGAGTAATCGCATTATTTGTTGGGAAGGCAAACTAATATTAATACATTTTACAATTGTGGTAGTAATTTGAGAATCTCCCACTCACGCCACTTTGCATTGTTTATTTTTTGCTTGTTTTTTGCCTATGCGTGTGAGTACCTACGTGTGAAAATTAAAACCTAAATCTGGTATTCGTAACAAATAATTCTCCTGCACTTGAGTGCTTATCTGGCCATGTGTGTTGCAAACGCCTATGCTAGTGTTTGTGTTTGTGTGTCAGTCTGTTTCTTGCTTTTCTGTTACAGAAAAACAAAAACAATTTAAATGAAAATCTTTAGCCTACTTGGCATACAACCAAAAAAACAAAAAATTTTATATTTAAATAATAATAATATGAAGAAAAATTGTCTTCTTCCCTCTCTCTCTCTCTGTCTCTCTCTCCCACCCCCCCCATGAACTCATGGCATAAAGTCTCATAAGTCTCTCCTTTACACATGTAGACTGTAATACCACTTTGTATGCGATAAGATGCAATAATAAAATCACAGACAAACAAAAGAAGAAGAAAATGGCAAAAAAGAAAAAAACAAAGAAAAGGAAATAAAAGAAACAAAAATTGGAAGTAATTTCATTTTAAAAATGTTCATAGACTTTCTTAAGCCTTAAAACTGATAAATGCCATAAAAATAAAGATTTGCATAACGAAGTATACTTTGCTACTCTTCTTGTTAGCTAAGGAGGGGGGAGAGGGCGAGAGGGGGAGGTATGGCAGTTGTTACAAGAGTATAATAATATTTGAGAAAAGTATGAAATTGAAAGATAATTTTGAAAATTTTCTATTTACTTTTGTAAAATGAAGAGAAAATGGAATGACATTTTGACGGAGTTATGTGGTTAAGAGTTATTTCTTTTTTATAAATTTAATAATTTTTCTAATGACATTTAGCAAAATCATTATCTTAAAGGAAGTAAAGTAATTTAAACCATGATGTGATATTTTTACGAAAATGTAAATGCTGAAGACAAAATTCACCACATCAGGGACTTATTATGAGACTTTATTGGCTTGTGTCAAGGCTTAATAATTGTCTGTACTAATTAAGAGTGTTATCATCCGCATCTCTAACAGTGTTGCCAGTTCGAATTCTTTTTGTTGCTGAATTATAATAAGCCTTCACTTGACTCAACGTCGATAAATCGAAGATTCGTGCCTGTACTAGAACATCAATACTAATAATGAAATACTATGAAAAGATGGCGCCTTGAAAAGTTATAGTTCAGTAAATATAAAAAAGAGACAAACTGTAAAATAACAACAAAGTGGAGTTTAATTTTATTTTAGCGCAATATAAACGAACTCAAACGTTTAAAAAAGCTTAAAACGTAAGAATGTGATACTTTCTCTCTCTATATCACAATGTTTTATGATTAACGCTGAGACTCTTTTAAGAAAACTTGCATTTATGGACTTTTAGACTATTATTAGTGCTGTTGAAGCGCAGCAACACCAAAATAAATCCACTTATGCGAAAGGCAAGTGCAAATCGAAACTTACTGCCTTTGGTGTTGGTAGTCACTTCCCTCGATTTATATCGAGCTTTCTCAGAGATCGTTCTATAAGAGTGGTTATTCAGGGCACCGCAAGACTCTGTTCTTTATCCAACTCTATTCTTTATATTTCTTAATGACTTTCTTCTTCGCACTCCCAATTCTATCACTCTTTCGCAAACGACAGCAACATTTGTCACTCGTACTTTTTTGATCATAGGCCGAGCCTTCAAGAGATTGGGGCGAAAAAGCGGAATATGAATGACACACTCACAAGCGACTTGGAAAAAATCACCGAGTGGGATCGCGCGAAGACCCAAAGTTGTGTTCTGACACACAGACGTGGTGGTGTGGTGTTGTCTGTAACTATGGGCAATATAGATATTGAGGAGTCAAATGCTCTTGATGTTCTGGGCATGAGGATTCATTGTGATGTTCGTTGGAACGATCACATTTTCCGAGTCCGAAAGAAGCATTCAAGTGTCTCGGTTTTTTAAGACAAGACAAGCTGCAAAAAATACTCACTCCATCTAATATTTACAAGACCTATATCCGACCCAATATGAAATACAACTCTCATGTATGAGCCGGTGCTTCAAAATCTCTTTGCAGCTTCTCGACCGCTTACAAAAGAGGGCGAAGGTGCTTATTAATGACGGTAGGGTAGCCAACTCTATTAATTCGTTAGAGCATCGTCGCAATGTGGCGTTTGTTTCATTGCTCTATCGCGACTATAACGAAATGCGTTCTGACAAAATTAAGGAACCAATTCCTAGTAATCATATACTATTGCGTAGTACTCGTTTTTCCCGTAGAGCTCATGCCTTTGCAGTTGATTGTCCAACGAATCGCATAACGCATTATTCGCTCTTCAATCGCACTCTTCGTTGATGGAATAGTCTTCCAGCGAAAGTTTTTCCT
This sequence comes from Wohlfahrtia magnifica, assembly GCA_023159175.1. Taxonomy (NCBI): domain Eukaryota; kingdom Metazoa; phylum Arthropoda; class Insecta; order Diptera; family Sarcophagidae; genus Wohlfahrtia; species Wohlfahrtia magnifica. Next base: position 1,632,077 of record JAKWBJ010000044.1, on the reverse strand, counting down.
GTCACTGACGATATGGGTAAATTCAAATCAAATGTACATAAACACAACTCCCTCTATCCTTCTCCCCATAACCTATTTTCAAAGAGTAGGGCTCATACCCTGAGTGCAGGTCTTAAGTTAAAAACAAAAAACTAATATGACCTGCTTAAATTCAACCTTAAATACCATTTGTAGTGTATTTCTGCTTAAGAGATCGTGTGATACACCCATCACAACAACTAAGCATCAGTTCTACGTGAATTTCAAAAAGTAAACCTATTTTTTAACCCCCGTAACTCGTGACTTAACAGAGGCAAGTTAAAAGCTTTACCACAATCTGTAAGGCAGATACAATGAAAACTAAAATGTATTTTTCAAGTTTTTAGGGAAATCGAACGCTTTGTGCAGCAACATGCAATCTTTCTTTAAAGATAGAGCCCTATAAGGTGAAGTTGGTGTTAAATTCAGTATTTGGGAACATAAAGTTAGGTTAGGTAGGAAAGGCCATGCCGAAACACCCCAGCCAGAGACCACAGAGGCTCATTGTAGAAAACCTTCCCCAGAAAAGAAGATGAAATAAAAGAAGAAGACAGAAAAAGGAAGGAAATAGAGCAGAAAAGAATTAAGGAGAAAGGAAATTAAAAGAATACAAAAAGGAAAAGTATTCAACAACAAACGCCCAAATAGACAACCGGGCATCACCTCGTGAGCCAACCGTAGTCTAAAAAATAACACTCCAGATCACATACCACAGCTGACGCTACCTCTTCCAGGCCATTGAAAAAGCTCTGGCCCAACAGCCTGAGCCTGGCATTGGCAGAGAATATGTTTCACAGTCTCTGGCCAGCCCTTATCATGGCAAACTCGGCAGAAATTATGGGTGCCTGCTTCCCATAACACCGTCTTTGCACTTAGAGCGCAATACCCAGTTATAAGACCTATCAGAACTCTAAGAGATTTCATCCTCAGATTTAGGACCCACTTTGGGTCAAAGCAGCCATTCTACTACGGTGCCAGCTATCTATTATGCTCAAAAAGAAACCAAGCGTTGGTCTAACAGATGCAGGCTAACGTGCCCCGAAACCCAGTATAGCTGAATGCTACAAACATCCAGGAATAACGCGAGGGTTCTTCTGCGCAATGCAACTTGCTTTAAGCTGATATGGCACGCTATTCTCTCTAGCGGAAAGTCACGAATACTCACGGCTGTCCTAAGAACAACAAAGACCTCAGTCTGGAAAACACTACACTCGTTCGGGAGTCTAAAGGATAGCTTGATTTCGCTGTCCGCAAAGCAGACGCCTGCACCCGCGCCTTCCTCGCTCTGAGAGCCATCTTTGAACATAGCATGGCCATTCCGTCATCTTTAAACACCTTGCGAAGGCTCTCTGTCCGAAAAAACTGCCGAATAGTTTCCGCTGAAACCGCATTCCCTGACCCCGTAGTGCGGTTCACCAGCCACTCTAAATGAACTGAATGCCAAAATCCAGGCTTTCTTCCCGTATCCTCAAAAAGCTCCTAGCAGCTCTTCTCTTTACCGCAGCCTCTAGAGAGGTTAGGCCTAGAATAATATCCAGCGCTGCCTGAGGAATACTACTGAAAACACCGGATATGTCCAGAGCGGCACAACTGTGCACCTTACCCAGAAACTTCCTTCGACTGATATTTTCCAGAGTTCTCCACCATGCAATACAGCCATAAGTAAGGACAATTATAACTAAAGCGCCATAGATGAACTCCACCATCACTGGGCGAAGACCCCATCTCTTACTAATAGAACTTCTAACAGCATAGTAAGCGTTGTAACCTTTGTTCATCAAAAAGATGTTTTGTCTCCAATGAAGTTTCCTATCAAGGAAATTTTCTAAAAACTTGACACCATCAGATAATCTTAACTCAATCCAATTTAATCTCATTCCTGGGTAATTTAAACCTCATGAATTTATATAGTATTTCCTGCAGAAGATATATAGCTGAGTAACGAAAGGATTGATGTTAAAACCTCTGACAGTCCCACAGCCATGAAGAAAGTTTGCCAAACTGCAAACCACTTTCCTATCTTCATTCTCAAACCGCCTGAGGAAGCCAATCACTCAACGCGTACCTCAACAAGTTCCGAGCGAACAATCCTACCCTTGAGCACGATGATTATCCATTCAACGACGTTTTGAGAATTAAATTTAAATTTTTTTTTCTTTTTTCATTATGTTCAGTATTAAAGGGAATCGAATAATTTTTTTTTTGTTTAATTTTTTTTTTTTTTTTTTTGTTCAAAATTTCTTTCAAATTTATCTTCAAATTTCCGTTTCCTTTTTTTGTTTCGTATTTATTTTTCAATTTTTCAAAAATCCCTTTAATTAAAATACAAACATAAGCAGCTGCTGCAACCAGAAAAAATGGAAAGAAAAATCATTTCAAATAAATTTCTTTGTATTTGTATCTCTCTTTGTATATGTATTATCCCATCTCTGGTTTGTTTACTGATGTAATGGCCTGAAAATGACGCTTTTTATAAACAACGTTGGTATTGCTTTTATTTGATTATATTTTGCAACAACAAAAACCAACAAAAAAAAATTGAATTACAAATAGTATTATCCTGCCACACATCAGCAACAACTACAAACAGAACAGCAGACAATACAACAATGTAATCTACACAAAGGTAAACAACAACAACAGCAGCATCAGCATCAGCATCAACAGCAACATGTACATTTTCAACAGCCGTATCACAATCAACATCAATATCATCATCAACACCAACATCAACAGCCTCAAATGAGGACAGATTTAATGGCACAAACACAACAACAGCAGCAACAGCAGCAACAGCAGCAGCAGCAGCAGCAGCATTATCAACATCAGCATCAGCATCAACATCAAAATCATCATCCACATCACCATCAACAACAATATCAAAATATTGGAATATGGCTGCCACAAAATACAACGACCAGACCAACAACACCCACAACAATGAACAAAAAAATTATTGATGATTTGCCTCAACACCACCACCAGCAAGAGCAGCTACAGCAACAAAATTATGCACAAACTAACCATCTTCTACATAATCATCAATATCAACATCATCACCAACAACAACAGCAATCACAGCAACAATCATCAAATTATTGCTTAAAACGTCTTGATCCAAATACAATGGCTAATGGCCACAACAATTCCAGGCTTCTTGAAGAGGATTTGCTGGATACAGGAGATTTCGTTATTGGCAAGACATTCATAACACCTCCCGATATACCCTCGCCACCACCGCAACCAGTACTAAGTGACAACAAGAGATTTTCCAGCGGCCATAAAATGACAACAACTAATAATAACACCACAACAGCAGGAGCGACAGCAGCATCAATAGGAGGCACAACAGCGGCTGCCTCTTCAACAAAATTACACTGTCAGTGTAGTAATAAAAATCTTCTTCAATATTCAAATCATACAACTTTGCCGCCCCCGCAGCCACACAATAATCACTGTCATCTACACCAGCAGCAGCAAGCAATACAGGCCCAAGCACAATTACAACCACAGCCACAGCACCACCAAAACCAACATCAACACCAACAGCAGCATAGCAACGAAGAGTCTTTAATTTCAACAAAAGCTTCTTCAGCCTTAAAGTCTCATCAGCAACAGCAACTACTACAACAAGAACAACAGCATCATCATACTTACCTACAACAACAACAGCAGCAGCAACAACAACAACAATACCATCAATATCATCATCATCATCGTAAAATGGATGTTTTTGCTGCCGCCGGTATTGATGATGATGACAACGATACCAGTCCCAGTATAAAGGTAAAATGCAAAAAAGCACACATACACACACACACATTTATAATAAATAAATAAATAACAACAAAAAAGTCTTAAATGACTGTCTTTTTTTTTCTTCTTAAATAAAAGTCTTAACAAGACTATAGTATTTCACCACCCAACCACTAAAGAATAGTACCTGGCCGTAAAGAAAACGAATTGATGGGTTAAAAAAAATTTATAAAAATTTGCACAAAAAAAAACGTATAATGACATGTCATGTCATAAAATGACATTTATCATATAAGGCTTTGTTATAATTTCAAAGAATACTGAAAGGATAAGTCAAAAACAGCGATAGAACGTATTTGTACAAATATTTCAAGTCAAAAATTATAAAGCTATGTCATGTCATATGACATGACAAGTCCAGACATATAGTATGTATAAACATATGACATACCTAAAAAAGCGAATAATTGTAAAATAATAAAAATAAATATATTAAATGTGACATTATGAAATGACATGTCATACAGAATAGTAGTCGTTTAAATAATTTTGTTATAACATAAATAATGTTATACTTGTAACATAGCAAAACATAACATTATGTTTGATTGCTTTTTTATTTTATTGCGAATTTTTTAAAAAATCAAAAATAATGCATAATTGTTTAATATTTACCTCTTAACAAAATTATGTTTTAACATAGCAGAACATGTTTTGCCATAGCTATTTTATGTAAGATATTGTATTTGAAATTTTTGTAAAATATTAATTATATGAGTATAACATAAGTAAAAAAATAATTATGTTATAACATAGTATAACATAATTATTATGTTATAACATAGTAACACATAACATAATTATTATTAAAAAATAATTTTTTATGTTTTTTTTTTCTTGTAAAAAACAACCAAATATCTTAAAGGACTTGCATTGTGATTAAAACTGAATTTGTCGAAAAAATATGTGTTTTGAAGCCAATTTACTTCCTAACCTCAAATTTGCTCACGCTTTATATATATACAAACGCCTAATAAGAATATTTACGATCATTCACTTATGACAAATTTCCGAAAAAAAATGTTCATATATTTGCATGGAAGATCAAAAGAAAAAAATTTTCTACAAAAATATGGGGGAAATCCCCAAAATTAGGCAGTAAATAATAAGCCAGTCGGAGTTTACACGTTTTCATTGGCATTTGATTTTTTGAAGTGTGTACACTTCTACAAGCTTTAATAATGGAGGACTGTGACGAAAATTTAAAGAAAATAAAAAAGGAGTATACAATGCGCTCAGAAAAACTGAAAAGCCGAAAACTTAAATAAGCAAAAGTGCGTTTTTTCACAGCCTCATAACAGTACACCAATTCATATAAATACCGAAGAGAAAAGTGCTCGCGCTGAATTATTCATGGATTTTGCCATAGAAGACTGTTGTCTTTTCAGTAGCGTTGAAGACTCCGGTTTTCGTAAATCAATTCAAAAGTGTCTACATAGTGGTGGTAAAAATGTTGACTAAGACAGCTTTACCCATAGAAAAGATATAAACCCACACATACAGAATCTTATTACGAATAATGAGGCTGAAGCTACAAATGATATGTGTAGCGATGATTTCATTCAGAGAAATTTCTTGTATGACAATTTACACTTCCAAGTGAATTTCGAATGATATGTCTAATAAAGTGTCCCCCATCTAACGTTTTTTTTTTTAACTAGTGCTTATTTCATGAATGGTAGCACTTAGCTCATGTCTGATTTGACAGATAATTAGTTTTATCCTTCCGCTGAACGAATAGGGTTGTGTATACGCTTGAACAACGCTGGGAATTTTGCCGATTTTGCCAAAAAAAAAAAAAAATCATCTTTTCAGATGAAGCCCATTTTGAGCTTGGAGGGTATGTAAACAAACAAAATTGTCGCATTTGGGGCACAGAAAATCCGCACGCATACATTGAAAAGCCAATACACCCAAGACGAGTCACTGTTTGGTGCGGATTTTGGTCCAGAGGCATAATTGGGCCATTTTTCTTCGAAAATGAGCAAGGAGTGGCCGTTACAGTCAATGGCCATCGTTATCGGGCCATGTTGAACGAATTTTTGTTCACAAAAATTGAAGAAGAGGATATTAGCAACATTTGCTTTTAAGAGTGCCACACAGCCGAAACTACACTCGATGTTTTGCGCCCTGTTTTTGAAGATCGCATTATCAGCCGCAAAGCTGATGTTTGGCCACCTCGGAGCTGCGATTTGACACCATTGGACTATTGTTTGTGTGGTGCCGTCAAAGATAAGTGCTACGCCAATAAGCCAAAGACAATTGACACTTTGAGGCCATTGGTGAAATACAGCTGCACACAATCGATAATGTGCTTAAGAATTGGACCGATCGTGTAGGCTACTGCATGGCCAGCCGAGGCAGCCATTTGAATGAAATTATTTTCCGTTATTAACCGGAAGGATTGTACTTTCAAATAAGAAAAGAAATTAGAGAAAATATTTGTTTGGCGAACCCATTATATCACAGCGTTTTCAAAAGGTTTCATTCGTAGAAACATACTCTAAGTATACTCTGTGTATACTCGAGTAGAAAAATATCCATGCTCATAAACACTTTAGACTTATCAGTGCGGCTATGACAGGTACTTCACGCTACTCCTACTTTGAGTTAGTTAAGTTGCTCTGGCTTTGAATATGTGTTGTGTATGGGTATCGTTTGATTTTCAATTTTACTCACTCATACATCTCTGGCCACCAATACTTTAAAAGTACACAAGACCATACTTTTATGTCATTCTCTGTTTTTGGCTAACGCGTGGTAAGTACATCTACCTTTAAAAGGGCCTCATATATATATGTATACTGTTACGTTTCTACCTTTTTAAAAACGTGTTTTTATGAGTTCGTAGATTGTAGTTAAAATAAAATAAATTTTATTTTTGGTTTTAATTAAAAATCCTTTATTCAACACAGTTATGTGCACCACTGCTTATAATCTTTCTACAGGCAAAAACAATTTTTATGCTTAATTACTCTGTCTATTTACAACTTTGTAAACAACAACAATTACTCGACAGATCTTTCTTCCTAAAGATCTTCCAACCCGATCGTAGTTATAACTTAGGTTCGATGACACTTAACTCTCTTTACTGGTTTTTTTCTACTTCACGATTCACTTCACAGGTTTACTCCTTATAAACTCTCTTCACACAGACTGCACTCACTGGGTGGAGTAACTTACTGCCATCCCTAAATAAGAGCGGCAAGCGGAATGTTTTTTGCCGCTTAGATTTTACGCTCTGCGGCCATACCTAAATAAAAGCAGCAAACTTACGTCAAAACGATAAAAACAGGGTTTTTAAACATTTTTACAACCCTGTTCATTTTGACAAGTACATTATATCTTCGTTGTGTGACTCTTATTTAGGGATGGCAATTAAACTCTGTACTCGCTGAGTTTACGACACATAAACTGATTGCTGTTCGCATCGATGTGCTTTTTCTATGGCTGAGTAAACAACACATCGAAAGCTCTAGAACCTCTCGATATTTCAGGTAGATTCCATTTCTTTCAATTAATTTCTTTTTAGTTCTTTTGTAGCCATGCGTATGTGAACATCTACCTCTTTCAGTTCTTAGTATTTGTTGTTGCCGTGTTATTTATATTTACTTTATCTCTGCTAATGGTTGTTGTTGTAGATTTGGTTATTTGTAAACAGCACGTATAGAGTTGTTCTTGCAACGCTGTGGTGTCCAACCTTATTTTCGTAACACTACTATAGGTATAACAAATTATTATTTTACTGTGGTGTCCAACCTTATTTTCGTAACAATACTATAGGTATCACAAATTGTTCTTTTACTGTGGTGTCCAACCTTATTTTCGTAACACTACTATAGGTATCACAAATTGTTATTTTACTGTGGTGTCCAACCTTATTTTCGTAACACTACTATAGGTATCACAAATTGTTATTTTACTGTGGTGTCCAACCTTATTTTCGTAACACTACTATAGGTATCACAAATTGTTATTTTACTGTGGTGTCCAACCTTATTTTCGTAACACTACTATAGGTATCACAAATTGTTATTTTACTGGGTGTCCAACCTTATTTTCGTAACACTACTATAAGTATAACAAATTGTTATTTTACTGTTAAAATTCTTTAAGTGCCTCTGACCAACTCTTCCTTCTATGACCTGAGTTTATTTTAATATTTTTTTACAATTTTTTATTACGTTTTGGAAATAAAAAAATTAATAAAAAAAAAATTATAATAAAGAGTGTAAATTTGTTGACATGTTGTAAACAACGTACTTTTCTTTTTTTTACTTTTTATTCTTTTACATTGTCGTTGTCTTCTTTGTTCACCATTTAATGTGACATCTATTGTCATTATGTACTGCTGCTGGTATTTAGTGTTGACACGATACGAGTGCAGTGGTAAGGGGAGGGGATGATAGCCAACATTAGACATGGGGTTACAAAAGTTTATTAATGTCAACATTTTTATGTCACATTTTTTTGTTTTTTTTTTTTCTTAGAAAAGAAAAATACAAAAAAGAAACCTTTTCTTACTACTGATGTCTACGAATTCCATGTTACATGCCTTGGCTAACATTTCTTTTTCATTTGTTTTTTGTTTCTTTTCAGGTACGTATGGACGGACTTCCGTTGATTTTTGGTCATTTGAAAAATGTCAAGGAATAGTAGATGTAAGTGTTTTTTTGTTTCTTTCTAATGAAACTGTTCTCCTTTAATAAGAAAATTAATTTTATTGTAAATTTATATTAAAAAATTGTTTCTATTGAAAGAAATTGAATGAAAAGCTTTCTTGTTAGAATATTGAAAAAAAAATTTCTGTAAAATTTTCTTAAATATCCTCTTGGCACAATGTCTTATATTAAAACCAAATTTTCTTAAGACTTCTCAAATATGTGGTTTCGAAGTAGTAAAGCCAACTTAGCTGAGAGAGCATGCTAGGCGGTTTGTGCCACCTACTTTTGCAGAAGAGCTTTAGATGCGAAATATGGTCTCAGTTATTCGCTGGATTTATTCAGCATTTATTGAACCAAATGGTCTTATGCTGACCTGCCCTCGATAAAGATTACAATGTCTGACTCCTTGATAAGGTGCTATGCTGAAAATCCAGACCACAGTTGCGTTACGTGCCACCCCCACAGAGCTTTTTTGTAATACTTGGATGGCTCCCTTCGGGTATACTTGTCAGGCAACTTGCCAAACTTGTAGCGATGAAACTGAACGTTATCATATTATTCCCTCGGCACACTCCTTCATTCGATGTGAGGTATCCGTGATACTGAGCTATATTGGTTATGCCTCATCTGGACCTGAACTGTATAACCTGTTTAAGGGAAGATTGGTCCTCTATCATTCGCAGCGATTCATTGAATGTCTAGACGTACAGTTCTAGACTAAAGCACAGAGTGGGCAACGGCATCAGATCACAGCTGCACTTTTACCCCCCTTACAAGGTTCTTTTATGATGCTTGGATGACTCATCTAGACCTTAATTGTATAACCTGTTTAGGGAAGATTGGGCCTCTGACTCTATCATCCACCGCGCTTCATTGCATATCTAGACGGAGAACAGGGTGGGCACTAAAATTTTTCGAGAGGCTCCACATTGGTGTTTCTATTCGCCTTCCGCACTACTGCAGGCCAAAGTAATCCGTGGTAATGACGCTTCTCCTATCTGTTCTGGTAGCCAGATGGCGATTTTCAACTCTCTGCTAATCAGGGACTGCCGTGATTCCTGTGTGGCACTATCCCAGCAGTTTTGTGTACATCTCGCTTGGGTTTCTGGTCCCAGGGATGTCTCAGACAACAGTGCTGCTGATAGGCTTACTAGGGATGGTACATTTCTTCCGTTTATTCACCTTAAGTTAGACTGGACATTAATTGAACGCTTAAGTGACTCTTGAATTATTGCCAGATTCGCCTATCCTATTAAAGCGTACCAACTAACTGTTCAAACTGACTTTTGTCGTGCTTGTGAATTGGCTGAGGAGAAGCAGGAGAGCGTGGTCTACTTTATCTGCCAGTGTCTGTTTTTCGCACTACGATTCATTAGACTGTCTTTTGGCTGGTTTTTGATCTTACTTAGGGAAATGCTTCTGTGTGATGCCTCTGTTTGATCGCCAGGACTTTGTTGAATAGAACGGAGACAAAGCGTTATTTGGTATCACAACTCGCTTAGCAAAGCTTCCACTCTCTTCTACCTTCCTACCTCTCAAATAGATGTTTATTTCAATGGTGACTTTTTCGCTGAACGTCAATCTCTTAGCACGCATTTCTCTCCATAAATTCAGAAGCAGTAAACGAAGTAGAGGGACGTTAAAGTGCTGATATTGATAACCGCTTGCAGAAACATGTCAATCTTTTGGCCGTCTGAGATCAATTTCGAAAATATCGAGATAAAGAAGCCCAAATGTTAGTGTATTGGTCACACTTTAGGAAAGAATCCGAATGATACACTGCTATTGCCTTAGATTGGAATCCACAGGGGAGCAGAAGACGTCCAGCTCATATATGGACCCGACAAATTTAGATTGAGTTGAATGGTTGCGACAAGAGTTGGAGAGAAGTGAAGGTGTTATCACAAAAGAGAAAGTTGTTTATGGAATTCATTGAAGCCCTATGCTCCTTTAAGTCTGTACGGAAGCTTTGAATGATATTTGTCAGTAATCCCTTTAACTTTTCTCGAAGTAACTGATATGAAAAACACCTCTTTCAACTCAAAAATTATAATCGCGACGTTGTCGGGCGACAGAGCCTAATTAGCTTTCTTTGGATACACATTTACTCAAAGCAACCCGCTTTTATGGTAGTTTTTGGGTTTTGTATGTATTACGTAATATGTCGTAAAACACATTACAATTTTTCTTTACCATCACTTAAGCCATAGGCACACCTGGCGCGAATACCAAGCAAAATGCAAAATGTGAATTGCCTACCTCAGTCACATCACGTTCATTTAATTTCCCAATCGGCTAATGTTATTCCATTAATTTTATTAATTTTATACATCGTGACGACCACTTTTGGGCGATCTAAGCGTTTCTTTTACCTCTTTTTAGTCTTTTATATCGTAAATTTAATAAAATTGAAAAATAAACGAATTTTTATTAAAACGAATACGAAATCATTATTTCCCCCAAATTAGACTTTTTAAAAACGTTGAAGAGGGTTACCGTTCAAGAAAACCAACTGTTGCTTCTTTTTCGCGTTTTTCTCTTTATTCCAACTCTTAAGCCATTAATGCCCCCCATGAAATTATAAGAGAGATTTTAGGGTTTTTCTAACACGTTGTCTTTAATTTTTTTTATACCCCACCGACAGTGTTTATTATTTATCACTGTTTGTTTGTTTTGCTCACGAGATTCGTTTTACATTGCAAAATGTAAAAATATTTGGCGCTTATTTTGTCGAGAGAGAGAGAAAGAAAAGCAAAAACAAAACCAAAGTAAGACTAAGAGAGTGTAAAAAGAACACAAAAACAATTGCTTGGTTAAAACACAAAAATAACTGTTTTGGAGTGTTGCTACAACGGGGGTAAAAGTGAACAAAAAGTACTTTTTGAGCAACAAGACAGAAAGTTTAAGAAATTACCAGAGCTGGATATAACGAAATATTATCCAAAGTTTAGAACATTAATTCAGTTCTCGTTACCTGTCATAAGCAGATCACAAGGTTCTTAAAAACTGGTAATAGTACGCCACGACTGTTATGTACTGGGCCTTAAGAATGAATGTAGCATTTTCTTTAATGCCAGTGTTCCCGTATGTAACTTTTGACGTTGCGACTGGCTGTCCCATAAGGGAAGAATATACGTTGCCCACAGTGAACCGTTGTGATACTACTACTGCTACAGATCATCTCCCGAAACCATTCGAAGCTCATGATAAGGTTTTTTTTACTTCAGTTTTCGACAGTTCTACAAACTCAGTCGCATGGAGGAAGCTCAGGTACCGTCTTCTCTTGCTACACCACGCCGGTTATGTGCCCAGTAAAAAAATCGTTTCCTCTTCATTCCTGTAACTTGTGCAAAAGTAATCAGTCGGGTTTTCCAGCCCTGACAAGAATACCCTGAATCCAATGTTCAGTGATGACCACAACAATGACGCTGAGTATGTTTCTTTGGAAGTTGAGCAGACTTTTTATCGCCTTTGCTGCGCTTCTTGCCCTTCTCCTATACTTCCTATACGATGTTGACGAATTTTAGTATCTCAATGTAAATCACGAAGCTGTAAGTTTTCAATAAGATTCCCAATATGGAATTTGCCCGTGAGTTCATTGGTTGCGCCAAAACTGTCCAGTTCATCAGCCCTACAGCGTTCCGGAATATCACCTGGTATCCAAATAATACAAATGTTGTTGTGCCCAACCATCTTGTTTAAAACTTTGCGGCAGTCCTTAACCGTTCCCGAGGTCTTCTTATGAAATACAAGATCCCTCAAAGCCGCTTGGCTATCCGAAAATATGCAGGGATCCTACCCTTTCCAAAATCATCAAAGACGCTACAGTGGTCTGGTACCCTTATTTAATGAGCCATATTCGCCGAAAATATATCTCCACCCACAGCACCATTTAGTTTGGAATCGTCCATAAATAACTGCTTCGAGGTGTTAAGGAGGTGCGTAAATCACCTATGGTATTCATTCCTTACCATCCGGTAACGGTTTCCTGAACTTCAATGAGTCAATGCTAACAACATATCAAACAGATAAAACGCCTATCTCATGCATTTTATTGTATTAACAACACTAAACTGTTTGTTGTCGAAAAGCAAAGGTAGTCGCGTAGTCGGTAGCCGTGTTGTTATTACTGTTTTTTGACAGCTTGTAGTCGATGGTCGGTAGCCTTGAATGTATTTATAGCATAAAAAGTACTTTTTTACTCACAACGACCCAACACCGTCTTTAACAATTGTAAATATTGCAAAAACAATCATGCTTACACTCTCTTTTTAATTTATACGTTTTTGTTTTTGTTATACAATATTTGTAGCACTTTGTTTTTAGTGATTATATTTGTTTTTGTTTTCACTTGTATTGCTTTTGCTAAGTACTTGTTTTCGTTAATAGCTGTTGTTGTTATTGTCTTGCAAACGAGTATAGAAATGCACTCCAGTTATTGTTATATTTTTTGTTTGTTTTTGTTTTTGTTTTTGTTTTCTTGTTATTATTATGCTTCGGTGTATAATGCTAATGTGATTGTTTTTGTTGTTTTGTTACTGTTTTTGCTTCTCTTGTGTTTGTGTTTTTGTTTTGTTTTTGTGGGGCTATGTGTGGGGCTATTGGCAAATTAAAATGTTTTTTTCTTCAACATTCAGTTGCCTATTGGTACTCGTATTGTATGGTCGTTCCTAACGTTGTTAAGTTATAACGCTATTTGGTTGTGTTAAAAATAATGTTTCGTGATTAATTTGTTTAAGAATTTTTTTGTTTATTTATTTTAACGATTAAAAACACCTATACGCTCTCTAATTACAATAAGTGTTTTATAAATTTTTTCGTGTTTCTCTTTTCCTTAAAACGGTACATTACCTTTTAATATACTTAGTGTTGTAAAGTATAGTGTAATTGTTGTAAAAGTGCTTGGAATGCGTAAACCGTTACAATAAACAAAAACAGAAACCAAACAAAACTAAACAAGTTTGAAGAAATAATAACAACCAAGGTAATAAAACGATGATTTAAAAGAAAATAAATAACGGTAAATAATTTTAATAAACTCTAATAAAATTAAATATTTAAAATTCCCAACAACATTACTGTCAGCCAACATTTCAATTTAAATTATTTTTAAGCGTTTTTATTTTTTATAAAAAAAAAAATAGGAATTAAATCCTTAGAGATGTGTATGCTAAATAGATGAATATGAGTATAATTTTGTGTCTCTCTGTGTGTGTATGTTTGTTTAATTCTCTCTAGAATAAGTTTATAAATAAATTTTTCTCGAGTGTAACAAAAATGTGTGTCAAGTTCGCTAATGTGTAAGTAAGAGTGTGTGTGTGTTGCTGCGTGTGGGGTATAAACTGAAACCTCCCAAAGGTTTAAATATTCTTAAAAACTGTTATTTTTCCTTATTATCGTTGCTGCTGTTGTTGTTGCTCTGCTTTTGTTTTCTATGGAGAATTACAATATGTTTTATTGCTGGCTGTTATTTTTGTTATTGTTGTCATTGTTTTACTTCTTTTGCATGTATTTTTACGAAATTTTTCGTTTTTTAAGTCTCTGTTGCTGCTGCTGCTGCTGTTGGTTTTGGTTATGTCTTCTTATGCGCCACATAAAATTTATTGTGACTAAAAAGTCTTTTTTTAAATAAGAAGAAAGCAAAAACAACAACAAAATATACGTGTAAATTATGCATTAAAGCCATAAGAAAAATAGAGAAAGAACTGATTTTTGAAATTGCATGGGTTTTTATTTGTAGTTTTTTTTTAATATTTTGAAATAAAATAAATCTCTACAAAAAAACAACGGCATTTTTCCATTATCGTTTTTAATTTTAAATGAAAGAAAACGTGCCACATAAAACAAAAAAAGGAATTTTTAATTAAAATAAAACCCCGTTTCTGTTTTAAAACTGCAATAAACGTTAAAAAATATTTTTTTTAAAGTATTTTTTTTTTTTTATAAAATAATTAAAAAAAAGAAAAAAAAATTTATTTGCACAGAATATCAAACCAACAAAAACAACACAAGAAATTTAAATCTGTTTAAACATTTTTAGAAAAAAGAAACAGCGGTTTGTGAAATAACGGATATCCGTCAACATATGTATAAAAAATTACAATAAATACGATGGTAGTATGATAAGTTATGGAAAAAAATATTTTTAAATGAATTTCTGTTAAAATCAGCAAAATCTTTTTGCTGACATAAGTCACTGTAATAAAGTTATTATCTTAATTACCAGCGAACTGTATTCACAAAGTTTGCAAAAGTCACTAATACGAAGGCATTCGAATTTCAATTTGGAGGTAACTCTATCTGCGTATAACACCTATGCTCATAACCATCTCTATGTTCCACTCCACACGCTACTAACATTGTAGTTTTTAACTATAACCCTCACGTGTATTTTTTTTTTTTTTTTTTTTTTTTGAAACGCAGTAGGTGTGGATTATTCATAAGATACTTACAGCCCGTGCTATAGAACATGCATGATTTTTACGTACTGAAGCGCACCCCCTAAATGCCTCCAGACTCCACGTTATTGCCTTCCTATTTTACTTCATGGCGACGGTGAGCCGCTTATGCTTATACATCGCTGTTCTGTTCGCTATTGGGATTGGTGCTGTGTAACTTTTCGCTGTTCTTCGGTATTACGTAGTACTTGGTCCAATATCCTGATAAAAGAAATTACCGTATACCAGTTTTCCTAGAATTTAAGTTTAATATCGCGTATATCTCGACATGGCAGCGTTCCATGGCAAAACGTAGGCAGTGGAATACAACGTGTTACGCACATTCGTCTTTGTCTGTACAGACTGGAAACTTTGGAGAGTCGTCGTGTTTACATCGGCATAAATACTTTTTAAAACTCTAGGTATGAACCTCAGTCTTTGTGTGTCACAGTAGCACTAGATTAAGTGTTTTGCTGACTATTTGGGTAGCAGACTCACACACCTTCTGCTTTGGTTGTAAACCAAAAACACGACTTGTGCCAGTCCCTAATCAATAACAGAGATTTCTGGTCCTGCCAGTATCCATTGTACCAGAATTAAATGATTAACAATATGGCCGCAAAAAGGCATTGACACGGAATAGAGAGTTGCTCAAGAAACTTACTGAACGGCTGGATATTGTAACGGAATTTGTTCTAGTGAAATGAGGTACGGTGCACATTGCAGTACTTATACAGGCAAAATGTGTGTGTTAGAAGCACTTGTTGTAACCTTAAGCTAATTTGCTTGTTTTCATTAAAATGCACTGCTTGATGCATTGCTAAAAAAATTCTACCAAGACCCATTGTGCAACATATTATTCTTTCCTAAGCTATTGAATTGTAAATAAAAATTCCTTCAGAAAATAAAAAGAAGCCTACTGAACCAGGCATATCTTTATCAAATTTCAACTATCATACTCATACATTTCAGTTTCAGTTTATGCTCTCAAAGTATCCTTTTTCCTAAATTTGTTGCTTTATAAGGCCCTTTTTCTATTGAAGCTTTTCTATTTTTCTTCTGCTATAGATCCTTAAGCCAACAGTTTTTCCAAGAAAAAAGAATTCATTTGTTTGCCTTTCATTGTACAAATCATTTCACACATTCACTCACTAAGGTTCACTCACACTCACAGTCCGCTCTATTCAAACTGCTGCTGTCATTCAAAGCAAGCGTCGCGTCATTCATATCGTCTCGTCATTTTCATTTCTTCTTCTTTTTCTTCTTTTAAATCATCATCGTTAACAAAGTGTTATTGCCGTTTTGAACAATTCATTTAGAAAAAATAAGAAAAGAAAACCTGAAGAGGGAAGGAAACAAGGGAAAAAGGAAACAGAAGAAGAAGTACCAGTTGTGTTCAACGAAGATGACGGCGGCCATTTAAATTCAAAATATTTGTCGATTAACAATTGAATTATATTTTCAAAGCCAATGAATTCAAATTGACTTGAAACACAATAGGAATTTTTTGACAAAGTTAAGTAAGAATTTGAAGCATTTTATTGGCTTATGTTTTAATTAAATGAAATGTGGTTAATTAAGCTTTTATAACACTACACATTACCATACTTTTAGGCCTTCTAAATGGCCTTTATATTAATAAACAAAATGTATGTATTTTCAATCCAAGCAGTTAGTCAGAGAGAGGTGCCTTAAACTAAATATGTTTAAAGGTACTTTAAAAAGTACTTTTCTTTTAATCCCCAATATAGTCTATTTTATTACTATAATAGTTTTTTCTTTTCTTTTTTATTTCTGCTAAACGTTAATAAAAACCAAAATTTGAAACTATAAAAATTAATCGCAATAAATAAATTTCGAATTTATGACATTGAACTTAATCCGCTATTCTAACCTCAAATATAAAAAAATTCCACAGAAAAAAGTTATTATATCAGGTAACGAAACAAATCATATAAAATATGGTATCAAATGCAAAATCATAGAGGGAAGTACATTAGGGAGAAATAAAATACAGAAACATCGAATATATGTATTATTCCTAGAGAGAGCATTGGGCCATAATACGGTGATTCCAATAATCTACTTCTTCGGCTCGATGCTTGGCTTTGTTCCACTTCATAAACAATCTCGAAAGTTCTGTCGTCAGCTGCCGCTTTCAAATATGCGCAGGTTTCTCGGATCGTCTGCTTCTCTGCGGGTTCCAATCTAGTCATTTCTTGACCATATCATCGAAGGGCCTGACTTATCCAAAACCATTTCCCCAGAAAATCCGCAAAAATTTGCTGAGGAATTTGTTGGGAAATACCTGAAAGCATTGTACGTCACGTGATGCCATGTTGCAGGGCTCGCATCCATATAACAGAGTGAATTTTATGTTGGAGTTAAATAATTTGATTTTGGTTTGTTTCGAAATATTAGAACACTTCCAAATCGTGTCTTAGTTATGCCTCTGGATATATCTGTTGCTGAGCCACCAGTTGTGCTAGTCAGGTAGCATTTTCAATATCTTGATCACATACGAAGAAATTGCAATCTGCGTTACTATTGATGCAATTCTGGGCATCACAGTGGGAACTGCATATGGATAAAAGTGAGCTGAAAACGTGTACAGCTCCCACTTGAACTAGGTTAAGTTAGGTTCGAAAGATAGTACAACCGCATTCTACCCAAAGACCAGAAAGGTCTATTGTAGAAAGCCTTTTAGGTTCGAAAGATAGTACAACCGCATTCTACCCAAAGACCCGAAAGGTCTATTGTAGAAAGCTTTTTAGAGATAGAAAGAAAAACAAAGATAAAATAAATGTGAAAAGGGAAGGAAAAAGAAAAAAGGAAGAAGAAGGAGAGGAAAAGGGGACAAAAACGGACCTCACCTAAGAAACAATTTGATGTTTGATATAAAACCCACCAAGTCGCAGATCTTGGCTGATGCAACCTCACCTAGACCACTGAAAAAAAACATCGCCTAGCAGCCTGAACCTGCCCTCTGAGAGTTGGGCAAAATAAAAGATATGTTCAGCGGTCTCTGGCTCCCTCTAATTGTCGCATACTCAGCTAATTTTAGGGGTGCCCGATTCTCATATCCTAGTACTTGATCTTAGAGTGCAGTGGCCAGTAAAAAAATCAATCAGGGTCCTGAGGGACTTCCTTCTCATATCAGCGACCAACTCCGTCTCTTCAACTCTCCGAAGGGCCCACGACCGCACTCTTCAGTTCATTAGCAGTCTTAGTTCCCATCAGCCTAACGCTTCACACATCCAAAAGTTACGTCAGGGTCTTTTTTCACAGTCAAACCAACTTTGAGCTGACGCAAAGCCCAGTCAATGCCTTAATATCAGCCTGACTGCTACAAAGCTACGAATTAGCTAAGCTGCTTTCAGGATAGCAAAGACCTCAGCCTGGATGACACTACACCCTTTAGAAAGTCTATGGGACAGTCGCATGTCACTGTCTACAAGGTAGAGCCCCGCATCGGCGCCTTCCTCGGTATTGGTCTCCATTCTCCTGACCTCAATATCAATAGGTTGCCGAATCACTGCAACGGTATCAGGCAGGGTTTGCCCCTATTGGTGAGGTTGCTGACTTGTTAAAGAATAATGTTACAACGTTCCGGAAAATCTGCATTTGTATGGACGTCACTCTGATATGAAATTCTTAGGGGTAAAGAAATGATATCACTAGAAGTGATAGCTGAGTATTTCGATATCAATCTGGTTTGGCTACCGGGTCATAGTGATATTCCGGGTAATTGAGCAATGGATGAGCTGGCTAGACACTCTTTCGGCGTGGGGGAGGTTTGGTATATCGGTTTCTATCTGCCGTCTGCGTTTAGGGTAATTGGCCGATAAACTCATTGATGAGAGGGGTAAGCAGGCTTCGACTTATAGGCTGAATAGAACTCTCTGGCCAAGAGTGGGAAATACCTGAAGAACAGCTTAGCAAGTTCGCAGAGGAGGCGAATTGGTTAGATAACTGATCGGGCAGTCGGGAGGAAGCTATAGAAGTCACAATGGGCTCTATCTGCAGGACGTTTGTCCGGCGACCTTCCATAGCCTCATCTAGCCTACACAAAGCAATATTGCACTGATATTTGTTGAGCTGATAACATAAAAGAATCATTAAATTGTCAAACTCCTTCGTAGGATCAAAAATTTTTACAGCAGCAGGTCAAATGGGTCAAAGACATTTTTCAAATCGTTAGCACATAAGCTTTTCCTTTCAGCTTTATTACTGTCATACCATCACTCGAACCTACGTTTAAGTCTCTTTACTTTATATTTTATCCACTTTGTGTTGAAACACCCCTATTATTATACAGACATGTACTACTATGCAGTATAAAAAAACAATGTTTCGGTGATGTTAGTTTGTTACCTTAACTAAATAGTGTTGATTTTGCTTAAAGGCAAAAATGGCAACAGCAACAATAACAACAACAAACAAATAAAGTTAACAGTTCACACATGTTGTTACTGGAACTTGAAAAATTTACTATACATTCGTCGTGCTACTACAGCGTAACTAAAATAATAACAACAGCAACAACAAATAATTTTTCTTCGTTTTGCTTTGTGGTTATAAACCAGAGAAAAACAAAAATAAAAGAATAAAGTGGCAGGTGTTATTTTCTAGGAAAATCCGGGGCCAGAATTTAAGGGGGACAAAAATTAAATTTTTGCAAAACAGAACAGATTTTTGGTTTTGTTCGTTTTTCTGTTTTTGGCTTAAATTAAAAATAGAAAAATACAAGTACAAGTTGGTCTTGTGCTTAAATGAAAGAAAGTATGAGTAATAGAAAGCAAACAAGTCTTATAAATGGTTGAATCTGATGAAGGAATAATATCCTGCAACATTTGCAAACGCAGTAAAAATAAACTATTGAAATACGAAATATTATTCCCTGTATTTCATTTAAATATTTGATAATAAAAAAACAGTTCGCTTATACAGGGTGTCCACCGGGAAGGTATACTATTTTGATAAATGTTTTATTTAATGTCGGCAATTATGTATGGAATACAATATAAGATAAATGCCCGCCTCTGTTAGCCTCACAAATGCAAGCCCATTCTCACACATTTCGCGCGGTATTTCATTAATTTCATCACGAATATTTTGCTTGAGTTGCTCCAGCGTTTCTGGCCTGTTTGCATACATCTTACTTTTCAGAAATCTCCACAAAAAAAAGTCCGGAGCAGTCAAATAAGGCGACCGTGGAGGCCAATCTACATCACCATTCCTTGAAATAATTTGTTATGGAAAGAGGTCTCGCAGTAATTCCATTGTAATCCTGGCTGTATGCGATTAACACCACATGTTAGTCAAACCCAAAGCATGCAGTTGTGGCGTTAAAAAGTTTTCAATCATAATACGATATCGCTCCTAATTTGCAGTTACTGTTACGCCATTTTTAGTTTCAAAGAAGTAAAGACCAATGATTCCATCTGACAAATTGCACACCAGACTGTTACTTTTAATGGATGCAAAGGTGACTGATGAATAGTTTGAGGGTTTTCCATTGCCCAGAACCGACTATTCTGTTTATTCACATAACCATTCAAATGAAAATGTGTCTCGACACTCATTATGGTTTTTTCATGAAAATCGGGGTTGTCATGGGCGAGCTGTAACATCCTATTGGCATATGTATGGAAGAAGCTCTTGTGACAACTGAATCTTATATGGAAACAAATGCAAATCTTTGTGCAAAATTGTGACCAATGTTGTTCTTTGAAGACCAAGCTCCAAGATCAAGTTTTTAGCCGATCTTTCAGTACGTTGTGGTCCATGCTTGGGCCTATCAGCTACAGTCCCTCTTTCCTCGAAATCATTCACCACACGATAAATAGTGCGTCTTAGTGGCACGTTGTTTCTCTCAAAAATTTCACGTAACTTTCTCATCGTCACAGTAATCGATGATTGATTTTGATAAAATGTTTTTACGATTAAAACACGTTGGTTTACTGAATATTTTTCCATAATAAATTTGCCACCTCTCTACTCCACGACTGCCAAATATGAACTGTCAAGACTAATGTTTACCAAAATGGCGGCAAAACAAAGTAGTATACCTTCCCGGCGGACACCCTGTATATGTGAGCAAACATGGTCAATCTGTTTTCTTATATTTGAAATAAACTTTATTAACCCAAATACTACCTTGATCAAAAAGTTTCCGGAATAACACCTGTGTGGGGGTCCCATCGTTCCGATTTTTTTTTTTTTGTTTGTTTGTTAGGTCGGTACAACTGTTGTTGATATTTCCCCTAAATCTTACGTCATAGCTTGACGTTTGCAAAAGATACATAGCCAAGAGTGCATCTATCTGTGTGTGTTGACGATTTTTTACAATTTTAGAAACGGCTGTTAAAACTCGATTGAACAGAAAGAAGTCACAGGAAGGCGACTTGGTGGCTTTTGGATTTTATTTATTGCATTTTTCCTCAAAAAATTTCGAATAATGATGGCCCAGTGCGACGTTGCCTTATCATGGTACAAAATCCCACAATCCTGGTCTCTTTCGGCGAATTGCGTCACGCAAACGTCTCATAATACTCTCTGTTTACTGTCTGGCCTTCTAGCACAAATTCATAATACACTACACCATTGTAATTCATGAAAACTGTGAGCATTGCCTTCACTTTCGACTGAAAAAGGCGTGGTTGTTTTGGTCTCGTCTCAGTTGATGAACGCCTTTCACTTGCCTGATGTCTGAATTGCGTGTCGTACTCATAAACCCACGTCCCGTCCCCAGTAATGATCCTTTTGATGAATGTGGGATCGGATTCATAATCGCAAATCATATCTTTTACGAGAGATAGATGTACTCTTGGCTATATAGCTTTTGCAGATGTCGAGCTATGACGCTAAGATTTAGCGGGAATATCAACATCAGATGTACTAACCTAACAAAAAAAAAAACCCAAATCGGAACGATAGGACCATCACACTGGGGTTATTCCGAAAATTTTTTGGTCAAGATACTATGTGTAGTTCGATCGATAACCTTTTGCCATTATTCCATCAGTGTCGAACTTCTGCTTTTCTAAGGAAAAAACTAATCCGACTGCATTTTACAGGTTTTTACGCCACTGAAAGAGTTCTTCACAGATGGAAACAAAAAATAATCTGAAGGTGCAAGCTATGGGCTAAATGTTGAATGCACTAAAACTTCCCAGCTACTTAAGTTCTTTCTGTTTCTACCGAGTTATCCAAGATGTGTGTAGTTTGGCGCAGTTTTAGATCACAAACTCTATCGTTTGACCAATTTTTGCCACTCTAATTGAACTGCTTGCTTCAATTTCGTTCAATCAATCAATCGTTTTCCAAAGTTCTAAAAGCTCATAATGAAAAATTTCTTTTCAATCCTACCAGACACACAGCATTACCGTTCTTTTTATCAATCCTGGCTTAGGCACCTACTTCGAAGCTTAACCTTGCTTTGTCCACGATATTTTTCACGCATTATTGTCGTACGTGACCCACTTTTCATCACTAGTAAACACTTGCTACAGAAATTTTTCAATTTCGTTTCGTTTAGCAATCGCAAATATAATTTCTTCGAATGAATGCTTTGTGTCCTGGCAATGTCCACGCTGCTTATTTGCCAGTCTTTGTACATTTTTTTCACATCCAAATCATGTCGAAAAATAACAATATGGGTGCTGTACAGTTATCAGTTACAAATTCGACGTGTCTGAACATCGGTTGCAAATGATGAGAGAGGTTTTAGTATTCAGTATACGCGGAGATATACATTTAGGACAAAGTCTAAAGTGATGTGCTTCAGTACAAAAGGTAGACGAGCCTGTTTTATCCATAGAAACACTGGTGTGATACCTTCTAATGTTCTTCTGATTAACTACGTTCGATTTTTTTGAATGGGAAACTTTATTGTTATGGGAACGATTGGGATATGCGAAAGAGGTGAAAATATCAGCCACAGCATCCATTTTTTACCATGATAGTAACTCTGTGGTATTGGGAAGGGGGATTGTTCGCATAGACCAAAGGTAATTTCAGGTAGGTGAGTTGAACAAATGTGCAGGAAGATAATTTCCCAAGGGACAGGTTAGCGACACCATCATGCGTTGTATACGCCGTATAGTACTGGCTGCGTCATTTGTAATGGGAGAAATATTAAAAAGCGTTTTCAGTTAGGCTTTAACGAGAATTCGATTATTTTCATATCGATTAAGCAGAATCTGCCATGCCATATCGAAGACGTCGTTAGATATCGGACAAGTCTTTAATAATTCGCGAGCTTTACCATGTGTTTTCTTGATCTGGTGACAGAATTCTCAACAGAAGTGAAGCGTTTTGTAGTTCCCATGAGAGGCGGTAAACATATCACGAAATGTTGGCCCATGCCTGATGATATTTACAAAAAGTATATGTTCGCATAGCAGTATTTAGAGTTTCGAAGTTAAGTTCGAATTTTCGAACATAAGCTAAAAATATTTGAATTTATTTATTTACTTTATATAAGACTTAAGTGTCACAAAATTTTTATGTTTTACTCGGTAGCTCGTTATTCGAAACTTTCTAGTTATTAAAACTAAGCCGTAAAAAACGAAAATTTGTAGAAAACGAAATTTTTTAATGTACTTTTTGTAATGTCGAACTTAAGTTCGAATTTTCAAACATAAGCTAAAAATGTTTGATCTTGTTTTGTTTTTTTTTTTTGCATACAAGGAGGCAAAAAAGTATTAGGGGAATCATCTGGTGACAGAATTCACAACTGAAGTGAGGCGTTTTGTAGTTCCGATGGTAAACATATCACGAAATGTTGGCCCATGCCTGATGATATTTACAAAAAGTATATGTTCGTATAGCAGTATTTAGAGTTTCGAAGTTAAGTTCGAATTTAATTTATTTAAATTTATTTATTTACTTTATATAAGACTTAAATGTCGCAAAATTTTTATGTTTTACTCGGTAGCTCGTTGTTCGAAACTTTCTAGTTATTAAAACTAAGCCATAAAAAAAGAAAATTTGTAGAAAACAAAATTTTTTAATATACTTTTTGTAATGTCGAACTTAAGTTCGAATTTTCAAACATAAGCTAAAAATGTTTGATTTTGTTTTTTTTTTTTTTTTGCACACAAGGAGGCAAAAAAGTATTAGGGGATCATCTTTAAAAGAGGGTAAGAGGAGGTTTGACTTAAGTGTGACTTCCAATTTCTGACTAAGATCGTTTAAAAATTCATTCAATTTCAAAAGAACTTTGACGTGGGCATAGAAAGTTGAATAAAAACGAGGCAAAGTTACGAGTGCAACATCCTCTTCCAATTTTTTAAATCTATTCAGAATATCATCATAACATCGGAAGATCTATCGCTAACGTAAGTAGAGTTGTTTTGGGGATTTCCATACTTTATAAAAGCGTCCAAATGATGCACTAGCTTCTCCCAAATTACAATTCATATTATCGTCTGCTGCTTCTTATGCTGATATTAAGCAGCCTAAATGACAAAAGTTTTATGCATATTGGATTTGGTAGGGTATTCGCATTTTTATAAATTAAAATGTTTAAAATAAATATTTTTTTTTAATATTTCATTCCAACACACAAATCCTTATGCATTAAGAGATGGATTACAGCACACATGCTCACATTATGTTGAACACACTAATGAAAACAACAAAAATAAAATAGAACTTGCAGAGAGCAACAACCCTACGGGCCTGGCAACAGTCTCCTTTCTTCTAGATTGTGAGAAGAGATTTTTCTTTTTTGTCACAATTTTTTTCATTATAATTTTTTTTTTTTAATGTCACATTCAGTTTCGCGGTAATACTTACAAATTAAAAATCTCTTGCACTTCTATTTTCATTTTTGACTCAAATTCATTTGAAAAATTAACTTCTGAAGCAACAAATTCTAACAAAACGCATAAAAACTTTTTTATTGTAATTTTTCTCTCTGTGGCTATAAAAAGAGAAAAACTAAATGGCGCCAAACGTTGTTATTATCTCGTTATCGTTTATATTTATTTTTTTTTTGCTACCGCATACATTTGCATTTTATTAGTGATGTTACCCAAAAAAAAGAAACCAACAACAACTTGCAACTTGTTTAACATTAAAAACGAACAACAAAAATGCCATAAAAAATGAAAATTTGAATTTCAACAAAAAATAATAACAATAACAACACAAGCAACCGCTTATACAGTGATAAAAATGAAATTTTCCTCTCTCTTTGTGTGTGTGTGTATGTGTGTGTGTGTATGTTCGCTACTTTCCTTTCTTAAAGGGAACTCTCCCACTTGCTTA
This sequence comes from Wohlfahrtia magnifica, assembly GCA_023159175.1. Taxonomy (NCBI): domain Eukaryota; kingdom Metazoa; phylum Arthropoda; class Insecta; order Diptera; family Sarcophagidae; genus Wohlfahrtia; species Wohlfahrtia magnifica. The sequence continues at coordinate 1,606,864 of JAKWBJ010000044.1, read as the reverse complement.
CAGAAGTCTGAAGATACAGTTTGTCTCTGATATATTTTTTTATTGTGTTTGGATGTGTGTGTGCCTTTGTGTGTGTATTTGTAAGCAAGTGTATCGTTATTGCATTATTATTATTATTTTGTTATTTTATTTCCATTTTGCGCTACTGTTTAAGAATAAATAATTCATGGTAAACATAATGAAAACTGCAAAGCGTTTTTAATACTCCTACAATGAAAAGGGTCTTTAAGGAGACCGAATATTTATAAATATTTTATTATTTATTTATTATTTATTTATTTATCTATTTATTTATTTATATATTTACTATTAAGGAAATATTTTAGTTACTCAAGTTATAAAGGAATATAATGTTGCCATCCAATAATTTTGTATTCCTTTATTAAATTGAAAATGTGTTCTCGGTCTCACAGACCAACGCGCGAGTAAATTAAGTTTAAATAATACATTTTTTATTTATATAAACAGAAAAATTCTATGTTCGAAATTCCATAACTTGTCAACCATAGACAAGAAATAAAAATTTTTTATGTATTTTAATAGTCTACAAAAAATAAATAGTCCGCCAAATAATTTTTTTTTTGTTGAAAATGCTATAAAAAAAAAACTACTGAATATTTTCTCAAATTTCCTTTTTTATTTGAAAGTACAATCCTTCCGGTTAATAATGGAAAATAATTTCATTCAAATGGCTGCCTCGGCTGGCCATGCAGTAGCCTACATGATTTTAAGAACATTATCGATTGTCTGCAGCTATATTTCACCCATGGCTTCACGAATATTGTCCTTTAAAGCGTCAGTTGTCTCTGGCTTGTTGGCATAACATTTATCTTTGACGGCACCCCACAAATAATAGTCCAACGGTGTCAAATCACAGCTCCGAGGTGGCCAAACGACATCAGCTCTGCGGCTGATAATGCGATCTTCAAAAACAGGTCGCAAAACATCGAGTGTAGCTTCGGCTGTGTGGCACGTAGTGCCGTCCTGTTGAAACCAAGCGTTGCTAATATTCTCCTCTTCAGTTTTTGTGAACAAAAATTCGTTCAACATGTCCCGATAACGTTTACCATTGACTGTAACGGCCACTTCTTGCTCATTTTCGAAGAAAAATGGCCCAATTATGCCTTTGGACCAAAATCCGCACCAAACAGTGACTCGTCTTGGGTATATGGGCTTTTCAATGTATGCGTGCGGGTTTTCTGTGACAATTTTGCTTGTTTACATACCCGCCAAGATCAAAATGAGCTTCATCTGAAAAGATGATTTTTTTCCAAAATCGGCATCTTCTGTAAGTCGATCGCAGGCCCACTTAGCAAAACGAAAACGCATTGAACACAACCATATTCGTTCAGCGGAAGGATAAAACTAATTATCTGTCAAATCAGATATGGGCTAAGTGTTACCATTCACGAAATAAGCGCTAATTGAAAAAAAACGTTAGATGGCAGACCTTTAATAAATTTATATAGCAGTTTTTAGTGTTTCGAAAATAAGTTCGAATTTTCTAGCATAAGCTGAAAATGTTTGAATTTGTTTATCTGATTTATTTAAGGCTTAAATATTGCCACAGTTCTATATTTTACTTAGTAGTTCTATGTCTAAAACATTCCATTTATCAAAACAAAGCTTTAAAAAACGAAATTTTGTAAAATTCTTAAGGATAAGTAACAAAGAAATTCTTTAATGTACTTTTCGTCATGTCGAACTTAAGTTCGAAATTTCGAACATAAGCCTAATATTTTAAAATTTGTTTATTTAATTTATATAAGGCTTAAATATCACAAAAGTTATATATTTTAATCAGTAGTTTAATGTTCGATACCTTCTATTCATTAAAACTAAGCCCTAAAAACCAAATTTTATAGAATTCTCAAAGTTAAGGCAAAAAAATTATTTTATGTACTTCTTGTGGTGATCCAATTGCATTTTACAGGCTTTTACGCCATTGAAAGATTTCTTCACAGATGCAAACAAATAATAATCTGAAGGTGCAAGCTATGGGCTAAATAGTGAATACATTTAAACTTCCCAGCTACTTAAGTTCTTTCTGTTTCTGCCGAGTTATCCAAAATGTGTGTAGTTTGGCGCAGTTATGGATTACAAAACTTTTCCGTTTAACCAATTTTTACCGTTCTAATTGAATTACTCGCTTCAGGCTCGTTAACTATTGACAGTAGAGATCAATCAATCAATCAACTTCTTGTTGATTGATTTCGTTTAGTTTTGCTTTTTTACTTTTTTCAAAGGTTTCTAAATTCGAAACTTTATAACTTAGAAAATAAAGCTTAGAAATAAGTAATTTTTATGTTTTCTTAAAGTATGGCAAAAATATAAAGGTATGGACAAATTTTTGGAGTTTCGAAACTGGACTCGAATTTTCGAACTTTGACTAAAAGTGTAATAAATTGTATCTTTTTTAATAAATATCAGTTAAATGATAAAGTTATTAAATTTTATGAAAAATTACAATGTTCGAAAGCTTATATCTTAAGATTAAAGCAGAAAATTATTATTTACGAATTCGTTTAAAATTAAAAATAAAATCAAAATTTATCTTATAATCTTTATCTTTTTTAATGAAACTTTTTGTTGGTGAGAGCAAGTCCCACTTTTAATGTGTACATTTAGGTGTTAATACTCTTAATGCCTAAATAATTTTCTTCTATTTCGTCCTTTAATGTTAATAAATGTTTACAAGTGAGAATTTATAGAAATTTTTAATTTTATTCTTCTATTGTCCCCTTTATTTTCTTTTCTTACAACTTTAGTTTGTTAAACAGCGTTAACAACTCAGTAAAACTTGGAAAAAGAAATGTAAAAAAAAATGTTCTTGTCAACATTTGAAAAAAGAAAGACAGACAGTGAAGATCAAGAGAAGGCAAAAAATAGCTGAAAAACTAAATTAATTTTTATCAAGTTAATAATTTCATAGATATTTACAGCAGAAAACTTTTCTTGCAAGTCTTTTTGTTGAATACACTTAAATACACATAAAGTTTTCAAAATTTACCCAAGGGGAGAAAGAAGAGGAGGAGACAATAATGTCAGCAGCATAAGCCAATGACAGCTAAAAAGTTTTGTCATAAATTAAGAGGCTAAGGCTACTTAAATATAGCATTTGTTGGATGGTCATTTAAACTTTTCCAAAAATGATTCAATTTCAATAGATTGAGTTATTATGGCTCATTAAAGATACTCTCTCTCCCGTGCCCTCTCACACTGTCTCTTTTTCTTTCTTGTAGGGATTTAATTTAATAACTATCCCAAATATATTACTGCAAATCTCTGTTTATTTATTTATTTTCTCTCGTATGCTAAGCCAAGCACACTCGCATTCATTTGAATATGTGCGTTAGAGATAGAAAGAGAAGTAAAGAGAGAATAGTTTTCGTAACATTACGCCACTTTGTTATTTTTCTTTGCTAAAAATCTGCAAAAATATGGTAGCACACACTACTTGAAGGTACTAGACGATAGCTATCTTGCTATTTTAAGGCACTCAGGATTTGATGGAATCCTCGACTCGGACACCCATCAGAAAAAAAGAGCAACTAAATAAGCAGGAGAGAGAAATAAGGAGAAGACAAGGCATTAAAGAGAAGTATTAGAAAAGAGTGTGAGATCGTAAGCAGGAGGATACGCTGGCTTTGTGGCAGTTGACCCCCATTTAGAATCCCACCATATTACCATGTCCCTTACCGATAATTTTATATACGAGTAGTTCGCCAAGTGTGTGGCACCCAAGTCACCTCAGCCTTCCTGATTTAGCGTTTGCAGTATGTACTTTCCTAACTCCTCAACATCTCAGTACTAACTGCAAAAAAAACTGCACTTCCCTTCCATACTTTTGTATCTGCGAGTCTCAGACTAGGCTACTATGTCCTAATTACCACGCAGTGCAATCTGCTTCACTAAGTACCTTACATTTATTTCATTTATAGCTTTAGGTATCGGCCATAGGTGATTCAAAAAGACTGTTTCTGTTCTAAACTAGAAGTTCCTATTAAAAAATTCGATGGGATACATAACCCCAAAGTCAATCTCTTACTACTCAGCCATTTTTTATATTTGGAGACAAGAAATAGACGCAAAAGACTAAATCAGGTAAATCTGCTGACGGAATAGCGCTACGCATGAACGCCATACTAACTACACACGTATGCTCCCGTGCATAGTGCAATAAATAATATGAAGAAGGTGATAAATTTTTCAAGTCAAAACTCATTTGAGTACACGTAGCGACTGGTTGTAATGCCACATGAGATGGATTCATCGGACTCAACAATCAGTCATAGAACGATGGCTCTGTTAGGCTACCAAGAAAGAACGAGCAAAATGTAAGAATTCTAAGTTGAGTCAGAGATTGATCTGCAAACTCCTCATTTGATCTACAACCTGCATGCCTACCCTTAACCTGTGAGAATGGGCACAGCATTAGAGATAACCATGCTAGCACGATGGCAGAGTACTTGCTCTCAACTCAGCTCTTTTTAGCTGCAAATCAAAACTTAATTTGTAAAAAAGTTCAATAAAGTTGTCTTAGGTAATCGAATTATGCTTTCCATGGCAATAAAGTATTTTAAAAAGTGTTTCGATGATTATAATACCTTCAACCTCCTACTAGGAGACCAACCTCCGAGCTCCTTAGCCCTCTATGCCCTTCCAAAAACAAACAGAGTTTTGTTAGTTCTTTGGCCTCTCGAGTAATGGCACAAAAATCGTTTAGATGGCTTTTGAGCATCACAGTTATACTAGGCATACAGTTTGTTAAGAGCATATGCGGTGTCCACTTCGTGGATAACTTTTTTAGATGCAAGTGTTCATTAAAAATGGGATGTATTTACTCGGTTAGTGTTCCAGCTTTACACAATTTCATTTTGAAAGCGTACAATCACATTCCCTGGCTTCCAACGCTTGAGCAAGCGTTCAAAAACATTCGATCGTTCAATAACATTCCTCGCATTCCCATATTTAATTCCATTCTTATATAAACTTAGTCTCTAGTACGATTGTGAAGTCAGGTCTTTACGCAAAATTGTGGGGGTCGGACGAATTCCAGTCCAAACGAGTTTTTTAAACAACCTAAACGTTTATCTAATTCCAAATTTTCCAGTCCTCAAGGTCTATAACTGAGCGTTTAATAACATTCGAACGTTCACCGACATTCTATTGGTTCTCTAGACTATTACAAAGCCTGAAGTCCTCTTTTAAGTGATGTAAACATTGGTCTAAATTCAGTTAATGTCTAATCAAACTTTGGTGGCGTGTTGTAGAAGTTAAAGCGCAGGCATACAACTCAAACGTCCCAGGTTCGACTCCCAACAGAAGACATGGATATGACAACAAAAATTAATAATTAATTGAGGTTTAAAGAGATTTCAACCTCTCTCCAGACAATTCCCTCTAAATAAGCCCCCTGACCTTCAAGCATACCTCTGACGATGATGACAAGCATTAGACGTATGATAAGGAGAAAAACGCCACCTACTGGGAAAGAGTTACAATGCTGAGTAAGCATCACTGCCACTTAACAAAGATTTTTACCACCACACACAATCATATGGAGGCGAGCTTCAGTAGATAATCATCTTTTAGTTTGAAAAATCAACTTGACTACTGAACCTAAAATAAAGCAATAAATAATTTGTGGAAAGCCAATATGCTCCCTAAAGGATTGGCGGAGAAAAAAAAAACATTTGTTTAATTCCAATTGTATGCCTAAATTGCAATTACTGTCAAAAGCTAACTTTCCAGCTTTCAAGCGTTCAACAACATTCCATTGGTTTTCTAGACTATTTCAAAGCCTGAAGTCCTCTTTTAGGTTTAGTATTAGTTACTGTCTAGGCAAAGTTTTAGCCATGGTTCTCTATTAAAATATCTATTTTCAGCTTTAAAGGTCTATTTTAAGCTATCGTTCAGTAGCATTTGATCAAAAAATAACATTCATTGGTTCTCATTTCTTCTCTTTTCTAGGCCTGACGGTCTATTGAAAGCGATCTAAGCATTGGCCTTAATCTAGTTACTGTCAAAAGCATACTAATTGGCGCAACTTGTTACCAATTCGTCAGTAGTCTATCGACAGCAGTTAATGCAAACAGAGTTTTACTTAAAGTGACTGCTTCAGAAATACTGAACGTCAAGGCATTATTTTACTGCCTTCGCAGATATGTGTGTATATGTCTTTTTAGAAAACATACAGACATTTTTTTCATATTTTTGTTTTGTTTTTAAAATATTAACCTCATCTCCAGTCGTCCTTTCCTTTTTGTCTTCTTTTTTTTATAATAAAAGTAGTAGGGCCTCCACTTACTATACAAAAATATGCCAAACACGTCAATTCTAAACGTGATGAATATTTTTAAATAAATTTTACAAAAACAAAACCTAAATACACAGCCTTAAAAAAAGGACGAACACAAAATGGCAAAAATAAACAAATTATTATGCCAAAAGGTTGGCAACACATGTAACAAAATACGAGCTTAGTTTAACTGATGATTATATATAATGTTTCTCTTGCCGTTGATGTTGATGTTGATATTGATGACGATGATGATGATGATGCGGGAAATCTATAATAGAAATAAAATAGATAATAAACCACATTTAAATACAAACACACAACCAACATTCATTATATCATTTACCGAAACCGTACCCATATTCTACAAGAGTATGTCTTCGGGTCCTTCTTTGATAGAATTGTGATTGAAATGTTTTTATTTGTAAATGGTTTTTATACAAACTCCCCGCTCAGTTTGTCAGTCAGTCAGTCCCATAATAATAGGAATATAATAAGGATTTATTTATTTTAATATTAACATATTACTACTACGTTATCAGAGAAAGACAACCAAATAAATATTGATAATACTCTCTCCTTGTCTCTCTTTCTCTCTTTGTCGTTATTATTGTATTTCTGTCTAAACAAAAACAAAAACACATACACGTATTATGTTTCTCAAAAGAATGTTTTGCTATTTCTTCTTCTTCTTTAAAGAATAAAACCAGATTTAAGAACTTCTACGACTATTATCTACTTAATGCCATAAATTGAAAATGAAACTCTTTGAACAGCTTATGTTATCGATAAGTTTGATATGGTTTATAAAAATAAACATATACACACTCGATTACTATAAATATGTAGAGATTTATTAAATAGAAAATTTAATAAAAAATAAATAATATTAAACACAATACTGCAGATCTTAAATCACTTTAAATATATAATATTTCTTAATGAACAAGAAAAATATTGGTTTGGAGAATAAGTTCGTAGCAACGACTTAAAACATGAATTAAAACAATAAATTTCGTCTAAGTTTCGTTAGCATCGAGCAGACTTTCGACGCTCTAAGTCAAACAAAATCAGCTGATTTATATATAAATGAATTATTGTTATTTATTTATTTATTTAAATGAGGTCTATGGATTACATTTCCTTACAGACTAAAGTAAAAAAAAAAGTATAGAAAATTCAAAAACATTAATTCATATATAAAATAATTTTTCTCTTTACGACTTCAATAGAATCACAGAAGTCAATTAGGTGATAAAAATTATTAAATTTCAAGCATATCTGATGAAAGGAGTCGTTGTTCGCATAGACTGATCGATAATACTTCAAGGTTAATAGTTGAAAGTTGCGGGTTGGTCTAGTAGGAATTCCTTCATATGTTAAGCATGTTTTTATAGAGGTATAGAACTTTAAGTTGGCATTACTGTTCAAGATGACGGCCGACTTAACAGCTGTCAAGTGATTTATTCTCAGTTTGGTTTGGCAATTCATCATGAATAGACTAACGCCTAAACAATGCTTCCAAATGGGCCAAATACGTCCAAAAGAGGATTACCGTTGATCCCGATTATCATAAACGAATTTTGCTTAGCGATGAAGCTTACTTTTGTTTGAATGGATACGTCAGTAAACAAAACTGCCATATTTGTAGTGATAATAATCGTCAAATGTCTGTTGAGGCCCCGTTACATAAAGAAAAGTTGACTGTTTGGTTTGCTTTATGAGCTGGTGGAATCTTCGGTCCGTACTTCTTAAAAAACGATACTGGTCAGAACGTTACTGTTAATGGTGATGGCTATAGAGCCATGATTACTGTCTTATTCGTTCATCAATTGAACAACCATGATGTGCAGGAGCTGTGGTTTCAACAAGACGTCGCAACGAGTTACACAGCTCATGTCGGTATTGATTTATTGAAAGAAAGATTAGTTTCACGCATAGTTTTACGTTTCACACCCGTAAATTGGCCTTCAAGATCGTTACTTTACTATTTTCTGTGGGGATATGTGAAGCCGATAGTCTACACCGATAAGACCGAAACGATTGTCGAAAGTCGTCGAAAATTTGATCTCCAGATCAAACTACGCCTGAGCTAGCCGTGGCAGTTATATGCCAGAAGTCATATTCAAATTATAATGCCAGAAGGTTATCTTTCGAATAAAGTAAATTTCATGTCAATTTAAAAAATTCATCTTTGTTTTATTCCATTTCAAAGTTCTATACATCTATAAAAAACACCCTTTATTACTTCAAGGTAATATTTTTTTTAAATTGCCAAGTCTTATCTTATATATAAAAAAGAATATGTGCTTATCTGTTTGTTTGTTTATGCCTTATAAACAGCTAAACGGCTGAACCGATTTTCATTAAATTTGTACACCATCTCTCTGTATGTCTGGAAAAATTTGAAAAATTCCAACTGGGCGGGCCGCGCTCATAAAAAGAGTATATTTATTTGTCTATATCTTCAAAATGGTAACAGTAAGTCTCTAAACTTGGGGCAAGTAGCTCATTTTTATTACTATCATTTATGCCTCTTCCAGTCTATAGATCTGCCACCTTTCTAATGAAGACCAGCATAATGAAACCATAATGGTGGTTATGTCTCCCAGTGAAACTCTATGTCCGAATAAACATTTCCACCTAAACTTATCAAGAACCCCACATTCACAATTTGGTGTTCCGTTGTCTCTGATGCCTGTGAGCAACAGTCTACAAACATTCACATCTGTGACCGCCATACTTTTCAGATGCACTCTTAGTCTACAGTGATCCGTAGAAAACTCCATAAAGAATTTCAAGTCCGGCCTGCTATATTTGAGAACCTCAGAACGACGCCCAAACTGCCACTCTAGAGCGACGAAGCCCCTCAAATTCCAAGCATCTGGCAATCTTTGATTAGTTTGATGATAGTAGTGAGCGGTACTGCATAGCAAGGTTCCGGATCGATATATGGTGTCATGGAACCCTTTCTGGCTCATGCGTTCGCTATTTCATTACCATCTCTTCCACAGTGTTCAGGTACCCAAAACAAATGGACCTTATTTCCAAGCGAAAGCTTTTGCAACCTAGCGTAGCAATATTTGACCAGTTTAGATGGCATACGATTCAAGCCAAGTGTCCTTAAGGCAGGAAATATATCAAAAAATATGTTAATGGTCTTACACTCAATCCCACTGTCTAGATTGATCTCCGTACATATAGCAATTACCATGATCTCAGTCTGAAAGACACCTAGCGATCTTCCCAATGGGTTCGACAAGTCTCTTTTGGGTCCATAGACATCAAAGACATAACATCCAGGACCAAAAATGGTACTCAAGGTAGCCTGCGTAGAATGGGCAAACATTCTGATGCATTTTGGGAGCCTTTGGCGAAAAATTATACTGCCGAATATGCTGCCACCCTAATCACATGGATGGGAGGCGATGTTAAACTCATCAAAGCCTCCAAGGCCGTTGTTGGACGTGTTGTCATTGCCCCAGTTATACCGAGGCAGATGAGTCTCTATACCCTGTCTAATAGTCAACACAAATCATCAGTAAAAAAGTAGTCTCGAGAACGGTTGAAACTAAATTTTCTGAATTTGGTTTGAATGGCTCCATGGTAATTAAAGGGTATCATTTAGAAAGTGGGCGGATTTGACCAAGTGAAAAGGGTACCTCCCATAAAAATTAAATATTGGTTTTTGTATATCTCGAAAACGGTTAAAGCTAAAGTTTCTGAATTTGGTCTGAATGACTGAATATGGGCAAAAAATTGGTCAATGTTAGGTACCTGCATTTAATTTTGAATAAAATCAGCAATAGCCAACCGATTTTCATGATTTTTGGCTTATTTTATTACCAACAGTTTAAGCTTTAATTTAAGTGCTTAACGTGTAAAATTTTCATTCTGAAAAATTTTTTATGACTTTGAAAAAAAAATTGCTCTAATTTTGGGCAAACATTTTTTTTTCGCTACTAAATTATGCATAACTACGAAACTGTTGAAAATATAAAAAATGTTATTCAGGTGAATTATAGAAAATTTTCTTCCTTTACTGGAACTCGCATTGAAATCGGCCAAGGCCGATAGAAAAAACTGAAAACGGATTTGAATTTAGCGTATCAAAATCATTATGTTGCATATAGTTTTGTTTAAAGGCGAGAAAATTTTTTTGGTTTTGTAGACCAGTGTAATCGCATATCTAAAGAACTATATCAGCCAGAGTCATAAAACTTTGCCCCAATTGCTTTCGTATGAAACTAATTTATTAAAAAAAATGTAGGGCGAATATAATCGGAGGGAGAGGTATATAAAGGGTCCGCCATCTAACGTTTTTTTTTTTTTTTTGTCAACTAGTGCTTATTTCGTGAGTGGTAACACGTAGCTCATGTCTGATTTGACAGATAATTAGTTTTATCCTTCCGCTGAACGAATATGGTTGTGTATACGCTTGAACAATGCTGGGAAATATTGCGGCATTACTTTGAAAATCATGGTAATGTTGCAGAATGTGTGTTATGTTCAGATGAAGCTCGTTTTTATCTTGGCGGGTATGTAAACAAGCAAAATTGTCGCATTTGGGGCACAGAAAACACGCACGCATACATTGAAAAGTCGATACACCCAAGACGAGTCACTTTTTGGTGCGGATTTTGGTCCAGAGTCATAATTAGGCTAATTTTCTTCGAAAATGAGCAAGGAGTGGCCATTACAGTAAATGGCGATCGTTATCGGGCCATGTTGAACGAATTTTTGTTCACAAAAATTGAAGAGGAGGATATTAGCAACATTTGGTTTCAACAGGACGGCGCTACGTGCCACACAGCCGAAGCTATACTCGCTGTTTTGCGTCATGTTTTTGAAGATCGCATTATCAGCCGCAGAGCTGATGTCGTTTGGCCACCTCAGAGCTGCGATTTGACACCGTTGGACTATTATTCGTGAGGTGTCGTCAAAGGCAATTGACGCTTTAAAGGACAATATTCGTGAAGCCATTGGTGAAATACAGCTGCACACAATCAATAATGTGCTTAAAAATTGGATCGATCGTCTAGGCCACTGCATGGCCAACCGAGGCAGCCATTTGAATGGAATTATTTTCTATTATTAACCGGAAGGATTGTACTTTTAAATAAAAAAAGAAATTTGAGAAAATATTCAGTAGTTTTTTTTTATAGCATTTTCAAAAAAAAATTTATTTGGCGAACCCTTTACAATGTAAATTAAATTTTAAGTATCGTATCAAATTTTGTTCCAATCACTTTTTTGTGAAATTAATTTACTGGAATAAATGTAGAGCAGACATAATCAAGGCGAGAGGTACCCCCCATTCAAAGAAAATATTAATTTTCGAATTTGGACCGAAATTAAGATGGTGGTAGCGAAGCATGCCGGGTTTTATCTACTAATATATACAAATTAATATGTTTATTTGAAGACTATATACAGCCACAATGCAGAACCTACAGTGTCTTTCTAAGAGGAACTATGAGCTCTATCAAATGATTGGATTTAAACCGAAAGGGATAAGATGGGAAAAAGGTTAAAATATTTAAATAAGATAAGATGGGGGTTGATAGCACGCCGGGCTTTAGCTAGTTACGCGAGTGTGTATTTTAGCAGTCTCTACAATTATTTTTTAATTTTCTTTTTTGTTAATGCCATTTCTGTTATTGTATTTGCCAAAATTTCTCTCCTTTTTTGTTTATTATAGTGAAAAACATCTCTTTTGAATTTAATTTTTTGGTTTTTCTAGACTCAACCTTGTCCAGTGACAATTGAGTAAAAGAACATGAACATATTTTTATATTTTTGATATGTTCGTTGTTGTTGTTTTCAAATTCTTTTTGTCTTTGTGTTTGTTTTTTATTTGTCATGCAATTTCATTTAAAAAAATTTTATTTTATTTTACTTTGTTTTCTGGGCAATTCAATGTCATATGACACAGAAAATCCACAGAGATATGAACATAATAATTCGATGATATAAGTACATGCACTCTCTCTCTCTTTCTCTCATTCTTTCTTTATTATTCTCTCTCTTATACATATGCAATCCAAACACTTGGTATTGTATTACGTTGTGTATACAGTCGAGAAACTGTAGACTACATCTAATACGGCGTCCTTTTTTTAATACAATATTACCAGAGATTTCGGTCCCTATTACTCTCTAGTTCTGCTTTAATTAAAATTCAATTGAAATCGATAACAACTTAAGCTTTTAAAGACACAAAAAATTAAAACGAATCAATAATAGTTGTAAACTTTCAACTTCAACTCTACTTAGTCGAATTGTAAACCGTAGTACAGAAGGCCTGTGCCGACAAATTGTTACCAAACTTAACCGAGCTTCCCAAAGTTGTGTTTATGTAAGTGTGCTTTCCGTTTGGCCATAAGCCTGGAACAACAACAAGTTCACTACAAGCATAGTTTGTTACAACCAGTTTTCGTTATAGCCGTGTTCGACTGTATGTCATTTTATTGTAGTTTAACTGGTACATGATTACATTTAAATAATGTTGATAATTTTTTTCCTTTTTTCCAATTTTATTTTGTTTATTTTTGTTTTTGTTTTTGTTTTATTTTTCTGTTATTTTTTTAGTTTTTTTGCAAGCATGTATAGTTCTTTTATTTGCTGTTTGTATTTGTATTTAATTTTATTTAAATGTTCTTTTATACTTGTACAACAAAAAATACACACACACACGCACATGCAATTTCTCTTATACTCATACAACATAGTATCCGCATACACACATTATCTTACACTGCTATATAGTTTTACTTTTACTAATACATTTACATACACACAGTTATTCATGCATATGAATTGATGTTTATACACGTACGCTTAAATACTCTCTCGCACACACACACACACACACACGTACAAGCCGAAATATTTTAAATAATTTAAAAAACAAATTGGTAAATTGTTAAATGCGATTAAAATGTATGTTTAAAATTGTTGTTCTGCATGTGTGTGTGTGTGTGTCGACTTGTATACAATACACTCATACCTCTTTATACGGCCTAGATAGGCTCTGAAAATGTAGGCCGTAAATCGATATGCCATTCAATAGTTTAACTTTGCTTGCTTTGCAATTCTTCTTACACAACCGGTGATTCCCGCTTTTTTAGCTGTACAACGAATAGTAATTTGTAACGTAAACCGAAATTGTTTCATAAGTCAGACAGGCCGTCATAGCGAAATGTCTTAAAAAGAAACGCCGCATAAAGAGGCATGATAGTAAATTGATACATATGCATGTATAGTACGAGGGTAGACTTTATAATGTACACAAAATTAATAAAATTGTAAGGCCTGTTGTTTGAATTGCATTTTGAGCATCGATATCGCAAAATAAAAAATACTGCCTACTATTAGGGGTTTTAAAAATGTTTATTTCTTGTCTAATAAATAACGAGTAATCTGATCACAACAAACATTGGAAGACAAATTTAAATGAAACGAATATTTCATCTGGTAAAAAAGCTTTATTAATGGCACAATGCAAACGAGCGCACTTTTAATCACTCAATCCAATAAGAGCATTGTTCTTCCGAAAGCTGGCCTCGAGTCTGTCCGAATGGGTTGACCTTAAATTTGGAATAGGCCAAACAAAAATTTGCAAAAACTGACAAGTCGCATACATACAAAAGCGTCCAATTGTTGTGTAACTACTCGCCTTGATATAACTCTTCCAAGCCCATATAGTCGCTAGCCATACATTCATTTACCAACGTCTCTTTAAGTCATACTTTTTTCTCAATGTGTCTTATCTTCAAGGAGAATTACCTGCTCGTTACTTACAAAGCCAGAACATTCTCCTACTGCATCATTGATATCATTGTTTGTCATACAACCCTACACTAAGACTATAGTCTATGTCTGCTATGCTAATTCTAATCACAGTCAACGGAGTAATGTGTCTCCGTAAACAAAAAGAATAAACGGTACCTCTGGCACATCTACAATGTTTCATTAGAGTTGCTAATAAATCGTGTACCCACAAGCCTGGAAAATTTACTACCTTTAATCTGTCCTGTAATTTTTTTTCGTCACTCCTCTAGTGAGCATATTGGCCTTCCACAAAGCCTTGTTTGAGTTTACTTCAATGTGATCTTTCAAGCTAAGTAGATGATTAATCCACTGTAGCTTCCTCCATATGATTTTGCATAGTGGTGAAGATCCTCCTTAGCATTGTAATTTTTACCCAGTAAGTGGCGTGTTTTCCTGATCATTCGTCTGATGTTTGTCATCATCGCCAGAGGTAGGTGGGAAGGTCAGGAGTTGCCGGGAGGAAAGTTGAGTCCTCTTTATTAAACATTCGAAACCGCATTTAAATTTTTCTTCGTCATGTTCTCTGCTGTAGCTCAAGCATGGGTTGTTACGCCTGAGTTCTAACCACCACACCACGCCACCTGTATCATAAAATTCTCGTTATTATTGTTATCAGGTTGCCCGATGGCAGACATTCTGACCTAAAAGATCTTGATGTGTCCTATTCTCATTCAGGAGACATAAACAATTGAGATAATACATTAAGTAATAGTAGTGTTCCGTAATCTATACATTCGTTCACCATAAGAGAAAGACTCCACCAATTCACAGCTATGCTCAGTATCCCATCTGCTTTTCACCCATTACCTTAGATTAGTTGCAATATAGTTCCAGCGAAAGAAGAGAGGCCACATTATTTGTTACTATAAGTATCTTCCAGTCGCACGCTCCCTCCTTAGAAAAGCCGATTACAATAGCTTACCCTACATCGGCCACATATTCGGGTACCTACATCAATCTTACGCGCCAATGAATGACTCCGGATATTAGCGATGTGGTAAACACATTCACAAAGAAGCTAATCAGTGTTTTATTTAATTGGCTATTATTATTTCCGATTCTTTTAACGATTCACAGCGTATAATAGGGTCATAAAAATACCTTCCAGATGTGTCTGTCTAATATTAATGCTTTTGTCTGGTATAAAAGTACTGCGACCTCTCGATTTAATGTACAGCCCTCCATCTATATAGAGTTTATCTATAATATTTCCCCCAACCTCGTATATCTGGCGAAATTCAGAATGTCGGTGCCAACCACCATAACTCCCTACCTAGTATCTGATAGGCACCTAAATACTTTCTTCTAGAGTGCATCAATGCCCCACATGTACGCAGTATGTGCTCTGGTGAATCGACATCCTCATCTCAGAATCTGAACATCGGGCTTGAGACTATTCTTATTTTACCTAGATGACCATTTAGGTCGCAATGGCCTGCCAAAAGCCCAGTCAGTATCCGCAAGTTGTCTCTGGACATTCCTAAGCAGGATTCGAATCTTCTCCTGTCATCCAACAAAAGTTTAGATTATCTTAGACCAGAGAAGAGTACCCGCCTCTAATTCTGGGTTCTGGCTCCACCAGTAGAGCGGATGCTCCCTTTCTGCCCAGTACATTGGTTTTTCTATTCCCCGCATTTCCTACATGACCCGGGACACAGCATAAGCTGACCCTATTGTCCATGACCAACTAGTTCAGCTTACCCAGATATTCCCAAAATAGTCTTGAGTCAACTTTTTATAAGCCAAGTGATCGAATAGCTCCGCCTATATATTTCCTCTCCAAATTAAATTGAGCACTTCATTCTATTGCTTAAACTTCTGCCTCGAATATACTGACGAGTTTTCCCATAGGTTCCGAATATTCCCTCTTAGGACCAAATACTCCCGCGCCCTTAACACTTTCCGTTTTCGACCCATCGGTGTACCACAAATGGAATATGCACTCTCCAAACCTCCACATTTACTCCTTTTACTCAGTCTTGCCCTGAAGCACTTGCCAAAGTCATAGAGTTTCATGATCATATCCACAGGACAGCCAACTAGGGAGTAATCGACCTCTCGGCCAACTGGGTCAAATCACTTCCACATAAGCTTGTTCCTAACGCATCTCCCATTATCCTCGTTATGGTCTTTGTCGCCCTATTCTTCACTGCCAAATACAGTGAACTAAGGTCCAATAGAACCCCGAGTGCAGCTGTGAGACAAGTTCTCATTGGCCCAGTTATGCTTATACACTCTTATCTTTGTACCTTATTTAGCTCTGCCTGGGTTGTTCCCAAATTTGTCCAGTATAATATTCTTGGGTTATAGTGCCAAGCTTTCTCTGCAAGCCTCCTGCACACCATAAACACATGCGTAGCTTTTCTTGAGACAAACTTTACTTGAGCTTTCCACGTCAGCTTACTATCGAATATTATCCCCAGATACTTAACCACCTTCCCTGGTGGTATTTCCTCACCCATGAGTTGAATATTCCGCCACTTCGGAAGTTTTCTTTTCCTAGTGAATGATACTATCATGGTTTTGTCCCTTCATCCCACACCATCGATTCACTATCCTAAGTCCCATCTGAATGATTTCACACAAGGTATTCTCGAATTTACCCCTTGCTATCAGAACAATGTCATCTGCATAGCCCTGGCAGTCAATGCCCACTATGGATAGACTAGACTCCACATTAAGAGAGATAGGACCCCTCTTTGTGGGTAGCCTTTAGTAGTGCTGATACTTATATTGATGAAGACGTTCTATGAAAAACAATTTCTTTCACTAAATATGGATTGATCTGCCAATTATTCGATTCTCTGTTCATTTTATGGGCACATTTGTTATGTTGCCAACGGGAATTTGCAGGTTAGCCCGGTACTGCACACCGTTGCATGTCGGCTGGGTGAGAATTTCACAATGGGCCACTGTGAGCTCTGGCTGGAGTACTTCGGTACCACCTTTCTTAACTAACTACCTACCATCCGTCATCTTAAAAAATCACATACTTTTCCATGTATACTTACAGAGCATTCCCAGTAGAAGAAGACATCCGTCAGTCAGTCAAAAAGTGAGCGGCTTTGGGCAATACACTATTAAATGATGGCAAATCTCTAGAATTTCGCATTCAACCTCTTAAAGTTTACAAATAAGTACCCTGAAATCAATAGTTATATCGTCATATTATGTTGTAATGTTGTATACAATACATATGCAATACATGTGTATAATATCAATGCCTTTGAATACTGCATTAAATTTAGAAAAAAAGAGCGAGAGAGAGAGACAGTAACTAATAGAAAGGAAAACTTATAGTTTTGAAGTAGAAATTAAACTACTTTTGCATACTTATAGTTCGTTATTCATTCGTTATTTCTATTCAAAAGTCTATCATCAATACAAATGCATAACAAATGGAAATACAAAGAAAAGAAAAACAAAACAGTAAAACATATTTAAAATGGCCTACAATTATATATAAAACTTTTGAAAGTGTCCACAGCTGGTCTTCACTGTCATTTCCGTTGCCATATTTAAGCATCTACTCTTACAGAAAACCAACAACGTGCTATTCGTCTATGTGTGTGTGTATGGCATTTTGAAAGAGTTTTAAATGAAAATTTAAAACAAAATTAAATGGAGCAGAAGTAAAACTGCTGCAATATGTTCTTTTTGAAATCAATCTCATCATCTCTCCTACACATCACCTCCCACCATACTTGTCTTCTTGTAGCAAAAGTGCCTGTCAATGATTTTGATTTTCACACATAAGTATGTATGTACACTAGAAGGCTGTTTTTTGAGTCTTGCATTGGCTTTTACAATAAGGAGCTGTGGGAAGTTATGTGGAGTAAATGGTGTTACTTTAACAAAGTTTTTATTTGAAATTAAGACAAAATCTGTTTTAAATGTCTACGAGTTAAAGGGTGTGGTTTTGTACTAAAAAAATGTAAACAAGTTTTCTAAAACTGGATAGTGGGCGTGGCATTTAAAGAAAGCAATATGTGTAAAAGTGCCTGCAAGAACTGCTCTATATTATTTGTTGAACACATCCCTTCTACCATGACCAATGCGCTCCACATCATACTCAGGTCAAATCGGCTCCGTCCCATCCTCCCAATACCTATCCCGCGCGAGCCAACTCGTCTGCCTGCTCATTGTCATAGCAGTCACGGTGACCCGAAATCCAAACAAGAGTCATTTCAAAAGAGAGGCAGAGGGTGTTCAACGAATTCCCTGCACTCTGTGGCTAACCGAGAGGTGGTGGTGTCTAATCAAGTCCAAGGATATCCTTCCGGCTGTTCACGCAATACAGATGCTTAGCATTCCGCCCCGAGATAGTAGTTTTCATCAAAAAAAACTGTAGTTTGGATCCAACACTACATCTCATCTTTGAGCCATCCCTGTAGACCCTGATGTATAAATCATTAAATGGATCTTTTCGATTTCACCCAGAACGGCTACGTTTTCTCACTCTAAATCTTCTGTCGAAGCTAAGCTCCAAAGTAGTATGTAGTCCATCTGGCTTGACCGTGCACCCTAGCCTTTCATAATCCAGAGAACATTAATCTCACTGCGCTAAAATAAGTCGTATTTTAAATTGAATATCGCCACGCTGGCATACACCATGGTTCCCAAGGCGCATGTTAATACAATGCATCCACCAACGCCTTCCCCCCATATCATTAAAATCACATGACTTCCAACTTGGCAAAGTGTCGTAGTGTCGTAGTGTCGTATCTAAACTCCTATCGTTCTATGGGTCACGGCTAACGGTTAAGAGTGTAACACCACACCAAGCTAATGCTCCACTCACAATTTGGGTATATACCACAGCCACCACAAGTGGGCCTTACCATATTCAGTCATGGATCTAGGTTCCTGCGGCTACTCAATTGCGTGATACCAGAACTAAGTTCATAACATAAATGCTACTACTACCAGTGTAAGTCACAACTAAGTCTGGACTGGTGGCCAATTACAGCAACCAAAATATAGCCAACAATACTAAACAACAACAAATAAGCGCACAATCACATTACCAGACAGGCACAACACAGGCCAGTAACCAACAGATTACGCTTAAAATACTGCAGTTGATGCCGCGAGAGGACCTATTCTTTCCTAACTCTAGTATTCCTCCTAATAAAGACACTGCAAACAAACTCGCCGAGCCTTTGAATATTCCGGTCCATCCTCAAAGCCCCACTAACGTACACCACATTCCCCGTTAAGGTGACTTCCATTGCTCCCAAATCTCTTATGTCATCGTAGAGTGAACACTCCACTAGAACATGCAGCGAACCCTCCGGCTTCAACAGTCCCACTACGGCTTCTCTTGTACAAAAATGTATTGAGCGAGCCTTATCCCGTCAGTCAAAATCCCATATTCAAGCTAAAACCAAAGTCTGGGTGCATTCCGTACAAACCTTACGTTAGGCACGAACCTATATGTCACCCTTCCGTTGTCGCTGTCTGTCAAACATGCCTGCCACTTCGTGATGAGTATGCCATCAAGAATTGACGAACTACTCCTATCACTCCCATTTGCCTGGTCAGAATATACAAATGAATCGGTAGAAAATACAACAACACATCGTCAAGAGCAACTTGAGGCCAGATGCAGCACGTCTTCCCCTGATGCAATCTGCTTAAAATTTTCGACAGTGTATTTTCTAAGCTACGGTGAATATTTCTGGGGGGAGGGGGGAGATTTACGACCCAAACTTTCCAAAAAAAATCACACCATATATATAAGGCATACTGTATTGTGAGCGGATGCGGCACGCCCTTCCTTGATGCAATCTGCCTAAAATTTTCTCCAACGCATTTTTTGGCTACAGTGAACACTTCTGGGGGAGTTAAGGAGCAATTTCGCATTTTTTAAATAAGGCACACCCCACCCTTGTAGGCAAGCACAAAGGCTGAGCTTACCTGCAAATGATTTCTGTCGTGGCTGTGGATCGGCTGAAGAGGAGGAAAGCATGATCCACTTTATCTGCCAGCAACCGTCTCTCGCACGGCGGAGACTTCTCATACTGGGTTGCCCCTTTCTCGACGGCTTATCGTAGTTTTCGACTTAATTTAGGGAAGTGTTTCTATGCGGTGCCTCTGATCGAACACTATGACTCTGGTGACTAAAACATCGATAGCGCTTTACGCGGTAGCACAACGGGCTGCTATATAATTTCTCAAATGTGACTTGGTTCAGCGAGACCGCTATTACAGCCAAAACCTGAAAACGTACCACATGACTGCAAAGTCGCATTTCAAATACCATTTCTCATGCATTTTATTGAACTTTATTACCCGAAAGTCAATATTTTTTCCTAAATGCCACGGTGTCGTTGTGTAGTGGTTAGAGGGCAGACATACTACACAAACGGCCCAGAGAGGACAAGACTTTAACCTCCCTCCAGACAAATCGATTTAAGCAAGTCCACTGATGCTTCTAGCGTACCTCGAAAAAAATACAATGCTAATTAAGGATCACCACCACCAGTTAGCAAGAATCTTTACTACTACACACAATCTATTGGAGGGAAGCTACAGTAAATCTCCATGATTTATGAGAAGTAAAAAAGAAAGAAAAGTAATATCAAAAAGTACTATCTTTATGCGGTTCCCCCTATGATAATGCAATTCTTTCATACAAAAGAAATATTTAATTTTTCTATTGCAGATTTTCTTCATTCACTACCCAAAATTAATTATTTGCCCTTTACTTTGGCAAACATTTTTGTTTTGTTGGCGGCTGACTTTGGTCAATAATCTAATCAATAGAATAATACTGTAGTTGCTGCAATAGCTTTAAATTATATTTTTTACAATTCCTCTTATAAAACATATCATTAGAAAAGATTAGATTTGAAATTTATTTTAATGTGATAATGTTTTTGTTTTTTTTTTTCATTTTTTTTTTTCAAAAATTTGTGATAAACCTTCAAATAATGGTCATATAGATTAACACGACAACTTTATTAAATGATTAAAATGTTGATAAAAAAAAAATAAAAATCTTTTGAATGGCATTTTATTATAGAAAAATATATAAATAAGTACTTACTTATGAGAGGAAGTGAGAAAGCAAATAATGTAGTTTTCATATAAAAATACAAATTTTTTAATTGGAAACCAATTTTATAGAAGAACGAACATTTTTAATGGTTGTTTTTTAAGCACGTCAAAGTTCTAAAACAAAAATTAAAAAAAGAATCAATAGCAACCCACTATCAATAAAAGTAGTAAAGTACAAAAAAGTATATTTAAAAATAGTTTCCTGCTTCATTTTATTCTCAAGTTCTATATAAACTTTTATTGCTTTTAAAAACACTTCCAAATTTTATTAACGCTATGAATCCGCTCTGCTGATTTAAGATAACACATTAAAGGTATTAAAAGAAACAGCAGATAATTCCGCCGACATAATTCTCTAAAATATTTGTGATCAAATTGCCACTTGCTAAACTTTAAATAATGTTGTCTTTTTCTTCTTGTTTAAATAACAATGTTACTTCATTATTATGGTCCTTCGGACAAAAGTTTTAGTACCCAAGATGGTACCCAAGTTAAGTCAATGAATGAACTTAGTGGAGAAATTGTAAAGTTACTGTTAATTAAATTGCTGGCAACGTCAGCATTCTTCTAGAGACTGTTGCGGGTAGTGTTTCCTGGTTTAATGGTGGGGAACCTATCTTTGTTCTCAAGAGAAGGTATTTCTTAACTTGTCTACGATGTTCGTTCATTGTACGACAGACGGCAGCACCAGCCTTCTAGGATTTACTGCAGCTGGAAAATGAAAGGTTAATAAGAAAGTGAAACAAGTGAAGTGGTAATGGAAAACGCGATTTGCTTGTGATAATTTTTTTTGGTCACACACAAACGTGGATATGACTGTCAGAGAAAACCAATGAATCGCTTTTTTGCTTACTCATAAGTTTATTTGAGTAACACATCATTCAAATTCAACGACTCATACTCATTCACACTCACAATAACGTTGATTCATAATTCTAAGTAGATTCATACTCATACCTATAACTATTCGTAATCATAGCATTCATTCATTCTTCCGAAAATACTCATAAATGATTCGCATGATTCATGAATACTCATGAATGTTCATAAATATAAATATTGACTATTCAAAAGAAAAAGAAAACACACAAACACACAACCTTATAATCATCATCGAATCGTATTCATTTTGCATAGTCTACGCACCATGATTGCAGATGATTACGAATCAAAAGCGTCATATATGTTGATAAGTATGAAAATGATGAGTACTTCAAACTTTAGAGTATGAATGTTAATGAGTAGCCATTTCAATGAGTATGAATCAGTATGGGTATAAGAATTTATAAACAAAATTCGTAGATACTTAGGTTTTCAGTACTCATTGCTGATCGCTGATGGCTTTCTGCAGCATTTTCGTGTTTTTAAAGCTGAAGAAACTCAAACTGGGGAATTTTCTAACGATTGAGGTGACAAAGTTTATTTACTACCTTCTTTAAAGCGGAAAGGCATTTGAGCATCGATGCTAAAAAGGGCGAAGTTTGCTCTGAAACCGGATACCAAAGGCCTAAGGACATTTTCGGGAGCACTTTTGAGTCACTACACCTGTAAGACAAGGGGGGATACAATAGATGAAGGGCGGTCACAGTGCAAAGTGGAAGGGCAACCATTATCACTTAAATATTTTAGCCCCTCCAAGTAAGCATTATTCGAAACCAAAACCAAATTGTTACACAAAAAATATAAGAAAATAAAATCAAAAATGATATCATTTTCATATATACATACATATGCATAGTAGTTGTGGTTGTTGATTATATATGACAAATGACTACTGCAGAGAATATTTTCAATTTTATTCACTTAACGAAAAACAAAAAAATAAAATCGTTTTCACTTTTTTTTTTATTTGGTTTCTTACTTTTCTGAATATTATTATATTCTATTCATGGTTCATAAATAAATCATGTTCATTTTGCTTTTCAGCCCAACAAAAATAGGGATGATATTAAAGAAATCGGCATAAGAAATACATATGTATACGAGATATATGTATAATTTACATACATATGCCACACACTTGCCACATGCCACAATTTGCCAAAGTATCAATGGCAAATTGTTAGAGAAACGACAAAAAAGAAATGAATAAAAAACAAGAAACAGATAAACTTTTAAAACCATCATCATAATATTTTTGTTATATTCCGTAGCACCAACAGCAGCCGCCGTAACACCAATAGCATTACGAAAATGAAATTTCTTAATATCCATCGCTCTCCCTCTCTCTCTCTCGCTCTCTCTCCGTATCATTCGCTCTGTATTTTTCACGTTTCCAAGTGTATGACATTGACACTGACTCACTAGACGTTTTTACATTGGTGTGTTAGTTACGGAAAGGTATGAGAGTCCTCTACCGGCCCTTCATCCATTGGACTTACCTTTCAATAATACCGTTAAATACAGTTTTCTCTATAATGGGCTTATATTTGAATTTTTGTTGATATTATTAGAAAAGAAATAAAAAATTGAAATAGAAATAGAAGGTTACCTTTAGGCTCAGATAAAACCAGCAACAAAAAGAAGAAAAAAAAAAAGAAAAAAATACAGAAAATCAAATGGAAAAAATATGAAATATTTAGAATGTAAGCAATTTTTCTAAACCTTCTCCAAATATGACATCTAAAAAATATTTACAAACACACACAGCCACACACACACTCTTATACTCTCTTTCGCTTTCATTCTCTACTTTCACCTTTAACCTACATGTTAACGTTTTTGTCACAAATACAATAACATTTATAGACATTCGCTTATTTATAAATTGTAGTCGAATGGGATAGAATCCCTACTAGTTTTGCTACACACAAAAATGATTTTCCATTAATAGCTCTTTTGTCATCTTAACCTTTTTCCTCTCAGATCAAATATACTCGGCCAAACACTTTTAAAATCATCGAAGCTTTTCTAAAGAGAATTCTAAATCACAAATATTCAATATTATAATAAAGGGTCCGCCATATTGTCCTTTAAAGCGTCAATTGTCTCTGGCTTGTTGGCGTAACACTTACCTTTGACGGCACCCCACAAACAATAGTCCAAGGTGTCAAATCGCTGCTCCGAGGTCGCCAAACGACAGCTCTGCGGCTGATTATGCGATCTTTAAAAATAGGGCGCAAAACATCGAGTGTAGCTTCGGCAGTGTGGCACGTAGTGCCGTCCTGTTGAAACCATATGTTGCTAATATCCTCCTCTTCAATTTTTGTGAACAAAAATTCGTTCAACATGGCCCGATAATGATTGCCATTTACTGTAACGGCCACTCCTTGCTCATTTTCGAAGAAAAATGGTCCAATTATACCTCTGGACTAAAATCCGCACCAAACAGTGACTCGTCTTGGGTGTATCGGCTTTTCAATCTATGCGTGCGGGTTTTCTGTGCCCCAAATGCGAAAATTTTGCTTGTTTACATACCCGCCAAGTTCAAAATGAGCTTCATCTGAACACATCGCACACATTCTGCAACATTACCATGATTTTCAAAGTAATGTCGCAATATGTCCCAGCGTTGTTCAAGCGTATACACAACCATATTCGTTCAGCGGAAGGATAAAACTAATTATCTGTCAAATCAGACATGAGCTAAGTGTTACCATTCACGAAATAAGCACTAGTTCAAAAAAAAAACGTTGGACCCCTTTCGGTCTATAGTTTGTTGAGCAGATCTGCTGCCTTTCTTATGAAGAACAGCTGATCTGAAACCATAGTGGTGGATATGTCACCCAGTGAGACTCTATGTCCGCCTAAACATTTCAGCCTAAACCTATCAAGAATTTCACATTCACAAAATATGTGTTTTGCTGTTTCTAATGCCTGTGAGCCGCCTGAGAACATTTGTGACCGTCATTCTCTTCAGATGCGCTCTTAGTCTACAGCGGCCTGTAGAAAACTTCGTAAGTAGTTCCAAGTCTGGCTTGCTATACTTGAAAACCTCAGAGCCAAAACTGTGAACTGCTCGCCGCCCTAGAGTGGTGAAGTCTAGATGTCATACGATTAGAACCAAGCGCCCTTAAGACAGCTTGGCTGTCAAAGAATATATTAACGGTCTTACCCTTGAACACACTGATCAGATTGATCTCCGCACATATGGCAACGGCCATAATCTTAACCTGGAAGACACTCAATGAGATCGAAAAGTTTCGGTTCGGTCCATGAACAACAGCACCGAAATAGTCTTTCATTTTAGAGCTATCGGTATATCAGTTTAGATTACAATGTTCATAGTTCCAGGAAAAGAAGTCCAAAGTTCTAGCCAAGGAGACAGTCGTTCATAATTCCAATTTTTGCAGCAGGAAAAAATCGCTAAAGGACACATTTTTTAAATAAGTTTTTAAAATCGTTTCAGAGAACATACGATTTTGTATTAGAAATCACAACAGCACTACTACATGTTTATAAAAGAAAAATGTGCGCCATACGGAAATACTTGAACGACTTTACTAATTTTTCTGGGCTACTCTTTTAGAACAATTGAGATCTGGTTTCAACATCGTTATTACGCTCTTGATAGCCTATATTTCCGCATCTGTTTAGTAGTCTTTTTAACAGCCATTAACTTTTGTAAGGAAATGATCTTCATCTCTTGTCCATCTAATATTGAGTCACTTATTACTTTACTTACTACACCGTGTCTATTTAATATCATTCCCACTTACTTGCATGGGTAGCCCTTAGCTAGCGTGTACGAGTGTACACTCAGAGATCCTATGACCCATTATGATACACTCAAGAAATGATCTGAAATATCAGCAAGAATCCAAAGCCAGATAAATTAAAACGTGACAAGCCTTTCTAAGACACTCCAAATCATAGAAGAGACATGCACTAAGATGCCTTAGTCTAAATCTCCGGTAGAGTGGTGCAAATCGCAAAGAAGGTATTGTACTGATTCCTCCTCTACCTCATCCGAACATACGTCCAATATGCAAACGATGGCATAAACCCCGGCCTGAAGGACAGTCCAGTTATCAAACAGTCTGAGAGACCAAGTTCATCAGATTAAAACCAGACCCTTACTTTGTTACTTACTTAGATATTGACACACTTCAGTTTTCTAAGCTTCTCCTCTAGATGAAAACTTCAAGTTTCTTCTTCACTTAGTTTAAACACTGAAGTTTCGATTTCTCTCTACCCGAGCATAATCGAGAATTTTCCCTTTTGAGACTATACCTGCCATTTTAGCGACATGTCCCAGCCAACCCTCTTAAAACTGATTTGATCGACCAAAAGTCCTAGATTCTTCGCTGTACATAGAAACAGCTGTTTTAATATGAAGCGTGATATTCAGCTGGCACTGAGGGCTCTTTCTTCGGTGTATACAGATTCAAAATTGGTACCCGAATGCTATAAGAAAGTCAAAACAAGATGGCGTCGCTGACGAACTGACAAGGCGGGACTTGGCCACTAGTTTTGTGGAATCGAAACCGTACTATGGTATTAGCCGGTCAACGGAAAGTAGGAAAATTAACTACGCTCGTCATTTTAGACACAATGGTCTAAGCCTGAAGTAGCAGTAGCAGTATAATAAGTAGCTGCACAACATGGGAAAGTCGTCTATTAGAAATCTAATTAGATGTTTAAAATGCCGCTACTATCCTTAATATCACCTATTCATCCTTAATGTGATAGCTGGCATGAAGCGTCCGGAGGCAGAGCATATTCCCTGTGAATGTATTGCTTTGGCATACATTCCTTGGCGAACGTTTATGGAGCCCTCTATTATTAAGCCTGAATTGTAGATACTGTTGTCTTCTAAAGACTGTGGCGGTTGGTATTATCGTATTAAACAAACGGTCATCCGCCCACGAATATATAATCGATGAAGGATTCAATGGGCGTTCTTCTGGGTGATAACCACCCATTGCAGCGTGTCTGATATTTTTGAAATCGCAGAGCCATGGCTAGTTGAACTTCTTCGATCTTGATAATAATAATGGAACAGTCAGAGTCAATTTCCCATACAGCAGGAGTTTTGCTGTTCCACTGAGGATTCTTTCCCGAAAGTATTTGCTTAACGCGTAATAGCATTTATTAGCAGGCATAACTCTTAAGTGTTATTCTGCATAGATGTGTCAATCTAGCAGTTATACCAAACTCAGACATTGCTTCAAAAAGTTTGCAGTGAATCGGACTATCAAATGCGGCTTTAGATTCAGCAAAAAGATTTTATGAGTCGATCTGTTTTTCATAGTTTTTCCCAGTTACTGCCAGAGTGTTAATATCTGGTTGGTTGGTTGTAAAGTTTCCAGCTAGGGGCTGATCAGCTTATTCACACATTATGCTTGATAGTATCCTGTTAACAATGGATAGAATGCTGATTCCCTTGTGGTTGGAACAAACACTAGTATTGCCATTTTTGTACCCTGGGTAGCCAGATACGTGTCCATCTCACTGTGGCACTTTACTGATTGTAAGGCTCAGCTGGCAATCAATTATCACCCGCATATCCGCGGTATACTGCCTGTTTTCTATAAGATCGAGTGTGTGGCCATCGTTCCCTCATTTTCCCAATTATTACTAATTTTTTAAATTTGTCACCTTTTTACCAATCACTTTACCAGCCACTAGTTGTCCACTAAAAAGAAATGTCTATTTGATGATGATTATACTCTTTTTTACTGTTAACCACTGCTTTTTCGATTATCTCTTAAAGATAATCTGCGCTTTTTGGCTCCATGCTGTACAATAAAGTAAAATCGATTCTTAGGCAGTCAATCTTTCCACATTCGTTTACTCTATCAATTCCTAAGTGACAGTAAATACTGTTCTTTTACTAAGAAGATTAATTTTAAAAATTATATATTTCGCTTTGTAATTTAACAGAATCAAAAGAAATCAAATTAAAATTGTCATCGTGTTAATAAAGGGATACATTGCCATCTCATAAATTGCTGATACATAACATCTGTCTCTCTGTGTGTATGAATTTTAGTGCGTTTGTGTGCAAAATGTTTTGTTTTCCGGTGTTAAGCGCAAAGAAAGGATTGGAAGAATGGGAGTACAGATTTTGTTAAAGAAAACATAAATAATACAATGTGTAGGTCAAATAAAGTGTGTGACAAAATTATAACTACATTTAAGACATCGGATTTTAATTGTTTCATTATTTTTCTGATTTATGAAATGTTTAAAAAATATTTACAAAAACAAAAATTTAATTTTCTTAAAAGTATTTAAACATTATTATACGTTTTTTATGCTTTGGCAAGTTTATTTAATCAGTTATTAAACTTATTTTATGCAACACTGTTAAATACCGACTCTCTCGCTCTCTCTCTCTCTTTCTTCTACTCTGTGGCTGTATATGGTTTTATTAATAACAACAGCAATGATATGCCGGAAGCTGTATTTTATACACGTTTAACACAACTATGCACATACCTATTTATGCAGTATTTCAGTGTCACTAACTCTCTGCATACACAACTTGTACATTCACGCACTTACACTCTTTACTACATATTTACGTTTATACCGTTAACATACACATTTCATTCCTTGTATTCATAACATTGAATGATAGACGACTAGTTGGTTGGTTAACAATTGTGACTGCAGACATTTCTTTTGTTTATGTTTTTCTTTTTTACTCATTCTCTCTCACTCTCTCTTTCTCTCTCCTTACCATGCCTTCTCTAAAGCTCTACTCAATAGTTTTTTGTGTATTTAAGTGTGTGGGCGTTTGTTTTCTTTACTATTCATGAAACCAGTGTATATGTGTGCGTGTGTAAATATTGTTTTGTTTTTATTAACGTACTCACTTAGCACATGTTTCAGTCATTTTTATGAGAGGGTTAGTGAGTTTTTTGTTTTTGTTCTGCTTGTTGTTATAAAACACAAGTAAGACGAAACAAAAGCAATGTATATAAGAAGTATGTTTAAGTATAAGAATTCTATGTCAATTGTATGCAAATATGGCTTAAGTTTTACATTAACAACTGTAATAACAACAACAATAATAATAGGCAGCGCACATGCATACATACATACGTATACATATGCATGCAAGTGAATAGAATGAAAATAATTTTTATACAATTATGGTGGTGCTCAAGTAACTGAAACCTTCAAGTTTTCAATTGTATGAGAGTATGAGAGTATGAGAGTATATGTAAGTCAAAAGAGAGTAGTGTGCATAGAGGAGTATAAGTAAGTGTGTGTGTATAAATACGAATAAATGAATGAATGAATGAATGAATACGTAAGTGCCTGCTTGTTATGTATATACAGAGTTTTGACAAAAAGCAATTTTAGAGGTTAAATAAAGCAATTTGCTCTTAAGTAATAGAAAATCTTAAGCACAAGCAATTATTAAAAAAGAAATTCTTACTTTTTTTTAATTTAATTTGTAAAATTCATTGAAAAATTTCTAAAGATTTATTATCATTTTTTGTAACCTTGCAAATTTTATCATTAACAAAAAAAAAATGAAAATAATTTTATTAATAAGCCAATGCTTAGCGATTGTCTAATGCTGACAAGGCAAATTAAAAATTTAATACCGCATGACAAATAAAATAATAATAATGAAAATGAGTTTTTCCCCTATATTTTTTGGTTTCTATATTTTTCTTTCTTTTTATTTCCACATTTTTGCTGACAATAAAGAAAAAATAAAATAAAAAAGAAGAGCGAAAAAATGTTGGTAATTTTCAAACATAAATTCATATTATGAAACAAATTAATGGAGAATTAAAGTTCAAATGCTACAAACGTTTTTATTAACTTTTTCTCTGTTTTTCTCCCCTTTTCTTTATCTCGTTACCTTTTTCTAATTGCCATTATATGTTATTAAGCCCTGCTTTAGGGCAAAACACTTTGGCGTATGAGTGATATTCGTTTTATTTTAATACATAATCATACGCTGTGTGGCACGTTTTGTGTTATACGTTTCATATGAGATTGGCGAAAAATTAATTGGAAAAAATTTTTTGAATTTCTGTTTTCTCTATTAAAGGGTCCGCCAAATTAATTTTTTTTTTTTTTTTGAAAATGTTATAAAAAAACTACTGAATATTTTTTCAAATTTCTTTTTTTATTTGAAAGTACAATCCTTCCGGTTAATAATGGAAAATAGTTCCATTCAAATGGCTGCCTCGGCTGGCCATGTAGTAGCCTACACGATCGGTCCAATTTTTAAGCACATTATCGACTGTGTGCAGCTGTATTTCACCAATGGCTTCACGAATATTATCCTCCTTTAAAGCGTCAATTGTCTCTGGCTTGTTGGCGTAACACTTATCTTTGACGGCACCCCACAAATAATAGTCCAACGGTGTCAAATTGCAGCTCCGAGGTGGCCAAATGACATCAGCTCTGCGGCAGATAATGCGATCTTCAAAAATAGGGCTGTGTGGTACGTAGCGCTGTCCTGTTGAAACCAAATGTTGCTAATATCCTCCTCTTCAATTTTTGTGAACAAAAATTCGTTCAACATGGCCCGATAACGACCGCCATTGACTGTAATAGCCACTCCTTGCTCATTTTCGAAGAAAAATGGCCCTATTATGCCTCTGGACCAAAATTTGCACCAAACGTGCGGGTTTTCTGTGCCCCAAATGCAACAATTTTGCTTGTTTACATACCCGCCAAGATCAAAATGAGCTTCATCTGAAAAGATGATTTTTTTTGGCAAAATCGGCATCTTCTGTAAGTCGATCGCAGGCCCACTTAACGAAGCGAAAACGCATTGGACACAACCATATTCGTTCAGCGGAAGGATAAAACTAATTATCTGTCAAATCAGACATGAGCTAAGTGTTACCATTCACGAAATAAGCACTATTTAAAAAAAAGAAAACGTTAGACAAGTTAGACAAGTAAAAATTTGACTAATTTTTCCAAGCTGAATGTAGCCAGTTCAGTCAAGTAGGGTTTCGTGTGTTTTTCTATAGGAGGAGTATCGTTTTTAGACTTATTTTTAATCAGAGCAATTTGGAAATGCGCAATAGGTATAATATAATAGGCAATTTATTACATACTGGAGTAATCCCTCTTGCGTTGCTGACCGCCCTTATGTTGTATGCCTCTGTGACTCGTCTTGGGCGTATCGGCTTTTCAATGTATGCGTGCGGGTTTTCTGCGCTCCAAATGCGACAATTTTGCTCGTTTAAAAACCCGTCAAGATCAAAATGAGCTTCATCTGAAAAGATGATTTTTTTTGGCAAAATCGGCATCTTCTATAAACCGATCGCAGGCACACGAAGCGTATACACAATTATATTCGTTCAGCGGAAGGATAAAGCTAATTATCTGTCAAATCAGACATGAGCTAAGTGTTACCATTCACGAAATAAGCTCTGGTTGAAGAAACAACGTTAGATGGCGGACCCTTTATAATGTTTAATAAAAAGTTTAGAAATGAAATTTGTAAAAATATCTAAAAAGAGTATTAAAGAAAATACCTAAGATATGTTACACAAAATTTATTTTATAATGGACGGGTTTGATTCTTCAAAACGGTGATGATATTAAGCGAAATTCTACTAGTTTTTACACTCTTTTGTAACTGTGATGGAATCCTGGTTCCATTATAACACATTAAAAGGCCAGTAACAATAAAAAAATGCTTTCCTTTATGCGAATGAGCACCAAAACTAAGGCTATGGTCTGCTTAACGATCAGTGTTTTTATACATTCATTCACATCAATTTCTTGAAAGCCTTACATATTAACATTAACTTTAAAACAAAAACGACATTATGTAGCAAAAAAAGTACTATTCCATCCAGATTAAATACGGGGGCACACGTTCAGGGTCGTCACTAAAATGTTTAATTTTGTTACGTAAAAAGTGATTAATAAAAATAACAATAATAAGTTCCAATCGATTCTAAAAGTAGCATAAGACTTCACTAAATTCCCCGAACAACTCTCTGCAACTCTTGCCGCAATCGTTCAACTCGGCCTCAATTTGTTGTCCCTGTGTATGGGCTGGGCGTCCTCTTCTTCTGCTCCCCTGTGGATTTTAATCTATGGCAATTCTGCTAATATTATTCGGTAGCCTTCTAATAGCGTGACCAATCCACCACCATTTGCACCTTTTTATGTTGTCAATCGCCAAAGTTTCTTGTTATGTTCTGCGCCAAAGCGAATGATAAGACACAGTTATCGGCCAGAAAACGCCCAGGAACCTGTGAAGAGAGTAGTCCAAGAAAACTAGTAACTTTTTCCACGTTTCGCAACCATACAAAAGGGTGAATTTTACATTAGCATTTCCACGATTGAGTTATAACAGAAGCCAGACTCTTGAAGCTCTTTACTGTGCTGCCTTTAGCATTTTTGAAGAAATTTTATGCATGTCGTCCGGCTTATTGTTCTTAATTGTTCTTAAAAAATCTATTCTCCCTATTTATTTCATTAATATTCAGACTTTCAGTAGATAAAGCGTGTTTTTTATAGAGGTATAGAACTTTAAGTTGGCATTACTTTTCAAGATGGCGACCGCTTTAACAGCTGTCAAGTGATTTATTCTCAGTTTAGTTTGGCAATTCATCATGAATAGACTCATGCCTGAACAACGCTTGCAAAAAGTGCAATTTTCATTTTCCATAAGTGAATTTTTTTTTTCAATTTTCAGTTTTGTTTAGCGATGAAGCGCACTTCTGGTTGAATGGCTACGTCAACAAACCAAACTGCCACATTTGGAGTGAAGGTAATGCTCAAGTGTATGTGGAAACACCGTTACATGCAGAAAAACTGACTATTTGGTGCGCTTTATGGGCTAGTGGAATCATTGGTCCATACTTTTTCAAAAACGATGGCGGCCAGAAGGTTACAGTCAATGGTGATCGGTATAGAGCCATGATTACTAACTTTTTCATTCCTGAATTGAATAGCCATGATGTCCAGGAGATGTGGTCACACAGCTCGTGCCACAATAGATTTATTGAAAGACACGTTTGGTAACCGCCTAATCTTACGTTTTGGACCTGTGAATTGGCCTCCAAGATCTTGTGATTTAACACCGCTAGACTACTTTCTGTGGGGCTATGTAAAGTCATTGGACTATGCGGTAAAGCCACAAACGCTTGACCAATTGGAAGACAACATTCGCCGTGTTATTGCCGATATACGGCGACAAATGTTGGAAAAAGTCATCGAAAATTAGACGACGGCGTTCATATGCCAGAAATCATATTTAAAATGTAATGACACAAGATTATCTTTCGTATAAATAAAATTCATGTCAATCGAATAATCCATCGTTGTTTTATTGCAACTTAAAGTTCTATACCTGTATAAAAAACACCTTTTATATGTTCATTAACTGGGCTTGACCCACAATTGCGTGTTATCTGCTATGTGAAGACGTACGATGTCCGCATAATCTTATAAAATTCTTCTTATAATTTCAGCCATTTTTACTTGGATGTGATGAGTTCTCCAACACTGTATATTTTGCCCCAAGAGTTAGTCTCTTCACTTCACGGTAAAGATTCCTTATGCGGTATGCGCAGTAAGCTGCTTGTGCGTCTTTGGCAATGTTGTTTACTCCCTCATTTGCAACACTAATATACACGTTTCTTCACTTATTCATACTCTAAAAGAGTTATTCTTGTGTCCTAGCTTACGGTCCACTGCTCGTGCGCTCATTATGGAGGCATTATTTTAATAATCCTTTAATTGGCTTACAAATTGCTACCACATCCGACTATTTCCTGTTTACAAATTTCCGAGAATGGAACTAAATGCATACGTTTTTCAAGCCAAGTGAATGATTAGTCTATTGTAGCTCTCCTCCATGTGATTGTTAAGTGTTGAAAATCCTAGCTAAGTGGTGCTCTCAAAAGGTGGCATTTTTTCATGGTCATTAGTGTGATGTTTGTCATCATCGCTAGAGGTAATTTCGAATGCCAGCAGGCTTTCTTTATAAAGATTTGAGTTCCTTTATATATCTTGTCTAGGGAGCATATTAGCTTTCTTCAAAGCATTCATTGCTTTGTTGCAGTTTTAGTAATCAAGTAGATGATTAGTCTATAGTAGCTTAGCCTCATATGATTGTGTATAGTGGTGAAGATCCTTGCTAAGTGGTGTTGGTAGTAATCCAGTTTTTTTCTTTTTTCCCAGTAAGTGGCGTTTCTCCTGCTTATTTGCCTGATGTTTGTCGCCAGAGGTAAGCTGTAAGGACAGCGGGCTTCTTTTATGTAAATTTGTGTGGAGAGGGTTGAAGTCTCTAATTAAACACTCGAAACCGCAATTAGAGTTTTTTCGTCATGTACTTTTACTGGGGTTTCGAATCTTGACATATGTATTAAGCCAGAAAAAAAGTCATAAAATTATCTAACTGACCTTTAAGCCATTTGGTTTTTGTATTTCCCTTTAACTCTCCATACTATTTCTATCTCACTTTCTTCTCCACATCTCTGTGCCTCAAATCATTCATGTGTTAAACAGGCAATATAAAATCCATCCATTTGTATAAAATATCACATCTTTTAAGAAGTAAATAATTTTCTTTGAAGGCAGCAGGCAGCAAACAGCAGTAGCAATAAAGCGAGCAAATGGAGGAAAAAAACTGTCTTCCATAAAAAAAAAACTGGTAAATGATGCCGAACAAAAATTGTTGAGAAAATTAAAATTTAAATCAACTTCAATGTTCTTTTTCGAAAAATAAAATTTTTTTTATATCGTTGCTTAAAATACCACATCAATAACCATTTTATGTGTTTTTGGAGAAGTTATAAAACGTTTTTTTTTTTATTTCTAAACATGACCAAGATAATTATACTAATTAGACATTTCCAGCTGTGCAAATATTTTAAACTGTTGGTTGGGTGATTGGTTGGCTCCCCGGACTCGTTATGTGTGACTCATTTTTGAAGCAGCAGCAGCAGCAGCAACAAACAATTGTTTTAAGATTCTGTATTAAAAGTACAACCGCCGCCAAATCAAATAATGATACTTTGCCAATGACATTCAAATACAAATACAAATAATGACTGAAATGAAAATAAAAAGGAAAGGAAAAGTAAAACGTTTTCATTTTCATTTCCACACCAACGGAGGCACGCACTTGTATTGAATTTTTCCTTTTTGAAAACCAAATTTTGGCAGCAATTTAACGAGCGAGAGAGAGAGAGAGAGAGAGAGAGAGTTGAAGAAAAACACACCCAAATACAAAAATATCAAATTGACCCCAGAACGTGCCTTATGTGGCATGTTTTCATTTAATTTTTTTCAAATTCTCATCATCGTCGTCACTCTTGGTCTGTTTTGGTGGCTTAATGGGTAAGCACCAGCCTAAAGTGTTTGCGGTTCTTTAAAATGAAAACAACTACAGCAACAATGCAGTAGAGCACAGCACAACACTTGTTTCCAAATCATAAAAAGCAAATTGACGAAACAGCAGCACTAAAATGAACTGAATTTATGCGCGAATGGTGCGCTCTTCTTCAAAAAAGCACTCATTTTACGATGATTTTGTTTGACTGCTTTTTGTGTGTGTGTGTGTTTGTGTCAGTCAGTTCTCCAAAATTTTAACTGCTGCGTCTCATCAAAAGCCAGACATCGTGTTTAAACACAAACACATGCAAACTTTTTAGCCACTTTAACCCAGTTTTTTCGGTAGTTTATAAAGATCAAGCGAAAAAACAAACAGAATGGATAAAGGGAAGGATAGCCAATTTTATTAAGTAGAATTTTTTTCATTAAAAAGAAATTCTTCTTAAAAGAAATGCTAAAAAAGTAAAATTTACAAGTACGAGGGTAGTACGTTAGTTTAGCAAAAAAAATTTAGCAAAAAAATTATTTCATTTTCAAGTCCAGCCTGCCATTAATTTTGTATTTTAATTGAGTCGGATAGACCCAACTAGCCTTGGCACTACGACCTAAAAAGATCTATTGTACCAAACTCACTGGGGTCAGATCTGACTGCGCAATGGCCGACGGCAGTAGAAATTCCATCGAGTCAATATCCCTGAGCAAATGACTGCCCGATCAGCCTGTAAGCGCTAATCGGAACAGTCTGCAGAAGAATACCCTCTACCTTGTGTATGAAGACAGCAATATCTCCATTGGGCAGCCGACGAACCTATTCAGGCCCCATAAAGAGCTTCATAGAAGCTCGTCTCCAAATGTTTTCCAAAGCAACACGATTTGCGCTGTTGTCTCCTTTTTCTCCCTACACCGGCGACACTCCGAATCAGGTACCACATTGAGGCCGAAGTGGTGATATCTAAGGAAACCAATAAGTCTCCTAATAGTTATCTTGCCCATGTAGCTCCACTCCCTTTTATAAGCAAAGGGTATCATTCGTCGCCTTGCCTGCCTTATATCCGAGCATTGTACCCAATATGATTCGTCGAACTTCCCCCTGGCCGTGGAGCGTCTGGACGAATATGATGATAAGTTCCAACTAAGTATCCTATCCAGAATGAGAAATACAACAAATTATTAATTTGCCCACGAGTTTCTTTTTCTTTTCTCTCATGGTGTGGTTGTCCAAGTTTGTACAAGAACATACTCCCTAAAACAGTCATGACCAGACAAGATCTTGGTCATATAAAAAGGTGGCTGAGAATGTTTCGCCTCCATTCATCGGGTGGTCCAGCCATAATTCTCGATGTTAATTGTGAGTCACACCTTAACTTCAAGTTTTTTGCCCAACTTTATTAGTCGTTTCTTTGTTTTAGTGTTTGACACGTTAAGATTGTTGAAGCCTTTTACAAAAATGGGTGTTCAAATCAAAATGCATTTCTTGCACTTCGTGATTTTTTTTTTTTTTTTTTGGTCAGTATGATCGATCAAATATGTCTACAATCCGTAGAATTATGCACAAATTTAAGTAAACCAGTTCGATAGAAAATGTGGAAGCACATGTGCATGCTCGCCCAGTTCATTCTGCAAAACATTGCTGTTGCTCGGACTTCTGCGAAAATGAGGTCGGCCAAGCAGTTACCGTGAATGCTATCGAGAGATGATAACCGACTTCTTGTGGCCAGAAATTTGATATGGACCTAGACGATATGTTGTTCCAACAGGATGGTGCTACTTGACATACAGCCAACGAAACAATGGCTTTTTTGCGCGAGAAATTCAATGGCCGTGCTATCTCATGTTGTGGCGATGTGTTTGGGCACCGTTGGACTTCTTTTTTTGGGGATATTTTAAAGAAAAGTATACGTCAATAATCAAGAGCTAAAGTATGAGATAATTCGCCATATTAACGACATTGAACCTCAATTATGTCTCAGTGTCATGGAAAATAGAGACCGACGTATAGAGGTATGCCACCGAAGCCGTGTTTTGTTTCACACATAATTGTCATAGTTTCTTCGATCATAATAAAAAATATTCAGATAATTCTCTGAAAACTTTTTGTTTTATTTACAATTAACATCGTGCGTTTTGTTTGGACCACCCTTTAAAAGACAGAATGTCCATCCACCCATCAAACTACACTCCCACCGTGACTAACATTTCTACATAAAAAACCACCGCTCCCCTATTTATAGCCGCAGCCCGTCGTGAGTAGTCAAGCCGGTGGAAGTAGATCCGCCTTATCTCATCCAACTGTCCATGTATATAGAGAAGTATTTGTTCATAAGCATGCCATAGACTCATATACATAACTGTGTCTGCTCGTTTTCTAACCTAACTTAAGCTTGTATATAATTACTCTTGCCTTTGATCCTCAGTATAGTAGCATTTGTGGTCGATAGATGGCGCTTTTCGGTTTTAATATGTTCTTTCATGCTTCATATTTTGTATACTTTTGTTGCTTACTATGTTGAGCTATCCTTCCCTTCTTACAAAAAATGTTGGAACTTTTAAACTTCAGCAAAAACAGAGACAGTGTGTGTGTGTATGGATGTCTGTAGATAATACTCGTGTGACAAGTATATTTATTTTGATGTATTAGTACTTGAATGTTGTCTAAGCAAAAATTAAGTTTATTCTTCTTTCGCTCAAAGTTTAGTTGAAAAGTCTTGTTAAGTTTTTCTAAATTTTCAAATTTAAAGAAAAAAAAAACGTTACTTTTAAGAAGATAATGCTGCATTTACTACTACTACTACTACTACTGCTACTACTGCTACTACTGCTACAGGGGTAGTTATTGTTGTGCTGGCACATTTTATTTCATGTGAAGCGTTTTTAGAAAAATGCAGGCAATTTGTTTTTTGTAAATGTGTAAGTGTAAGTGTAGCCATTTTAAACCAATTTTCTAGAGTCTTTGGTAAAAATTTTCTACTCAAATAAATTTATGAAAACGTTTCACTTTTTCTTGCACTTTTTCTTCTTCTATTTTTTGTTTGTGTTTTAAATGGTGGCATCATACACGTTTAAGTGCGGCAAGAAGTACTAAGAAAAAGTAGAAAACAACTCAACTTGTTCAAAATTGCTTATTATGGGTCTTTATGTCAAGGTTTTAAGCATTTTTTTCTTACGTTTCTTGTTTTTGTTTTTCTGTGGGCCACAATTAGTAAAACGTTTTTGGTATCTGTTTTCAATGGTTAAGCAAATAGCAATGGCCAACCAAACAAAATTTGAAATGAAATGAAAATCAACAAATCAGGCAAGAAAAAAATGAAAAGAAAATGCTGCACAGCGAAGGGGGGTTAACAAATAAGAAAAAGTACTTTTAAGTTGCAAACGTAAGCTTAGCATATCCATCAAATTATGATGGACTTAAACATCTCTTACAGCAGAGTATCAATCAATACGTAGGAGACGAGTACATGATTGAAACAGTCAGTCAGTCATAAGCAATGGGAAAAATGTAAGAAAATATTTGAAACAAAAATTTTAGGAAATGGAATTTTTGTTAGAGAAAACGTAAAAAAAATTTCTACAAAGATTTTAAATCCTTTAAACGCTTTTTCAGTATACCTATCCCTCGACTTACACGACAAATACGTTCTGGAATAAATTGTACAAAACAGGAATAGAAATTATTTTATGAAACATCGTGTTAATCGAAAAAAACATTCAAAACGCTTTAAAACTTAGTGATGAAACAGAAAACGAAGTCAGAAAAAGATGGCCTATAATAAAATCGACAGTCGAACCTCAAATACTGTCAATTGCCCTTTTCGTTTTTATGTTTGTTTTGCTTTTTGTTTTCAGTTTTTTCGTACCAAACCAAAAATATATGTTTTTTGTTTACAAAATGCATATAATTCAGTGAAAGTACGGCAACGCCACATAGAGATTGTGAGAGCACAATAGAGAGAGTAAGAAAAAACCCTGTCAAAATAAAACAGTTTCTATCTCACGACTGTTTTTACCTACTATTTCTTATGTAATTTTGTATAGAAAAAATTGTCAAGCCCAAATTCTGTTTTATCTCTTACTTTCTTTTAACATGTGTTTATTTGGCATCAATTTCTTAGATAATAGTGCTACTTTTTATCTTTTAAAAACGTTTGTTTATGAGTTCGTAAATAGCAGTTAAAATAAAATAAATATTGTCTTTGGTTTTTGATTAAAAATCCTTTATTTAGCACAGTTTTGTATTCCACTGCTGGTAAGCTTTTCACGAGCAATAACAATTTCTATTCTTAATTACACTCTCTGTTTACAATTTTGTAAACAACAACAATTACTTAACAGATCTCTCTACCTAAAGATCTTCCAACCCGATCGTTGTTACAACTTAGATTCGATCACAACCCTTTCAACCAGAGGTTATCCACACTTAACTCTCTTTTCTGAGTTAGCTCCAACTAAACTGGCTTTTTTCTACTTCACGGTTCACTTCACGAGCTTACTTCTTATAAACTCTCTTCACACAAACTGCAACCGCTGGGTTTACTTTACATAAACTCTGTACTCGCAGAAACTGATTGCTATTCGCATCGATGTGCTTTTTATATGGCTGAGTAAACTATACTTCGAAACCTCTCGAACTTCTCGATATTTCAGGTAGATTCCATTTCTTTGCTTTACTTTTTTTTAGTTCTTATGAAGCCATGCGAATGTAAACATCTATTCTTTGAGTTTTTGTTTTTTGTTATTGTCTGTTACTTGTTTTCTTTTCGGCGTGTCTTTGTTGTTGCCTTTTATTTTTATTTACTACATTTCTGCTAATGTTGTTGTTGCCAATTTGATTATTTGTAAACAGCACGTACAGTTATTTTATACGGCTTTTGTTTATTTTTTTTTAGCAATGTAGTAAGTGACAGGGATGCCCAATCTGATTTTTGTAACAATAGATTAGGTGGCGGAACCTCTTAGAAGGATGGGGTGGAGATTGGACTCATAGTGGTACCACAAACATAGCAACTAGATCCATAGGAAACAATTTAAGCCATATAAGCCAAAATATTGAACACAAAGAAATCACAAAGAGCCGAAACAGGTGAATTCGGTGGCTGTTGGATGGTATTTTTTGCATTTTTCGTCAAAAAATTTCGAATAATGATAACACTGTGCGACAGTTCGTTATCATGATGCAAAATCTACAAGTTTTCTGTACACAATTCTGGTCTCTTTCGGCGAATTGCTTCACGCAAATACTCTTTGTTTACTGTCTGGCCTTCTGGGAAAAGTACATGATACACTACACCGTTGTAATCCATGAAAACCGTGAGGATTGCCTTTACTTTCGACTGAAAAAGTCGTGGTTGTTGTGGTCTCGGCTCATTTGATGAACGCCTTTCACTTGCCCAATGTCTGGCTTACGTGTCGTACTCATAAACCTACGTCTCGTCTCCAGTAATGATACTTTTGATGATTGTGGAATCGGATTCAGTCTCGCAAATCATGTATTTTGCGATCTCAACACGGTCAAAATTATAAAAAATCGCCAACACACATAGAGATAGACGTCCCCTTGGCTACGTAGCTTCTGCAAATGTCAAACTATGACGTTAAGACTTAGCGGGAATATGAACAACAAATATACCAACTTAACAAAAAATAAACTCAAACGATGGGAGTGCCTCACGGGGGTTATTCCGGAAACTTTGTGATCAAAGTAGTAAGTTCGTAGCGAATATACGTCAACGGTATAAATGTGGGCTGAATTGGATAAGTTGGCATGGCATTTCATATTCATACTATACATGCAATTTTGATTGTGTGAAGAAAGGTAACAACACAAGCTTTGTTATCTATCTACACCAAAAAGCGGGAAAGATGGGATTAGTAGGTACAGAGTACTTTTTTATAAAGGCATAGATAGGCACACGTATTGACTGCACTTTTAAATAAATAAAAATATAAGAAAATGAACAGTTCAACACCAAGGAAAAGCAGAGATTTCCTGGTTTTTGATAACAACTGGCGACGTAAATTGAATGGGGATGCAATTTGAACTTAAAAGACAAAAAAATACATCAGTGGTCTCCACAAAGAGATCCACACCTAAAATGAAAGAATAGACTAAAATAAAATTGCTGCAAAAAAGTTGGTATTTTACAATTTCTTAACTTTTTTAATAGGAAAATAAAACAAAAATAGCTTTCCGGGATTTATAAAAGCAATGTTCGTAAATACAGTACGATATTTACATTAAAGGACAATGCAAAGAGATTATTTGATTGAAAATATTTTTTCTTTTATAACCCTGGTTGTAATATACACTAAGAGAATAAGTAATAGCCGAACAACATCGTTAGCTGGGTAATATGAATGAAGACCACTGGTATACATATACAATTTTTTTTTTACTAAAATTCGTCTAAAACGAGTTAATTTATTTTAAAAATCTAGTACAAATCGAGGGACAGGTATTTATGTTTTACACTCTCTTTTAAAATATTTCTTAAATTATTTTTTTAATTTTTATTTTATGCGTGTGTGTGTGTGTGTGTATGTGCCTGGCAAATTGCCAATCTAGAACAAAAACTGTATAAAACTAAATTGTTGTACAATTTGTTTGTGTTTTTTGTCTTAAAATTGTTATTTAAAAAAAGAAGAAGAAAAAGCCATAGAATTTAACTCATCTTTATTATAATAAAATGCATGAATAAAAACGCATTCTCCAATGCCTCGATGACAGACACTCTCGAATGACAAAACGTTGAAAATTACGATGAAACTCGAAACTATCAACGTACCGAGTATCCACAAAAAAAAATTACTATCAGGGACCAAAAAGAGAAAAATTTTATGAAAAATTAAAAAAAAATAAATAAAAAAAAATAAAAAAAATTTTTTAATTAAAAAAAAATTATAAAAAAATTTATAAAAAATAAAAAGAAAAACAAAAATAATTAAAATGAAATGTTGGCCTTCAATAAAATTCACAAGTTTTAACCATTTTTCTTTATAAAACTCTTTTCTAGTTGAAAAAACATGTTCAAACGATGATTTTTTATTAAAAAATCAAAACAAATTTTATCAATAATAACTAAAAAAGCAATCAAACATAATCATCAATATTTTTATTTTTTAACTAAAAACAAAACTTTTTAAAGCAATATAAAAATATATAAGAAAATTTAAAAAAAAATCCTTTACCAACCACCACTACCCGCCCGTCCCCTTAAGAAACGCCTTTATCACATAAAACAAAACAAAAAATGTCTGCAACAGACGAACCTGTATTTGCTGAACCTGCTACACCTCCTCAAGCTGAGGTAAGTTAAGCAAAATTTCTTCTGTGCTTTTATTTTATTTTAGCAATTATTTTTTTGTATTTATATTTGTTGTATTTTTTTAAAAACAAAAACAAAATGATTTTCAATAGCTGCCTTAAAATGTTTATTTTTTATTTATTCAATAAAATACAATAATAGAGCATCTCCTTAATATTATTCGTTTTAAGTTGTATTTGCTGTAATCTTAGCACGTTTAGCTGGTTTCCTTTTATCCTAGCACGCCTGCTAACTTTTTAATAATTTACAAAAAAAAAAAAAATTCCGTCAATCATTTTAAATTCTTTTTTAATAAATTTATTAAAAATTAAGAAAAAGGTCAAAGGTCACTTTAAACTTTTTTTTTAATTTTATTCTGCGTTTATTAAAAATAAGATTTTTTAATATTTTTGTATAATTTTTTTTAAATAAAAAAATAAGATAATTTTTCTCTTTTATTAAATTTATACTTAAATAAGAAAATAGATCAAAGGTCACCATTAACCCATCAAAGGCCACTGTTACTCATTTGAGTAGTATGTTATGTTTTGAAGTGCAAACTGTAAATTAAAAATAATTTGCTATCATTGAGCCGTTATTCTGTTTCTATTCGATATTTCTTTATCACTCCTCTAGGGAGCATATTGGCTTTCCACAAAAAACTTTCATTAATCAACTTGATTTTTCAAGCTCGGTAGATAATCAATCAACTTTAACTCGCCTCTATATGATTAAGTGTAGTGGTGAAGATCCTTGCTAAGTGGTGGTGGTGATCTTTACTTAGCATTGTAATTTATTCCCAATAGTTGGCGTTTTTCTCCTGATCATCCGTCTGATATTCGTCGCCATCATCATCACCAGACTTAAGCTGGAAGGTCGGAAGAGATTCTTTTGGATGAAATTGTCTAGAGAGAGGTTCAAGTCTCTTAACTTAACACTCAAAACCACAATTAAATTTTTTTCGTCACATCCTCTGCTGGGATATGAACCTGGGCCGTTTTTGTTGTATATGCCTGCGCTGTAAGCACTACGCCACGCCACCCTCTTCTATTGGTAAATCTAGCGTATTGGTAATTC
Organism: Wohlfahrtia magnifica; assembly: GCA_023159175.1. Taxonomy (NCBI): domain Eukaryota; kingdom Metazoa; phylum Arthropoda; class Insecta; order Diptera; family Sarcophagidae; genus Wohlfahrtia; species Wohlfahrtia magnifica. The sequence goes on along the minus strand of JAKWBJ010000044.1, from coordinate 1,563,067 downwards.
TTGGCGAATGAGAGTCCAAAGGATCATTTTATATACAGTCGGCGGCATATGGCACTATATTGTCTACACCAAAAAAAAAAAATAGCGCCAATCTGCTTCAGAGTTGAAAAGCTGACTAAGCTACCACCGTGAATAAGCTAGGCAGGATACAGAAATTCGCCTAATTGTATAACTGGCAGAACATGTCCAACAGCGGCCTTGGAGCCCTTGATTGGTGTAACACCGTTTCACATCCACGTCATGAGCGTGGCAGCGTGTTCGTCTACAAAATCTGTCCAATATATGCAGAGTGGTCGGTAAACCATCTCTGGTCCTGGGGGTTATGCCTTTGGATCTGTGCCTTGGCAGGAGATTCAGGTTTGAATTCCCGGACCGGGATTGTTGGTATAAGTGGGCTTTAGTTCAAAGTGAGGTTGATCTAAACTGGTATACCGATAGTTCCAAAATGAATGACTGTGTAGGCGCTGGTATTAATGGATCTAATCGAGACTTCTCGAAAAAGAAGATCATGGAGTTGCTTCCAGGCTGAGATCATTTCCATTGCTATATGCGCGGAGATCAACCTAGACAGTAATATATTCTCTGACAGCCAAGCTGCCTTAAGGGCACTTGACTCGAATCGTATGACATCTAGACAAAAAAATTTCAGTTCCCTTACTTGAGCCTAGCAGTACCCCTGACAAAGTCAACCAATCGACAGTGACATCACTAAGACAGTCGAGATCATGGAAGTGACATGCACCCAAATGCTTTAGTCTAAGCTCCCTTAAAGCGGGGCAGTCACAGAGAAGATGTTGCACCGATTTCTTCTCCTCCTCATCCTACAGTAGCCATGACGGGCTACAGGGCGTTCCATGCCCACTGGCATACGGCTTATCATACAATGGGCGATAATTATGCCTGAAAGAAGCCCGATCGACCCACTCCCAAACCTAAGAAGAGGCTTAGTGCTTTCCATAGAAAGAGAAGGCAATAGCATTTTGAATATTCTACAAGTCGCGATTTGATCCACTTTCGTTCCATCTATCTACCAAACTCGACAACGCACATAGGAGGGCATGCACGAACACCTGCACGAGAGACAGAGAGAATCCCCTAGTGGCGCACTCATAACAAAATCATTCCCTCGGATACTCGCATGACTCGGAACCCATATCAGTTCGACATGATTTCGTTCCAGCCGGGACAGCCAGCGTATGCAGCTAAGGGGGTATTTCGATTTAATCAAGTAAAAGTTGGGAGCAAGTTGAGTAATAGGCTTTGAGGCCTCGGGATTTAGTCCCCGGCCCTTTCTATAGCGTAAAGCTCAGCCTGAAAAATAGTGCAATATGCGGATAGTCTGAGAGTAGATCCTGTATCCATTTTCATCCTTGAGCCATCGGTGTAGACCGCCGCGACTGTGTCATCTCGAAGCATAGTACTTATAAACTCGTTTCGTAAGCAGAATTTCCTTTGGTTCGCTCGTTTTTTGACTTATGCTCGTAAGTTTTATTTTTTAATTCCTGTTCACGATCATATTTTGTACTCAACTATTTTTCGCTAGACTCGTGAGTACAAATTTAACATTTTTTGAAGAATCAAAAACAAAAACAATTTAAAAATAAAACTCGGAACGCAAACCGAGTCGAAAAGCACCAAAACAAGTTGAAAACGAATGATTCTTTTTAAAATTTTTTAAATTTGTGAATACGAATATTGTTCTTTAACTCTTGAGCACGAATTTTATACTGTGAACGAGTTGAAAGTGAGCAAAAAATAATCGAAAACAAGCAATTCATTTCAGGGATTGTATAAGATTAAATGCGGTACACCAATGCATTCGTATGTGTGTGTGTATGTATATTTTGTGTGCAGCGTCCAATAACTATCACACACACACTTATATGGTATGCATGTCTTATATTACACAAACAACATTTACTAAAGAGAATTACTCGTTTTCTACATCTCGAATTTTATTTTTAAAATCTTTTGTTTTTGATTCCTCTTACGAGTCGTATTTTAAATTCTCTTAAAATTCGGCTCTTCAAGAAGAATCGTTCTTTAGGAACGAATTCAATTCGAGCACACTTTGCACTCTCGAAGAATAGATCTCCCGGCCCACTCATCCATAGAAGGTATACTGCTGTAATAAGCTCTACCGAAGTTCAAAATACCTGCCGCCTGTTAAGGATGATACCGTGTCCAATGCGAACGTGCCCCAGTCCAACCGACTCCCTGAGTATAAGTACAGACTGTGTGGAAACACATTTGTATGGGGTATGCGTTATTGTGACAACAGCTTATATATCGGGTCCGCCAAATAAATTTTTTTTTTTTAATGAAAATGCACGATCGGTCCAATTTTTAAGCACATTATCGATTGTGTGCAGCTGTATTTCACCAATGGCTTCCCGAATATTGTCCTTTAAAGCGTCAATTGTCTCTGGCTTGTTGGCGTAACACTTATCTTTGACGGCACCCCACGAATAATAGTCCAACGGTGTCAAATCGCAGCTACGAGGTGACCAAACGACATCAGCTCTGCGGCTGAAAATGCAATTTTCAAAAACAGGGCGCAAAACATAGAGTGTAGCTTCGGCTATGTGGCACGTAGCGCCGTCCTGTTGAAACTAAATGTTGCTAATATCATCCTCTTCAATTTTTGTGAACAAAAATTCGTTCAACATGACCCGATAACGATCGCCATTGATTGTAACGGCCACTCCTTGCTCATTTTCGAAGAAAAATGGTCTAATTATGCCTCTGGACCAAAATCCGCACCAAACAGTGACTCGTCTTGGGTGTATCGGCTTTTCAATGTATGCGTGCGGGTTTTCTGTGCCCCAAATGCGACAATTTGGCTTGTTTACATACCCGCCAAAATCGAAATGAGCTTTATCTGCAACATTACCATGATTTTCAAAGTAATGTCGTAATATTTCCCAGCGTTGTTCAAGCGTATACACAACCATATTCGTTCAGCGGAAGGATGAAACTAATTATCTGTCAAATCAGACATGAGCTAAGTGTTACCATTTACGAAATAAGCACTAGTTGAAAAAAAACGTTAGACGGCGGACCCTATATAAGTATTTAACGATATTGTGTAGCTTAGGCCACAAAACGCATACACTTTTGCGTATTACATTCGCTTTAAATACGCCAATTTTTGCTGATTATTGACATAGTCACTCTTTCCAATTATAAATTAATTTCCATTTCATTTTCTTTATTATAATTGCATCTCTTCTTCTTATTATAGTATATTACCAATTTATTGCCAGAATTGTGCAAAAAAAAACTTATTTATTGAAAAGAAAATAAAACGAAAACGAAGATACTTGTTCCGCTTTTTTTCCATTTTTTTTATTTTTTATTTTTTTGGTTTATTGCCAAAAGGAGGAAATATACATGATGATGACACCAGTACCAACCAATATCCGTGTATAAGTATGTGTCTCTCTCTTTGCATACTCGTTTGATGTTCTAGTTTGGTTTTTAGCAAAAATAATTTAAAAGATTTCATTTTCACCATCATTGCAAAACTGTGGTCCTGTTTTTTTGGCTGGGCCATATATGGAAATATGAGAAGAATAAGTGGTTGGTCGCTTGGTCGGTTGGTTGGTCCATCCAAAACATTACAGACAGACTAACATTTGTTGGAGAAAAACTTTATTTGTTTCTCATTAGCGAAATGGTCTTGTACCACAAGAGTGAGTCTTCTAAGAGTCTTTTAATGGTGGTAATGGCAACCTTGTCGTCGTTGTTAGCTGGCAATGATGATGAGATGATGTTGATGATGATGCTGTTGATGATACATGTGCTCCATGCACACAAATTCTTTTGAGATGTGAAATATCTGTAGTTTGGCAACGGTCAAAAGAGTTTTTTTTTTTTTTTGTTTTTCTAGTCTTTCTTCTATTTTAATATCTGTTTGTCTGTGTTTTTTCTTTTTTTAGAATTTTATTTCACTAATTTACATAGCAAAACATGATGGTAATTAGTTTTTGATTTTGATTTTTATTTTCTGGTACTTTTTTTTGTTTTTATTTTTCCCCATTTCTTCTTTCGTTACCTCCACTCTCAGAGTTCATTTTATAATTAAAACTTAAAAGTGACTGTGTGCTTGGAATTCTGTTTATAAAGGTGATTGTTTAAAATCTCTATAAGGGTCTTCAGATTTTTATTTCATAATTAAATAAATGAATAAAAACAAAATTGTTAAGAATTATTAACTAAATAAAAAGGCTCTCTTTACTTGGCTCATATAGTGTAGAAGATCTTCAAAATTTCTAGTGCATTGTCAGGATTGTGCTCGACAACTTGTTAAGCTTGTATGGAACTCTTCTTTCATTTAACATTGCACTTGACCTCGTAGTAAGTAACGCTACTGCAGCGTATGGCAGTATAAGATTTGGGCTTAATCAACATCTAGAGAGTCTAGATTTTTTTTCTCCGTTGTTCCTCTTCCACAAAGCATTTCCATCACACCGTTGTCTATGCCTCTTCACATGTAAGAGTGTTTTGCCTTAGTTCTTGCATAATTGTGAATCGTCAGATGTTTCTTGATCAACCACGGCTCAAGTCCCATCCTTGTAATAATATTGGGATTTTTCCTTAAGATATGCCCGCTCCATCCCAACTTCCGTTGCCTTATCTACTTCATTTGTCACATTCCACAGTTCTATATTGCTTATAGCCGTATATCTGGTAAATAAATAGAATCCCACCTCTGCTTATGTTGTTAGGCCAGAATATCTGGCATATGATTCTTGTTGGTTAATATCTATAGCTTTTGAGTGATGGTGTTGTCACTGTCGTACAACAGAATTAACATTTCTCATGCGTAGAATATCCCTAGATATGTATGTATGATCTCTTCCATGCTGACTGCAGTCGTCCAAATGCCGACCTTGAATGGTTGAGCCTGTTGTTCCATTGTGCTTCCCAGATAGTAGAAGCTGTCCATACTCAATTGGTTGACTTCGTAGTATGCTATTGTTGTTCATTATCATGGCTTTGGTCCAACATTGTGAGCCAGTTTTTAAAGCCTTCTAATTTTGACATGCAGGAGATCTTGTGTGAGCGTAAACAAATATCATCTGCATAATCTAGAACCTGGAAGTGTCGTGAGAGACTCCATAACACTTCGCTCATGATCTCATCCATTACGATGGAAAATACCTTATTCCAGCGTGAGTATGGAATGGTTGACTGATGTTCCCGTTGTGAAGAACAGAGGATTCTGCCTACTCGTACAAAGCTCGTATTAATCGCTTTATTTTCTGGGGTAGTCCTTTTCTTCCCAATGCATTGCGCTTAATGGTTTCGAAGGCTTTCTTGAAGTTGACTTACAGTACGTACAGGGGGTACATCATTCGAGAGACCGTTCTACTATGATGCTTAGTATGTTGGCCTTGTCTACGCACTTGCTATTTGGCCGGAAGCCTGCCTGTTTGTCTCGCAATATATTCTCTATTTTGCTCTGAAACGGCTCCTGTATTATGACCACTAGTATCTTATATATGGTGACAAGTAGAATGATTCCTCTCTAGTTATTGCAATCTTTCAAGAGACAATATATGCCTGTTGTTACACAGAGCTCTCGCCACGTGCCAGCTAGAGTAATGCACGGCATTAGTCTTAATACTACTACATTTTGTCTGCAGAATTTTGATCTGGAGGATCATCTTATAGAAGACCACTGCCATCTATCGTTAGACTAATATCAGCATTTATAACTGGTGTGCAAAATCTGTCCTCCTCACCCCTGTATCGTTGGACTAATATCAGCATTTATAACTGGTGTGCAAAATCTGTCCTCCTTTACACTCCAACAACACTCAAAAATTATAAAATTATAGAGGCGGCCTTAACTAGAGAGAACTTAAAGTTTGTTGTGGCATTCTGTTCCTTTTAGGAACCATAGGACGTAATATCTAAATATATATGTATGTATAATGAATTTTAAACGTGACCTTTGATCTATAAGTATACAATCAATTTACTATTTGAAAAAAAGGATACCTATAAAAATTTGATAAGGAAATGTTGCCAGAAACATTTTTCTAAAAAATCTAACAAATTCGTCTCAAAAGATGACAGAATGATGTTGTCCATAACATTCCTCATAAACAAAAAAAAGTTTTTATCGATAAAATTTTACCCAGAAAATGTTATTTTTTATAAACAGAATTTTCCTTAGAAATTGATGTTTTCGATAAAATTTTCATAAGTAAATGATAACGAAATAATATTCTCTAAAAATATGTTGTTATCGATAAAAAAATCTCCCAAATATTTTGTTATCGACAGCATTTTCCTTAGACAATGTTGCTTTTGTGAAAATTTTAAATATAAATTGCTGTTGTCGATAAAATTGTACCCGGAAAATGTTTTGCTATAAACAGCATTTGCCTTAGAAAGTGCATTTTCTCTAGAAATTGCTGTTTTCGATAAATTCTTCATAAAAAATGATGTCGCTAAAATTTTCTCCAAAAATATGTTGTTATCGATAAAAAAATTCTCAGAAAACTTTGTTATCCACAACATTTTCCTTCGAAAATATAGATTTTGAGAACATTTTAAAAGTAAATTTCTGTTATCGATAACATTTTACCTATAAATTGCCGTTGTCGATAAAAATTTTACCCAGAAAATGTTTTTGTATAAACAGCATTCTCCTTATAATTGCATTTTCATTAGGACTTACTGTTTTCTATAGAATTTTCATAAGAGAATGATATCGATAATATTTGCTCCAAAAATATGTTGTTATCGATAAACATTTTCCCAGAAGATTTTCTTTAGAAAATGTTGCTTTTGAGAATATTTGAAATATAAATTGCTGTTATCGATAAAATTTGAGCTACAAATTACTGTTATCGATAAAATTTCACTTCGAAAATGTTCTTATATAAAAAGCATTTTTCTAAGAAATTGCTGTATTCAATAAAATTTCATAAGAGAATGTAAATATGTTGTCATCGATTAAAATTTTCCTATAACATTTTGTTATCGGCAACAATTATCCTTAGAAAATATTATTTATGAGAAAATTTTAAATATAAATTGCTGTTATCGATAAATGTAATTATGAATTGCTATCATTAACAAACTAGTTGACTAAAGCAGATTGTAGTAGTCTATAAGATTCGATTTAGAAATGTTGCAATTGTAACATTTTCTCGAGAATATGTTGTTGTCCACAGTATTTTCCCTACAAAGTCTTGACATCAATAAAATATGTAGGTATAAAATGTACTATAAAATTTAAATAAATGTTTATCAAGCTGTTGTTATCGATAATTTTTTCGCTAACATTTTTTTCTAAAAGATGTTTTTATTAATAACAGTTCACTAGAAAATTTTGCTATCTTTGCTATTTTTTCTGATAATTGTTGTTGTTCATTATAACTTCTATAGAGAATATTGTTATCGATAACATTTACATTTTATCTAAAAAATATTTTTATCGATAACAAATTTTACAAGAAAATATCGTCATCTATACAATTTTTTTTCTATATTTTGTGATTTTATTAAAATTTCTAAAAAGAAATTGTTATCGATAACATCTACTCAAACATTTTAACTGAGAAAGAATTTTATCAATAACATTTTAAAAGAAAATTTTGCCGTCTATACTATTTTTCTTTAAAATTTTTAGTTTAAAGCATATTGTTATCGATAACATTTACTCAAACATTTTATCATTTACAACATCATGTCTTATTAACGTTTTTCTATTATGCCATTTTTCTTTAAAATTTTTCGGTTTTCATTTTTGTGCCTATAGAGAAAATATTGTTATCGATAATATTTATTCTAGAAACTGTAGTGATTCATAATACACGGTCTTAAAGATATTTTATTTATAACATGTTCACTATACATTTATATACTCTCACTAGATATTGTGTATACAATTATAGATAATATTCCCCCACCGGGTTGGCAAAAACCCGGGTTTTTTAAATAAAACCCAACCCACCGGGCTTTATTGAGTTTTTTGATAAGTTTTTTTGGGTTTTTGACCTGCTTAAGAATTTCGTTGAAGTCGACAATATTTTTTGTTCTTTTTTTTAGTATTTATCATTGTACTATGAGCTACCAAAACTCGGTGACAGACTCGTTTTAAACCGTGCATTATGAGAAAACGGCCGTAATTTAAAAACAGACAGATAAAGTTTTCGTTTTGCATGACAACACTCGGTCTTACGTCGCCAAAGTTGCCAAACAATTATTAGAAACGATGAAATGCCACTACCGCCGTAATATCCAAATATTGATCCTTCTGAATATTGTCTGTTTCGACGGATACAATATCTTTTGGTATGTCACCGAATCACTTCTTTTAAAGAAATATAAAATCAGCTTCCATCTGTATTGCTTAAAAAGAAGTGAAGTTTTCGGACATTGGCTCAGAGCTGAGGAAGAGAATTAAGCAGTGATTAAGATAAATTTTATTTTGTTAAATTTGTTAATTCTTTATCTCATTGAGCTAAAAAAAAAAACGGACCGAATTAAATTATACTCGCAATACGTAAAATTTAATTATTTTTGTTGTAAATAAACTATGAAAACCTTTATATAAGCCGGTTGGGTTTAATTGGGTTACCCAGTGGTTTGCCAAGCCTGTTTTATTTTCCCCATTAATTATTACATTATTTTAATATTTTACACAAAAATTGTGTTATCGATAACATGTTTCTTAAGAATCTTTTTGTTTTTTTCATAATAATTTCTATAGAGAATATAGTTATCGATAACATTTATTCTGGAAAGTGATCTTGTGAACATTTTTTCATAGAAAAACTTTTCAATTACAAATTTTATGCCAAAAATTTTGTTTTCGATAACTTTTTCCGTATAAAACACAAAAAACAATGCAACGTGTAACACATATCGCACATTTTCTTTATTTCTTTTTTTTATTTTTTAGATAATTTAGTTAATGATGTTTTTTTGTTAAATAGTTTGCTAAATTTTTTTTTTCTGTAGAAAATAATGTTATCGATAACATTTTCTACAAGAGTACTTTAAGTACTTTTTTTTTTTTTTTTTTTTTTTGTAGAAATACTATAATCCGCTAATAATTTTTCATTTAATTCTTTATTATTATGGCTGTGCAAATACCACAATTTTATTTATTTATGTATTTGGGTTTCTTCTTTTTATTTTGGCTTATTTGTTACTACTTCTCCTTAGCCGTAGTCTGCTGGCCCCTTATCTCTTGTTGGCCTTTTAATAAGTAAAGTATTTTTGGTGATGTTTATTTCATTACGAGTTTATTTTGGTTTTTTTTTTTTTTGGCTTCAATTTACCATTTTTTTGCACGTTTAGTTATAAGTTATAAGATAATTTTGTATTTAAATAAGGATTACATAGATGAATAAACAAATAGAACAAAAATTAAAAAAAAAAAAAAAAATTGTAAAAGAGAACAAGAGGAACAAAAAATACATTTCTATAGATATTCTATTTATCTTATGAACTTCATTAATATGGATGGTTGGTTGCTGTTGAACCTAACGATGATAATGATGATGATGATGAAATATAATGGCATGGTAAACAAACAATCAAACAAAAAAACAAAACCAAATAGACGTCAAGTCATCATCAATTGTTAATAGGAAACTGCAACAAACATTTAACCAAACACAAGGACCAGTTTAAACGTAATGGCTTACAATTTAATCAACCAATGGCAAAAAAGCCATATTATGAGAATACTAAGCTTAGCCGTGGCTTAAGTATAGAAAGTTATAATTCTCTATACGATACGGAAATCAATACCTGGCCATATCAGCAACAAAACAGTCATAACAGCAGCCAAAGACGCAATATGCCACAGAAAAGACATCAAGAAATTAAATTTAATTCCATCAATAATATACAGGCTTATGAAAATGGCCCTGGCAATGGCATTAACGGCTCACCACCACCACCACTACCCATAACACATAACAATAGTTTAAAATACCAACATATCATTTGTAATAGTGAGTCCTATGAGACTCTGTCCAAGCATTCACTAGCTGATGAGGCGACTGGCGGTGTTAGTGGTGGTGGGGGTGATGGTGGTGATACGGATGATAATATGGCTAAAACGGCATTGACCTCAAATAAGACATATAAAAAATTTGTATTACCCCTGGATATACCAACGCCTCCAATGCCTCACAGCTATAATCTAAACAAACGACTCTTAAGCTCTCATGCTCAATGCCAATGTGATAAACAAGTAAATTTCTCGCAAAGCCATAACAACAGTAGTAGTGGTGGTGGTGGTGGTGGTGGTAATGGTATTGCCAATGGTTGTGCCAGTATTGATAGTAGTAATAGCAATAACAACAACAGCAACAACAACAGTAACAATCATATAAAAAACAGGGTAAATCATCATATCAGTTATATACAACCTTCTCCTCCTCTTGGCGGCGTTGGTTCTACAGCCACAACACCCCCTACAATTAAGGAAAATTTAAAACTGTTACAGCATCAGCAGAATAAAAGTAGCAGTTCTAGTAGTAGCATAAGTGCTACTACTACTGCAGCTCCGTATTTAAATTCAACAACTGACCACCTTCAACAACCACTGCAACATCATCATTTATGCCAGCAAAAGAATTTAAACAATTATCAACAACATGAGCAACAACAGCATTATCAACATCAGCGTCAGCAGCATCAACAGCAATATCATCATCATCATCGTCATCATCATCTTCATCACCATCAGCAACAACAGCAACAGCATCGTCACCAACATCAACATGAAGAACATCTGTTGGCGCCACAATTATCTACTACGTCCACATCATCTTATAATGCGTTTGGTTCGCAACAGTATTTGCCACAACTGCCACCAATGCTCGATTCAAATTATCAACAGCAACAAAATTCATTAACATTATCGCAACGTCATATGGGGCCAACATTTAATCGTATCGCTGATAAAAATTACATGAAGGTAAGCCAACATTGGTTTTCCTTTCATCATTATCTCTTCCTTGTCCTCCTCCTGCTTTTAACAAAACAAATTCAAACTTTTCTTTAAGGACCACACAAAAAAAACGCCAAGTCTTCTTGAAAAAAATATTATCTGCAACATTCTTTTTTTATTGAAAATGTTAACAAAGGTTATATATTTCTCTATAGAAAATATACAAGTTAACATTTTTAAAGGGAAAAGCATGGTTTCAATAAAAGGATAATAAAGCTTAATTTTTGTCTATAGAAAATGGTGACAAAATGGGCCTTTTCGCTTATAAAACAGGCACCAATTTGTAATTTTTTTTCAATAGAAAACAGCCACTGTTGTCACATTTTTTTGTTTTAGTAAAAATACTTAATATAACTCATTTTCTATAGAGAAAACAGTGAGGATATGATGTTTGCTACAGAACAATTTATTAACAACAATATTTTCTATATAACGGAGTAAGAAAATCTATCTTTTAAAGAAACTTATTAACTGTAGATGTCTTTAGAAAAACTTTCGTTTTTCACATTTTTTTTTCTTATATAAGACCAGCACCTAGGGGGATGGCCCCTACTCATGCAGTGCATTGTGCTGGTACTAGGAAAATAGGTTATTGGAAGGAGGACAGAGGGAGTAGTGTTTATGGACATTAGATTTAAATTTACTCACGTCGTAGGTGGCAGGAAATACTTTCGCTGGAAGATTATTCCACAACCGAACAGTGCGACCAAAGAACGAATTCTCCCTATAATGCGTTGTGCGATTTACTGGACAATAAACTACAAAGGGATGCGCTCTACGAGAAATACGAGTACTACGTAAAAATATATGATTTTTGGGAATTAATTCCTTAATTTCGTTAGAACACATTCCGTTATAGTACCGATAGAACAATGAAACACACGCCACATTGCGACGGTGCTCCAATGAATCGATAGAGTTGGCTACCCTACCGTCATTTATGAGCATCTTTGCCCTCTTCTGTACGCGATCGAGAAGCTCCAAAATAAACTTTGAAGCACCGGCCCATACATGAGAGTTGTATTCCATTTTGGGACGGATATAGGTCTTGTAAATATTAAAGAGATCAGATGGGGTGAAGTATTTCTTGCACCGTCTCAAAAAACCGAGGCACTTGAATGCTTCTTTCGACACTTGAAATATGTGATCATTCCAACGAACGTCACAGTGAATTCTCATGCCCAGAACATCAAGAGCATCTGATTCCTCAATATCCACATTACCCATTCACACAGATGACAGCACACCACTACGCCTGTGTGTTAAAAAACAACATTGAGTCTTACGTGCATTAAAATCGACCCTGTTCGCACGACCCCACTCGGAGACCTTCACTAGGTCACTTGTGAGTGTGGCGGTCATATTCATCCTTCTTACCCCAACCTCCAAAAGGCTCGGTCTACGATCAAAGGAATATGAGTGACAAATGTTGCTGTCATCCTCAAAAGAGTAGATAGGATTAGAAGTGAGAAGAAGAAAGTCATTAAAAAATATTAGAAAAAGAGTAGGAGAAAGAACAGAGCCTTGCGGTACCCCTGAGTTTACCCTGAACTCGTCGGATGAGACCCCATCTATAACCACTCTTATAGAGCGATCTCTGAGAAAACTCGATATAAATCGAGAGAAGTGACTACCGACACCAAAACCATTAAGTTTCGAAATGAGAGCCTCGTGCCAAACTCTATCAAACGCCTTTGAGATATCCAGAGCCACAACCTTACTCTCGCCAAAACCATGAATGGACTTGTTCCACTTCTCCGAGAGCAACGCCAGCAGGTCACCAGTAGAACGGCCCTTTCGGAAACCGTACTGACGATAGCTAAGTAAATCGTTGGACTCCAGATAAGCCACAAGGTGGTGATTAATCATACTCTCCATAACCTTGGAGAGTGTGGAACAAACTGCTATTGGACGGTAGTTCTCAGGGTTACTAGCCTCGCCCTTTTTGAAGATTGGCAATGTAACGCCAACCTTCCAGCAAGATGGAAAAATACCGGCGCGATATGACGCTCTGAAAAGGTGAGCTAATGGACGCGCAAGCGTCGAAGAGCACTGCTTCAGGACTAGTGCTGGTATGCCATCCGTCCCAGAAGACTTCTTAACGTTGAGATTTGCATTTCTTTAAAAAACATTATTTGTTTTTAAAAATGAGAAAACACCAATATTTTCTAAATAATGTTTTGAAATCAAAATATTTTCTATAAAAATCTGAAAAAACAGCAATATTTTCTATAGAAATTCAATAGCATTTTATAAAGCTCACAAATGTTAAAATCTGTTTCTAAAGCGGATTTTTTATAGAGGTATAGAACTTTAAGTTGTCAAGTGATTTATTCTCAGTTTTATTCGGCAATTCATCATGAATAGACTCACGCCCGGCGTAGATTCGTCGAATGGGCCCAAAACGAGATTACCGTTGTTTCCGGTTTTCATAAGCGAATTTTGTTTAGCGATGAAGCGCACTTCTGGTTGAATGGCTACGTCAACACACAAAACTGCCGCATTTGGAGTGAAGGTAATCCTAAAGTGTATGTGGAAACACCGTTACATCCAGAAAAACTGACTGTTTGGTGCACTTTATGGGCTGGTGGAATCATTAGTCCGTACTTTTTCAAAAACGATGGTGGCCAGAACGTTACAATCAATGGTGATCGGTATAGAGCCATGATTACTAACTTTTTCATTCCTGAATTGAATAACCATGATGTCCAAGAGATATGGTTTCAACAAGACGGCGCAACATATCCCACAGCTCGTGCCACAATAAATTTATTGAAAGACACGTTTGGTGACCGCCTAATTTCAGGTTTTGGACCTGTGCATTGGCCTCCAAGATCTTTTGATTTAACACCGCTAGACTACTTTCTGTGGGGCTATGTTAAGTCATTGGTCTATACGGTAAAGCCACAAACGCTTGACCATTTGTAAGACAACATTCGCCGTGTTATTGCCGATATACGGCCACAAATGTCGGAAAAAGTCATCGAAAATTGGACGTCTAGATTGGACTACATCCGCGCCAGCCGTGGCGGTCATATGCCAGAAATCATATATAAAATGTAATGCCATAAGATTATCTTTCGGATAAATAAAATTCATGTCAATCGAATAACCCATCGTTGTTTTATTGCAACTTAAAGTTCTATACCTCTGTAAAAAACACCCCTTATATAAAATGTGAAAATCGAAAATACTACTGAGTTTCACATTTTATATAGAAAATGCTATCGCGTTTCTATAGAAAATCTGAAAATCGATAGCATTTTCTCTACAAAATGTAAAAATTGAAAATGCTATTGAGTTTCACATTTTAAACAGAGAATGCTATTGAGTTCCACATTTTATATAGATTTATATAGAAAATGCTATTGAGTTCCACATTTTATATAGATTTATATAGAAAATTTTTATAGAAAATGTGAAAATCGATTGTATTTTCTATAAAAATTTTCTATATAAATCTATATAAAATGTGGAGCTCAATAGCATTTTCTATATAAACGTATTTTCTATATAAATAGAAACTCAATAGCATTTTCGATTCACACAATGCTATTGCATTTTCTATAGAAACTCAATAGCATTTTCTATATAAAATATGCAAATCGAAAATACTACTGAGTTTCACATTTTATATAGAAAATGCTACTGAGTTTCTATAGAAAATCTGAAAATCTATAGCATTTTCTATACAAAATGTAAAAATCGAAAATACTATTGAGTTTCACATTTTAAATAGAAAATGCTATTGAGTTCCACATTTTATATAAATTTATATAGAAAATTCTATTGAGTTCCACATTTTATATAGATTTATATAGAAAATGTGAAAATCGATTGCATTTTCTATACAAATTTTCTATATAAATCTATATAAAATGTGGAACTCAACAGCATTTTCTATATAAAATGTGAAAGTCTATCTATCTATCTAAGTCTATTGAGTTTGTTGTAGAATTTCGTGTTTTCAATAGAAAATATTATCTCTTTAAAATTTTTTATAAAAAAAAGTTTTTATTTACATAAAAAAAGCATTCGATTTTCACATTTGCCAAAGAAACTCAATAGCATTTTCGATTTACACAATGCTATTGCATTTTCTATAGAAACTCAATATCATTTTCTATATAAAATATGCAAATCGAAAATCCTACTGAGTTTCACATTTTATATAGAAAATGCTATTGAGTTTCTATAGAAAATCTGAAAATCTATAGCATTTTCTATACAAAATGTAAAAATCGAAAATGCTATTGAGTTTCACATTTTAAATAGAGAATGCTATTGCGTTCCACATTTTATATAAATTTATATAGAAATTTCTATTGAGTTCCACATTTTATATAGATTTATATAGAAAATTTATATAGAAAATGCAATCGATTTTCACATTTTCTATAAAAATTTTCTACAGATTTATATAGAAAATTGTTATTTTTTCTATATAAAATGTGGAACTCAACAGCATTTTCTATATAAAATGTGAAAGTCTATCTATGTATCTAAGTCTATTGAGTTTGTTGTATAATTTCGTGTTTTCAATAGAAAATATTATCTCTTTAAAATTTAAAAAAAAGGTTCTTATTTACATAAAAAAATATATTCGATTTTCACATTTTCCATAGAAACTCAATAGCATTTTCGATTTACACAATGCTATTGCATTTTCTATAGAAACTCAATATCATTTTCTATATAAAATGTGCGAACTGAAAATCCTACTGAGTTTCACATTTTATATAGAAAATGCTATTGAGTTTCTATAGAAAATCTGAAAATCTATAGCATTTTCTATACAAAATGTAAAAATCGAAAATGCTATTGAGTTTCACATTTTAAATAGAGAATGCTATTGCGTTCCACATTTTATATAAATTTATATAGAAATTTCTATTGAGTTCCACATTTTATATAGATTTATATAGAAAATTTTTATAGAAAATGCAATCGATTTTCACATTTTCTATATAAATCTATATAAAATGTGGAACTCAACAGCATTTTCTATATAAAATGTGAAAGTCTATCTACCTATCTAAGTCTATTGAGTTTGTTGTAGAATTTCGTGTTTTCAATAGAAAATATTATCTCTTTAAAATTTTTTATAAAAAAAAGTTTTTATTTACATAAAAAAGCATTCGATTTTCACATTTGCCAAAGAAACTCAATAGCATTTTCGATTTACACAATGCTATTGCATTTTCTATAGAAACTCAATATCATTTTCTATATAAAATGTGCGAATTGAAAATGCTATTGAGTTTCACATTTTATACAGAAAATGCTATTAAGTTTCTATAGAAAATCTGAAAATCGATGGCATTTTCTATACAAAATGTAAAAATAGAAAATGCTATTGAGTTCCGCATTTTATATAAATTTATATAGAAAATTCTATTGAGTTCCACATTTTATATAGATTTATATAGAAAATGCAATCGATTTTCACATTTTCTATAAAAATTTTCTACAGATTTATATAGAAAATTGTTATTTTTTCTATATAAAATGTTGAACTCAATAGCATTTTCTATACAAAATGTGAAAGTCTATCTATCTATCTAAGTCTATTGAGTTTGTTGTAGAATTTCGTGTTTTCAATAGAAAATATTATCTCTACACTTTTTTTATAGTTTTTATTTACATAAAAAATGCATTCGATTTTCACATTTTCCATAGAAACTCAATAGCATTTTCGATTTACACAATGCTATTGCATTTTCTATAGAAACTGAATAGCATTTTCTATATAAAATGTGGAAATCCAAAATACTACTGAATTTCACATTTTATATAGAAAATGCCATTGAGTTTCTATAGAAAATGTAATGCCACGCCCACTTTTTGCTATATCGAAAATTTGTATTGTTAAAATCGGTTCAGTAGTTTCCGAGTACATTTATTACACACAAAAATATGAAACTTTTTATTATGTACTCGGATATAGATATTGTTTTCTATAGAAAATGCTATTGTCTTGCACATTTTCTATTGACTCGTTGTTATATTCGTACATTTTCTATAGAAAAAACCTCTATTAATATTAATTTCAATAAACAAATTTGGCCAAAATCTATAACGTTTTTGATATTTTCAATGGAAAATTGTTTTTCTATAGAAAATAGTATCGGTAGTTTTACCTGAACTTTGCTGACGACCCTTGTTCTTTTAGTTTTTAACGAAATACTACTTTTCATATATATTGTTTCTCTTTGAAACGTCTATTTGATAATTGATATTAAAATCGATGTTCAAACACGAATTATTTCATTTGTATGTATGTATGTATGTATGTATGTATGTATGTATGTATATATGTATAATTGTTCATAAATGTTTGTTTGAGTAAATTATATTAATCAATTAATTATCTTTCTAATACAATATAAAAGCCTTAAAATCAACTTAGAAGCAGAGTAGGCATAAAATGGGGGCATTAATTATAAATTTCCATTAGAACAATTATTGCCAAGCCTATTCTCTGGTATTTTTAATTTGATAAACTTGTTATTGACTAATAGCAACAACAGCAACAATAACAACAAGGATAACTAACAACTATAAAGTATTAAAACCTCTTTAGAAGTATGAGCAAAATTAATTAAAACCAAATAAAAAATATGAAGCATTAAATGAAGGATATATTTAATACTTACTCGTATGTATGTATACTCTGTATAAGCATATACTCGTAAATGTGTACAAAAATTATCCAAATAAGTTAAAAAAATAAAAATTAATTGAAATAAATTTTAACAAGTACAGTTAAGTGGAACAATTCGGCTTATTGTGCTACAAGCAACAATCTGCTAAAGAGTTGTTCGAAACACTGTTGAAATGTAACATCACCAAGATACTTCACTTAGAGTCTGAACACCGTATTCTTTTCGCACTTTTTTCATTGACCATAAAACGTCTTGTATTTATATAGGGTTTCCCTATAATATCTCTCCCAACCCCGTTGATCTGGCGAATTTTAGGATGTCGGTTGGTGCCAACCGGTCTGTGGTATAGGTCTAAAGACTTCTGCGTTAAAACACATATTTTGTGAATATGGTTTATGAAACACTTGGTTGGAAAAGTATGGAAATACCCACCACTAGCGTTTTGGATCTGTTGGACTTCATTAGGAAGACAGCAAATCTGCTAAATAAACTGTTGACAAAAAGGCACACAATAGATCGATCCCATGGATCGCTATATCTAGCAACTGTGGCCGACTTGAATGATAATAATATGACAAGACCGCTCAATCTCTAAATATTGTTGAGGGTCGAGACATAAAACCAGTTCGACTATGACTATGATATGACTACTAGATTTTTAATTCTCAGTTTCGATTTCAAGAGAAGTCATATTCCGTATGAACTACACACTAGACTGACATATTTCAATAAGACAAGTTAGTTTTCAAGTCTTGTTTAGGGTCGAAGGATATGATTTTCTCAAGCCAAAGCTCTAATTGTAACTCATGTGTATATACATATATAACTGTGTTCCCATCGATCCTATAATGAGCAAAGGGCTTAATATATATGTTAAATATATTCCTGTCTTGTGCTTTCACTTCGGCCCAGCTTTTGTCCATTACGGCCAGTTACACATCAATTTGTCACCCTCACGTATGCGCAAGGCATCCCATTCTTCGGCTGATCTGCGAGTTCCAGTCTATATCATTTCTCGTGATATCTATGACCTTCTTAATAGTAAAGCGTGTTTTTTATAAAGGTATAGAACTTCAAGTTGGCATTACTTTTCAAGATGGCGACCGATTTAACAACCGTCAAGTGATTTATTCTCAGTTTGGTTTGGCAATTCATTATGAATAGACTCACGCCTGAACAACGCTTGCAAAAAGTGCAATTTTCAATTTTCATAAGCGAATTTTGTTTAGCGATGAAGCGCACTTCTGGATGATTGGCTACGTCAACACACAAAACTGCCGCATTTGGAGTGAAGGTAATTCTTAAGTGTATGTGGAAACACCGTTACATCCAGAAAAACTGACTGTTTGGTGCGCTTTCTGGGCTGGTGAAATCATTGGTCCGTACTTTTTCAAAAACGATGGTGACCAGAACGTTACAGTCAATTGTGATCGGTATAGAGCCATGATTACTAACTTTTTCATTCCTGAATAGCCATGATGTCCAGGAGATGTGGTTTCAACAAGACGGCGCAACATGTCACACAGCTCGTGCCATAATAGATTTATTGAAAGACACGTTGCGTGACCGCTTAATTTCACTTTTTGGACGTGTGAATTAGCCTCCAAGATCTTGTGACTTAACACCGCTAGACTACTTTCTGTGGGGCTATGTAAAGTCATTGGTCTATACGGTAAAGCCACAAACGCTTGACCATTTGGAAGACAACATTCGCCGTGTTATTGGCGATATACGGCCACAAATGTTGGAAAAAGTCATCGAAAATTAGACGTCCAGATTGGACTACATCCGCGCCAGCCGTGGCCGTCATATGCCAGCAATCATATTTAAAATGTAATGCCACAAGATTATCTTTCGGATAAATAAAATTCATATCAATCGAATAATCCCATCGTTGTTTTATTGCAACTTAAAGTTCTATAGCTCTATAAAAAACACCCTTTATGTGTAGCCAATCCACCACCATTTTCTTTTTTATTCTCCGTCTTTTAATTCTCCTGGTAATGCGTTGTTTATTGGATGGCTTCCCTGTTATTCGACATCACAATATTCTTAAGATCCTGAAAAGACATTGATTCACAAATAGCTGGATCTTCCGCATGTTTCGAGGTACAAGATTTATTATCCCTTAAGCGGATAAAAAAGTCGACTTTACATTTGTATTAAACATTTTTGAGCTGAGAGAAAGAGAGAGTGAAGAGGAATATCAAATGGATATTGAACGTTTGGAAATCTGGCGCGCTTTCTGTAAGCGGTTAACAATAAGTAACTTATGAATGCTTACACGTAATTCAATGAATCCGTATTTCTTTTTTGCGGTTTTTGTTTTTTTATTATTTTTATTGATTACGAGTGAATATTACAACAATTTGGGTTTATTTTATTGCCATTTAACGAATATAATCTCCACTCAACCGAAAAACCTCTTCACCCAGATAAGAGGTTAAGTTTGTTTTTTTTTCTTTTTTTATTTAAACTTTTTATGGCCATGACAACAAGTGGCCTTAATTTAAAAAAAAAAATAAAAATACATAAAAACCGTTATTTATTTATTGCCACTTTGTCCCCCTCTCCCCCTCTTTTTCTTAGATAACGAGATCAGCATTATATTAAAACAGTAATTATGCAATTTTTGTTTATTTCTTTTTCACCAAGCTTAGAGGTCTGGGGTTCACTTTCTATTACCAAATTTTTTAAACGTGGAATTAAAATATAAAAAATCGTTTGGTTTTTAACAATTGCTGACTTCAGTTACCGACAGGCAGGCGGCGTACGTACGTTGATTGATTAAACCAAGCACGTAAATAACAAAAATCCAAAAAAAATTACTGCAATTGTTGGTTTTAAAAATGTTTTGATAAAAAAATGATCAAAACAAATTCAGCCAAGTGTGGGCATGGCTGAATGCTTGACTCTCTGCTTGGTTGGCTGGCTGCGGTAATGTATTGCGCATGCGCAAATACTTTTATTTTATTATTTCTGGTCTTATAAAGACATTTTTAAACTTTTTAATTTATTTTGTATGCATTGCAGCAAATAAATAAATAAAAAAAATAATTTTTACTTCTTTTAAATAAAACAAAGCAATGAAAGCCATTTGTAACTGCTATGACGATATGCAGTGATCACGTTTATTTTAAAGACAAGTTTACAAGAAAATTCCAAGATAGTTGTTGATTGTCTTATAAGAAATGAAACCCGTTTTTAAAGGTATAATTTGAAAAACAAAAAAACAAACTAAACTTGGATTAATTTTATACAATCTGTGTTATGCAATGATTTCTTTGAACTAAAAACCTACAATAACTGGAGCATTTGAATTTTAAAAATAAATTCAAGGAAAAATGTTATCCTAACTTCTAAGTTTAAGTATATGAATGTCTTACACTGAATTACTCCTTTAATATAAGATTTGAGCTCAAGACATTAAGCTTAGGGTTGTAATAAGTCCACACACGTATTAAAAGATCTCTTTGTTTAATCCCAATCTCTTCCTTCTTAGCTATTTTTGATTTCTAGAAACAGAATTACACTCGCAAGTGTATAAATATGGAAAGTATGCAGGGGTTAGCATTATGTAGGCCAATGCATGGAGTTTTGCCAAAATGGTTACACCCATGTATACGAGTGCATTGTCTTAATGGTCGCTTGATGAGCCGGTTTAGGCTTTAAATCAGCTTTAAATTTGTGCAACACCTATGGGCTAATCTTCACCGGTTTTTTTTTTTTTCAGTTTGCAATTATGCCCACTTGTAGGATCAGAATTTTCTCTGATAGTAAGCTCTCTATCAGGGCCCTGGTGTCGCTTAATAGCAACTCAGCTTTAGTTCTCCGACGTAAAGAAGAGGAGATGAAACCCCTCGGTGATAAAGGTACTATTTCTTTTATTTGGGTTCCTGGTTATGAGAAAGCTGATGAACTTTCTAGCAAGGCCTCGATGGATGTGGCTTTAGTTCTCCAACGTAAAGAGGAGATAAAGCCTCTCGGTGTTACAGGTATTATTTCTTTTATTTGGGTTCATGGTTATGAGAAGGCTGATGAACTAACTAGCAAGGCCTTGATGGATATGGTATCTATCACCTCCTACTCTGTCATCTGCTGCCCTATAACTGTAGTCAAAGAGCAAATCGAAAGTTTTTTTCGTGAGAGAACTTAGAACAGGTTTGTGCTATCTCGATGCTGTCATTGAAACTGACAACCAACCCAACCACTACAAACTATAAGCTCATTGCGGTGTACACAGGTCATTGGCTGATCGGCATGCACGTGTAGAATATCAACTTGTCCTTCAACCTTCACTGCAGAAGCTGCCAAAGTACCTTTGAGAGAGAGAGAGAGGGAGACAATCGTTCATTTTCTATGTTAACGTCTGGGTCTGGGGAGCAGACGACGGTGATACTTTGTCGTACTTTTCTTCAATAGTTTGGCGCAGAGCGCAGATCTGAATCCCCTTGATCTTGTCCACTTCATAAGCCGCTCAAGGTGCCCCTTTCCCTTTCATTATTATTTTAGGTGCTTCTTTACCTGCGATCTGGCTTGGAGTCAAAACGACACTTTGTTGCTAATTGGTTAACTACCGAACTTACATACATACCTATCTGCCTTGGTTAATAAGCCACTACATTAGAGACTTCCAACTCAGGTTACAGTGAAGGCAGGTTTTAGCAATATCCCCGTTGCATTTCGTCAAAGTGTGGCCATATTACGTATATGTTTTTAGCGCACTTTCTTTTCGAATGGCTGTGCTTTACACAAGAATATTAGTTCAAAGCTGCTTATCCGTTGGCGCCAAAAAATCTTCAGAATACGCCTCAGGTGCTTATTTAGGAATACTTGTTACTCTCTGTATATTATGTCGCTAACCTCTCATGTTTCATTGCCAAACAATAATACCGATTCCACATTCGTATTGAAAGTATGGAACTTATGCTCTTCGAGATATAGGTAGACGCCTTACTCTGCCAATTGAAGCCTATGATTCGCCTTGCTTATTCTGCTGTCGGCCACACTGCCTTGATTGTATTACCACTTAGGCAGTAGAACACCTCTATATCTTCCACTTTATCACCGTTGAGCAATACCGGTGAAGTGTCATTAGTCGCTATCCTCATTTTCTTCGTTTTCT
Source organism: Wohlfahrtia magnifica (assembly GCA_023159175.1). Taxonomy (NCBI): domain Eukaryota; kingdom Metazoa; phylum Arthropoda; class Insecta; order Diptera; family Sarcophagidae; genus Wohlfahrtia; species Wohlfahrtia magnifica. The sequence goes on along the minus strand of JAKWBJ010000044.1, from coordinate 1,540,284 downwards.
TGACCTTCATTTGCAACCCAACCGTAGCGCCATTGATAGCGATATACTTTATAACAAAGGCTTTACCCAATAGGTGATATAACTTCATTAATTTCCATAATTTTAAAAAACGAAGTATCATTTTATTCATAACTGAGCATACCACTGCAATAAACCTAAAAAATTTCATGAATTGAATAAAAATGTGTTTGCTTGAGAAATATACATGAATTTCTTAAGTTTACTTAAGTGAAGTATATACTATTTAATAAGTCTATTCATCTACTTTCGAAATTTGCTAAGAAACTTAAATCGCTTAATATTCAGCTAAGTTATTAGCTTATACGTGCGTAAAGGTACAAAAAGCCGAACGGGTGACATTACATGTGTCCAGCAGCTGTGATTAATGTTCCAGATAATCAGTTTAAATAGCAACGCGTGCATACCTGAAAAAAACTGTGGCTATGATTTTCTTGGCGGATTGACAAACAAACAAACAAACTTTGTTCACCTTTAGTGCATCGTTTGAATTTTTGATTTTCTTTAGAAATTTTTCATTCGCTGGATGAGCTCGTTTTTGCTTGATATGAAGATTAAATTCGCTTAAAGCTGTAATTCATTACGTTCAGCTGAAGACACTTGCCATTTTGGTTGGTCTTTGAACTTTTTCGTCCTCTAGATAAGTTTTCTGTTTCTAAACAAGGTAAAACTTGTCATAAAGCTGTGGATTGATTTTAAGAAACTGGGACCCTAACAAACTTTGTTTTTTCTGCAGTGCAGACGAATTTTACCTTTGCGATCACCTTAAGAAACCCATTGTTTTGATTGATCTTTGATCTCTTGTAAGTTGTAATGGATTAATGTTTCGTCCGTAATAGTAGAATAAGCCAAACACTCTTCTATTATACGGTTGTGTTTGATTTTACGAAGGTAGTCGGTCAGTTCTGGCAGGTATAATTCGTGCATTGCGCAACGTAGAGGTTTCTCATGTTAAGGCTTCTGCAAGAGCTGTCAGTACGAGGAAAATGGGAAATCGGTACAACAACTTCTTTGTGACTGCCCCGATCTTTGAAAACTTAGACTAAGACATCTCTGGGCTTGTACCTTCAATGATCTGAATTGTGACAGGAATATATCACTGACGAATCTGGTCAATTCATATATACCGATTTGGTAAGGACTCTACTCTCTATTGTTTGACCTCAAGCCCTTCATGAATTTTTAGGTTTCTTTGGGCTACAACAGAGCATAGCGCCTCCGAGTGAACTCAATAACCACGGGTGACCCCTGTAACTTCTCCTAACATGTGGTTATATTTTTATTTTTAAGTTAAGATGCCTAGAATCAAAGTTGTCCTACACACTCTTTAATTTTTGATGTCTCTACTAAAATTTAATTGGTTTTATTGCCTATTGTTGTCGCGATTACCTCTACAAAATGTCCTAAATATTTGGCATCATTTGTGCTGCTTATAAAACTACAACAAAATCAGAGCCCACTTTTTAACCATTGAAAGTAATTGTGCAAAGTTTTTTTTAGTTCAGATATTCACTTGATTGATTGATTCACTTTTTTAATTTGTTTCGTGGTCCTTGATTTTAAAGGTCGTGAAAAACTAACATTCCTAGACATGTCTTGCTCAGAAAACAATAGAAAGTAGTCTAGTAATACGAGTAGTTTACAGTTAACAAGAGCAGTGTTACATTGAAAGTTACTTTACAAAAACTTACAAAATTACTTAACTTCGGTCGAAGGACCAATGTTATCTCTAACCATAATTATTTCAATCTACAACTCGAAGGTTATGTATATAATTGTAATAGAGTGTGTTGTCTTTATTATTATAAATAATTTAAGCCAATATTTAATAAAAAACTGCCAGCACTTATTAATTAATTAACAAATCCACTTCTCATTTAAAACAAATATTTGCTTAATTAAGGAATGTCAAGCCTATATGAAATGCAGCTGATTAATGTAAGAAATCAATACAAAACTACTTTAAAAAAATATAAAAAAATTGATAAATACTCAGATAACACATAGGCTGAAAAGTCCCGGACCTAACAAAGAATATACTTTTTTTCAAACTCAGCTTTATTCATTAACGTAACGCCTCTCTAACATTTCAACATCACTTTTGTAGAACGATTTCTCTTTTGCCCAAAATAAGCCTCAGTTTCAGCGATAACCTCTTTATTCGTGCGAAATTTCTCACCGGCGAGTATTTTTTTGAGGTCTGCGAACAGCCATTAGTCGCTGGGAGACAAATCTAACGAATACGGTGGGTGTCTGAGAAATTCGAAGTTCAGTTCATGTAGTTTTGCCATTATTTTAGCATCATCAATACGTTTTTCGTTTTGGTCAACAGTGGGCAAACATGGCACTTACTTTGAACAGAGCTTTTGATATCTTATCAATAAGTTCTTTTGATATCTTTACGACATCAGCTAACTCACGCAACTTAACTTTTCGATCATCCAAAACGATTTTGTGTATTTTTTTAATGTTTTCTGGCGTTACCGCCTCATTTGAACGTCGACTGCGTTCTTCAGCATCGGTGTCTCTACGACCACTTTTGAAGTCGGCAAACCATCGCTTTTATGTTGTTTCTGATGGAGCGGATTTCCCATAACACTATTCAAGCCATTGCTTCACTTGAACGCTTCTGTCCCATCAAGAAGCAGCGTATAATTAAAGCCCGAAATAATTTTTGATTCATTGTTCTGAAAATAACAAAAAAAGCATCACTCTTAGCACAATAACTCATAAATCAATTAATAGAATATCACGAAATTTTAACAGCTGTCTTTTGAAGGTTAGTACTAACATCTATGTGTTAGGCCCGGGACTTTTCAGTCCTTGTGTTATTTTACTATCGCACAGTGTTACGATTTAACAAAAAAAAAAAAAAAAAATTTTATAAAATTTTAAAATCGTCCACACATTTTGAAAACCTTAATTTTATTTTCAGTGGCGTTTAAGTGGTAAGTCGGCTAGGATTAGGTTCTAGTAGAATGCTCTTAAAAATTTCATAGTTTTTTTATAAATAATAATGAAATGAGAACAGTTTCATGGAATTTTTAATACAACACATTATGTTATATCGATTGATATTTAACAAAAAAATCCCTATCATTAACAGAATTTAGTCTACTCACCGGAGAAGTTACGGCTTATCCGTATAATACTATTTACTGTTGGTGGCATAGTACTATTGGCTCTTTTAGCTACCGCTCTCTATTTTATCATCAATGCTTCGGATGAAACGCAAAAGAGTGCAAGTGTTAAACCAGGTAATGGTCTACATTTGGACCAATTATTGGAGGGTAGATATTCGGCGCATTATTTTAATGGCAGCTGGTCAACGGGCAGTAATATCATCTATAAAGAGAATAATGTAAGTTTTCGACAAGTATACTGACGGACTGAACGTCATATCAAAATGCTACTTAAAGAATTTTCAAAATTTTCAGGCCATTATGGAATTTAATGTGGAGACAAAACAAAAGACCCGCTTACTATTGGATACTAATGTAAGTGAACGGCCAGCAGGAAGGAGACAGTGCCTCCCGTTTATTATCTTTCAATTAATAAATACATTTTTTACCTTTTTAGAAACAATATCTTTTTTATGAAAAATCCGCAGATGGCAATTATCTATTGTTAACGAAAAACTATAAAAAGAATTTCCGTTATAGTTTTTTGGCAGAATATGACATATATAACATCTCATCGGGTCAAATAAAACCTTTGGAAATACAAAAACAAGTGAAACCTTTGCTATTGGTAAAATGGGCTCCTGTGGGCAATGCTTTGATTATCAATTACGAGCGTAACTTGTATTATAAGCCGACAGTGTTTGCCGATGAGATTGCCATAACCGATGATACCAATTTTGCCGTATTGAACGGCATACCCGATTGGGTATACGAAGAGGAAGTGTTATCATCTAACTCAGCTACGTGGTTTAGTCCGGATGGCAAAAAGTTGGCCTTTATACGTTTCGATGATGTTCCTACGCAACTTATGACTTTTCCTATATATGGTGAAGCCGGTGATATGCGTTTTCAATATCCTTTCAATCGTGTGTTGCCCTATCCAAAAGCCGGTTCTCCAAATCCACGAGTAAAATTGTTTACCTCGGATTTGGAGAGTGCAGTAGATGGTAGTGGTGATCATTTGACTGAGATCCCAGTACCAAGTGCTCTAAATACCGAAGGTGATTACCTAATCACGGTTGTGGGTTGGTTGAATAATACGAATGTTATGTCGGTGTGGATGAATCGTATACAAAACTCAGCGCACATCCAAATATTCAATGGTTTGAAGAGACAAAGGGTATGTATTTATCATTACAAACAAAAAAATCATTTAAAAACTCACAAATACACATACACATACACAAGAATTAAACATGAACCCGTAACATTTAAACCCCAATTAGTTTTCCCACTTTGTTTTATAATACCTTATAATAATAGCTCATTGTAATGCTCTACTTTAAAATACACTGTCAGTCAAAAGCTTCCCAATTCAAGAGCTCCTAAGCACAGTTTTGTAATCTATTCACTTATTTTTAGTTCAGCTTTAAACTAAACTAACGAACAGCTTATTTCTTAACGCTCATTCCATCTTATTTATCAATCAAAGAGTTCATTTCTACATGCTTTTATCCTAGAATAGGTCCTTGCTTATTCTTAAATCGTTAATAACACTCACTTAATTCTAAATCGTCTAAACAGTTCATAACTATGAGTTCTTAGCTGACTTTATATCATTTATTCGCTTTAAGAACTCCTAAGTTTTTCTCACTTACAGACATTTCGTACAAATGGCCTTTAGGTGAATAATGAACTAAGGAATAGCTTGTTTTTAATCACTTTTAGACTGTGTAAGTTATCTGTAAAGCGTTTGTCCTTGCTAGGCTTTTGTTTTATTCAATTTTTAGTTCAATACGGTTCTAATGAACAACGCACAAATTTGCTTCAGTGGGTCCGAATAATCAATAGCTCATTTTTATACTTACATTGGATTCATTAGGTTTTAGCTGTTCAAATATCATACGTATAGCAGCACACTATTGTGAACTGTTTCCGATAGAACTTTTTAGTTTGTTTAGTCTCTGTTTCAGTTTTTTTTTTTTTTTAAGAGTCGTACTTCGTTGAAGAGCATTTTAAAGTGTACTTTTAATATTCAATAGCTCTTAGTAAGTTCACGAACCATAGATAGTATTCGTCCATCGCAAATTGCTTCGAATATTTCTAATGTCAATTAATCTGTGCACTTACGTAAACTGAGTCAAACAGCTCAATGTTATGTTTACTTTTCGTTCTAAATAAATTAATGCATACTACGTCAGATATCAGTTCAATCTGAACTCTTTCCTTATAAAAAGTTATTCAATTTACATTAGTTTGTACTAACCGCTCCTAACGGCTCTCAGTTCATTTGTGAACTATATGATCAGTTCGCTTTTATGATGTACTTTTCATCAATAAGCCAAAGTTTAATGACCAAAATCGACTATTAGTTCAGTTTTCTTAGTACATTTAAATAAATTCACACTGTATTGAGCGATTTAAGCGAAATTTCTAAAGTTTTATGCATTTACTAGCGATTCTTATCATCACTGAGGTATAAAAATACTGCGACCTCTCGATCTATTGTACAGCTATATTCATCTATATAGGGTTTTCCCATAATATATCCCCCAACCCCATATACCTTACGAAATTCAGGATGTCGGTTGGTACCAACCGCGGTAGCTCTTTACTTAGTATCTGATAGACACCTAGATACTTCTAGAGTGCATAAGTTCTATTTTACTCAGATGTCCATTTAGTCTCCAATGACCGGTCAAAAGCCCAATCAGTATCCTCAGGTTGTCTATGCAAGATTCAAATCTCCTCGTGTTAAAGTTATCTCAGAACCGTACGGCCAGAGAAAAGTAATTTTCATTGAGTATGCCCTTCCAGGCTCCCCTTTCTAGTTCACAGGAGGGTTCTGACCCCACCAGTGGAGTGGAAGCTTCCCTTCCTGTCAGTTCATCGGCCCTTTCATACCCTAGAATTTCTACATGACCCCGAACCCAGCATAAGCCGACCTTATTATCCCTATCCAGCCGATTCAGTTTTATTACTACCGATACATTTGAAAGCTTTTGAAACTTTATTAAATTGTTACCCTCATATTCATAAAAAATAAATTAAATTGCATTTTGTGTGAAAAATTTTATACAAAATACATTTAAGACTTATTTTAATTTTTATGAATATGGGTGTTAAACTATAAACTTCGATTCTCATCATTTCCTAATCTTTTACTTTCATTTCCTATGATCTAAACCTATACATTTTCCCAGGCACTTTGTATCATAAATGCTTTTTCAGGCTTAAATGTTTGTAGATTCACTGCTTTGCTCCCTCTCACTTGATCTTTAAGCATTTACCCCAGCCGTCCCTATATTCAATTGTAACATTGCCACCATTGCCATTCTGTACTACGTATTGCTATTTTGAAAAAAGCATCGACTGAACAATTCGCATTCGTCGGTCAATGCCCATAACCAATTGAAAAATATAGGCCTGCCCCCCTATAGGTAAGGTTAAAATAAATACCACGCCTCTTCTAGAAATATTATTCAAACAATAGAACAGAGCTTATGTTTAAAAAGAGAAAACTTGTTCATTTTTAATTTTTTATTAAATTTCTATAAAACGTTCCCCCTTAAGGCTTATAGCTTGGAATCGAAAACAGGTTGGGTGGATTTCTTTGCTGCCCCGTTTAAAAACCGTGATGGTACACGGATAGCTCTTGTACTCCCTCAAGCGCAAAGTAATGGCGACGAATACCGTCATTTATGTGTTATTTCAACTGCCAGTAACACAGGTAAACCAGAGGCTTTAACAAGAGGAAAATATGTGGTCACGGATATATTACATTGGGATAACAAACATGACATCATTTTCTATAGTGCCAATACCGAAGAACATTCCGAAAATATGCATATCTATGCAATTAAGGCTACAACAGGACAAACACCAAAGTGCTTAACCTGCAATTTACTTAAATCGAATGGTAAGTAGGCGATAGGCGTGGCGTTGGTTAAATCTTAATTTACTTAAATTATTTTATTATTTGCGTACAGGAGTGGTACAAACCTTTTACACAGCGGAATTTAACAATGCTAATCAAGTCATTATAAGCTCTGTGGGACCAAGTATACCTCAAACCGTTATATATGAATGGTCTGTTGGCCAGAAAAGTAGGTTTTTTTTTTTGTTTTCCGAAATAAAAATTTATTTTATTTTATTGTGTTCTATTCAATTTCAGACGAAGTTTCTTTAAAGAAACTGGAAGTTTGGGAAGATAACGAAATTTTGCGCAATATATTGAAAGATGTTGCCATGCCAACGGTGGAAATTCATACCTTTAACATTGCTGATGGTTTCACGGCTAAGGTGCTATTGCAATTACCACCCAATTTGGATCGTAGCGGTAAAACCAAATATCCCATGTTGGTTGATGTCTATGGTGGTCCAGATTCGTATGCGGTAGGTGTTAACAAAAAAAAAAAAAGAACAATTAAAAGATAAATTGGTGTTACGTTTATTATAACACCTTGAGAAGGAAGAATGCAAGAAACAGGAGGTATATTTGGAATTATTCGTAGAGTTAAGCCAGAAGTCATGGCTGGCTCATGCGACCATACGCTACTCTTAATATGGTAGTTTATGTCACCTGGTCTCTTGAACTACCGAAGCATTTTTTTACCCAAAAAGTGAAAATGAAAGAAGAAAAATAAAACAGTAAAAAAGTGTTTAATATTTAGTTCATTCACGAACCATCAATAAATTGTAGTTATTTTTTAAAGCCAAGTAATGCTCACAATTGTGAGCCGCTATTTTACAACAACTTGTTTAATACCCATTAAAAAGTTCTTAGATAAGTGTTCTTGTATTTCAATGACTGTTTCTCTCTTGTATATCTTCTCTAAAGGTGGTCAACAGATGGAATATTGATTGGGGTACCTATCTCACAACTAATCAATCTGTTATCTATGCCAAAATCGATGGACGCGGCTCAGGCTTAAGAGGTCAAAAACTATTACATGCGATTTACATGAAATTGGGCACTGTAGAGATAACCGATCAAATTGAGGTGACCAGGTAGTCACTAATTGCTTGATTGCTATTAAGTTTTTGCCTGACTCCACTCTTTTTTCTTTTCTTTATTTGTGCTTTTTTAGCAAATTACACGAAAAATACAGTTTTATTGATGCCGATCGTACCGGTATTTGGGGTTGGAGTTATGGTGGCTATGCAGCTGCCATGGCTTTGGCCAATGATGACAAACAGGTATTCCATTGTGCTGCATCTATAGCTCCTGTCACCGATTGGACTTATTATGGTAAGTTTACCTTTAGAAAACAAAAAAAAAAAACTTTTTACACTTTTTTTTAGCCCAATTTCATTTCCTATTAAATTATTATTTTATTTCTTGTTCTTTTTTCAGATTCCATTTATACCGAGCGTTATATGGGCTTACCAAACAATAATGAGTTGGGTTATCTCACCGCTCGTTTGAGTACAAAAGCTCAGCAATTGAGAGGCAAAAAGTTCCTTTTAGTCCATGGCACTTTAGATGACAATGTCCACTATCAACAGGCTATGGTATTGGCTAAGAATTTGGAACGACATGATATTCCGTTCAAGCAAATTGTAAGTAAAATAACAAGTTTTTAAACGTTTTCTACCTGCTCATACCTCAGCAAACTAAATTTATATTTGCTGGCTGGGTATGATCAAAGAATATGAGCTATACTTAGAGCATAATTGTATTCATTGATAAGTAGATTTCAGAGTCATCTGAGGTGCTTCTATTTGCTTTAAATTAGCAAATTTACGGAAAATTAAAAATACAAGTTTATTCATCCAAATCTATATTGTCCCCTTCAAAGTAATCCCCATTTACTGCAACATACTTATACCAGCGCTTGCTTCAATCCTCGAAGTGTTTTTTATATTCGGTTTTCGGTATGTCCATCAGTATTTCCTGCGAATTTTCCATTATTCCATCACGGCTGATGTAACGCGTTCCCCGTAATGGTTTCTTAACTCAATAGAACAGAAAGAAGTCACAGAAAGCCAAATCTGGTGAATTCGGTGGCTGTTGAATGGTATTTGTTGCATTTTTCCTCAAAAAATTTCGAATAATGATGGCGCTGTTCGTGCCCACAATTCTGGTCTCTTTCGGCGAGTTGCTTCAGGCAAACATCTCATAATGCCCAAATAGTACTCATTGTTTATTGTCTGGCTTCCTGGCAAAAATTTATGATGCACTACACCGTTGTAATCCATGAAAACTTTCTTTTTTTGACTTAAAACAGGATGTTTTTTATCTCGGCTGATTTGGTGAACGCCATTCACTTGCCTGATGTCTGGATTGCGTGTCGTACTCTTAAACCCAAGTCTCGTCTCCAGTAATGATCTTTTTGATGAATATGGATCGGATTCAGCCTCGAAAATCATGTGTTTTTCGACCTCTGCACGGTCTCTTTTTTGCATGAAATTGAGGTCTTTTGGCACCAACTTTGCTGCTACACGACGGAAACCCAGATCATTGAACCAAATGTTTTGAACGGATCCATAGACAATGTTCAAGCCCTCCGCTATCTCTCTGATGATTAATTTGCGGTTAATGACCAACATTTTGTCGGTTTTCGATGTCGATCGTCTGCCAACGCGTTCACCATCATCGATTGATGATCGAAAGTGGTCGTGAACACTTTCAAACCGCTCGTGCCACTGATAAACGACCGTTTTCTTTAGAGTATCGTAGCCGAAACTCTTTTCTAACATTTCCAACGTTCGCGGCACCATTAAAATCGTTTTTTACGCAAAATTTATTACAAGTTCGTTGTAGCAAATTTAAACCCATTTCTGAAATTGTACAAAATCGTCAACGCACATACAGATAGATGTACTCTTGGCTACGTGGCTTTTTAAAATGTCAAGTATGACGCTAAGATTTAACGGGAATATCAACAACAGATGTACCAACTTAACAAAAAAAAAAAAAAAAAAACTCAAAACGGGTGTTGTTCCGCCTTTTTGATCAAGGTGGTATTTTTATCTCTGTCAACTTCTCTAAGGAGCATATTGGCTTTCTACGAAGCATCCACTGCTTTGTTTTAATTTTTGAATCAAGCTAAGTAGATGATTAATACACTGTAGCTTCTCTCTATATGATTGTGTACTGGTGAAGATCTATGCTAAGTGGTAGTGGTGATCTTTACCTAGTATTGTAATTTCATTCGTCTGATGTTTGCCATCATCGGCAGAAGTAAACTGCCATTCCACACCAATATATCCGATTCCCCCACAATTTGATCTTTTACCCGATTTTTGTGATTTTATATGTGCGTGGTTTCAAATATGGCATTTTTCAAGGCCGTATATCTCGACTCAGAAGGACTTTTGGCGCATGGGATAATATCTGCTGGAATCCTTGAGGAAATGCCATTCCACCCCTATATATACGATTCCCCAACAGTTTAATCTTTTAGCCGATTTTTGTGATTTTACATGTACCTGGTACCAAATATGACACTATTCAAGGCCGTATATCTCGGCACCGTAAACTGGAACGTCAGGAGAGCGAAAGTTGAAGCCTTCTTATTAAATAGGAGTGCGGACTCAGAGCTTTAAAAATATTCTCATAATAATTTAATAATATGGTCTTTTTGTTTTTAAATTTTCTATTTGATCAAATTTCTGTTTAAAAATACTTTCAGAGCTACCCTGATGAGGACCATGCTTTAATAGGTGTTAGACCCCATTTATATCATTCATTGGACAGATTCTTTGGCGAATGTTTCCAGAAAAGACGTATGGTTTACAATAAATAGAATTTGTTTTATACAAAAAAACATAAATTTAAAAACAAAGCCAACAAAAACCGCAACAACAACAACAACAACAAAATAGTACGTTAAATTAATTTAAAGCTAAAAGTAAATGCCATTTTATTATTGAGATCAATTATTAGAGGAGTGATAAAAAAAAAAAACAACCAACAGCTTCAAAATTTATTATAAGAAAACAAAATTTATATTTTATTGTACTTATACATACAATATTTAAAAATTAAACAAACAAATAAAAAATCGTAGCGAAAACAAGTAAATTAGAAAAAAAAATAATTATTAACAAAAGCATTTAACTTGTTAAACATTTTATAAATTAAAATTTAAAAGAAAAAAAATCCAAAAATCAAAACGAACCGGCATTTGTAGAGTTTCTTATTAGAAACAAATAAACGTATAAAATTTATTATAAAAAACAAAATTAAAGAAACAAATTCAAGCTTAAAACAATAAATAATTCAAACTCCTCATAGTAGTTGGGTGCCTAAAATAAAATTTAGTTTTTTTTTAATAATAAAATTTAAACAAACAAAAAAATATAAAACGTAATCTAAATAAATCTAAAAGAAATTTTATAAATTAATATTAAACGAAAACAAAAATAAAACAAGAAAACAAATAGTAAATCAATTAATGAAATAATTAAAATAAATATTTTTGCAACAAAATATTACATAATACATACAAAGTAGAAACAAAAAAAAAAACAAAAAACAATTGTGGTTTATAAAAACGCAACCATTTTTATTTATTTTATTATTAAATAAATAAATTAAATAATTATTAAATATTTTTCTAGTAGTTAAATTAACAAATAAATTTATTAAAATGACGACATTATAAATTGAAAACAAAACATTTTGCATAGAAAAAATAACAATAAAAATCGCTAAAAATAATAGGCTTCCATTACCGAAAATATATTTATATTTATAAAGATTGTAATATAATAATAAATTTTTTCAATATTTTTTTATACTTCTCAAATATATATTATAAGTGTGCCAATTATTGCTTCAGATTCTTAATTTTATTTATATTTATAAAACTGTTGTTTTTGTTCGTTTCTTTTTTTTTTTTTGACAAACACTTATTATACAACACTTAAGTATATACAGATTTTTAACACTAATATTTTTAAAATTTCTAAGTTTTCTGTTATATATGGTCCTATTTGTATGTAAGTCTTATTTTGTTGTTGTAAAATAATTGTAATTTTATTCAAAAGAATTGTACATTTATTTCTAATTTGCACATAAATTTTCTTAATTTCTACTAATTTTTGTAAATTTATTATTTTTCTATAAAAAACTGTTATTTTTTGTAAAAATTTAAACCTTATTTCTATTGTAAATTTAATTTTTCCTTAATTTTTAGCAAATTTAGTAAAAAACAATTAAAAATTTTAAACAAAATAAAACTTGTTATAGCAAACTGTTATATTTTTATCATATAAGTACATCTACATCTTAAGTATATAAATTGTAATACAAAAAAAAAAAAACAAAACAAAAATAAATCAAAAGAATTTAATACCAACAAAATAAATAGTAAAGAATTTAAAAAAAAAAAAATAAACAAAATGTTTTATTTAACGTGTTTCCCGTTTTGAAGGCTTTTCATTTTGGCGTTTTTTTTTTTTTTCTAAATTCCAACGTGTTTAATTTTCGTGTTTTTTATTTTGCATTTTTTATCATTTTGGCAGGTTTGTCTAAATTTAGCGTTTTTCATATTGGCGTTTTTCATTTTAGCGTTTTTTTCAATCTGGCACATTTTTTTCTGCCAGAAAATGCAAGATCTAAATTTGTGTAAAATACCAGGCGCACAGAAATGAATAGGTGTCTTTTTTCAAAAATAATAGCCCGGACACTCACCAGCTATTACAAAAAACTGCAGCTAGTTTAGGGCGCAAAATAAATTCGTTTTATTCAATCATCCCTAAAGTATGTCACAATATTTTTTAAACTTTTATTGTATTATTACAAAAAACTGCAGCTAGTTTAGGGCGCAAAATAAATTCGTTTTATTCAATCATCCCTAAAGTATGTCACAATATTTTTTATTTAACTTTTATTGTTTTTGAAAAATACAACCAGGCAGTGTCATCAATTTGAAAAATTTATGAAATTTTGCAAAGCTTCTGAGATGTAAAAACGCTTTTAAGTTGTCTTTCTTAAGAATAAGTTTTTTTTTTCAAATTTTTTTTTATATAAGTATGTACATACTTACATAAATTTATTTCTTTGTTTAAAATAAAAACACAATTTTGAAATCTTTAGAAGTTTATTTTATTAATAACACAGAGTGGCAAATAGAGAGATCGGACGGTTATTATTTTTTTGGTTCAGTCGAATACGGTTTTTTTAAAATCTTCATTTTTCGAATACCGAATAGGCCATTTTCATACGTTTGTATATTTTTTTATTGAAAATCTGCTGATCGTTTAACTATTTGTAACAAATTTAATTAATTTTGTATATATGACAACCTTGAACGTCTCATAAAGAACGTGAAAACCAAGGTAGGTAGGGCGGATTGATATTAAAGCTACCTAAGTTGAAAAAAACATTTTTTTTTTTTTTTTTAAACCATTCATTTCTCAACATAGTCTCCTTTTAGCTCAATACACTTAGTAAGACGATTTTCCAACTTTTTTATACCATCTGAATAATACGATTTTGGGAACTCCCCCTTGAGATGAATCTTTTTCCTGCGAGCCATTTTTTCAAGTTTGGAAACAGTAAAAAGTCACTAGGGGCTAAATCTGGGCTATAAGGTGGATGATCAACCAATTCGAAGCGAATTTCTCGTAGTTTTAGCATCGTATCTAATGCTGTGTGAAACGGTGCATTGTCTTGAAGAAGGAGCACTTTTTTCTTGTTTAAATGTGGTCGTTTTTCCTTGATTGCATCAACCAATTGATCCAATAATGCACGATAGTACTCTCCTATGATTGTGGAGCCCTTTTCAAGATAATCGATGAGCAATATTCCGTGTGCATCCCAAAATGCAGTGGCCATAACCTTGCCAGCCGATTTCGCTGTCTTCGCCTTCTTCGGAGCACTTCTACCAGCTTCCACCCATTGCTTCGATTGATTTTTGGTTTCAGGTGTGCAGTGGTGGACCTGCATTTCATCAACAGTTATTAATCTACGCCAAAAATCAGCAGGATTATGCTTTATCATGTCCAAACACCGCTGTGAAGTGATCTGTCGAACTCGTTTTTGTTCAACACCGGCAAACGCAAACGCGGCACCCATCTTGCCGATAGCTTTTTCATATGCTCATGTGATATGTTTACCATTTCAGCAATCTCACGTATTTTGACCCGGCGATCATTCATAACGATATCAAGGATTTTCTTGATATTTTCTTCAGTAACGACCTCTTTTGGCCTTTCTGTTAATGATATTGTTGCAGTGCTTGTTCGGCCCCGTTTAAGTTCAGCAATCCAATATTTTACCTTATAATTTGACAGAGCAGATTCGCCGTAATGTTTATCAAGCTTTTCTTTTGTCTCTTTCGCCGTTTTGCCTTTCAAATAATAGTGTTGAATCACTACACGAAATTCACTTTTTGCCATTTTCCAAGAAACACAAAAGTTGCTTACTTCAAACGACTACAACAAATAAACTAATAGATGAATTTGGCTTAAATTTTAACAGCTGACGTTTGACAGATCGTAATTTCTAAGAAAGAAAAAGTTTTTGTGTTTGTGCTGCCATCAAGCGCTAGGTAACTTCAATGTCAATCCGCCCTTTAAATAAAAAAACCTATCCGGATTCTTTTAAATATTAAGCCCAGTGAAAACCGGATGGGTTTAATTGACTTACCCAGTGTGTGGCCAATCCTGTTTTACAAACATGACTTTTTCATTCTCATGTTAGTATAGTGTGTTTTCAGCTCCTTATAATGAATTTCCCTAAAATTAATTTATCTTTACAATGAAATACTTTTACAGATATACTATAAATTTGGCCCTGCATTTTTGTCTCCATATAATGAATCCAAATTCAAACAATTTTCGTTATACAATACTACCTAAAATTCAGACGAGATGTAGAGTAATGTACCGGCTAATGTACTTAAGTCTCTATATGTAAATATCGCTTTATTAGAAGAAAAAATATAATTTCTTTATAATGAAGTTTCTATATAATGAAGTGATTTTCTGTTCCTATGCGAATTCATTATAGAAAAGTTTGATTGTAGTCAGAAACTAGTTCGTAAGCATAAGAATTCGTTCGTATACGAATACGAAAATTAGTTCCAGATTTTATTTCTCAAATTTTTAATGGAAAACTTAACTTCTCTTTTTATGTATTTTTATTTGAACTTGAATTTATATTTTTAATAAATTATTAATTAATAACTTGAATAATTAAACTTTATTTTTTTCAAAAACAGTTTTAAAATTCATTGTCAATATAAACCTTGTATTTGCACCCAAAACTTGATATCCTTTATTATATCATTTCACATGTCGTTGTCCTTTATTTTCCCATTTTTTCCCCCTTTTTCTGTTTGTTAAGCAAATATTGCACAATTCCTGGAATATTTTTTACGTTCAGAAATGCAGAAAATAAATTAAAAAAAAAATAAATTGTAAATAAAATAAAAAGTCAAACAATTTAAAAAACAGGTCGGCTGGTGGTTATAAAGTAGGTTGGGTGTTGGTTTGATTTTGTAAAAGTAGACTCTTTTTTCTATTCGTTAAACTTTGTCTAGCTGTCGGTTTCCTTTTATTTTATCTACCATCGTAACCGTCTGTAAAAACACTCACAATAAGTCTGTTGTTGACAAAGCATGTAAATGAAGAGTTTCAGTATGACTTTATTGATGATACTCGGTCTCCTACTCCAGATCGTACTTCATTTAAAAAATGAAGGAAAAAAGTTCTCAATACCCAATATACTCGTAGTATGTATGTACAGGGCGTCCGCCGGGAAGGTATACTACTTTCTTTGTTTATAATTTTTGATTATTTGAAAGAGAATGGATCTTATATTGATAAATGTTTTATTTCTATATATTAATTCCCATAACATTCCATAAAGGAACATGGGGACTTCTCTCAGTCAATGAACTGCACCCGATTTTATCTTTAAACTCATTGAAAGGGACCTACAGTTTAACGCCGGCTCCGAACGGCAAATGCATTTAGAAAAATTTTCAATACTATTTATACCCATAACCAGTTACTAGATAATGTTATAAGGTGATACCGCTGTCGAAAAGCTTTTTTCTTTTTAAGATGGTCTGGCCTGATATTGCACCGACGACCTTCTGGTTGGTAAGCAGGTGTCTTACCTACCATACTACCGCGGCACACAAATGTTTTATTTAATGACGGCAATTATGTATGGAATACAATATCAGATTAATGCCCGCCTCTGTTAGCTTCACAAATGCGAGCTCTTTTTAACACATTTTTTCATTACATTCTCACACATTTCACGCGGTATTTCATTAATTTCATCACGAATATTTTGTTTGAGTTGCTCCAGCGTTTCTGGTTTGTTTGCATAAACCTTGCTCAAATCAGACGACCGTGGAGTCCAATCAACATCACCATTTCTTGAAATAATTTGTTGTGGAAAGAGGTCTCGCAGTAATTCCATTGTAATCACGTCTTTGTTCGCCGCAGCGGGTTGTTAAAGATAATCAAAGCACTCCTCGGCTTGGTTTGAATTCATCGAACATGAAGCCTGACTATTCGAAAATATAGTTAAAAGCGTACTTCTGATACCTCACTGTAGGTTTATCTCAGTGCACACTGAATAATAAAAGGTCTAAAGATCTCCGCTCCTACACAAGTGTCAGTCGAGGATCCATCTTAAAATCACTTTAAACTTCTGAGTTCAATAGATGTCCCCGAAGCATATTTCCAGTGTTTAGCGAACATGGTCTTATAACTTCGGTCGAAAACCAGTTTAGTATTCATATAGTCTGTAATCAAACAAACAATCATACGAACCATCCATCCATTCGATCACATGATCAGAGCATGTGTTCACAAAAATGAGTATGGATGGTAGCCCAATGGCTTCAGTCGGACAGCTACGCATGGCCCCGGTTATATACAGATAAGCCTGTCTCTGAAAACTGCCAATTCCTGTTAAGCGATCTCCTGCTCCATCCTATGCCACTTCTATCAAGGGATGTATGGGTCCAGTTTCCAAAGGGCATTGCTTATATAGGCAAATACCTTTCGATTTTCATGTTGGAACTTTACACCAACTTGAGTGTTTAAGTGATCTGGGATATGCGATGTGGCACCGTTTTGTTGAAACCACATGTTAGTCAAGCCCAAGGCATGCAGTTGTGGCGTTAAAAAGTTTTCAATCATAGTCAGTTACCGTTACGCCGTTTCCAGTTTAAAAAAAGTAAGGTCCAATGATTCCTTCAAAACAAATAGCACACAAGACTGTCGCTTTTAATGGATGCAAAGGTGACTGATGAATAATTTGAGGGTTTTCCATAGCCCAGAACAGACTATTCTGTTTATTCACATAACCATTCAAATGAAAATGTGCCTCGTCACTCATTATGGTTTTTTCATGAAAATCGGGGTTATCATGGGAGAGCTGTAACATTCTATTGGCATATGTACGGCGGCGTAAATGGTCTTCTGGAAGAAGCTCTTGTGACAACTGAATCTTAAATGGAAACAAATGCAAATCTTTGTGCAAAATTGTGACCAAAGTTGTTCTTTGAAGACCAAGCTCGAATTAAAGTTGATGGATTGTTTTGAACACTTTCTTGAACAGAAGTAATGTTTTCAGCCGATCTTGCAGTACGTTGTGGTCCATGCTTGGGCCTATCAGCTGCAGTCCCGCTTTCTTCGAAATCAGTCACCACACGATAAATAGTGCGTCTTGGTGGCACGTTGTTTCTCCCAAAAATTTCACGTAACTTTCTCATCGTCACAGTAATCGATGATTGATTTTGATAAAATGTTTTTACGATTAAAACACGTTGGTTTACTGAATATTTTTCCATAATAAATTTGCCACATCTCTACTTCACGACTGCCATATATGAACTGTCAAGACTAATGTTTACCAAAATGGCGGCAAAACAAAGTAGTATACCTTCCCGGCGGATAGCTTGTATGTAAGTAAGTATGTAAGTATGTAAGTATGTAAGTATGCATGCATGTAAATAATAATATTTGTGCAAAAACAAATGTACAAACATATGAATGCGAAAGGAAAGGAAAAAACCAATTTTATTTTTCAGCAAAAGCGTTTTTCAGAATAAAAGAAAACTGGTTTTATTTTATAATTGCAAACAAAGATTTAAATTCCTTTCTCCAGTCTGTTGTTCAGTCCAGCGTTGTTATTGTCTTTTAATTTCTATGGCTATAGATTGTTTTTTAAATTGCGCTCACATCCCCCTTTGCAAAAAGATACGTAGAAATCTTTAGCGATTTTGGTATACAAGACTTTGTTGATCAAGGCCAAAACGCACTACGACCGAAAGACTGCAGCCCAGCCTCCAATGTTTACCTAATCAAATTGATGCTACCAACAAAGCCAATTACATTATTTGCTGAGAAAGAACTGTCTTCATAGCATCCGCCAGTAGCTTCATTCTCTGGGCCAAAATAGCAACGCACTCTCAAAGTACATGTCCAGATGTCTCGGTATACATAGTGCAGAATCTCCACCGATCATCACCTACATTCTCAAAATATGCTGATGGTAGATAAGATCAACCGAAATAGTGGCTATTTACCATCCGCGGAGTTTATTCGGTCTCCTACTCTTGACAGTATACATTTTCCGATAGCTAGGCAGCTGTCAAGCTTCTTTCGGTTATGACTTTTAACTCCAGGCTGCTTAGAGTCTGCTGCGAATACTCTCACGGCTGTTTTATGTCCAACTCATATGGATTGCTGGTCACAGGGGGATATACTGGGTAATAGTTCTGCTGTTGAACCTGTTAGGGCGCGCACACTTCTACCGGACATCCATCTACACACGAGGGTTACCTATTAGACAAAAGTATCTATTGTACTCTGGCAGATCTGAGCGGAAGAGGAATCCTGCTTTACTGCTAGTTTCACCTGGCCTAGATTGCATGGAAGCATACCAATAAATTGTTTTTACTAGAGCATGAACATATCTCCTCCACTGCATCTATTCTCACAGTTCATTACATAATATTTAGACACGTGGAGAGTCTGCTCTTACCTGCGAATGATTTCTGTCGATGTTGTGGATTGAATGAGAAAGAATAGTACGTGACTCACTTCATTTGCCAATGTCTGTCTAAAAAGGCAGGTTCATTAAGCTGTCGGGCTGGTTTTCGACTTCATTTAGAAAAATGTACTTCTGCACAAAGCCTCTCTGCTGATTGTCACGACCAGTTATTCTGGACTTGATGACCAGCTGCTTGGCATCGAATCATGTAATATCACAACGGGCCACTATGTGTGGGAGACTACCAATTCCTTCTATTCTATCCTTTATAAGACCACCGCGACTGGTAAATAAACACGTTAGTACTTTAAATTGGCTTTTATTAAGCAGTAACAGCCTTCTGGATGCAGCAGAAGAAAGAATAACAAGCTTTTTCGCCCACACATATCCTTAAGTGTCTCACAGGGACACCGGCGAATGGCTCGGCAAGCTCCTCCGTTTACTCAGCAATCAGCCCTTTTGTTCTCAAAATCGCTCTCCTAACCAAGGTTCCAACAGAGACTAACTCTGTTGTGAACGCCAAGTTCATTAATAGATGTCAAGCACAAGTTTGGTGATAGATCCTATCCAAAAAGGCCGCGCATTGTCTTGCTCCGAAACAAAGGTCCCAGGATGGCTCTCCTAACCAAGGTCTGAACAGAGACTAACCCTGTGGTGAACGCCAAGTTCATTAATAGATGTCAAGCACAAGTTTGGTGATACATCCTACCAAAAGAGGCCGCGCATTTCCTTGCTCCATTTCAGGTCACCACGTCAGGGCACCATAGGTCACAGTAAAGTTTTATAATCGTAATGAAAGCACCAGTAGATTATTTAAGGTTTTAAATCCCACTTTTTGCTAATAAAGTCATGCATTGATCGCCTTATTGGTAACATAGGACAAATGTTTCGCCTGAGTGAGAGTCCTATCCAGAATAATCAAAAATTCAATAGTCGAGCCACTTATTGTCAGCTTAGAAAATCTAACATTCCTACGTCCGGTGAATGGTAGAATCCCATTAAAACCCCTCTTTCTGCGCCAGGGCACTTACTTTTAATCCACTCCGCTACATTTACGTCCTTCCATCCGATCAACGTGATGACCAGATAATCGGCGTAGTCAAAAGTATGAAAATCCAAGTTGTTAAGCTTTTCCAAAACTTCAGCAATGACTAGAGTCCACAGAAGGAGCGATAAAATCCAACGTATAGTTAGATAGCCAATACTGACCCTGATGGTCCTCGATGAGCCATATAGATCCAGCTTAACAACTCACAGTTCCTTGAGAAAATTGAAACATTTTTCCTATTAAGTGTCCTTGCAATAGCGTTGTAGGAAGTTTGGTTAAATGCTCACTGAACGTCGAATGCCATCAAATTGGCACAATATTCTCATGTGCCCCACCATGTCGACAGCCCTCAAAGAAATCTAAGAGTATTCTTACGTGCCTCCTCCATATTTTAGTACTTATAGTTTAGAAAAAAAAATAAGAAAAGAATGCGCCAACAAAACAATTGTTGAAAATGTTATTGAAAATCGAGTATTAAAATTGTTCCAAGTATGTACCTCCAATACACAAACAACAACATATTTATTTATTTTACCACACAAATGCAACATGGAATCAATTGTTTGCTTTCTCCTCTCATTTTCTTCACATTAAAACCAACGTATTGCGAACCAGTCAGTCGGCTTTTTAGCACCCAGTGGTGATGGCTGTAGTAGACCAAGCAGATGGTAGTCACTGGAGAAGGAAATTAAATAAAACGGAAATAATGCGTTGAAAAGTAAAATAAAACAGAAAACAAAAATTAAGAATTCGATGAGCTTGATAAACAAAGATGAGGTAGCCGGTTTAGTTGTTGCAGCAGTATTTAAAGAAAAAAATCTTAATTAAAAAAAAAATCAGAAAAAAAAATATTTTAAAATATACAGTAGAGGGGAAACTAAATAATCAACAATGTGGAGGTTAATTTGACCAAAAAATCGGTCAAAAGGGGAACGTTGAAGAAAAGAATTCAATTTATACACTACATTGGATTTCGAAAGCCACGAGAGAGAGAAAGACAAGTGGAAAACATCTGTATTAGACAATATGGCCTTAACCTTTTAAATCAGCACTATTATGGTCATAATTATCTTTTATTTGAATGGCAACAACAGCAGCAACATGGACTTAAATAATTGGTATTTTTTGAAACACTGATACAGCAAAAAAAGAAAAAGATTTGTTCTTTAGAAATTATTTTATTTTTTAGTTTTTGTATAGGGAATTACAAGGTTGAGCCACAAGGTTGTACCACTTAAAAGATTAAGATTTCTCAGAAACCCTAAATATTCATTTGTTTTTAGCGATTGTTCAGATCCATTAGCATCTAACATTTCTTTCAATTTGAAAGCTTAAAACAGACGTAAGGGTCTAAATCTGAAGAGTATGTTAGATGGGGTGTCAGTAAGTAACGCTATCATAGAATGTCAATGGCATGTCTGTATGTATGTAATGTAATAAGAGCAGAAATGGACCTGCTACTCACTGTTAAAACAGAACGAAATCAAACCATCTCTGAAGCGAATGATTACGGGCGTTGAAAAGTTTGTGAAAAAAATAATGAGCGAAGCAAAGTAAAGTTTCACAAACGACAGCAAAGCCAGTAATGACACCAACAAAGGTAATGTTGTGTGTCTAGTGGTATTGGAAGGGTATTGTTCATTATAAGCTTCTACAACCTGAACAAACGATTGATATTGATCCCTACTGTCAGAAATTAGAGAGATTGAAGCAAGGAATTGAATTAAAACGGCCAGAATCAGACCTCGAACTTCCAGAATATTATTCCGCTAAAATGGCAATAAATTATAGATCAAAACGCCATATATTTGGTTTAAAAAGGCTGCTTTGAAATATACGAAAAAGGAGCTTCATATTTGATCAAATCGATATACAAAATTGCTCTTTACAGAGATGCTAAATGTCGAGTGATACTTTAACGTTGAAACTGGTATTCATCAGGGATGCCTTCTATCCCCTTATCGTTATTAACATTCTAGTATAGGCTACAGGGGTAAACGGAGGTATTAGATGTAGGCTCATTTGATCTTGACGGGTATGTAAACAACAAAATTGTCGCATTTGGGGCACAGAAAACCCGCACGCATACATTGAAAGGCCGATACACCCAAGACGAGTCACTGTTTGGGGCGGATTTTGGTCCAGAAGCATAATTGGGCCATTTTGCTTCGAAAATAAGCAAGAAGTGGCCGTTACAGTCAATGGCGATCGTTATCGGGCCATGTTGAACGAATTTTTGTTCACAAAAATTGAAGAGGAGGATATTAGCAACATTTGGTTTCAACAGGACGGCGCTACGTGCCACACAGCCGAAGCTACACTCGATGTTTCGCGCCCTGTTTTTGAAGATCGCATTATCAGCCGCAGAGCTGATGTCGTTTGGCCACCTCGGAGCTGCGATTTGACACCGTTGGACTGTTATTTGTGGGGTGCCGTCAAAGACAATTGACGCTTTAAAGGACAATATAAGTGAAGCCATTGGTGAAATACAGCTGCACACAATCGATAATGTGCTTAAAAATTGGACCGATCGTGTAGGCTACTGCATGGCCAGCCGAGGCAGCCATTTGAATGAAATTATTTTCCATTATTAACCAGAAGGATTGTACTTTCAAATAAAAAAGAAATTTGAGAAAATATTCAGTAGTTTTTTTTTATAGCATTTTCAACAAAAAAAAAATTATTTGGCGGACCCTATACCTATTTTTGTTGTAAATAAATTACGAAAAACTTTAAATAAAAAAATCAACCCTGATTTTTTTAATTATAATACCCAATAACACCCGGGTGGGTTTCATTGGGTTACTTAGTGGGTTGCCAACCATGTTTTTTATATTAAAAATCCATTTATCCCTGAATAAAACTTAAAAATGAGTACTTTTTTAAAATAAAATATTTGGGAAAAAACTTAAGCTTTTTTATTTTTAAACTAAACAAGTCTCATTTAAATGAAACTTAGCCTCTGGGAATAAAATGGGTAATAAAGATGCTTTTTTTTTGCATAAAAGTATACAAAACTAAAGACTTACTTTTGCTATTTATTTTACAACAAAAAATACAGAAAAATAATATAAAATAAATAAAAAATATTGTTTTTGTAACAGAAAACTTGTAGACAAACAACAGCAATTCGTTACATGAGTCTCTGCAACTGTTGTTGGTACAATAAATATGTATGTGCACAGCTCAGCTTGTCAACAAACAAAATTATTTAAAAAAAAATTGTAAAAATAAATATTAAAAAATAAAAAAAATGTTTAAAAATTAAAGAAATATTGGCATAATGCCGACATGTTTTATATTTCAAAAGGAGTTGAGTTTGAGGATTTTTGCTTTAAAAAAAAAATTTTTTTAACTTTTCTCTAATCAGGCACAGGGGTTTGAAATAAATATTTGTTACAAAATATTAAAAAAAAAATATTAAATTTAAAGTAAATCAAAGACTTATTTCATAAATTTAACTAAAAAAAATACATGAAAAAAAATTTTTTTTGAAAATGAAGGCAAATGTACACAAGTTAAACCCAATAATCTTAAATGTAAGTTACACACTTGCCCTCGATAGGATTAAAACCGCCTTAAATAGAATGATTCTGGTTTACGAATAGTCTGGACCCGAACTAGCAAAGGGAAAAGGAAAAGGGGTACTAGGAAAAGCTAGTGTTAGCCAATATTTTAAACAAAAGGCTACATGATGCGGTCTTGTGCGTTAGAGGTTTAAAGTAACCATTTCCGAAACCAACAAATTCCCAACCTTTAATTAACTGTCAGTAGAACCATCACCAAGTTGAGCCTTTCAGCTACCTAGGCAGCTGTTCTTCAGCTCTCTTTATCTCAGTGGCATTTTAGAGAACAACTATTTGTCAATTATTCTCATTTAGTTATTCAACTGAAAAGTTTTTTTGCTTCAGATGCATCGCATTTGGTGACATTTGAGGGAAGCTTTACTTTAATCATTTAATTTGAAAAAGGAGCGGCTGCGACATAGTCTTGCTCTCTAAAGCTAATACTGAATGTGTTTCATTGAGCCGGAAGGTGTATGCAGTACAGAAGTGGTGATTTTGAAACGGAAAAAGTTAAACCTTTTAAGCATCAATTTTAAAATGATTTTAAGCAGTAGAATAGCAAAACCCGGGTTGAAGTCGAGTCCGGTAAAACAACTTGAAAATTCCTCAATCGAATCATTACTGACGCTAAACAATCGATCCAATACGTAGAGCCCAGCCAACCAGCCAAATTAACGTTGTAGAGCCAAGCTTTTCATTACACAATATTTAATCTCATTCCAGCTTAAATCTAGGGCAGCTACTTCTGCTCTAATTTTCCGACTTCACATGTGTGACAAGTGCATCGATGTCGACTGCCCTGAAAGCCCCAGTCGACGGGCTTTCCTTAGAGTATGACCTATTCCATCCCATTTAACCCTTGTTATTTTAATGCAGATCGGTTGCAGTTGTGTTAATGTCCACAGATCGGGCAAGAACTATTAACAAGTTCTTGCCCACAATCTGCCGAATCTGGATATCTTGCGATGCAGCATTCCATGATTCGCATCCATAAAATAGCATAGACTTACTTTCTTCCTTCTGGATATATGTATAGTTCGATCACTAGACTGAGTTTAGAAATCTAAGCTTTGGGAGCTTCTACTGTCTACGTTGGCATACCGGCGACCAGCCCGTGGCCGTTATAGGGCCGAAACTGGAGGCAGCATGTGGGTGTGTTCCCTTCACTCCCGTGCTACGAAGCCTGACCAGAGGTATTTTGGTGCCACGGGAGCCCCAGGGATTCCGATCTCTGCCCAATTGTTTGGGTAGGCCCCTAGGCCTAGCTTCGTGGTGGCTGTGGTTTAGACCAAAAACGCAGGCAGAGCATGAAGCTCGGTGTGGTGTTGCATCTCCTCAACCGGATGTTATGATCCATATCACTGCAGGAGTTTAGATGATCTTTAACACTTTACCAAGGTGTTAAGGTTAGTGTCCTAACAACACGCCTTTGAATTTGGTACTCAGTCGTGATTTCCACTTCTGTTTATCATGGCATCGTACACCCATGACACACTTGTCAATTCTGTCAACGTGAATTATGCATCTCTAAATGTTAGAAGCTGGAGTATCCAGAGGTTCTCCTATGGCTTAAACTCAAGATGTGGTAGATCACCAAAAATCTAAGCAAGCCACAGAGAACTAATCCAGATTAACTTCAGTTATTTTGATGGCTTTTTTAAAGGCATGATGTAGCGGTTAGTGGTTAGAGCACACGCATAACAACACAAACGACTCAGGTTCGAGCGCCAGCAGAGGACATGAAAAAGAAAAATTTAATTGTGGTTTCGTATGTTCAATAAAGAGGCTTCAACTTCCCTCCAGACAACCAGACCCTCCAGACCTTTTCGCATACCTCTGGCAATGATGACAAACATCAGACGAATGATCAGGAAAATACGCCACCTACTAGGAAAAAATTACAGTGCTAAAGTAAAGATCACCACCAATTAGCAAAGATCTTCACCACTACGCAAAATTCATATGGAGGAAGCTACAGCGGATTAATCACCTACTTAGCTTGAATGATCGATCAAATGCATTAAAGAAACTGAAACAAAGCCATGGATGCTTTGTGGAAAGCCAATATGCTCCCTAGAGGGGTGACGGAGAAAAAAAATACATATCAACGGATACGCATTCACACTTTGGTATTTTTCTACCAGAACTAAACTGTGTGTAAAAGTGAAAATGAAAATCTATAAAATTGCTCATACGCCTTGAATGGAATACACGAGAGTACAAGTGGCAAATGATGGAAAACACTCATAAAAAATATATGTTGAAATAAAACAACAATGACAACATCAACAACAACATTGTTATTTAAATTGTGTTTATTGTCGTTGTTGCTGTTCTTGTTATTGTTGTTTAAAGGTAAACACTTTTTATTTCATTTTTTTATATTCTCATCACATATTGTGTATATGAATATAATGCTTTTTTATAGTTGTTGTTGTTATTGTGGTTGTTATTGTTTTTAAGTATACGAGTATGTTTACACTTGTT
Organism: Wohlfahrtia magnifica; assembly: GCA_023159175.1. Classification (NCBI taxonomy): domain Eukaryota; kingdom Metazoa; phylum Arthropoda; class Insecta; order Diptera; family Sarcophagidae; genus Wohlfahrtia; species Wohlfahrtia magnifica. The sequence goes on along the minus strand of JAKWBJ010000044.1, from coordinate 1,514,067 downwards.
TGATGATATTTACAACAGCTTTTGCTGCTGTTACTGTTGCTGTTGCTATTGCTGTTGCTGCTGCTGCTATAAAAAACAAGAGCTTTAAGCAACATGCCTTTAAAGAAAAACACAAAAACAACAACACAACGACTACAAGAAATAAAAACCAACAATAACAACAAAGAATACAAAAATATTGTAAAAGAAATTGTTTTAGTGAGAAAAACAAGAAGAAACACATTTTTAAAGTCAGGGTAACAAGTCGTTTTCATTCATACATACATACATACATACATACTTACATACATACATAGATAGCCTTGTAAATTTCTCGGTGTACATAACTCTTTACCAACCAAGATACTCGTCGTATTGTAATAGAATTTTAAAGAAAAGAATCAATATTTTTCAATAATCTGGCAACATTTGAGAAAACGGAGTTCAATAAAAAGAAATTAAGGCACCAAAAAGAGTTAAAGATTAAGCAAAAATTTGCTTAAGAAAACCCAAAAAAACATCCTTTTCTTGAAGAGTTTATTGCTTCCCTCTGACTGATTTAATAGATTTTGATCTGAAATTAAAGCTGAAATCGAGCAAGCGCAAGTGTGAACATATCAAAAGCAAATTAAAAAAAACCTACACCGAGACTGGAACAAAGCGCTCTCGTTACACCTCTGGTACTAGAACGTCGTAGCCGTAAAGTTACAAACCAACTTTATGAAAACACTGCATTTGATTAGGGGTGGGAGTCTGTTTTTGAAATTTTCAAAATTTTAGTATAAAATAAGCAGCCATAGCAGAAAGATGGGAACCCATTTTAGTATAAATTAAGCAGCCATATTAGAAAAATGGAAGCCCGCTTTAGTATAAATTAAGCCATCGTAAGGAGCCATAGCAGAAAAATTGGTCTCAGGTTTAGTATAAATTAAGTAGACATAGTAGAAAGATGGGAGCCCGTTTTGATATAAATTAAGCAACCACAAGCAGCCATAGTATAAAGATGGGAGCTCGTTTTAGTATAAATTAAGCAACCATACATAGCCATAGCAGAAAGATGGGAGCCCGTTTTGGTATAAATTAAGCAACCACAAGCAGCCGTAGTTGAAAGAATGGAGCTCGTGTGAATATAAATTAAACAGCCATAGTAGAAAAAAGAGAGCCTGTTTGAATATAAATTAAGCAGTGATATGTAGTCAGAGTTGAAAGATGGGAGTCCGTTTTAGTTAGATTAAGTAACCATAAGAAACAACAGCAGAAAGATGAGAGCCCGTTTTAGTATAAATTAAACAGCCATAATAGAAAGATGGGAACCCATTTTAGTATAAATGAAGTAACCATAAGCCGATAGAGTAGAAAGATAGGAGCCCATTTTAGTATAAGTTAATCAGCCATAGTAGAAAATGGGAGCCCGTTTTAGTATAAATTAGGCAACCGTAAGGAGCCATAGCAGAAAGATGGGAGCTCGTTTTAATATAAATTAAGCAGCCGTTGTTGAAAGAATGGAGTTCGTGTGAATATAAATTAAGCAGCCATAGTAGAAAGAAGAAACCCCATTTGAATGTAAATTAAGCAGTGATAAGTAGTCATAGTAGAACGATGGGAGTCCGTTTTAGTTAGATTAAGCAGCCATAAGAAGCCACAGCAGAAAGATGAGAGCCCGTTTTAGTATAAATTAAACAGCCATAGTAGAAAGATGGTAACCCGTTTTAGTATAAATTAAGTAACCATAAGCAGTCATAGTAGAAAGATGGGAGCCCATTTTAGTATAAATTACCCAACCATAAGCAGCCATAGTTGAAAGATGGGAGCCCGTTTTGATATAAATTAAGCAACCACAAGCAGCCATAGTATAAAGATGGGAGCTCGTTTTAGTATAAATTAAGCAACCATACATAGCCATAGCAGAAAGATGGGAGCCCGTTTTGGTATAAATTAAGCAACCACAAGCAGCCGTAGTTGAAAGAATGGAGCTCGTGTGAATATAAATTAAACATCCATAGTAGAAAGAAGAGAGCCCGTTTGAATATAAATTAAGCAGTGATAAGTAGTCAGAGTTGAAAGATGGGAGTCCGTTGTAGTTAGATTAAGCAACCATAAGAAGCCACAGCAGAAAGATGAGAGCCCGTTTTAGTATAAATTAAACAGCCATAGTAGAAAGATGGGAACCCGTTTTAGTATAAATGAAGTAACCATAAGCCGATAGAGTAGAAAGATAGGAGCCCATTTCAGTATAAATTAATCAGCCATAGTAGAAAATGAGAGCCCGTTTTAGTATAAATTAAGCAACCGTAAGGAGCCATAGCAGAAAGATGGGAGCTCGTTTTAGTATAAATTAAGCAGCCGTAGTTGAAAGAATGGAGTTCGTGTGAATATAAATTAAGCAGCCATAGTAGAAAAAAGAAAGCCCATTTGAATGTAAATTAAGCAGTGATAAGTAGTCATAGTAGAACGATGGGGGTCCGTTTTAGTTAGATTAAGCAACCATAAGAAGCCACAGCAGAAAGATGAGAGCCCGTTTTAGTATAAATTAAACAGCCATAGTAGAAAGATGGGAACCCGTTTTAGTATCAATGAAGTAACCATAAGCCGATAGAGTAGAAAGATAGGAGCCTATTTTAGTAAAAATTAATCAGCCATAGTAGAAAGATGGGAGCCCGTTTTAGTATAAATTAAGCAACCGTAAGGAGCCATTGCAGAAAGATGGGAGCCCATTTTAGTATAAATTACCCAACCATAAGCAGCCATAGTTGAAAGATGGGAGCCCGTTTTGGTATAAATTAAGCAATCATAAGCAGCTATAGTAGAAATATGGGTGCCCGTTTTAATATAAATTAAGCAACCATAAGCTGCTATTATTGGAAAGATGGAAACCCTTTTTGGTATAAATTAAGCAATCATAAGCAACCATGGTAGAAAGATAGAAGCCCGTTTTAGTATAAATTAAGTAACCATAAGCTGCAAAAGTAGAATGATGGAAGCCCTCTTTGGTATAAATTAAGCAACCATAAGCTGCCATAGTAGAAAGATAGATGGCAGCCAGTTTTAGTATAAATTAAGCAAACATAAGGAGCCCGTTTTAGTATAAATTAAGCAGCCATTGTAGAAAGATGGGAGCCTGTTTTAGTACCTGAAAACTTACAAATAAGTAAAAGAAAATTAAACCTACACCGAGACTGAAACAAAACTCAGAGAACTCTCGTGACTCCTTTGCTACTAAAACGTCGTAGGTGTAAATTTACAAACCAATTCTATCGCAACACTGTACATATTTGATTAGTGGCGAAAATTTATTTTCGAAATATTCAAAAGACCTCCAAAATCTTTTGTATACCTTCTTGTCCTTATAAACTAATATCTTAGCTGAGTATTTACCGATTTCATTATTTTCAGCAGATTTAGAAAGGAGCGTAATAGTCCTTTCAAATGATATACTGTGTTTCACTTACGCCATCTTGAAGAAACTGTGTGCATTTCTTAAGCACACATTTTTTTTCTGAAATTTTTTAAAATTTTCCCAAGCTTAGAGCTATTTTTGACATATTTGTACATGGGAACTATACTATACTGCAAATTGGTGGAGGTATGAGGTTTTTTACTGCCGTAGATTTCAATTGAAAATACTGTTACTAGCTTAAGCAGCAGCAGCCACACTCATCTCCACTGTATATAATATAAAAGGTGTTCATTTGTCTGTAATTTTACCAAGTGTCTGTGGCTATCGGCCTGTTTGTTTGACATTGCAAATTATGCGTAAAAATAATGCATGATGTGCATTTTGGAACTTACACATCACATTCATAAGTGCAAGGCTGCAATCGAAATTACATGTCCTTCATGATTTGATTGAGACGGTCATTTATTATATGTTTTTTTTTATTATTCCTCAAAATTTAAGTATTTAATTATTTAACTTGTCATACTGTAAGGGCATCACTAATCGACGTTTTGTTGCCCAAGAAAATAGAAAATAGCCTGCTGCCTAATAGCGGCAGTAAATCGTTTGCTGTGCTACCGTTAAAATAATTGTCGTCATATAAACGTGTGTATTTGTATTTCGCCATGTTGCTATCAGCTGCTTATTGTCTAATGTTAAATGCTTATGTTAAACAAGAGGGGGAAACTTTCGCTTACAGTGCGGTTATTTTTCTAATATCGGGTGGACCATCTGTCAGTTATTTCAAATCTGGAAATATTTATGTCATTCCATTCTGTCACAATATTCAGTATATTTTCTCCACTGAACGGAATGAATCGATTTACGCTTGAGCAACGTTGGGATTTATTGGAAGTTTATTTCCAAAACAAAGACAATTTAACGGAAATTGCAAAAAAATCAAAAAATTTCACAAATCATCTTTTCAGATGAAGCTTTTCATCTTGGTGGGTAAGCAAAATTGCCGTATTTGGGGCTTAGAAAACCCAAACGTGGTCTCACAGAAGTTAATTCACCCATACAAGTGACTGTTTGGTGCGGCTTGTAAATCGGAGGCATCATTGGCCAATATTTCTTTCAAAATGAGAATGGCGCAACCATTACGGTCAATGGAGACCCACTCTTCATCGTATTGATGTGAACGATGTTTGGTTTCAACGTATTTATTGCGTGATGCTGATGTTAGTTGGTCGCCAAGAAGCTGCGATTTGACACCGTTGAACTATTTTCTGATTTTCTGTGGGGCGCCGTTAGAAACGAGTGTTATGCCGACAAACCAAGAACAATTGAGCATTTAAAGGCCAACATTCATGATGTCATTGTCGAAATACGACCCGAAAAGTTATAGAAAATTAATCCGATCGAATGGGGTACTGTAAGTCCAGACGCGGCCGTCATATGAATAAAATAATATTTCATTTCTAACGGAACAATTGTACTTCACAAAAAAAAAAAAAAATAAAAAATTCGCAAAATTTCGAACCATTTTTGTTTTTTGCAATTTTAAATTTAAACTTTTAAATGGCCCACCCCCCATATAAGTCCAAAACATTTGACATATGATTCTGAGGGGATTGTTGATGTACACCTGGAGGATTTGCGGGATGTTTTCCTATAAAAGACAGGATTCATTATCATATAGCAAAACTGATTTAATGCAGCAGTTAAAAATTCTCAGCTAAGTTCGTATGCCACTTAGCCTTGGTTGGAGTAATGGCTTTTTCACAAAAAACAATACTTAGTGAACACACAATCAGATCACGTGGTAGCCTGCTATCATTGTCTGTTAAATACAAACTAAACAAGCCTCAACTGGTAGATAACTGCTGACAGAAGTAGTGTTTAAAAGCTCTTGTAACTTCCTGATGGTTTAAGAGATTTGTTAGAATCAAAACTAAAACCACAGTCCAGACAGTAGTGCTTCACATAAAGGAAAAAAGTGTTCTAACCATATGTGGGATTTATAAGGCAACAACGGCTTAAAGGGTCATATATTTTGAAAGCTATGCAATAGGGAAATTTTCAGATCAAGCGGGTTAAAAATTTTTTTTGTTTTGTTGTTCAAGTGTTTTTTTTTTTTGCTTTGGGTCTTGCAAATTCAATTAAATTTAAAACCCTTTTTTATTTTCTTCTTTTATTTCATTAAAAATCCTGTTGTTCGATGTTAAGCATAAGACTAGCAGTTGCTGTCGTTTGCAACATAAAGTTGACAACCATAAAAAATAGCGCTGTACTGTGTTGCAATTCATTTGCAACTTCCACAGACATTTACTCGTATTTTATACCATTTTATGTATTTATTTCACTTGATGACAATGGTGCAACATTCTTGTGAACTAAATATTTCTTCACTGACTTTGCATTGATCTCATAATTCTTCTCGAGAAATTCACTTGCATTTCCTTCCATTCATTTGTCGTATTCTGTATGCGTATTCATCGCATTCACATTTAAAGTTTATTTTTAAAACAAAAACAACATTTCAACTGCGAAAAATTCATAAAAAGTGAGCAAAAAACACAAATAACAGATTTTCATGACACGGTCTTATGGCGCCTCAGTATGTTGCATTTTTATTTGTTCCTCATGTTGTTCCTCTTGTTGTTCCTCATGTTGTTCCTCATGTTGTTCCTCATGTTGTTTTTGTTGTTAATGATGGCACAGTGCGAATGAGTTCAGGCTACAAAAGCGTTTATGTACAGGAGTTACAAGGAGAACAACATACAATTTGATTTTATAACCTTTATAACCCAATAAAATTGGGTGAGTATACATATAAGGTTTGTTCGCTTAGTATTTCGGCAACAATCAAAAAATTGTATTGAGTACTTTAAACAAAAAATTGTAATAAAATTCATGTATTTTTGAGTTTAGCTGTCATAGGAGAACGTACATAAGCTTGATTGCAAAGTGTCAGATACAAAAATTAATTATCTTAAGATACTTTAAAGATCCCATTTACGCCTGTCTAAAGTCAGTGCTCTAATCCGGCTTTAAGTCAATATATGGAAAGCAGCTTCAGTCTCAAACTGTCTTCTCCAGGTATGAACTGGCTTTCCGAGTCTTCAGCTTCGTTGCAGTCATGAAGTTACTGCCGAGATAGCAACAAACGAGAAATCTCCAAATTTTGGTTTCCAATTCGAAATGTCGTTGTGTTATTAGCGTTAATTCGCTTAATTTTGGTTTTAATTGTATTTATCCGCAAGCCCCCACTGTACGCTTTCACCTATGCAGAATCTAGCTTTCCTCTCATGTTGTATGTCAGTAAGCCAAGAGAAAGAAGTCGTCTACGTAATCCAGGTCTTTTTACCTTGTGTTAAGTCCCTAGTTATACCCCTTCGAATGGATAATGTACGTTACAGTACACAAACGATAACAACGTTGAACAGCAGTGTGGAGAAAACATAACCTTGTCTACCACAAGCTTTAATAGAGTTTGGTCCACTAATGCTGTTATAATGTAGGACACGACAGCTCGCAGTCGTATATAGCAAACCAAGGCATTCCAAAATGCGGCGTGTTAAAAGCCCTTTTGCAGTCAATGAATGATCCAAAGGCTGGTAAGGTGATCTGCACAAGACTCGTTTGCACGAAATTCAGAGTCGTTTATTTATAATTTGAGCAATAAGCTTTTTTCCGATGTTGATAAATGATATTCCACACCAGTTTCCTTAATGTGTCAGGTCACCCTTTTCCGAAACATTCATCACATGGGTCATTCGATTGCCAGAACTCCAAGGAGCTTGACTCTAACTTTCGGTGCTGGCGCTAGTTTCTGCTGCTACTCTGAGTAGCTCGAGGTTAATATCGTTCAACTCTGGGACTATGCCTTTCCCAGTAAATTATGGCATCGATAACTTCTTTAACATAGGATGGATCAGTTGATATATCCCGTCATGCTGTGGACAATTTTCTAAAAAAATAAGGTATATTGCAGCTTAAGGCGTGCACACAGAAGGGTCAAAGGCGCACTTGCGATTGAAGGTCGAGGCACAAAGTATTCATTGCGTAAACATTCTCTGTCCTTACGTTTATGTGAGTTGAAAAAGACAACGTATTAAGTACGGCGGATAAACAGACTGAGATCAGGTAGTGTCACAATTTGAGTCGACCTGATGTAACCTGATGGACTGGGGTGGCGTGATGTAGTAGGTATACAATACAAACGGACCAGGTTCGAACCCCAGTAGAGGACGTGACAAAAAAATTTAATTGCGATTTCTATTGTTTAATAAAGAGACTTTAACCGCACGCCAGACAAATCCATATAAAGAAGCCAGCTTACCTCTAGCGATGAAGCTTTAGATGGATGATTAGGAGAAAGACGCCACCTACTAGGAAACAATAACTATAATAAGTAAGTATCACCACTATCACCACTTAGCAAGGTTCTTCACCATTACACACAATCATATGGAGGCGAGCTACAGTAGATTAATAATCTACTTGGGTTGAAAATCAACTTTATTACTTATACTGAAACAAAATAATGGATGCTTTCTGGAAATACAATATGATCCCTAGAGGAATGATGGAGAAAGAAATGAAGAGAAAAAATAGAAAAACTCGATCCAGCGAAGTTCTGGAACTACACATTCTTAATTGGGATTATAGCCGCGAGTATGCTAAGTCTGCTCGTGCACAGGGCCGGTCATTCACACACCAGCCTATTAATTTTACCAGTGACCAATCCGGAGCTGTTATGGGGCCGAAACTAGAGGCGACACGTGTTTGTATTTACACTCACGCGTCACTAAGCCTGAGCAGAGGTATTCTGGTGCCACGGGAATCAAGAGCTCAAGGTTTTCCGATCTCTGCCCGATTGTTAGGTAAGCCCCCTTGTGGGAGCTTCGTGGTGGCTGTCGTTTAGACCTAACGCGCAGACAGAGCCCGAGCTCGGTGTGGTGTTGCATCTACTCAACCGGGTGCTATGACCCATATCACGGCAGGAAATTAGATAGTCTCCAACTCCTCACTAATGTCTGAAGGTTATGAGTGTCATAATTCAATACGCCTTCGAATTGGTACTCAGTTGTGGGTATCATAGCTGGTGGCGTTGGTGGACGCATTGTATTCACTTGTGACGTCGTGGTACACCTAGATGACACTCAGATGAGAGACAGATGACACCAGCCTATGAATAGTTTTTTTCAAATGCCAAAAACTCGGTTAATACTACTACAATTTGCAGTAATAAGAGAATATCAATCGCTTTGACAAGATGCAATTAATACTAACGGATGCTCTCTGTGTAAATTAATGATTTTAAACGAAATAGAATTTTAAGAAATTTTTTATGGTTTTAAGACTTTTTTGCCTTTTAAAATTTCAAAGAAAATCATTAATTTTTATATTTAAACGCCTTGTTTTTTCTATGAATAATTTAAAAAAATTCATACCATTAGGTTTCTATAAAATTTTACAACTCCCTTTGGTGACATTTGCTTTAAATGTTCAATTTGTACTTCCTACCTTCGATTCTTTTTCAATATTTTTTTATTCGCTTTAAATCTTATGATGGTACAGTTCAAAGAAGAAAATAAATTCAATGAGAAAAAATTTAAAAGGAATAAAATAAAAATTTATTGGTTTTTACAATATACTCGTATTTGAACTTCTAATGAAACATTTTGCCACCGCACACAGAAAAAAATGTACAAGATCGTTAAATTTTATTTCCTTATGGTTACTTTAATGCAAGAAATGCGTAATGGTCGGTGGGTTTACACCATAAGCGAAAGAAGAGTACAAAATGTATGAAAAGAAGTTATTGGTTAGTTAAGTCATCGACGATTAGTGTCTATTAAGACTAAAAAAAGCGACAAAATTTATTTGGTAATAAAATTTGAAAATAATAATTTTAATACCATTTAGTCAGCAGTTATGTTTGTGTGTATAGCCTTAAATCCTTTAGGTGGCTATATTTCTCAAACACTGTAAGGTACAGAAGCTTACATTGATTACCGAGGGCTGAGGTGATGAGTTTAGATCGTAAGCATATGGTAGACAGTGGCGGGAAACTTTTAGAAAATCTACTTTTAGAGAAATGGCTAGGGGATTATCGGAGAGGCAGTACTGTTTTCGACCTCAAAAGTCTACTTTGGTTGCTATAGCGGACGTGGTGGAATATGTCGAGTGAAGGTTTTGCTATCCAAATCGTATAACGATCTTAACAAACCTGGATGTACGGAACGCCTTCAACAGCCTACGATGGAAGGACATTGTGAGGGCAGCACGAATACCTAATGAGAATGCTTCAGATCTATTTAAGTATCCGAAAACTCCTCTATGATACACCTGAGGGACAGAGAGTAGTGAACATTACGCCTGATGCGACCCAGGGATCTATCTTAGATCCCAGCTTCTGGAATATAAGTTATGACGAAGTCCTGCATATAGAGATGCCGGAGGACACTCACCTCGTAAGACACGCAAACGATACAGTGGCAGTTATTTCAGTGAGGGATACTGATCATGGTAGAAGAAAGCTGAACCAGATCATGATAAGAACTCGGATATGGCTTGAGGATCATGGTTTGTAACTTGGCAGTGAGAAAACAGAGATTATTCTGATAACACAGAGTCACATACCGTTTGAAATTGATATGCGAGAGAGCGATATGCCAGTGGTCACGCGAAAGGTGATGAAATATCTGGGTTAAGGCTCGACTGTAGACTCACTTACTGGACTCAGAAACAGCATGCGGCCGCAAAGCGGTCAAAATGACGGGCATGCTGAGTAAACTGATGGCAAATTTCGGTGGACCGACACAAGACGAACGGAATCTAATTATGGCTATCACGAGAGATGCGCTGAGGGCAAAGACTAAACGCAAAGTCTTGGAGGTAGTGCAGCGCACGGCGGCACTAAGGGGGACTTTGACCTACTGTACGGTTTCTGCTGCAGCAATATTCATAATAACTGGAGTAATACCCATCGCTTTGTTGGCTTTTGAGCGCAATAAGGCCTGGGATGTGAAAAGAGGGCGACAATGGCAGCACAGATAATGCTCGGGGACAAGAAGCAAATGGACCGCGAGACTCATCCCCAATATAAGGAGATGGACTCAAAGCAAATTTGGAGAAGTTAGTCTCTTTATGACTCAGCTTCTCTCAGGCCACGGATACTTCCGGAGTTATCTGCCTCGCATGGGAAAGGTGAGAGACCCAGGTTGAAGTTACTACGAGACGGAGAAAGATGAGGCTGAGCACACATTTTTTGACTGAACAAGGTGGCACACTGAAAGGGACAATTTGAAGCAGCAGATTGGTGATTTCGATCCCAATTATCTGGTGAGCAAAACGCTCGAGAGCGAGAGCAGATGGAACGCAGTAAGAGTGTATACAGAACGCATACTGTGAAAGAAGAAGAAAGATCTCTGTTGATAGTAACAAAACTAGATTCGAGAAGGATGATCTTAGCTTTATATATGGCGGAACCAAACGCGGGTGAGAGAAAAACGGTTCTTATGAGGACGTCGTTCTAGACCTTCCCGAAGTAATGCAGAAGGCGGTTCCGGTAACGGAGTTCCACCAGAAGAGTAGGAGGGCTTGTTTTATTGAAAACACCACTTTTAACCCTACTTCATACGCCGAAGAAAAGCCTTTGGCTGCCAAAGTCAAGTATGTGGACACGTCCTACTTTCAATTTATTAATACCGGCTTCTTAATTAAGGCATGGAATTAGCTTTAGCTTTTTATTAGGGCTTGACAGTGAAAGGGTTAACGTTGAAAAAAAATTTATGACTTTAAAATAAATTAAATATCTTCTCTGCAATAGTCATTCCCATCATTTGTTTTTTAATTCATTTGAAAAAGATTTATTATTGAAATGATTTTTGAAATCTTAATCGTAGTTTTTCCATCATTTGTTTTATTCCCAAAGGTTTGGAAGATATTTTTCATCATTTTCTTTTATTTTTTTTTCTTCTTTTTTTTTCTTTTTCAATTTACTGTTCTGCAGTATGGTTATTGCGTAGAGCTTTCCCCCGCCTATTTCTCTTTGTATTTTTTTTTACAATTGAAAATTTATGATTTTTGCAATAAATTATGTGTTAGGGGAGGTAGGCGAAGTAGAGAACTTCCTTCAGTTTAATTGACATAAAAATTTTTATAATTTAATGCTTAATTATGACAGCAAAGTAGAAGATGATTTTAGATAAGTTTGTTTAGTTAGATAGCAGAACTAAGGTGACTAATGTATTCCTATCCGCATCAGCTCGTAGTGAATCGGAGCTGGGCAGATCTCTAATTTAGGCGTCCTCCATTAGGATTCAAATAGGATCTTACTTTAGGCTTGTTAGAGTATGGATTTTGGACAGAACGAATAATATCCGGAAAAACAAATTGAAATACGTTGTATATAGAAAATTATAGTAAAATCTGAAACTGCCAGACACAGTGTTTCTTCTGGGTAGGGATCGGGAGTAATTGAGGGTCTTGGTGGGGATAACTACTGGGCACTCATTTCTTGGACTAGGATATGTTGAACTTTTGCAGATTGTAAGAAGATGTTAAGGATGTGAAGAGGGTACAGCACCCATGCCTTCAGCTAGGGTTGCCAGGTTCAATATTAAAAATTTCTTGACATTTATAGAAAAAAATCTTGAATTAAAAAAATCTTAACAGTAAAAAATATTAAATGTTCGAAAAAACTTAGTTACAAATTATCGGTAGATGGCTCTAAAATTTAGTATCTCTGGTCCATATCAATTGCAACATTCAGCATAATAGCTTGTTAAGTAGGTCCATATAGAATATCCACTCATTAAACATTATTCGGTTAATCGAAAAATTTTTTGGTCATTATTTGATCGAATAATGAAAATAGGCAATTTCGAGTAACAAATAACTCGAACAATGTGTGTCAATTAATCGAGCAACTTTTGTATGAAAAATATTTGGTGTAAAATATAAAATACATATTTATGGTTATTTAGTTTTACGCTTATATTAACTGTTAAAAATGTATTAAAAAATTACACACTTTTCGAACATAATTTTGCTTGCTTTCAGATCAGCCGTTACCGGTTTGTTAAGCATTTTAGTTAAAGTTTTTAAAATCAACTTAAATTCCCAAAACAAAAGAGTTTGCAATCAAATCGTGCAATCGTGTTTAATATTGAACACGACCAAAATGTTCCAGACGATGATCTTTAAGAAAAAGAAGATGTGGATCTAAACGAAAACAATCTTTTAAAAGAAGATGTGGATCTAAACGAAAACAATCTTTTAAAAAATCTAATAAAAAAGTATCAGTATAATAGACGATTTCTTGTATTTAGATAAGACAAAGAGAAGATCAGAAAAACTTTTTTTGCAATTTTATCGCTTTATCACCAACATCGCACGGCAAGGTTCTGTTTTTTCTCCTACGCTATTTCTAATATTTCTTAATGACTTTCTTCTTCTTACTTCCATTCCTATCTACTCTTTCGCAGATGACAGCAACAACGTTTTTTTTCAACTAGTGCTTATTTCGTGAATGGTAACACTTATCTCATGTCTGATTTGAGAGATAATTAGTTTTATCCTTCCGCTGAACGAATATGGTTGTGTATACGCTTGAACAACGCTGGGAATCTGGGCCTGCGATCGACTTACAGAAGATGCCGATTTTGCCAAAAAAAAATCATCTTTTCAGATGAAGCCCATTTTGATCTTTTCGGGTATGTAAACAAGCAAAATTGGGGCACAGAAAACCCGAACACATATATTGAAAAGCCGATACACCCAAGACGAGTCACTGTTTGGTGCGGATTTGGGTCCAGAGGCATAAATGGGCCATTTTTCTTCGAAAATGAGCAAGGAGTAGCCGTTACAGTCAATGGCGATCGTTATCGGGCCATGTTGAACGAATTTTTGTTCACAAAAATTGAAGAGGAGGATATTAGCAACATTTGGCTTCAACAGGACGGCGCTACGTGCCACACAGCCGAAGCTACACTCGATGTTTTGCGCCCTGTTTTTGAAGATCGCATTATCAGCCGCAAAGCTGATGTAATTTGTCCACCTCGGAGCTGCGATTTGACACCGTTGGACTATTATTTGTGGGGTACCGTCAAAGATAAGTGTTACGCCAACAAGCCAGAGACAATTGACGCTTTAAAGGACAATATTCGTGAAGCCATTGGTGAAATACAGTGCACACAATCGATAATGTGCTTAAAAATTGAACCGATCATGTAGGCTACTGCATGGCCAGCCGAGGTAGCCATTTGAATGAAACTATTTTTCATTATTAACCGGAAGGATTGTACTTTCAAATAAAAAAAAAAATTTGAAAAAACATTCAGTAGTTTTTTTATAGCATTTTCAAAAAAAAAATTTATTTGGCGGACCCTTTATATGACAACCTTCAACGTCTTACAATGAACATAAAATCCATGTTACATCGAAAAAGATATGCACACTTGAGCTACAACAACTTTTTTTCATTTTCTGTAAACAAATATTAATTTTTCATATATGGAGAACGATGATGAACTAGACTCATTGAAAGCGACCTACAAACGCGGCTACGAACGGCAGATGTATTAGTTAGTGAAGTTTTTAACAGCGTTAATACTCATAACCAGTTGCCAGCAATGCTGTGAGATGATACCGCTGTTGAAAATTGTCAGATATTTTGGCCTGGGATTGAACCGAGGACTTCTTGTTTGGTAGGCTGATGTCTTACTAACAACATACTACAGTGACACATGCTATTAAATACGTGGTGCATGCATTTATGTTTCTAAAGATGTCCTCTGAAGTGTGGAAATATCTGGAAATCGAGGGAAAGGATAAGTCAAGATATATTGAGTGTCTGAGTGAGTGAATACTAAGCTCAAAAGGCTCTTCAACACCAGAAACTATTAATCACCTTAAATATGTCTATAAAATTGACGTTATTGTGCGCTGGTAAATAAAACTCTTACAAAATACGCTGTAAAAAATTAGTCACTCGATGAAATAGTAGGTCGTTGTGTTGTCCGTTAAGGCTTTAAAAAAGCCCAACGTTGTTCAGGACATCTTACTTGCTAGAAACTACAACGTGGGACAAAAATATATCAACTTTATATGCTAAGGCAACAAGAACTGAGAAGGAATTTTATTTCAATAAAAGAACCGGTGAACCGGTGAACCGGTTACTTGGTAAATATTTAACCGAAAACAGGTGTTTCCAAATTAGAACATTTCGAATTATTCGAAAACCGATTCGATCTCCCTAGTTTGATTGATTGGTGTGGCATTAAAGAGAAAATAAAATCCTTGGTATACTTCCCTTTACCGGCAATGAATTACGATTCCTAAGAGTAACAAGGTTTGAATTATTTATTTTATTTTGTTTTTAATACAAAAAACTGTTCCCGTATAACATTTCATTAAATTTTTATCACTTTTCAAATAAATTTCGTCTTCCCGTTCTACAAATACAATAAATTTTGAATATGTTGTAATGAAAAAAAAATTTTGACATTTACGAGTAGTATTTAAAATTCATACAAATACAAATATAGGAAGGAGTGAAAACAGGCGCGAAAAGGGTACTCCCCCAGCCACCAACCCCTCCATTAAAAATCATTGTTATGTTTTCTACACCAAAAAAAAAAAAAAAAAAAAATTCTTTTTATTTTCAAAAAAGACTCCTTTTTTGTGGGTATTTTATAAAAAATGGAACAACTATACTTCGTTACCTTAAATTTGCATAAAGTTGTGATTTCTTGTTGCCTCTTTTTTTCGTCTTTTCTGCTTTCTATGGCATTTTATACTCCAGTTATTTTACTTAACAATGTACTTTAGCAAGTATTTTTACCAGATTTTTAATGTTGCGATTTGTTTGTGTAAATTTAAATGCAGTTTTCTGTACTTTGTCTGTCATTCTATAGGTATGTATGTATATGGTACATACATACATACATACATACATACATACATACATAACTAATATCTAAATTTGTATAAAAAAGCTTTAAACCACTCATAATAGCCTTTCGAACAGACTCCTGTAGCATACCAGCCATCATTTCAGGGACGCAAGTAGTAGTAGGCCTTTTATCTGCTTAAATATGTGGTTGGTTAGTGTTGGTGTTAAGTAAAATATGCATCAGTTGTATTAAATTTTTTCGTTTTTTTCTGACTCACTCTTATATCATACTAATGTGCTCATGTTAAATTATTTTTAGTCATGTACTTCATTTCTAATGCACATTTTCTCTCTCCAATTTTCATCAACAACAGATGCTCGTTAGAATATTCATTCGCTTGTTACGTGTAGCAGCGAGCGAGAATATGCATTACAATCCGCTTATAAAACGAAACAAAAAAAAAAGGAAATCAAAATTTTAGAGCAGTTTTGTACAACTCGCAAGTTTAAATAAAATTCTGAGGGGCTTTTCTTCAAATCTGCCAGTTTGGCTTTACTCTTTAGATAACCGGAGACCTCTAGAGTTTTACAGACGGTAATTATTGCACTACTGCAGGCATGTAAAACAGAATTAGAATTTTCTTTGATAGTCCGGCTGTTATAAAGGCCCTAGTGCCGCTTAGTAGCAACACGATCTTAGTTCTAAGTTGGGGCTGAAGCTACTCAGTAGTGCATGTACCATTTCCTTAATTTTTGTCAGGAGACACAACGACATCGCTGAATGAAAAAGAGCTGATAAACTTACTAGGAAAGCCTCGATGGATGTGAAATTTATTACTTCCTACTCAGACATCTGCTATTCTATTAATGTAAAAAGGAACAAGAACAGCATTCCTCGTCACTCTATTTCCAAAATCATACCGGTGCACACGTTTAGAAAAATTGGAAAAATTGAAAAGCTAGCAGAGAAAATAAGTGTGGCCTTAAATCTTTACTGCAGAAGCTGTAAGAACACTTCTGAGAGGGCGACAGACAATTACTTTCTCTGTGAATGTCCGAATCTGGCGATCACATGTTTAACCCTTTAACGACGAACGATCTATTTGGTTTTCTGTCTTTACAAGCTTATTTTGCAATGGCTGTTAACCTTGAATTCTTAGGTATTCGAGTTAAAATTGAGATTTTGTTGTTTAAATCATACTAAAGGGCTTCTAAAGGTCATATTTAGCGTTCTTTTCTTCAATGGCTTAGCAAAGTGTGCTGCTTCGATCTTCTCCATTTTACAGGCAGCTTTGGGTGGCTGTAATTCCTTTTCTCCTTGTTTTCCCCATTTTCAAAAAAGTATGGTCCAATTATGCCTCCATCCCAAAATCAACTACAACAACGTGTCACTTTTCATATATTTGTACCTTCAATGCAGATCTCCTTGCTCGCCTACCATCACGCAGGTTTCACTCACTAACTTTCATGGTTATATTATTTTCTGCCTTCCCTCCCGCCCCAGTCCGCTGTTCAATACTATCATCGGCCAGAAGATGCGTAGTATTATTCGCAAGACAAGCATTAGTCGATGAAAACAAGCAATCTGTTTGTATAACGTGGCGTCATGTCCATCCATATAACGGAGTAGATTCTACGCTGCTATTGCATATTCTAAGTTAAGTCTCTTGCAATATGTTAGGCAAAATCAAACTCGTTTTAGCTGTGCAAACGTGTTCCTTGCTCTATTAATTCGATAGGACATACCAGCCGATATACCTGAACTGCCAATTAAACTGCGAAGGTACTTCCTTCACTTTCTGACCTTGGATAACGAATTTCTGCTCTATGTTGCAATTAATCCAGAGATCTGGTCTCTTTCATATTCATTCTCAATCCAGCTAACTATGCAGCTTTTACGGTATGTAGCCGTGCCCGCTTTTGAGAGAATGTGTGACCCAACAGGCAAATATAATTTGCATAGTCCACCGTAGACCCCCTCATACAAATTTCCCCTTCCATCTATCAGAGCTTTGAACAATAGTACATTAAGAAGGCAGATAAATAGTAGAGATCACAGTACACAGCCCTGTCGAATTCCTTTTTCAACTGCAATACTGCTGCTTAGCTTGTTTTCATGTAAGACATGACATGCGGTATTCCTGCATAAAGCCACGATCACCTGGATTAATTTTGCATATTATTCTTATCACCGAGTAGTCAAAGCTATCAAACGAATAGTGGTGACTATCATTCGACTGACTATTCCACTGTTCCATATTCAATGTAGAATTCTCCAAGGCTGTTAGCTTCAATCTTCTTTAAGATAATTGCATAATTCAAATGGATTATTAGCATTCCAAGGGATTTTATTGTTGAATCACGAGTTTATGCTAAAACTTGTAGTAACTTAAGTATCCCTTAAGAGTTTATTATGCCAAATTTGACACATGAGAGCAGAAAATTAATTATTTCTTAGCTTAGCAGAAATTGCAGTAAGCCTAAGTCCTATTTAAATTTTAATGTAAGTTTTTCCTACCCCTGAAGTTGATGCAGTTGGGCGTCTTTCTTCTTGAATACAAAATTGTTTCTACTTTAGTGTAAATAATATTACACTTTTTTTACTACCCCTCTTAAAGTATGTGACATCCACAGAGCATCTTAATCATACTCGATTTACCGCGGCTGTTTTTGCGCCTTCTCAAGTAGGACTGCACTGTTATACTACTTCCTGGAGTATCGTACATCTCCCGCACTATGTTTTTTTTTTTTTTCAACCATGAAAATGAAATCATGCAAATTATTAACAGACTAGATGGCAACAACCTCTTTGACACACTAAGAAAATGCGCATGGCTTAATAGAATGTACGAACTCTTTGTGAGCATCAAGCCTTGCACAACAGGAACATTTAATGAGATCGTATAAGATTAAAACGAAAATGACATGGAATGACAATGGCGAGTTAATCACGACAAATGTAGTGTAATTTTTGATAGTATGTAATTAGCTTCATGTGTGATTTGTATGTAATTTTACTTTTTGTTTTACCGTTTTCTTTAATCGCTATATTTGGATCGATATGTATGGCAGTTAAGGACGGTTTTGAACACTTTTCAATAGTTACTTCCTTATTTAGTGCTTTTGATTTCATTCCCGCTTGTTCCGTTTCTTAAGACTTCAGCTTCAACCTGTTTTCATCAGGTAAAAGCCGTTGTTTTTCTTCTTTTACTTATTAGTGGGTTCCTACCAATGGTACTCCGTGCGATCTTATCTTATGGACTTTCTTCTCATTTCCTCCTTAGAATTATGCTATCAATTAAGACTTGCTTAGCTAGTGTTTACAATTACAATTCTGCATTCGATAATAAGTTTGGTCAAGAAAATTCATATCCTTCTTAGGTTTTTAATTGCCAGAGCATAAACTTGGTAAATAAATGTGCGGCACAGATACATATATACTCGTATATATATATATATTAATTCCCGTAACATTCCATGAGGGATTCTATTTTTAAACTCATTAAAAGGGAGCTACAGGTTTACGCCGGCTCCAAATGGCAAATGCATTTAGAGAAGTTTTCATTAGTACTAATACTCATAACCAGTTACTAGCTAATGTTATGAGGTGATACCGCTGTCGAAAAACCGACGATCTTCTGGTTGGTAGGCGGGTGTCCTAACTACCATACCACAGCGGCACAGATAAAGGGTGCTTTATTACCACTTGGTCTTTCAGTGTACATTTTTTCAGTGTCACAAAATATACATGACACGTGACAATTCTAAAAATGTTCACCATGAATGGCTCAATGGGTCAAAAAATAGAATTTCCGAATTTGGTGTGAAAAGCAGGCAGAGGCACTTTATAAGGTGTCAACGTACGCTGAAAAATATACTGTTTGGTGTGATTTATCAGCCGGCGGCATCATTGAACCGTATTTCTTCAAAAACTATGAAAACTGCAACGTTGGAGTTAATCGAGTAAAGTATTGTGCAATGTTTTTCGACAAAATGGGAGAATTGGACTTGGTTGACATGTGTTTTCAACAAAATATTGTCAAATGCCGCACAGCACGCAATATCATAAATATTTCGAAAGATGAGATTTTTTGTGGGGATACGTGAGGTCTTTCGTATACAGGAACAAGTCAGCCACAATTCCAGAATTTCGACCAGTATGAAATGCTGGAAAAAGCACACAACGATTAGAATATTATGCCTAATTTTTCTTCAGATGTGTAATCTTATTGCCGGTTGTATGCAAACCATAAAACTGTTGACGACAACACTGGATGTAATATTCACCTTTATCGTGGCTAGTGAGTCTTAGCCGTTTTTCGACATTTTTGTAAGAGATTAAAGAAAAATTTTGCTTTCCTTTAATCTAGGCCAAAAATGTCGAAATACGACAACAAATACGCTAACCACGATAAGGGCAATTCAGAAGAAATACAATTGTATTAAATAATATCAGCTTTATCAACTAAGGGTGTCTCTCCGACTTTCGGACTTGTGTAGTATGTTTCAAGCCGAAGTGATGACTATCTACTATGTTGCGGAGTAGAATCGGAGGGACGGTACTCATACGGCGGATATATACATTTTCTATATATCTATTAGATGTCTTTCGGGTGCATTTTCTCTTGGGATGCTCTCACGGCAGTTTGGTATCCATTTCACTTGGGTCCCTGGTCACAGGAACATTCCGTGTAAATGTGTAGCTGATGAACTTGCTAAGGCAGGCACCAGACTCCTTACGGACAGTCACCTACCTTCCTTTTTGTGGTTGGTGTACCACTTCCTCCGTTAAGCTATTTGGTAGTACTTATTAGATACTGTTAGATCTTGGGCAGAGGGTGAATCTTGCTTTATTGCTAGACTCACCTGGCCCAGATAGGATGGTAGAAGCACGAATCAGCTGTTTAAATTGGATCGTGGAAGCATCTCCTCTACTGTGTTTATCCTCACGGGTCATTGCATTATGGGTAGACATGCGCAAAGATTGTGCCTACCGGCGAATGATTTCTGTCGAGGTTGTAGTCCGATTAAGGAAGAGGAAAGTGTGGCCCACTTCATTTGCCAGTGTTCGTCTCTAGCTAGACATATATTCACCCTTATTCCAGTTGTCGACGTCGAAACAAAACGACATGATTTTGGGTTTTTTACTTCAAATTGTAATTCTTGTTGTCGTTATCGAAGATTAGCGATGACTGTTATATATATTTTGCATTCTACAAGAAAATTTGACAATGGTATTATGCTTAAACGACTTTGATTTTGTCGTCACCATTTTTGGTAACGACTTCGGTTGATTTAAAGCAAAAAATGAAAAAAATCGAAAAATTAAAAATAACAACTACACCAACTACAACTACAACCTCTTGCAGTGGGATTTCGCAAAGGCACGGTTCCCAGTAATTTTAAAGAACAGTGGGAAGACGTTAGCAACTCATTAAATTCTCTTGGCCCACCGATAAGATCTGGAGATGGATGGCAAAAGGTATGAAATAAAAAGCTTAAATAGTTCAATAAAAAATTGAATTTGTTAATAGGTTTGGCGACTTGAAGTTTAAAGCGAAGAAGAAAATGGTCGCCAACAAAACTGAGTATCATGCAACGGGCGGAGGGATGTTTAAACAGTTCACTTTTAGCCCGTTAGAGGAAGCTGTTGCAAATCTGCTACAATTTCAAAAACAATTATACCCTAGGGGAGATGTTCTGGGAGGTGCGATAAAAAATCTGCCTAATAAATTAACAGAGGCAGAAGTGGAAATACCTCAAAATTTGCCTTCACGCAAATAAAAAACCTTGAAATTGTGCGAGCTATGGAAGTTAATGAAGACTTAGAAAGAATATATTAAAATGAGCAAAACAACAAATACACCAACCCGACTTAAGAGAACCAAAAAAAGAGTAGTCACGTGAAATACATAAAAATTGAAAATAGAAACAAAACACACGCATACACACCTACCCACATAAAGTGTCTGAATTAAATTTTTTTTTTTTTAAATAACAATCAATCCACACAGCTGATTAAAATATTTAGAGAAATGTATTTGATTTGTTGACATAATCGATAAATAATCAAGGTCGCCGTCATTTTCTTATGGAATGATAAATTGTTATCGGCGTTGAAACAAAGTGATATTGTCTCAAAAATGACGGCATTGACGCCGACAACTGGAATAAGGGTGATTAATCATACTTGGCTCGACCTTTTGCGTTAATAAGTCGGAACTACCGACCATCGATGTCAGGCTTATAGCCAGATCCATTAGACTGTCAGGCTGGTTTCCGACGTGAGTTGCGGGAATGTGCTTTTATATAAGACCTCTAGGTAATCGTCAAGACCTGACAGCTACCACAGGGACTTCGTTTCATGTGTGGTATCATAACTGGCCGCTACGTATTCTCAAGTGTGCCTTGACCCAACGAGCCTGCCACTCCCCCCTAACCTAAGCTAATATTAGGCGGGCGGCTTTTAACTTAAGACGTGGCTGCTTTAGGCGAAAGGGTTCAGATTTCAAATAGTTTATGGAAAGTTTCCCATTACAACGTAATACTTTCGATAATGTTAGTAACACTAGCTCTTATAAAAATAACGCTTCATTTCAAAATACATATTTATTGTGGCATAAGGTATCATACAGTAGAGTTGAAAGTCTTTTCGACATTCAATCGATTCGCATTCTTCTAATCATACTTAAGATTCATTTTGGCCATTTTTTTAAATTAAACTACAGATTAAATATGTAAAATATATATTTGAAATATTTATTCACAATACAATGTTTAAAACAATGTTTTTCTTCTATTTTATATATTATACATAATTTCTTTTATAGATTTTTTTATAAAAATTAAACAAAAAAAATATTTGAAATCATTAACGAAAATAATTCTGTGAATATTTAGCACTCAGAGAAGTAAAACAAATATCAATACTGATATGATTTGCTATCGATAACATTACGAACCATTTGGTAAAGAAAACATTAAATGATCATATAAGTAACTACAGTCATATCGTCACTTAAAATCCAAAAGGCCCTAGGCGAGGAAAAACTAACAAATAATTTTTTGATTGAAGTAAGCGTCAAGATACAAATGTTCTTTTTTTAGTGTTGGCAATGCCACCTGTCAAACATACAACATACAAATCATATTTTTTATCGTGATTTGCGGAAAGCATTAATTTTTTGTTTTCATTTGAAAAAAAGTGCTGCAGAGTCACATCGTATGCTTGTCGAGGCATATGATGATCATGCTCTATCAGAAGCAACATGCCAAAGATGGTTTCGATGGATCAGAGATAACGATTTTGATTTTGATGTGAGAAGACGACGAATTGCAAACAATATTGGATGAAGATGACACTTTGGGTCAGAAACTAAGGGGCAGGAATGTCAAATATTGCACAACCACCAATTTGCTTCAAAGACACGATAGGAAATCAGTGTTGCATCGAATTGTTACTAGCGATGAAAGATTGATTTATTTGCAGAATCCTAAACGGAAAAACAGGACAACCATCAACTTCGGCTGCAAAACCAGATCGATTCGGCAGAAATCAGACAATACTTTGTATCTAGTAGGACCACAAACTTCTCAATCTGCATCTGCAGACAAAGCAAAAGCATTAGGCTGGGAGCTGCTACCCCACCAACCGTATTTACCAGACTTGTCTCCTTCCGACTACTATTTGTTTTCATCGATGCGACACGCATTGGCTGAGCAGCACTTCGATTCCTACGAGGAAATCAAAAATTGAAAGACTAATTAGTTTGCTTCAAAAGACGAACAGTTTTATTGGCATGAAATCCACAAATTGCCTGAAAGATGGGTGGGCTAATTATTTTTAATTTTTTGTTGCTTACGGCCTTTTCGTTTTTAAGTGACGATATGTAAAAAGGAAATTGATATTCAATTTTTCGAGATATAAAGCATTAAACACATAGACGACCACATCAGGTTATCTATCCTATAAAGACAATTATTTTGCAGCCGTTAAAATTTAAGTAGACATGACTTAACGCCACAGCTATAACCGTGAACAGCTGTTTAAAACCATTTTTAATACTATATTTGATTAAAGGTGACATACGACATAACCGTAGATATCAATTGAGTTTTGAGTTTCTGGCATACTCCAGGTACACAGCGGTGTATAGTATTATGTGGCTCTTAACCAGATAGAAAATATTGTCGAATAACTGGACTTCAATCCAAAAAACAACCATTGCTCCACAAAGGAGGTTGGTAGTAGTACAAAATAACTGATATATTTTCACAGAGATGTACAGGCAGCATTATAGATAATGGGAGTGTTGTATAAATTGCACATATACACAGTGACAACTAAAAAGATGGGCATTGAAAAATACCAATTGCGATAACAGCGTTGCAACACAGAGATGTCTTTGCGACATGTTAGGTAAAATTTCTGCCGTTAACTATAATCAGCTGATTGCTAGATAAACGTGGGGCATGTTCATAAATGCATCACAGCACTGCATCATGACATTTAGCGCTTTAAAATAACTTAAATTCACTATTTTACTTCAAAGTTTATCTGTGTAAATAAAAGGAAGCGTTACCGCCAATTTGTATGCAACAATAATGAATCATTTTATTTTCTGTGGTAAAAGCGCAGTGATGCATAAACGAACAGGCCCGGGTTTTTAGTTTTTTTTTTTATGGTACAACAAACGTAAACATCGACAATAGTTGTTTACGGTTATGGCACCACTAAACGATAAAATTAAATGTTCCTACATTATAGCCACGGTGTTGACTGTGATGTTAAGTCACGTGTTATTATATACTTTAAATAAACACTTGAAAAAGACATACATATACTTTTTCAGCCAACAACTGTTCACCATTATCAATTATTTGAGCTTAAATTTCTGTATCAGCTGTTTGTGCTGTAGCTATAAATCTAATTAAAATTATGTAGCTGTCATTTGACGGCGATTAAAGCTAAGTGTAGTTGTGCAGTCTGCTGTGGGCTATGTGTTTTAAGCTTAAAACACAACTAATGTTTTTTTTTCGGTTTTTCAAATTAAATTATTTTGAATTCGATTCTTGTTCATAGTATTTGTTCGTATTTTTGGTATAAATTTAAAAAGTTTAACTATTTTCGTTAAAGATTTTTGTTGAGTTTCAATTTAAATAATAAAAAAATAGACTTTCGAAAATTAAAAAGAAATATTTGAAAAATTTTAAGTACATTTGCAGAAATTTCGCTTTTTTAGCTTTGTTTTTAAAATAAAATATGTTATAATTATTATTTTTTTCTTTCTATTAAATACAATATAAAATATTATTTATATTATTAAAATATTTTGCTTATCTTATTAATAAAATGATGGTCGTAAAATTTTTTTATTTATTAATTTTTTTAATTACACTATGCCACAAAAAAGAATGATGCAAAAAGACCTGGCCATACTATTTTTCTGATAGATTACTGAGTAATCTATCTGATAGATTACTATGTGGGTTCTAAACATCACTTTCGATAACGAGTTGATTTGATTGATTGAGATGTATTAGCATGACTTTCGTTTTCGAGCAATGCACGTAATGTGTTGTTATACGTTATTCGTTACGTTAACCTAATCTAATCGCGTTTACGTACAAAAAACCAGTCTTTTAATGGTCACACAAGTTTTTGGAGGTATTTGGAAAATTTAAAAAACACATGTTGTTATAGAAAGCACTTATCAGAGAAATAATATAACTTTTCAGGTACTTTTTTGTCGCATAGTGCTTTATATCTTTTTAAATATTATCCATTCTTATGTTTTTATTAATTACATACTTATATTATTTAATAATTTTTTTTTTGTTTTTGTTATTAAAATTCGTTTTCTTTTTTCTTTTAACTACATTATTAGTTATAATACAAATTTATTTTACAAAAGATATCTTTTTATATGTATATCAGCTTTGAAACATTCATCGTACACGTTGTAGTGAAAAATTTTAATATTTTTGTAATAGATTAAAGATATGCACATATATTTATATCCTAATCTATGGCTAAAATATTGAAATACTTCTACAACTAGACGACAATCGTTGTAAGGCTGGACTGTTGAATTTTTAAGTTTTTGTAACTTTTTTTTTTAATAAATCTTGTAAATTATTAATTAAAAATTTAATTTTTTTGAATATTTTTTTTTTTAAATATTGTGAACGGAAATAGGTCATAATGTATTCAAAAATATAAAGAAAATGAAAAGCGTTCAATTGATCTCTGCAACCACAATGCTCTCTGAAAACACCACACAATGATATTGAAACCTCTGAATTCATTCAAATTGTTCGAAATCTATTTTAAGAAAAATTTATATGAAAAAATTCAAATAAAACAAATTTTATTAATAATTATATTGGAAAATCTTTAACAAAGGAAGAATATGCTCGTTTACTCCAGTGCGTTAAACAATATCATTCCATTGCCAACGAAGACTTTAATCTGGTTTTATGCATCAGATAGGATGATGTATGTGTTTTTACCGAAAAATAGCAGAACTTATGTAAATAGTGCAACTCAATGACATTAAAAATTTCTTTCTAAAATCTAGGCTTGACAGGAAAATGGATAAAACTAACACTTATTATAGGATATTAGTGTTATCGTGGACGGCCATGCATTTGCCAGCCTTAAATTGTAATATATATTGGGTTGGGGATCAAGTTATAGTTTTTCTTTAATTTTTTTTTAAGAAAATTAGTTGTAAATCATAAGAAGGGCATAGAAATCAAATATTAATTAGACGCCACATTATAAGAAAAGTATGCTTTGAATAACTACAGATCCCTTTTAATGAGTCTAGAAATAGAATTGTGTGCAGCTCACTGATTGAGAGAAATCTCCCTTGTTTCAATTGAGATAATGCGTTTGTATGCTTTAAATATGCATTTATGGCGTATGATTGATTTTAAACTTTGCATTTAAATAACACTCATACGCTCCCCACTTCCTATGAAATAATTATAACACAACGAGGAAACGCCAGCAGTTCATGTTATAAGATTGTTGTCATGAGATTTCTCATAATAAGTATTATAACACTGCGATAACACTAATTTGAAGTCTACGCATAAGATAATTCTCTCAGCGATTGAATTTGACATTTGCTAACAGGAAATATTAGATATTATGTTACGTGTAACGACTGCCAAAGTCATTAATTGGCAGCAAATATGAACTGTGATCATAGAACGATCCTCAATCATCTTCATACAATGGAATTTGCTGAAAATTTGGAAGCCAACCGTGATAAGTCCCGTTATAACCACATAGAAACTGGCTAATATGACAGTAGACAGTCTGGCCTTAGCAAACGCCATCCATTGGCTATTCACAAGTGACACATATGTGCTGCAGTAATATAAAAGACAATCAACATGCACATCATATGCATCTATCGCGTATTTAACTTCAGAAGGCATGAAAGTAGGCCTTCAAATATTTTACCAAAAAGCTGTCTGTAATAGATGAGATATATTGTTTGGCTTAAGATAGAAAAATTATTGGTTAAATACTATGCTCGCGGACATTTCTCGTTCGGGTATAATTTGCTCACCAAACAAGACAGCCGCTTCGAATATCTTTGCCAGAACCAACCAAATAAATAATGTAAGACATAGCGATATTTCGAGGAACTGTGTGGCAGACGAACTAGCTAGACGGGGCACGACGACACAGATTCATTTGACAAAAAAGTGTGTGTAGTAGTATGCCTATCTCTACTTGTCTTCTGTATCTTAAGTGCTGGGCCAGCGATATGTTTTCCAGAAGATGAGGATAGACTTCTGTCTGTAAGCAGGCTAGAGAGCTGTGGCCGGTTGCTAATATAAGAAGAACTGGCCAACTAGTGAGCCTAACAACATGGATGATTTAAGCTGTGGTAGGTATCCCCGGTGGTCATTGTCTAATGGGCAGACATGCGGTCCATAAAGTAGATCAACATTAGACAGTTATTGCTGCGAGGAGTAGGTAGGCAACTGCAAGACACTTTCTCCTGGAAAGCCAATTGCAACTCCCTGCAGGTTGCATCAGTCACATCGTGATCGAAGACAGTTTATATCTGGTGGGTACATGATTCTGATTTTTCTTTCAAAGGTCATGGTCTTTCTGAAAGAATGCTAGCAAGGTGTGTTATTACATACGCACTGGCGAGATGAAATTATTTGTATTGCAAGCCATTCGGTCTCTTCGAATTCATCACTGGTAAAACTTCTGCAGGATGTAAACTTTTATATCATACGAGACTAACTGCTGGCATAATGAATAAGAATATGCGAATATTCGAATATTCGAAATTTTCCAAATTCATTTACTTTACAGAATACAGTTAGGTTTATAAAGTGTTTTCGAAAAATAGTTGAAATATACAAAACTTAAGCAAAAGAAAAATTTTGAAAAGTAAGATCTTTGATTCTGGCATTGTGCAGCAGTGGAACTTATCGTGAGCCCACATAACAGAGAGGGCATAAAAACATTTTGAATGAAAAAACAGAAAACAGTAATAAATTCTTCTTAAGCTAATTTGTTAAGACTTACTTTTTATATGTAAAACTTAAACTACAACTTTATACACAACTTACAAGCTACATATGAATTTCGAAAATCATTTTATAAAATATAACTTTTGTTGTTTTTGTTTGTTTGTTTGTCTGTTTGTGTTTGTGTGTTGTGAGAGTATTTTGTATATGTATATTTTTTTTTTTTGTTTTTTTGAGGTTATAACCTCTACTATTTGTTTATTGCAAATAAACTTCTTCCACTTCACCCTCATCATCTTCAAGACACTCGGTCTGTTGATGAGTTTGTAATTGCACCGTATGTAGTTGTTGTATATGATGTGTTTCCACCACTTCTTCTACATCTTCAGCATCTACATCTTCAGCCATAGCAGCCTCTACTACTTGATCGACATTGCTGGTACTGTATTCCAGTAGCTCATCTTCATCATCCATGTCGGCGGAGGTGGCTTGAGTTTGTGTCTGGATGGACATTAGATGTGGTACCGACGCAGAGTTCTGATGGTGATGGTGATGATGTTGCGTTTGATATTGTATTTCTTGATGGTGATCGCTCGCAGAGTGTTGTTCTATTTGATTGGGCTGGTGATGATGTATAATAACCTGGTGATGCTGCTGTTGTTGAGACTGCTGTTGATGATGTTCTTCAATTTCTTCTACTTCTTGCATATCTTGATGATCTAGTTCAACAGTTGTTGCTGTTGATGCCGCTGCGGCAGCTGCTGCTGCGTGAGTAGTAAAAACTAAAGGTGGCGGTGATGACGATGTCACCGTTACCGTTGAGTTGTTGTTAGCGTTTGTAGAAGTTTGTCTGGTATTTGAATTGTTTGTGGTGGTGGTGATGGTTTGATGGTGATGATGTTGCTGTTGGTGGTGGAGGTGGTGTTGATGTTGTTGATGCTGCTGCTGTTGTTGCCTTATGATATGACCTGCGTTATGTGTTGATTTACTTGATCGTTTTAGTGTAACCGTAACTTCAGAGCCGAGACCAGCTAAGGAAACCGGTGTTGCTGTGGTTGTTGTAGTCGTTCTACGCGACGACGTATTGGCATTAGAATTATTTGTCGTTATTTGATGGTGACTACTACTACCACTACTACTATTAGCGCCACTATGATGATGTTGTTGATTTCTCGCTTGTATAATCCTACGCGTCGTAGTAGTAGTATTCGCGGACGTCGTTGAAGAAGAGGGCTGTTGTATTATAGTTGCCGTAGCATTGGCATTTGTTGCCGTTGAATTGGGTGATATGTAGTTTATCAATAAAACCCTTTCGCCAGTTGCAGTGTGCGTTGTATGGCCTCTTAATAGACGACGTGTGGTCCTCGTCAAAGGCTGGGCTGATGTTATTTGTACATTAGCATTTTGGCTGCCACTAACCATTTGCGCCAAATCGGCTGAGCTCACACTTAAGACTTCATTGCCACTTATGACCGTCCTGCCTTTGTTACTGCCACTACTATTGCCACGGGTGGTTTCGTTAGCTTGTACCGTTGTTGTTGCTTGTTGTGTTGCTGCTGATGTTGCCGCTACGACCTCGACTCCGCTATCCACCGTCGTCGTACCACCTTCGGAGCCGCAGATCATATCGTTGGATCATCATTACGTATTATTACTGCCTTTTAAAATGAAAACCTTCTTTACCAAAATGTTCTTATTGTTGCCCTATGGGTTTTTGTTTTTTTTAGTACATATGTATTGGTGGTGGTGGTATTGGCGTATGATGACAAATATATTGTTGATGGTGAATACATAAAAAATATAGTTTTTTTAAGCAGTCGATGGTGAATTATGAATTTGATGGGTGGTGGTTATTTATTGATGTTTTTTTATTGCGAAATCAATTGTTAGTTATTATAGTTGTTGTTATAGGCCCAGCGTTTTTTTTATTATTATTATTGTTGATTATTAAGTAATTATAAAACATTTTCGGTTAATTAAAAAATAAATAAACACATTCATTTTAGATTTATAAATAGAAAGAGAAAGAAGATAAAAAGAAAAAAACAACATTTATCGATTAGTGGTTTTATGATTTTTCTTTTGTTTTTCTTTTGTTTTTTTTTTTTTTCAATAGAAAAATATATGATATGATACCCTACACCACAATGCATTGTTTGAAATGATTAGTGTTATGTATGAAGGTTAGG
Source organism: Wohlfahrtia magnifica (assembly GCA_023159175.1). NCBI lineage: Eukaryota > Metazoa > Arthropoda > Insecta > Diptera > Sarcophagidae > Wohlfahrtia > Wohlfahrtia magnifica. The sequence continues at coordinate 1,484,108 of JAKWBJ010000044.1, read as the reverse complement.
GGCATTTGTGAACCGATAATATATGCTGCACAGATTAAGAGTAGCTTATGGACTAATAAAGCCGAATTTTTAACTTCAGTCACAATTTTTAAAGATTGCCTACTAAAAATATTTACCCTTATCATGGTTGGCGAATTGTTGCCATATTTCGACATTTTCATTTATTCAATTCATTTTTCATTCATTTTTTTATTTTTATTCAATTAGAAAAATGTCGAAATACGGCACATGAATACACTAACCACGATGAGAACCGTTCGTTATATAATTTGTATGGAAATTAGGGTCCATATCTTCTCTTCAAATATTTCCTACAAAAAAAAAAATCCTATGAAGATCATTTAGGTCATATTTGGATCAATAATCTACATGTCTTCACTAAAATTAAATTGTAATAAATCGCCAACATACAGAGATAGATGTGCTCTTGGTTACGAAGCTTTTGCAAATGTCAAGCTATCACGCTAAGATTTAGCGAGGATATCAACAACAGATATACCAACCTAACAGAAAAAAAATCAAATCGGAACGATGGGACCGCCGGGGGTTATTCCGGAAGCTTTTTAATCAAGGTAGTATGTATTTGTAATAGATTTAAAAAAAATATTGGTTGCCGTCTTTAATCTAAGATAAAAAAGTCGAAATACTACAACGAATCAGAGTTAGCAACCAACCTGGTTTCATTGGGTATTATTATATTTAAAAAACACCATGTGGGTTTATTATTTAAAGATTTACCAGAAAAATAAGTATAATTTACGTATTGGGAGTACAAATTAATTTGGTCCGTTATTTTTAGCTCAAAAATTATAATGAGGTAACTTATTAATCAATATAAAAATTTGTCAAATCACTGCTTACATCCTTTCCCCACTTCTGAGTCAATTCAAGAATCCCGTTTCAGAAAAATTTCTTATCTTTTGAGGTGATCCAACTTTGAAGCCGATCTTACATTTCTTGAAAAAAAGTGATTTGATAAAATGCTGAGAGATATTGTATTCATGAAACAGCCAATATTTAGAGGAATCAATGAACGGAGCATACGGTGGGTGAGGCATTTGACGTTTCTGGCAATCGTTTGGCAACTTTTAAGACATAAGGCCGAGCGTTGTCATGCAAAAGAATAACTTAATCAAGTCTGTCTTTGTATTCCGGCCGTTTTCGATTACGCACGATTCAAACAAAGTAATTGTAGTCAACGTTAGCAGTCCATAGTACACAAAGCCTCCTTGAACCGACCAAGTCCAAGTGGATATGTCCGCATCCCGGTTCGAACCAACCAGACGCATTTACAAAAGAAGACATCTCACTGATACTCACATCAGCCACATTCGATATGGCATGCAGAAATGGACTACCAAGGAGAGCAGTCCTAATATCGAAAAGATTTGGGCACTGGCACAAGAAACGCACGACAGTCTCCTACTCCTCCTCATCCTGACCACCCAGTCCAGAAATGGCAGCCAACTGAATTCGTAGCCTATGTCGCGGCATCCCCATAATGGCCATCGAGCGAGCTCGATCGTACAACGGTAAGATTTGTCTTGATACAGAGCACATGGGTTCATTGACCCACCGCAACTGTGCACTACCCAACATGTACCACAGAACCAGAAGTCTGCAAGAGGACGGTACGCAGCCCAATTTCGCCTTGCGTTATAAGTAAATACTAAAGCAAGGTAATATTACTATTGTAACAAATACAAAATATTGTCTAATTGAACGAAATTAGGAAGCTGTTATAAAACCTAATAAACCCCAAAAAAAAACCTAATAAAACCGGTGGGTTGGGTTTCTTCAGATAACCAACAATGAAAAGAGCCAATATTTGTCTCAACTAAATGTTGTTTCCATCGGGCGAAACCACCTAGCAGATTTCTTAAGATGTTACAGTATGCAAAACCCATATTCGTACACCCGATAAAAATAAGAAAATTTACAAAATATTCAACGCATAAGCAAATCTTTGAAAATGTCGTGTCTTTTTATTGTTTCTATGACAAAATACAAGTAATATGTAGGTATTACATAAATCGATCGCTAGATGGTGGAGCATTCACATATTGGATAACAAAAACCGAAATTTTTGAAAATTTCGTGTCTATTTATTGTTTCTATGACAAAATACAAGTAATATGTAGGTATTACATACATCGACCGCTAGATGGTGGAGTATTCACATATTGGATAACAAAAACCGTATTCGCAATATGTGAATACTCCACCACCTAGCGGTCGATTTATGTGATACCTACATATTATTTGTATTTTGTAATAGAAACAATAAATAGTCACGAAATTTTCAAAAATTTGCTTATGCGTTGAATAATTTGAAAATTTCCTTATTTTTATCGGGTGTACGAATATGGATTTTGCATACTGTACTAACTAGGGCCTACCTATCATGGGACCGGTCTATTGAATGTGACAAAAGGTTTTTTGGCTATCTATCTATACAATTAGTTTAATATTATGATTTTTATTGACAAACATTTTTATGTGCCAACTAGCGAGTAATTAAGCTATTCATTGTTGGGAATATGTGACACGTAAAACTTATTGTGATGAGTTTAAAAAAATGTTTTTGTCTGAGTTAACTAATTAATAGCTTTACTTGAGAATGAGTTAATTTTGTCATTTAATAAATCCGGTGTCCGGTGTTTTTAGATTTAAGCATAAAGGGTGTAACAAAAATAAATAAAATATTTGAAATTCATAAATGTTCTTAAATATTAATAAAGCATATAAACAGGTTTCAAAAATGCTGTAATGTTATTAAAAATATTTGTAGAAAAGACAAACGCAACCAAGTGAACAAGTGCATACAAGTGTTAATAAAAAATTTAAAAATAAATAAAACAGAAATAATAGTAGTAAATAAGCACAATTAAAGTTTTAAATATTTTTATAACATTCAGTAATGTTCTGTATTCCGAATCAGAAAGCTTATATTCAGAATCGCATATTCCGTATTTCTTAGTTGTTCTGTATTCCATTACCGAATATTTTTTTTCGTTTTATTTCGTGTAGGAAAATGTTGGTGGAATTAAATCGAATTGAGTTTTATTTTTAATAAAAATTCCCTAGCCCGTTAAAACATCGATTGTAATCCATAATTTTAAATGTTTTCTTTTATGTTTAATATTATTTACACAACTCTTTGAACAAACTTTGCTATAAATTATAAAATTCAAATTTGTTTATAAATATGAAGGCCAGCAGATTTGCGAACTTTTGATTATGAGCAATTTTATAATTTCGCACGGATTGATTCCACTCTGAATACAGAACAGGGACGTTTCACTAACAAATGAGAGAAATAAGGCACATAGTGCATTCTCCTAAGGTCAAGAAACATCATAAGTAATATCAAATTGTTGTTCTGCTCATGTATGTTTGATTACGAGAAATATTCTCTGTCATATTCTGTGTCAAATCCAAGTATTCTAGCAGATTAATGAAAAATTGTGTTAACTTTGTCTTTACTACTCTGTTACCAAAATGAAATTCGAAATTTGAATTCCAAGCCTAATAATAAGTTCAAATCGATTCTAACAGGACCACAGAGCCTCAATAAATCCCCTATACAACTCTCTCTGTTTGTGCTAATGCCTTCACTTCTTTCCAACTCTTGCCGCGTCTGTTTATATGTATGGACTAGACGTCCTGTTCTTCTGCTCCCTGTGTAATTCAATCTATGGCAATTTTGCTTATATCATTCGGTTGCCTTCTAATAGCTTGATCAATCCACCGTCATTTGCGCCTCTTTATTTCAACCGATAATAGTTCTTGTTCTGTTATACGGCAAAGCATATGATGAGACACAGTTATTGGCCAGAAAAAACGTAGGATACTGTAAAGACAGCGGTTCATATCGCAAGTAGCAGCGTTCCATGTTTCGCAATGATACAAAAGGGTGGATTTTACATTGGCATTGCATACCATCATTTTCGTACGTTATGATAATATGATAATCTAAAACGGCTGGAGGGTGCAATGAAACGGAAGGCCACTAGGAGCTTCTTAGTGATTTTGGGAGGAGGCCTGGCCAAAGTTCTGGATTATGGTCATTCTGCCAGGACTAGGGTATACATTCGGTGACCCGCGCTGTTTCTAAGGACTACAGGGTCAAGGAATGCGACTTTAGTAGCTGCCCTTAGGCAGTTTTCCCGGAGCAGGATGTTGATAAACTACTGAATGGCCATGACATCTTTACATATGGATCTAAGACCGAGGAGGGCACTAGTGCGGTGGTCGACCTTGTTAACACTGATATTAAACTGTCCTTTAGACTCCCGGATGGGTGCAGCGTTTTTCAGTCTGAAATCTTTGCTGTCCTCAGAGCAGCTGAGCGTTTTCGCGACTTGGCGGCTGAGGTAGACGGTGTGGTCATTTGTATAGACAGTCAGCGGCTATCAGGGCGCTGACCTGTCGCCATGTCGGCTCAAGGCTGGTTGCATTGTGCGTTTTAAAACTGTGCTGGGTTCTGACGTACACTTGCGTGCGGGGAAATGGGATTGCAAATGAACTGGCATCGAATTCGCGGATGCGTTTGTAAGACCACCGCTTGATTTCTTTGGGAGCTTGATAGATATCTGGAGAGGAAACTTTAGGGTCTCCAGGCTTCTTTGGCCGAGACTTGACTGCTCTAGGACGGATTGGATCCTCACTTTTAGGAGGGAATCTCTTAGGATTCTAATAGGTTTTGTGACTGGGCACTATGCTCTGAAGGCAAGGACAAGAATTTGGAAGCAGGCACCCCAATTTTCTGCCGAGTTTGCGGCGATACGGGGTAGCCGAAGACTGTGAAATATATCCTCTGTCATTGCCCGGCTCTTCATGGACGCAGGCTCAGGTTGCTAGGCCAGGGCTTTTTTTTAATGACCTGGATGAAATTGTGTCGCCTAGACTATGCGACCTAGAGGGTTTTCTGTCAGGTCTAGGCCGGCTGATTAGGTAATGCGCGTTTCTTTTTGGGTGTCTCTTTTGAATTATTCTTTTCGTTTTCTTTTCCTCCCCCCTTCCTCCTTCCTCCTTTCTCTCTTCTTTCCTTTCTTCTCTCTGTTCTTATTGTCTTTTCAGGGAAAGATCTTTCCACAATGGGTCTCTATGGTCTCTGGATGGGATACTTCGATACCGGCTTTCCTAGACGGTCAAAATTTTGAAAGTGGTGCTCAGTTTTCTCGATCGAGCAGAATTGATAGACGTCTTCAATTTGTTCATTTGAAACTTTGGATTCCGCGCCAAAGGAACTGCTCAGGTAAAGAATGAATCCAACCAATTTCTGATACCATGTTCCGAAGTGAAACGTATTCCAGTAAGGGAGTTCTGCACCGATCGAAACAAATGGTTGTCAGAAGGGTCAAGGTCTAGACTATAAGGCGGGTGAGTCAAAACTTCCCATCCACAGTTTTCAAAATAGTTTTTGACTGGCCTTGAAACATGTGGCCGAGTGTTGTCATGATGAAAGATTATGGCCTCGTGTCTGGTCGAATATTCTGTTCGTTTTTCGTTGATTGCTTTCGTCAAACGAATCAATTTTGTTCAGTACAGGTCCCCTGACCCGATTTTAACAGCTCATAATACAAAATACACTTCTGATACCGCCAAATACAGTCATGGATATTCAGCTTCGGCGTTAATTTGGCTGGTTGGCCAGGCTTTACATATGACTTTTTGCGCTTGGGCTTATCGTAATGTATCCATTTTTCATTACCAGTAACAATACGAAGCAAAAATTACTTCTTCACATTTTCGATATGCTAAAACGTTTTTCAGCCAATTTCTTTGCTTTTGAATGCATCCCAATGCTTTCAAACGTAGGTAAATGCCTTGTTTTGTGACTCCCATTGACAACAATCTTTGTCGAGTAAAGCTTCCAGGCCTCCCCTTGTCTTCTTTATCGAAATCCCCACTTTCTAATGGCGCAAATCATCGTTCACAAATTTTTTGAGTTGGTGCATGTTTACTGCAAGCTTCTACCAACAATCGATAACTTTCAGCAGCCGTTTTCTTCAAATGAGAGAAGTTTACCAGACTTCCCCGCAAAACATCTTTTTTAGGCACAAAATTCGACATTATTATAGCGATTGAAAAAATGGGTGTTTACACTTTGGCGTGTATCGAATACTGAATTACAATGACAGATGTTTACCCTCCCAAATATTATAGTTGTTATTATTGACACAAACCATATGTGATAGTTATGCCATATGTTGTCCAAATCGACATTATTAACTTGTATACCCAATACATTTTGTAAGCAATATTACCTTGAACAAATTCGAGGCCAACATATTATATTTGATATCCCATACGTACTATGTTTTTTATCTCATTTAAATTTCTTTTTCTATAACTTTTATATTCGTCACATATGATAAAAAAAAAACTTTAAAAATACATATTTAATGTGTATAAAATATTGTGTAAAATAAAAAGAGAAACAATTAAAGTTGAGTGAGATAAGATTTATAAGCAAAACGATAAGCTACCACCACACACTAAATGAACTAAAATTCAAACACGACATGCATATTTAAGGTGGACATTAGATATTACAGTATTGCAAAGCATAGAACAACTACCACAAAAGAGAGGATCAGTAATAACACAAAATTGCAAATGAAACAAATTTTGTCAACGGGAATATAGAAACAGAGGGGGGGGTTTTTTATCTCCAAAAAATTATAAAAAAAATGTTAGTAAATTTTTTTTTATATTTTAAAAACTTTTTTTATTGAATTTGTTTTATCTTTTTATAATAAAATTTTTTACTAAAACAATTAGAAAAATATAGTTGTGGGAAAAAACGGTATAAAGTTAAGTTAAACCAAAATAAAGTTAAAGGGAAGTTTTTTTTATTTAATAACTAGGAAACTAAATTATATTAAAAGAAAAGTAAATTGAATTTACAATAATTGCAGCAAATAGATTTTTCTATAGACAAATAATAAAAAACAAATCTTAAACGAAATAAACTAAATAAATATGTATTCAAATATGTATAACAAAGAAAAACAAAATTTAACTATAGCAGTTAAACATACACTAACTACAGTATTTAAATTTATAAAAAAAAAAACTTAAAATTTAGCAACCTTTTGTTTAGTTTGTTTTTAAACAATAATTTTGGTAAGTAATAAAAAAATAATTCTTTAAAATAAATTTTCTTCTTATGTTTTAATTAAAATATGTATGTAGTTGTAAGAGGTACACCACACTTAATAAATTTTTAAATTTAAAAAGGCACTTCACTTCAATTTTAGTTTTTAAAACATGTTTGTTTCTTTTTTTTACTTTTGAGATTAAAATATAAAGTTAAAATGGGGTTTTCCTGTTACAGAGTAGAGCCTACTATCTAACGGTAATTAATGTTTAAAACTAAAATTGGCTTCTTGTTACTCGCATTTATAGTGATTTTTCAAGCCTGACACAATGAAATTTATATTATTGATGCTTTAAATTTAGTCATGGAGCAGAAAAATACTCATAATTAATCACCCTTTGGGGAAATTCAAACGAACTAAGTGTGTTATATGCAAGGGGGACACATGTTGAAAATGGCATCACATGGCATATTAATGATCGACTTGAGGACCGAGGCTACGCCGATAATATTTGTCTACTCGTTCAAATTGGTACCAGATAGCAGCCACTGTTGGTCTACATATTAACATCAGCAAGATAAAGATTCTGCGGAGTAATACCGTCACGCAATCCCTTTATGTTCAGAATTAACAACGTGAAACTCTAGGATGTAAAGAGTTTTTGCTATCCGCAAAGCAGCTGTTTACGTGAAAATAGCACCTTGCACATCTTTGTTGATATTCCCGCTAAATATAAGCGTCATAGCTTGACAAGGCTACATCTATCTCCATGTGTGTTGGTGATTTTTTACAATTTTAGAAATGGATTTAAATTTACAACAACGAACTTATGGTGCGCGAACGTTGGAAATGTTGGAAAAGTGTTTCGGCAACGATTCTCTAAAGAAAACGGTCGTTTACCAGTGGCACGAGCGGTTCAAGAGTGATCGTGAGTCAATCGAAGACGATGAACGCAGTGGCAGACCATCGACATCTAAAACCGACGAAAACATTAATAAAGTAACAGAAATGTTGGTCAATAACCGCAAATTAGAGAGATAGCGGACGACTTGAACATTGCCTATGAATCCGTCCAAGATATTTTGGTTAATGATTTGGTTTTCCGTCGTGTAGCAGCAAAGTTGGTGCCAAAGGACCTCAATTTCATGCAAAAAAGAAACCGTGTTGAAGTAGCAAAAGACATGATTTGCGAATATGAATCCGATTCCACATCCATCAAAAAGATCATTACTGGAAACGAGACGTGGTTTTATGAGTACGACACACAATCCAGACATCAGGCATGTGAATGGCGTTTCAATCAAAAAAGAAGGTAATGCTCACGGTTTTCATGGATTACAACGGTGTAGTGCATCATGCATTTTTGCCAGAAGACTAGACAGTAAACAAAGAGTATTATTTGGGCGTTATGAGACGTTTGCGTAAAGAAATTCGCCGAAAGAGACCAGAATTGTGAGAAGAAAAATCGTGGTTTTTGCACCATGATAACGCACCGTCGGACAGTACTATCATTATTCGAAATTTTCTAACCGCCACCGAATTCACCTGATTTGGCATCCTGTTTCTTCTTTCTGTTCAATTGAGTTTAAAAACCATTACGGGAATTCGCTGCAGCAGCCGAGAGGATATAATGGAAAAATCGCAGGAAGCACTGATGGTCATACCGAAAACCGAATATAAAAAATGCTCCGAGGATTGAATCAAGCACTGGCATAAGTGTGTTGCAGTCGATGGAGATTACTTTGAAGGGGACAATATAGATTCAGATGAATAAACTTCAATCGAATCGCGTAAAAAGAGCAGACCAATTATTTATGGCGCAAATTCACCCCAGATCAAAAATCCGCCTCTTCTTCTCAAATGCGAAATCTACCGGATATGCGCTAAACGATATACGCTCACTACTTGTTTCTATGAATAGCTGTTCGTGCAAAATAATGGAAGTATCTTTGCCTCTGGCAGAGAGCAGGGGAAACACCAATATGCCGTGAAATCGCAAGAAAATAGAGCCGTATTGGCTATGTTTTAAGAAGACTCTAGAACGATATACATATCAGTTATACAAGACAAACTTCACTTTTAAACATTACAGTTCATCAATATCTAAGTGAATAAAAAGTTATTGTTCTAGGAAAATTTGTTTTAGTAATTAATGTGACTAATCATCTCAAAATTGATTTCAAAAATATGCCAACATTTATTGTGTTCTTGTACGACAATCGAAAGTAGACACAATACGTATCAATATTTAAATTTATTAATTTATTCTCGTAAAATAAATTGAGACAATTTTATTATTCTACGTCAGCAAGGCTCAATACAAATTTTATCATATTGGTGCAGTTTTAAAAACTAAGAATTTTTGTGGTCTCAAAGCTTAATTGGCACTTATACTTTTGAACATAATGCGAAACACTATCAATATGATTGACTATGTTATCGAAAAATGTTAGCCAACAATTTGTAGAACCAATCAGATAATGTAAACATAGAACAAACAAACAATAAAAGTTTACCTGCCACATGCTGTTATCGGCATTGTTAAGCTGTGCATATCAGATTTTTAAATGAAATAACACATTTAGAGCAATGATGCCCAAGAATTAAAGAAAACTACATGCAAAATTATTGCAACAACGCATCACTAAAACTTATGCTGTAAACATACAATGCCTGACATTTGAATGTATTAAAATAGTTTACGTTTTGCAGATATTATATTACGTTTAGAAAAAACGGCTTTGGTTAACTTGAGTAGATGACAGACAATGGCTGGCTTTAAGAATTTAAGAACTTTTTTCACAGATGTCAAGAACGCCAGGATGATCGCAATGGACCCCAAGATGCACATAACCCTAAACTAACCTAACCTAAGCACTTGGGTAAATTTTGATGACTTTTTATGATTTATAGCGCATTTTTTCTTCTTCTTTTAAAAAATATTCTAATAAAGGCACCCATTTTAATAAAACTTATGTTGGAAAAGTACAAATAACCGCCTTAAAGCTATAGTACAACCAAAGTAAATCAAGATATTCAATTCAATAATAATAAAATAACATAATACATAGTAATGATTACAACAATAATAATAAAAATAATTACAATAATTACACCAGGTGAATACAATTACTAAAAACTACTTAAGCTTTTAAAAAACTTATCTAAAACAAAATCAAAAAGAAAACACTAGACACTAAAAATAGATTTGAATTATTGTATCATTTAAGGATTTTCAAAGAAGACACTTGGGGAAAATTAAGCGAAAAAAAAGAGATATACGTTATGGCTTAAAACGAAAAACAAAAGCTTTAAAGCATTTAAAATGTGTATAAATTTATATAATATTACTTAAGATATTTAAAACAAAATAAAAAACCAACACAAAGATTATCTAAATAATTTCCTTCATTCGAAATCAAAATATTAAATTCCTTTCTTTAAAAGTTAGTAATTAAAAATTTTTTTAATAGGGAGAAAGGAAGGGCCATGATTTCTCTAAGTTAAGGAAATTAAATTAAGAAATTTGATATAATTTTTTTTTTTCATATACGCAGTTTATAGCGTAATGTAAATAGGCTGTTTAATGTTTTGTTGCAATTGTTGTTAAAAGTCAGTATAACAGAGAGTGTTTCTTATTGTTTTCCTTTTAATTAACCTACACATAGAGGGGTCGTCTTTTTAGTCCACTCAACAATAGAAGGTGTAAATATGTATATAAGCGTGAGTGTAGGGCTTTTGGCTTACTTTACTTGTTTTTTTTTTTCTTAAACTGTCTTGGTTAAATAAAAATTGCCTGTTTTTTTCATTCATTAACAACATCACAATGTTGAGTGTGTTTGAAATTCAGACATATTCACCTGATTAATATTGCCCAAGATTTGATGGCCACCTGGCAACGTTTGTACTTGAGCTATTGATAATGAGGTTGTACCATCAGTATTTTCCGTTTGTGTAACAATTTGTTGTGCCTGCTGTTGCTGCTGCTGCTGTTGTTGTTGTTGCTGTTGTTGATTTTGTTGTTGTTGGCTATTATTAGCGGTTGTTGTTGCTGTTGATATATTACCCGATTGATCAATTATATGATGTTGTTGTATTTGTTGCACCTGTTGTACTTGCTGTTGTTGTTGCTGTTGCTGCTGCTGTTGTTGCTGCTGTTGATGTTGCTGTTGCTGGCCATTATTACTCGTTGTCACTGTTAAAGTCTGTTGTTGGTTTTGTGCATCAGGATCCTTCTTAACTTGTACGGTCTGTAGTGTGTGCAGCGATTGTACGGATTGCACTTGCGGCACACTACTTGAAGTCGTTGTGGTCGCGGTCGAAGTCCCAGTAGCGTTCGTAGAGCCAGGCGGTACAGCCATGGCGGTCTTTTTGCCAGGTGCTAAAGAAAAAATGAAAAGAAAAAATAAATCATAATGTCAACATGGAAAAAATGAAAAATAAAATGACTTCAACGATATGCATACATATGCATAAATTTTGTCTATTTTAAGTTTCTTGTCTCTTATATGCTCATTCAAGGCACTTTTTAAACACCAACTGACTGAAAATGCTACAAAAAATAGCTTCCACGAATTTTTTTTCTAAAATTTTTTTATCACGAGCAATTTTGTCTTTAATCTACTACAAAAACGTTGAAATGCATCAACGACTACGCCAAGTATAAGGTATTTCATATTAGAAAGCAAAGCAAAAGTTAGGCAAAATTAGCGAGTCGTAGTCGTTTTTCGACATTTTTGTAATAAAATTTGTATCGTTTCCTTCAGGCGATAGAGAACACAGTACGAGATATAGTAAATAGGCATATTACATTAGAAGAGGATTAAAATAGACTTGATAATTGCAAATCAATCCTCATTGAACACTTTCTATTGAAATTGTTCTACCTAATTACGCCTTTCGATCGTCAGAAAACATACTAGTACTTGCCCCGCATTCAATGAGTTACAAGCAATAAGCAATATTTTACTTTAACCCGAACTCTTCCGATTTAAGGAGTAAAAATTAAAATATCTGAGCTAGAACACTGCGCTGCAACTTTGAACTAAACTTTTTATGAAAACAGAATTAATATCTAAGACATCCGTTGTAACTGTAAATTGAGAAAGGCAATGTCAGGGTCATCATATGACAACGCTAGGACAATTCGGATTAGACTATTACAAAAACCTTGAAATTTTACTCAAAACACGATTAGGAGAGTGAAGGAACCAACGGCGCTTGGTAAAGAATTTTAGATATGCTCAGCTTTTAAGTCATTCTGCTGCCAAATGGGTTTGAAATGCATAGGTAAATAGATTACAATGTTTATTCCCATCACGTGACATCTTGCGCGTATTATTACGTTAATAGAATTTAAAGATTTTATTTTACTCTAAAAAACCGTTAGTTATAAAAACAAACTCACCCTTATGGGGGGCAATTCGTAGTCGTTTTTCGACATATGAAAACGACTACGACAATCGCAATGCGCCCGGCACAATTCCGCCGCGAAATGTACCCGCATACAATGTCTTAATATCGGAATACGTCACTAACTATGCTCCAAACAGGATAAAACCTTTGTTGGAAATATCACACCCAATGCTGCCACCAAAAGTAATGAAAAATGTAGGCTTGATAAATACCTACAGCCTCTTAAGATTTTTAGAACATTTTGCGGAACCAATGATTGTCCATTATTACCAAAAGCAAAACAATCCTCACAAAGAGTGAGTTCCAAAAAGTCATAATACATTGTAACTATGGATTTTTGTGAGATGGCGATGATGCAAAAGGGTTAAGAGTAAATGTGTTCCTCGGACTTTGCTAACTACGATTTTTGTTTTTACAGAATTAGAACGCCAACGTTCGAACTAAATAAATTAAAAATAGCAACACTAGAGCTATCATGAACCATATTAATCACCTCTATTCTGTATTTCCATTACGTCAAGACAATGTTCTTAAAAAAAATAATAATAATAATAATAATAATAATAATAATAATAATAATAATAATAATAATAATAATAATAATAATAAATAGGAACGTATGAAATAGAAACAGAAAAATAAAGAAATTATAATAAAAACTCGAAATGTAGTGCATAAGCAAAGTGGATCAATAAGAAAACACTCTCTTTTTGTTTGTCTTTTTTAGGCAAATGAACAAGCGCAAATTTAAATTTTTATAAATCTTTTTTTTTATATTTTGTCTATTTTTACTTTGTATTTAATAAAAATTAATAGTATAATAAAAATTTTAGTCAAATAACTTTTGGACTAAAACAAACAAAAATCGAAAGATTCTCCTTCACAACTTAGAAAAACGTAGCTACTATTCTACAAACGAAAGGAACTGAACGGAATCGAAACTCAGAATTCCAAATTTGTCAAACGGGGAAAATTTCGATAAGAATCGAAACGCAGAATAGGGGTGATAAGGTTAAAAACCTATTTAATAACGTCCGTCGTTATTACATTAAGAAGAAATTAACTCCTTTTTCACTTGAAAAGAATAGATATTCAGTATTTCTGCATTATTTCAGAAGTCTGCCTGACTCTGAACTACAAATTCATCATGTAAATATTTGGCAACAGCATTGGCAGTGTATGTGAAGTGTATTATGTATGATTGTGTAAGAAAGTTGAAGTGAAATGGAGGTATCAAGTTGTTTCGAAATTAATATTTAACGACAAAAACAAAAACATTACTTTCTTAACTTTTTACTTTCATAATATTTGCCATTAGTAACGATACTATTCAAATAAAGGGATTACACTTGAGACAAAAAAAAAACCAAACAGTTGCTGATGAATTTGTAGTTTAAAAAAATATAATAAAATATAAAATGTTTTTATTTTCTTATGAGTCTACTACATAAAAAAATTTTTAAGAAAATTAAAAAACTGAAATGTCAACTAACTACAAAAGAAAAAAATTCATTTCAAATTAATAAAATACAAACTCATAACAAGACAAAAGTTTGGCTTTTTTTTTCAAATATTTCCACTTTATTTGTAAAAAAAAAAAATAAGTTTTAAGTAAATTATAAAAAAATATAAAATGAATAGTATTTCTCAAATTTTTTTTTTTAACAAAAGAAATTAAGAAAAACTTTCTTATTTTACTAAATACTCAATTTATCTCTTTAACAAAACAACAAGTGAGATTTTTTGCATTTTGATTTAAAAAATCCGAGGTAAACGTAATAAAAAAGGAATACTGGATAAATTTGTAACTTTTTGTGTGTAGATATGTATAAAAAGTATGTTGTATAAAGTAAATAATGTTTTTGTTGCTGCTTTAAATATTTTTAACATTTTTTACAAAATTAAAAAAAAAATTAATTATAATTATATTAATATTAATTATATATATTTATGTTTAAGTAAGATTATTTTTATGTACATAATACACATGAGTTTTTCTCTGTTTTACTTTAAAAAAATTAAAATTTAAATAAAGGAATGTTAAAAAAAGAACTTTAAGAAAATGTGTGGAATTTCACACGCTTTTCATGCTTAAAGAGTAAAGTCATAATATGTTTTTAAGAATTTTAAAATACGAACTAGATAGGAGTTAGAAGAGAGACAAGAGTGAATTTAAATATGCTCTATGAAAATGAGATGAGAGGTAAAGTTTAGGCAGTGTGGAATAAGAGCAAGAGCGCTTAATATTTTTTGTTAAGTTATTATTGATGCTGTTGTTGTTGTTGCTGCTGCTGCTGTTGATAAACTTCTTCACTCACTATATGTATGACATTTTGCATTTGATTTTGTGTTGTAGTCACCACCTGTTGAACATTAGCATTACCCACTATACAACCACCACCATTCGTGTCACTACCTGGTTCTTGTTTGAGAACCGGTATTTGCGTTATTGTACCCCCCACGTTCATAGTTGTGCCACCAACTAATGTAGCTACTGTATTGGTGGTTGTTAGGGGTGCCGTTGTTGCTGTGACCACAACACCATCAGCACCTTGTGTACTTGTATCAATAAGTGTACTTGTCTCACTGTTTAGTGTCGTTGAAGTCATTAGTGTGGTGTTGTTACCATTACCGCTATCATTGGCGCTGTTATTTGCATTGGCATTAGCGGATAACTTACTTTTCTTTTCCTTTTTAACTCCTGGTTTGGCAAAATGTCTTAGTTCCAAGTGACGGCGCAAATTGCGTGATTGACGTATGACAGCATAACAGATGGGACATGTGGCCGGTTGTTCCGATTGTGATCGTGAGCGGGGTTCTGCAATGGATAAAATAAATAATTGGTAGTATTTTATTCGATACAATTTTGTTTTAAACAATTTTCTACTAACTTTCACCACTGCTGGTATTTTTTTGACGTTTCCCCGGTTTACTTGGCGCCGTTGTTGCTGGTGTACCTTCACCGCTTGTATTCGGATCCATCGAAACGATCGTTTCAACTTTTGTTACTTCGCTTTTAATGATCGGTGTAGACGTTATAATTTGTGTTTCATTGCCATTTTCAATTTGTTGTTGCTGCTGTTGTTGTACCTGTTGCTGTTGCCCCGTAGTGTTAGTATGCGATGATGTTGGTGTAGTTATAATCGTTTCCATGCCGTCAACTTTAGGTATTTTCGAAGCCGTAGCTATAAATATATTTGCATTAAAAATTTTAATTTTTTGTTTATTTCAAAGCTGATATTATTATTAATAATAATAATAATAATAATAATAATAATAATAATAATAATAATAATAATAATAATAATAATAATAATAATAATAATAATAATAATAATAATAATAATAATAATAATAATAATAATAATAATAATAATAATAATAATAATAATAATAATAATAATAATAATAATAATAATAATAATAATAATAATAATAATAATAATAATAATAATAATAATAATAATAATAATAATAATAATAATAATAATAATAATAATAATAATAATAATAATAATAATAATAATAATAATAATAATAATAATAATAATAATAATAATAATAATAATAATAATAATAATAATAATAATAATAATAATAATAATAATAATAATAATAATAATAATAATAATAATAATAATAATAATAATAATAATAATAATAATAATAATAATAATAATAATAATAATAATAATAATAATAATAATAATAATAATAATAATAATAATAATAATAATAATAATAATAATAATAATAATAATAATAATAATAATAATAATAATAATAATAATAATAATAATAATAATAATAATAATAATAATAATAATAATAATAATAATAATAATAATAATAATAATAATAATAATAATAATAATAATAATAATAATAATAATAATAATAATAATAATAATAATAATAATAAATAATAATAATAATAATAATAATAATAATAATAATAATAATAATAATAATAATAATAATAATAATAATAATAATAATAATAATAATAATAATAATAATAATAATAATAATAATAATAATAATAATAATAATAATAATAATAATAATAATAATAATAATAATAATAATAATAATAATAATAATAATAATAATAATAATAATAATAATAATAATAATAATAATAATAATAATAATAATAATAATAATAATAATAATAATAATAATAATAATAATAATAATAATAATAATAATAATAATAATAATAATAATAATAATAATAATAATAATAATAATAATAATAATAATAATAATAATAATAATAATAATAATAATAATAATAATAATAATAATAATAATAATAATAATAATAATAATAATAATAATAATAATAATAATAATAATAATAATAATAATAATAATAATAATAATAATAATAATAATAATAATAATAATAATAATAATAATAATAATAATAATAATAATAATAATAATAATAATAATAATAATAATAATAATAATAATAATAATAATAATAATAATAATAATAATAATAATAATAATAATAATAATAATAATAATAATAATAATAATAATAATAATAATAATAATAATAATAATAATAATAATAATAATAATAATAATAATAATAATAATAATAATAATAATAATAAATAATAATAATAATAATAATAATAATAATAATAATAATAATAATAATAATAATAATAATAATAATAATAATAATAATAATAATAATAATAATAATAATAATAATAATAATAATAATAATAATAATAATAATAATAATAATAATAATAATAATAATAATAATAATAATAATAATAATAATAATAATAATAATAATAATAATAATAATAATAATAATAATAATAATAATAATAATAATAATAATAATAATAATAATAATAATAATAATAATAATAATAATAATAATAATAATAATAATAATAATAATAATAATAATAATAATAATAATAATAATAATAATAATAATAATAATAATAATAATAATAATAATAATAATAATAATAATAATAATAATAATAATAATAATAATAATAATAATAATAATAATAATAATAATAATAATAATAATAATAATAATAATAATAATAATAATAATAATAATAATAATAATAATAATAATAATAATAATAATAATAATAATAATAATAATAATAATAATAATAATAATAATAATAATAATAATAATAATAATAATAATAATAATAATAATAATAATAATAATAATAATAATAATAATAATAATAATAATAATAATAATAATAATAATAATAATAATAATAATAATAATAATAATAATAATAATAATAATAATAATAATAATAATAATAATAATAATAATAATAATAATAATAATAATAATAATAATAATAATAATAATAATAATAATAATAATAATAATAATAATAATAATAATAATAATAATAATAATAATAATAATAATAATAATAATAATAATAATAATAATAATAATAATAATAATAATAATAATAATAATAATAATAATAATAATAATAATAATAATAATAATAATAATAATAATAATAATAATAATAATAATAATAATAATAATAATAATAATAATAATAATAATAATAATAATAATAATAATAATAATAATAATAATAATAATAATAATAATAATAATAATAATAATAATAATAATAATAATAATAATAATAATAATAATAATAATAATAATAATAATAATAATAATAATAATAATAATAATAATAATAATAATAATAATAATAATAATAATAATAATAATAATAATAATAATAATAATAATAATAATAATAATAATAATAATAATAATAATAATAATAATAATAATAATAATAATAATAATAATAATAATAATAATAATAATAATAATAATAATAATAATAATAATAATAATAATAATAATAATAATAATAATAATAATAATAATAATAATAATAATAATAATAATAATAATAATAATAATAATAATAATAATAATAATAATAATAATAATAATAATAATAATAATAATAATAATAATAATAATAATAATAATAATAATAATAATAATAATAATAATAATAATAATAATAATAATAATAATAATAATAATAATAATAATAATAATAATAATAATAATAATAATAATAATAATAATAATAATAATAATAATAATAATAATAATAATAATAATAATACTTACGTGACATTTTCTTAACTCTTGGTTTACGTTTGCGAGCCGGTAAGTATTGTTGTATAACATCCTTAGTAGCATCCGTAGTCAATATCGTTTGCGGTTGTCCTTGTGCCGTTTGAGGAGCAGTCTGTAATATTTGGCCAGCCTGGTGTATGTCGTCAACAACTTGTGCATGTACAGTTTGTTGGGGTGTAGTGGCAATAGTAGCAATCAATTGATCTTGTTCCTAAACAAGAAGAATATAAATTTTTGTTAAAAAATTACAGAATTTTTAGCTTTTTTATAACTTACATGGTGGTGTTGGGGTATCATATGCTGTAATTGTATCGAGTGCGTTGTATAGTCGTCTTTAGTCACTGTTTGCGGCGCTAATCCTTGTATATTTAAACACTGGGCTGCTTGTAACAGTGACGGCAGTTGAGCGTGATCTACACTGACTTCACCTCGATAAACAAACTCTAGCAGAGCTTCCAGATCGTTAGCATTGACACCAGCCAACATAACCACTGGATGTTTACAGGGGGTGTTCTGAAAATAGGTATAAGTAAAAAATTAAAAATCAGTTTATAAGTATGTTTCAAATTGTAATTCGTTTTAATTTATGCAAATATTTGCGCAAACCTATTTAAAAAGTCTCTATGAAACATCCTTTAGTGATTTAAACTTTTGTTATCCTTAAATCGGATTCTTGACCCATAGTGTAATCTAATTCTATCAAATGTAAACAAATCTCCAATGATTGTTTGCACGTGTAAACATAGAGCAAAGGCAGAGAGAGAAATAGAATGCCAATATATATTTACAATAAATTAAAACAAAATACTACCGGCATTCATAAACAAAACAAATCAATAACATCAGCTGTTACAACAAAAAATGTGACTCACCACTCCCATACTCTCTCACTATATAATAAAAACCGTTTTTTAATAGAATATAAAAACAAGAGCATAACTTACACGGAGATTTGCATTATGTTCTAAAAAAAGAAATAAATCTCTCACACACACACTAGATAACACTCAGAGTTTTGGAGAAATTTAGTACCCAACAACAATAATAACTGGAAAAGTGCTCTATATTTACTAATTACTTTGCGCTCTGTATTAAAAATTTAACAAAAACAACAAAAATATGTCTCAAAATTACTTTTACTGTAATAAACTAAGAAACCCCCATAATAACAAAATTGTTACTTTATGTGTACGTGTATGAGAGTAACTATGTAAATGCCTTGGCGATATTCATATAATAAGATGCTCTTTTTTATAACGGTGCTGTTCGACTTTTACTTTCATATTATTTATTTAAAAAAGAGATTTTCCTTCGAAGTTTAAAATAAAATTGTTTAAATAACATTGCTGAACAACAAGAACAACAACAAAACGAATTTTTATATGAAAAAAGAGGTTTCTAGTTTGAAACTATTTTTATTCCCACACTCAGAGCAATTAAGCAAACAGATATGAGTAACAAATTTTAGAGAGTTTTAGGTAAATATTATATATAAATATTAAGGCTGAAAGAGGTAATTTGAGGCAGAAGAAAAAAAAACTTGTCTCATAAAGAAATTTCACAAGAGTAAATGTGGAACAAACAACAACAACTAATATTGTAGGGAAAGTTTATTGAACTTGAAGAAAAATATAAACAAACAAAGCGGAACATAAGGAAAGCATAAGCATAACAAAGCAAAAATAAGCAAAACAAATTAAATAAACACTGATTTCATGTTTTTTTTTTTTTTAATTTACACTTTTTCCGATAACTAAACATATTTAACCCTCTATTGCCCGACGGTACTTACAACTACCGTTACTTATTTTTATGCTTTACTTATTATAGGTACAGGTATAATTTTGCGACATACATATGATCATTAGTATTATAAAGTATCGTATATATTTTCTTCCAATAACGAAAAACAACTCAACAATTCTAGTGTTTAAAGGTGCTGTTGAATTGCGGGATTACGCTTAAGTTTAAAAAATGTTTAAAATTTAAAAAGTGTGGATACATATAAAAATGGTAATAAAACACACTTTGTTTCTAAGAAAGTACAATAAAATCAAGATCTATTGGCCCTCGATAATTCTGAGTACCAGGACTATTATTTTATATTCTTTCAGACTTGGTAAAAATATGAAACTTTTTTGGCTCAAATTATGTCAAAAGCAAGGATTGTATTAAAAAAAAATGTTTTTCCATGAATGGACAATAAAGGGTTAAAAAATAGTACACTAAAAAATTAATTTAAAATTGTTTTCAATTACAATAAATTTATGAGTACCTACCTATATAATACAAAAAAAAAAAAAAAGAAATAAAAACATAAACCTTTAACCTTAATATAATGTGTTGTTTACTTTTATTTTGCCTTTCTCTAGTTTTTTTTTTTCATAAAACCAATATAAGTATAAACAAGAGCCGGTTTAGATTCTCACAAAAGAGCTCATAGCAAGGAAGAGAATTCCTCTCCTTAATAAAGTAAATGAAAGTCTCATTGAAATGTAAATAAAAACTAACACTCTCAAAAAAAGCAAAACAGTTTTAGTTCAACCATAATAAAAAAACAAAAAATATGAAAAAAGATGCAGTCGTCGTTATGGGTTCCTAAAGAAAGCAATAATAACAGTGTTGTGGTGAAAATTGAAATTCTAAAGGCGAAAGTATATAACTCGCGCTATAAATGAACGGCGGGCTTAACAGGCTATTGTCAAAAAAAAAAAAGTTGATATGATGAATTTTCGTTAAAAGCAAGTTGCAAGCAAAGTATACAAAGCTTCTAACGTGAAAAACTTGGTAATTTTCAACTATAATGAGACGTTGAAATTTGAACAGCCGACTTGCATTTTTTGTGATGTGTTAAATTGTTTTAGAAAACGAAATTAATTCAATGAAGTCAAAAACAATCTTGAATTAAATTTATCTCACTCTCAATTCTTACAATAAAATAACACATTGCGTCAAAAAAAAAAGCCTGACAAGTGATACTATTTTTATGATAGACGCTATTGAATAGAACAATGATATATTTTGGAATTTTCGAAACACTTCTTAAATCTAGTATTACAGGTAAAATACCGGGTTTTTGGACCTTCATGCAGTTTTAAACTAATTGCTGAATTTATACTGACTTTAAAAGAGATACATATCTTTTAAATAATATACACATATGTATGTACCATGCCGCTAAAGTAGCCTTGAAGAATCTGGGTATATTTCTCAAGTGAACACTTTTTCATTAAATTTTTTTTTTTACATTTTTAAAATTTAGATGAGTTTATGGAGGCGAGACGCAGTATATTAATCCTTTACTTGTCTTAAAAACCAATTTGCTCAACTGTGCTCCAACAGGAATGATGGAAAAATAATATAGGTATGTACGACGAACGCAAATGTTTTCTTTGTGCGTCAGTGTAACGACGGACATATTCACTACTAAGTTCTTATCTCTGCCAACTATAGTTAAATTTAAAGATCAAATTAGTGTTTTTCTGCCTTGGTTTAAGTTCGTCATCGTATTGAAATTATAAATAATTTCAACACTGAAAATATAAATTATATAACAAACTAAATAGGTTGCTGCTAATGTAATAATAGTTGGTAACTATTCTGTTGTTACACTGCTAAAAATGTTTGCCCACATTTAATTATATTTAACGGCATTTGACACTTTGGGATGAAAATAAATCAAATTAAAATCAAATTTATCGCCTAATTTTCAGATTTTTCTATAAAAAAAAAAATATGGCAACACTGGTCACTACAAAAAAAAATGCACAAAACCTTTTGTTCACAAACATTTCTTCGCTCTAAATTTTAGAAATAAACAACAACACAAAATATATGCTAGGCTGATAGTCAATCCAAAAGCGTAGAAAAGTAAGGGGTTACTAGTTTTTCTTTTTGTTAGAAAGGACATCAAATAAGTATGTATACATACATACATAGGCATGTATGTATATCAGAATTTCTGATATACAAAAAACTATCAGAATTTCTGTTATTTTGTTATGAGATTTTAACCCTAAAGAGATGAGAAAAAAAAGAGAGTGAGCGTTTTTATAGTAAAAAAAACTATGACTGCTTAAATTATTATAAATTAATTTATTCTCTGTTTACATACTTTCCTTCGAGATGTAATTGGTGCTGTTTTAAACTCTTGTATAAAATTAGTTCTCTGTTTACATTTTATAATATAACGATGAGAATGTTGTGCAAAATATCAACAAAATATAATAAAAGCAAGCGTTTGACTAAAAAAAATTCAATAGTGAAGATTTAAAAAAAAATATGGGTAAAATAGCCATGATAAACTTTAAATTGAATGAAAACCAGTAATATGGGACGTTTCAAATAAAAATACTTTTAAGAATGAATAAAAAAAATAAACCATTATTTTATCGATGGAGTTTTTAGTTACAAAACGTGATTATTTGACTAAAGCATTCTTTTCAGTTGTGCTTGCATGAACAAGGTAAGAAGTACATATAGTAAGTGTATAAAATATTTGATACAATAAAATTTACTAACACATTACACTCCCTAAAACATTTTAATTTATTTTTAATCCCTTAAAATATTAAAAAGATATTAGAAACATTTTCAATGATTAAATAAAATCCGCAATGAAAAAATAATACAATAGCAATATATAAAAAAAAATTATAAACGCAATATATGTATGTGGGTCTACCCACTGTTAGACATAATAATAATAGCAACAACAACAATGCTGAATGTGGGAGTATTTAGAAGATGGTTTCAAATGCGTACACAATTAAAGAGCTTTATATAATAAAACAAAAATATATGCTTTACACAGAGTTCCCCTTTTAAATCGTAGAAAGAGATAGAGAGACAACTTTGTTAAAAGTACAGAGTATAACGTCATCATTTATTTCTTGGAAATGTCATACTCATACTTGCCTCTCTCTCACTCTCTTAAAAGTTAATATTAAAACAACAGCTAAATAAAAGCTTCTACTCATTCTAGCATTCAAATTTCTCATGAACTACTACTTTGTATTGAAAGAAACAAAATTTATTGAGTTGGCAACAATAGCTTTAAATTGTTATGCTCTGTTATATAGAGTGTATATAATAAACACTGAGCATGAGCAATGCGTTGTTCAAAAAAATGGGGAAATTTGTGTATTGCGTAGGTTTTACGTAAATTTTGCTTTTTTTTTTTGGAGATCAAGTGTTTTCAATATACCGCAAGCTAACGCTCTCACTCTTTTTCCTTTGCTCACACTTTTTCTCTTTCTCGCTTGCTTTTGTAAATAAAACAATAAACACGGTGTTGAACACATAAAAACAAAGTGGGGTGGGGAACAAAAAAGCTCTTCCTTCTCTGTTATACTTATAGCCAGCCATTAATATGTATATAAAAATAAAATAAAAGCCAAGATATAAATAAATACAACCTGAAATCGCTGTCATATATACAATAAAAATGGGAAAAATCGATTTTGTTAATGGTATACAGAAAAATAGATATTTTAATATAATTTTTTAATTTTAGAAAAGAAAAACAGTGTAGAACTTTTAGAAAAATTATGTAATTTTTTAACTGTTTTGTTGCTGTTTGTTATATTTTTATGACGACAATGTTACACTATGAGCATACGTATTAAAAAAAAGAGGTTTAAGAATTGAAATTCTCGGGAGAGTTACGGATTTGTTATACTCTTTTATTATTAACATTTATTGCTCGAAAATTAACTAAGGTCAGTTATAAATGAATCTAGAGATAATTTGGTATTGTTGTTAAAATCTACCTCCCCTTCTGCTGTTTTCCTATAACACCAACCCAACAATAACTAGTACTATACCACACAACAAAAGAGCATATTAATATGAGTATAAAAATAATGGCAGTTTAAAATTCTTTCTTCTACTGAGATGAGTTTTAACAACAAACAGAAAGAGTGTGTGTTCCTTCCTGTTCCACAACCACACTTCTTCGTCTTCTGGGGAGAAAAAACACATTTCCTCATTCGCCTCAATTGTCAATTGAAATCTTCAAAAGAAATCTCTAAAATCTAAGCGGTTAGTAGAGTAAGAGAGATACGTATGTCGTCTGCATGTGAGGAGTGGAAAATTAAACTAAACACAAATAGTGTTACAATTTTAAAACAAAAAACAAGATATAAAATTTCATTCATAATATCAACAACTACCTATTTAAATGAGTAACAATTTAAATGTATTGATGTATGTTGCTCAGAGACCTGCCGTTCATTAGTTTGGTTATTAAAGATGTTAGCTCGTGTTTGTTATCTTTTAAAGAGCTCTTTAGTTTAATCAATGCATTAATATTTTTGTTAGTTTTTTCTCTTGCGGTACTTGTTTTTTGTTAAAAAAAAAAAAGTGAGAGTTTAATTATTATACTTTTGTGAGTTTGTCTCTTTAAATATAACAGCTGTAGTAAGAGGAGAAATTTACTTTGTTTGCATAAAGAAAATTAATCTCTGTTTACAAACAAACGTTTTCTTAAACCATATCATGCATAATAAATAAAATTTGTCAAAATTAAAAAATTAACAATAAATGATAAAAAAAAATTAAATATTGTTCCAATGTTAACTAATGTTAACGTTTTGTGTATGACTCAGTCATGCTGGCAATAATATTACAAAAAACACTACTTCTGCTAACTAATATCTAATACTGGACTATGGACAAAATAACAACAGAAAATAAGAACAAATTAGCTGGCTTAAGCTTTTATGCCATTGATCTTCAATGCTTTAGAAAAGTAATAATTTCTTTAGCTTTATTGAAATTCCTCATTGTACGATAATCAAATCATAGTTTGATCATTTTTGACTGACAAATATTAAACTTTTACAGTAGTTTTGATTTACATGCCTTTAATTTATGTGCACATTGCCTTTACCCGCACAAAATTATTGTTTTGTCCTTATTTATCTAAATTCTGTACAAAATTATTTTTTAAGTGCACTTTAGTACCTGTATATTTAAACAATGTGTCATATTTCTAGAACTTTAAAAATTTGTTCAGAGAAAAAAACACGATTAGCTGCGGCTAACAAAAAAAAGTGAATTTTACTTTAAAAAGGTATCAAATTATTTTTTGTTCAAATTTAAGCCTTGAAATAATCACGATAGGACACGTAAATGCACTTTTGGCTTATCTCCACAAAAGTGATTGCAAAAGTAAGTTGTGCAGATAAGTCAAAACTACTGTTCTTCCATTTTAAGAGGCTCTATGTTCTATAACTAAAATAATATGGGAAGGGGGCACCATTTATTTTATCAAGCTTAACTCAACTCAAATTATCCAAAATTCTTAGAATAGCAACTTACCTTTAGCAAGTCCAGTAGAAAAGGTGAAGCAGCACATAAGACTATCTTATGAGCCGGAAAGCTTCGTCCACCCGCTGCTAACGTACAATCCACTAGATCGCCATGACAACGTAACAATTGAATGGCCGATACCAGAGAGGTGCCATAGTCTCCCCAGGTAAGGGAGTATAAAGAATTCATAGGCAATGCCATCATTGAGTCCACCGATTCACCAACAGCACAAACGTCCTCAATGGGCTGTTGCTGTTGTTGAACTGGGTGGTAATAGTGGGTAATGGTGGCGAAATTAAATTAAACACGGGATATATAAAAAAAAACAACTCTAGTTGTTGTTTAGTTTTCTTTAATTTTTTTTTTTTTTGCGTTTTTGGAACACTTGGCTTGAGATGTAACGTAGCCAATAACACTGTAAATTTTTTTTCTTAGTTAATAAGTTGTTTTACTTTTAAAATTTTCTTTTTTCTTTGATAATTAAATCAGCTACCGTGGCTGTTTCTACGGTATTTACGTTCCTTCTCACTTATTCTCTGTAAATTCAGAGAACAACGCTCTACTGAGAATGAGTTTTTGTATATGCACAATATAAGGATTTCTTTTTTCTTTATTTCATACACTCACACATGGAAGAGAAACTGTAAATAGGAAAAACCAAAAAAATATATATATTTAAGGGGTATTTTCAAATTCATACTCTTGCTTTCTCTCTTGCTCATTTGAGAAAAATATTGTATATACACACCGTTATTATATGAGCAAAGTTTATTTAAAGTACAACACGCATACTTTTTTAAAACAATAACAAAAATCCCTGAGTAAATGAGAGAAAGAGAAAGGAGAGTACACTTTCAAAAAATATAATTTTTTTTGCTTTTAATTGAAAAGGGGGGCCACGTCGGGGGGAGAATTGTTATTTTAGTTAAACGACAAGCACACAAGTTTATTCTTTTTTTTCAACTTTCTAGAAGTATTGCGCAGTGGGGCAAAGCGCTTAGAAATTCATATATCAATTTTATTTTTGTAATAATATATTTGAACAACAATATGGTTAAGGAATTTCATAAATTTTTTATCGAATTTTTTTTAGGGAAAAAGCTTTATTTTAAGCCACGTCTTAATTTTGTTTTCTTATTTTTTAAGCCTTTACTTTTTTTCTTTAAAAGCGTTATTTATTTTAATAATTTTATTAGACTAATGAGTTCCCGCTTTTTATCTTCGTACTTTACTATTTATTAAAATCCATTTTTTATGTGTTCTCTTGAGTACTCAAAAAAAATTAGAAGAAGCACTTTAGTTTTTAAAATCTTGCTGAAATCTGAAATTATGTCTGCCTGCTTTTTCTTTACCTTTAGCAAAAACAACAATTTAAATCTCACCGGAGATCTCTAATTTAACGTGCGCTCACAACTACTCGCCAACGTTGAAAATTTTCTACTAAAAATTGAGTTTTTAGTAAAATCCCTGAAAAGTCATACGATTTTATGCTCGTTGCTCTATACTCGTTGTCTCATACTTAGCACAGTACTTGCAAGTGTGTTTGTGATATCTCGTTTCTTGTTATATACCGATGAACAGTAATTGTTGTTGCTTGCTTTGTATATTTTTAATGGGAGCAAGATGGCTGACGCTCTTCAATAGTAATAACAACAACTATGAGTATTAAGAAAGTAAAAAAATAAAAAGAGGTACAGTCAGTCAGTCATTCATATTGTACTCGTGTTTTTTATTTGTATTATTGCTATTGTTGTTCTTCTGTTCATAATTTAACATGTATCAGCGAAAATAGCACTGCCAGTTTAAAATTTCTTTTTAAGAGAAATTTCTTTATCATTATGTTATTCACATTGTTGTTGTTGTTGTTATTGTTGATTTTGCTATTTGCTAATATCAACTCTACTCTGTTTATTTTCATGGCGAAGATTACCACATCAACATCTTCACGTTGGGATTTTTTACACACATATCATGAGAAGAGTGAAAACTATAGTGAATTTTATTGGGTTAAATGTGACTGACTGACTGATTTATTGGTTTGGCTGGCTCTTTCATATATTTGGATATCGAAGTATTCTTTTTAGAAATCTTTTTTAAATAATTGTTGTTTTTGGTCTCTTTTAGAGCAACAATTAATTGTGATCTCTTGTTTTCTTTTCGCTTGTTTTTTTTTTTCAAGGGAGAGTAATTCTGGTTTGTTTACCGGGATTTGTTGTTGTCAAAAACCAAAGGAAAAATCCAACTGCAATTGGAGAAATTTTTGATTTTCATGAGCCGGTATATATTGGTGGTGTTAAAATCTCATTTCATTTTGTAAATAATCTCTGTTTACATTTTGATTTTTTTCTGCAGAATACATACGTATGTACATACTTACGCTGCCTAAGTTAACCACAAAGTCTTTAAGTGGTGTTTATTTAAGCGGGTCTAAATTGTACAAATTACAAAATAATTATTATAATGAAACTTATTCTTGGTTATAAATTAAAAATTATTGTCTTAGTTTCCAGTGATGTTTCACTTTGAAAATCCTCTATTATCATCCCTTTGTATAACACTTTTTCATAGATAAGGCCGTCGACAGTTGTTATCTCTATACCTCATTTAGCAACAAAAAAATCTTTAAAAATTATATACCGACATATGTATATTGTAGAAGAAAGAAATAAAAAAACTTTTTAAAAAAAACTCGCTTCCAAAAACTTATGGATCATCTAATAACTTTACAAATTGTAACTAATCCTTGCACAAGGTGTCGATATGACACATACCAATACTTTAAAATTCACTCTACACTAGATTCTAAATTCTAATTTTACGAAAAAAACAGCACTGCAATTCTTCAATAGGCCTTGACTTTGTCAACGAAAGCTATAGATAGCGAAAAAAGTTTGACAATGAAGTTTCCACAATTTGAAAAATTAGTATTTTTAGAACCTAAACCAAAGTATCTAATGCTAGCGGAGTAGTAAACTGGTTAAGGCTTGATTTGATATTGCACAAAGATATTAGAGCTGAAATGAGGTGAAATAAAGAGGGCGGTACCTATTCCACTTAACATTGAAACTTTAATAATGTTACATATTAAAAATCAATTTTTTAAGTTCACTTTGCAGAAATTTTTATTATTGTTCTTTATTTATTACTTTTTTGTACTAAAATTTCGATTTTTCCCTCCAAAATATCTACGTAGAATTTCGGCCTGAAATCGAAAAAGAACAAAAAAATCACAACTATCGAGACCCGTGATTGTGTATTGGTGTCGTGCCCAGCCGCAACCAAAATAAACTCAGAGTGCTGTTTCACCCAACAACTCATAAATACTTTTTATCAATAGCTCAACATATAAATGAGGGAGGCAAGTAGAAACAAACAAAAAAAAAAACAGAACCAGACCACGTTAAAAAAGAGGATTATTTCAATCTCATTTACAGAATGATTTTTTTTCTGGTTTTCCCTCGTAAAACTGCGTCTGAATATTGTGCATCTCAATATCTCCCAATAATATACAACGACGTGCGCTCTATATTATTTTAAATGGAAGAATGTTTTTGTTTGAAACAGAAAAAAAATGTTTTCAGAGGAACAAACACATAAAACAGCCTACACTCTATTTTCGTAAAAAAAGAGATACACATCAGACAGACTCGTAATGTCATGCAGTATGAAAAACAAAAACAATATTTGAAAGAAAGAGGGTTTATAAATAAGTATGACTCTGGCTAAGCATAATGAAATTTACTCATGACCAAGCCAACCAAAACTAAAAACAGTATAAAAAATCAACAATTTAAGAGGAATCATTAGAGTTGTTGTGGTTGTTGCTACTGTTGTTTCTGTTGAAGCTCTCGAGAAGTGAAGTCTTTTATGAATTTTATTATCGTTTTTGTTGTTGTTCATGTTTCGATTGTTTTCGAAATGTTTTCTATTAAAATAATAACCCTCACAAGTAGTAATTTAGAGAAAATGAAGGGCAATGCTGTCTCATACAGTAAGAGCTGTTTGTTGGCCGTGTTGATTGTAAAACATAAAAAGAAAATATTTTTAAAAACTCACAGCTCTTGTTGAAATATTCACGTACAAATAACAAACGTCGTCGGCAAGACATCGGCACACAGAAGGAATATATAAAAAATATTTAAAAAAGAAAACACGAAAACAATTTCAATAATAAAAAATTAACGGCATATCGTCACTTAAAATGTAAAATAACTTTGTAGCAAAAAATTGTTAAAATTCTACGTAATAAAAAGCAACATATTCTTATAAAGGATTAAATAAAATTATTTGTAATTTTTATGGAAGCGGAAGTTTCGTATATTAGTATTACGCTGCATCGCATTTTAGGTGACGATATAGTGATATGAACGTGAATGTTGTTATTATTTAAAAAAAGCTCATGGCTCATGAGTATTGGTCATGCTGTGTAGAAACTATACTGTAGATGACGGTATTTCTGAGCAGTGTTGCCTATTAGCTAAAAAAGATGAAAATATAAAAATTTATTAAAAGGCTAAAACTCTTAAAAACGAAAAAAAACATATTTCCAAGTCCAATGGAGCTTTAAGTTGTTTACTTCTCAAGCTAATTGGCTTTCATAGTAACCAACTTTCATTTTGCTTGTGCCTACCTATTAGGTTTTCGGAGAATTGATATCGAAAAAAGAGCCCTGAGAAAATTTTAAGAAACAATGAAACAAGAGATATAAATAGTGAATTCTCTCCTTTTTACAATTTGTTTACCTTAAAATAAGTAACAAAACGCTGTTTTGGCATTACCACTATTCATTGAATTTCTATCGTATCATTATTGTATGAACGCAAAATAAAAACAAACCATTGCCATGTTATGCCTTGCCAATACATTCTCCCCCCCCCTAAACACACAAGCACGTATACATTAAACTAAAAACAAGCAACCAACCATTAAAAAACAACTACAGTACTTTGGCCCCATACTTAACAGAGAAACTAATAATATAACCAACTCACTAATAAAAACAACAACATTGTACACTCGCTAGCATATTAAACGGTGAACGGAAAAGTATGGAAAAAAACTACTGCATATAAGCTTTTAAAGAGTATATAAATATGTATGTTATAAGAGACTAATAGAAAAAACAATAAATAAAACGAGAATCTAGCACGCTATATGAAATAATAACAACAACAACGTTACACTCGCTCAAAATATACACGAAGAAAAACGAACTACTGCAGCAAATATTTCTTCAAACAAATTTAATGAGATACGGGTACAAAGTTATGATATTTTTGCTTTTTATTATTTTCGTATTTGTTGTTATTGCTATTTGTTTTGTTTTCTGTTCAACAATCACGAATTTTTAATATTGTGGTTTTTATGCTAGTTAATTAGAGTTGCCACGCTTAGAAAATGTATTTTTTAAGTTGTTTTCAGATATTCGTTGGTTTATTTCAGTATAGCGTGATTAATTGCTGTTTCCGTTTAATTGCTTTAATTTTCAAATCCATTTTTTTCCTTTAATTTTATAATAAAACCACGTTTAATTACCATTCGTTTAATACGCTTAAATATTTTTTCCCGAAACTGATACTTCAAAACCAGAATACAGTGAGCAAAAAATCAACCTGAAGAGTTCCGGTTTTCAAATTCAAATATCTCTGTAACCGTTAAAAATATAAAGCCAAAAACAATTTAGAGGTAAATTGGTCAGCTTTCTATAAAAAGAAAACTGTTTGATTTAACAAATACATTTTAATATCGAAAATAAGCCTAACTCAAAATGACTCGTTTTCATAGCCAAAAAAAACTCCAAAATCCCTTTTTTAAATAGGTCCTCGATCATAATTTAGTACTGTAGTTTTGGAGATTTTTTACCATCATTTGATGTTTGCAATATAGTATGTTTGGGTAACCCTAAAGATGAAAACAATTCCATTTAAGTACAGAGAAAGAGAGTGAGCGATGCGGCAGGAGACTTTTGTGTTGTGTACTCGCTAAATTTGCTGATTTAAAAGAAACAACAACAATACAATGCTCTTGTATACACAATATGAACATGCCCACTCACTCACACACTCACTCGCTCACTCGTATCTATACTCAGAGCCAACACAGCACTTTTTCTTTACAGCACAAAAAATAAGAATAAAGAAAAATAACAATAATATAATATACTGTACAAACACAACAAGAATAAATAGTGTATATGTATCGTTTACGGCATATATAAAAACAAAATTGTTGGTTTTTGTTTAAATAAATGACTAAATAATACAAAAATTTAACAGGAAAAATATGTTTGGTTTTGAAAATAAAAATTTTAAGAAAATACACAGTACCATTAAAAAATTTTCTTTGGTAAATTATATTTTTAGTCATAGGAAATCAGGCGTATTAAGTAAACACGAACATGTGTTATGCCTACACTTTGAATGATTTTTTGTCTGTAATATGTAAATTTTACAATAAATGAATTCATAACTTTTCCTTAAATTTTCTATGGTACGTATTTTCAGCTGATTTAAGATATTTCACAATTTTGGCGCCAATTTTTTCTTACTCCTATCTAAACAGGAGCGTAAAAATGTGATTAAATTCTCAAAATTAACTAAAAACTCTTGTTATAACTACACAACAACAACAAGAAAATTCTTTGCTCTGAGCATTTAATTAAAACAAAAACACTACACCATATTCACCATAAATACCGTTAGAGCATCGGTCAGAGACCGGATCTCTTTCATCCAAGAGACTTCCGTTATAAGCTTATTTTCTATCTTCAGCAGACTTTTTTATATTGAAATGTTGACCTTTGCGATTCTCATTTGGATTCTTTAATTTACTCATTAAATTTTATTTTTTTATGTAAAAACTCAGTTTTAAAAAATACTGTTGAAATTCTGTTTTAGTTTTGTTTTTTGAGAATGCTTACATACTCTCACTCGTATTAAAATTAACTCACGCATGTAAATGAAAACAAAAGTAGAGCATACCAGGAGTAGGAGGATGTTTTTCTTACTAAATACGTATCTCATACACCTGACAAAGAGATCAGAGCAACAAAACCATGTTAAAAATCCTCTTACATACATACATACATATACTGACAAACTTATTCATATATGAAAAGAGATATTGTGTCTCATTATTATTATTTGTTACGTTTTTAAGTTTTAACTAACATAACCTCTTAAAAAATATGAAACTCTCCCTTTAAGTAAAAATACACTCCCTTATCCCTAAAATTTTTGTTTTGCTACCCTCTTAAGACATGTAGTATCATACATACATATACAACGCATAAACATTTTTATACATAAAAATTGTTTGCTCTGAAGGTAAAAAAATTGAATGGAAATTTTTCTTTATTTTTAACCCTAAATTTGTATACTTAAATTTATTCCTTTGTCGGTAAGCTTCGTCGAATTAAAGAATACCAATAATCCGTTCTTATAATAAAGTAGTTATGCATATTTTTTTCAATGGATACAAATTTATATTGTTCTTTTAGATGTTTTAAATAATAATTAAAAATAGTTTCATGCTTTATTAAATTTTCCCTTTATATAAAAAAAAAATAACATAAAATTTGGGGAACACATATATAAAAACAGTGTTCGTTTCGACAAATGTATACCAATATAGGGTTAAATGAAAACAAGCATTGTATGATTCTTTTTCGTATTTAGTATTTATCATTGTTTTTGTCTGTTGCTCTGCGCATTTTACCCTCTTTACCAAAATTTTTATTTACATTTTAAACATCTACAGCACTTTACTACCAATACTCTTACAAGGTACCATGTATATTTAGTCGTAAGTTCTCTATCCATCTATAGAGGTAGAATATGGGAGCGCTAAACATATAAAAATAGAAAGAGAAAAAGAGCTATACTATTAGAGTACGAGTACTAAATTATATTAACAGGAAAGAATAAAGGGGAAATATTTATTTTTTGTTATTGTAAATATAAGAGAAAGGGGATAAACATTTAAAGTTGTAGCTCTATTTCTCTACTATATTTCTGAAAAGTAGGGAAATATTAAAATGCTTTACAAACAGAGAATAGGAGAAATAATGAAAGGTAAACATAAAGTTAGAGAAAAAAATGTTAAATACTAGTAAATGAGATGAAACTATTAAACCTTAAACAGCAGTCGTTTTAAGCGTATTTGAATTGCTTTTTTTACGATTAAAAGCAAAAGTTAAGATTTTTGAAAAAAAAATTATTATGTATTATGAATATTTAGGTTAGATATTAAATAAAAGTTATTTTTCTTACCGATTTTTGAAGAAAAGTTAAGTTGTTTTGTTTGTTAAAGATGGTTAATTATGGGACATCTCGGTGCAGTGCTAAGAAAACACTTTCCCATATTATAAACAGCTTTAAGACCGCTTCGAAAGGTGGTGTTACATTTGCTTCCCTTAGAACTCAACCTAAACCCTCATGTAGAATAACAAAGCGTTTACGGAAGGTTTCTCATATTCCCAGGATGGTTACTGTTCAATGTATTATCTAAATCAACGATACTCTAGTATTTTTTACAGCATTTAACTTTTGTTTTACACTTTTACGGTATTATTTTCGTAATTAAGTATTTGTTACATTTACTTTTTGATGTTTTCTTTTTATTTGATTTTGTTTTAAAGCATTTTTTGTTGTTTATATGGATTGTATACATACATATGTACTTAATAATTAAAAATTAATAATCTAAATAAAATATCAAATAAAACATTTAAAATTTTAATTTAAAAAGAAGAAAGAGTTATTCATTTTAGCGTGAATATTGTGTTTTAAAGTTTTAAGCAAATATATGACGTATCAAAAGAATTTCAATTAGATAATAAACTAAGCCTGAAGAGTCTGGTTTAACTCTTTAAAATTTATAATCAATTGTAAGTTAGTCGATTTTCTTAACTTTTAAATAAATTTAAGATAAATTGAAATTTTGTGTAAAATCATATTCTATGGTTGGTATAACAGTTTGTACAAATTTTAAAAATATTATCAAATATAAATGCACACCCAACTCACCACCACCCTCTTCAACGGTTTGTATTATCTTCTTCATAATATCAGCATGACGACAAGGATGCACAGAGGCCATATTGGGACCAGGCAAATGAGGATGCGATTCCATGGTGACAGTCTTTTTAGCATGATCTTGTGACACATCTTCATACATTTGTTCGACAGTAAGGGGTTTGCGATTCTGAAAATATATAACAAATTTAGAAAAAAAAATAATAATTTCACTTATGATAACAAAGTGAATACCTCATCATAACCCACTACCCATAGTCTTGGGGTTTGATAATATTTATCATAGGTTATATGCAAATCATAGGTACGTGTATGTAAAACAGAATCTCCGGTATCTAAAACAGAAGGTCCTGCTTTAGTTTTGGAATTACACTCTGTTTTGCGAGTAGTAAGAGCCACTGCCGGATCGACTAAATCTAACATGCCACTCTCTTCAAAATCATCCATATCCAGAGCTTCACCATCATCTTCATCTTCGTCAATGTCAGCAGCTGCAGCGGCATCATTCATATCAGCCGGCTGATCAGTGTCGGGTGTATGCATTTCGTCCTTAAATTAATAATATTTAGTAAAGATTTCATTAACTTACTTATTTACTCACCCTGCTATCGTCTAAAGTCAATTCGCAAATTTTATCTAATTCTTGGGCTGTGCCATCTTCATTTAATTGATGAGTCTCTACCCAGCCACCATCTCCACCTTCCTCTTCGACTACAGTTTCCTCGCCTACATATTCCATTTGCTTGCAGCGTCGATAACAAGGTACATTTCGAGTGATTAGAAATTGTTTGTCTATTAAAAAAGAGATAATTTGGTGATAAATTGCTTGGTATAATGGCCTGTTTGAGGAATATAAGCTCTCTTGGAGGTTTATTAAAAAATGTAAATCGATCACGCTTATTATCTTGCAAATTTTAAAACTTACCTTTAGGTAAATATAATTTTGTTTTATTATCATCGCCAGCTGCCCACTGCCAAGTGGGACAGTGATGCACCAAATGATCTCCGGCCGCTACAAACTCTTCAGGTGTCAAAACGCCAGTTTCCCGAAATTTGGATTCCTTAGTAAGACAAAAAGAAAAATCAATTAAGACGCATTTAAAATAAATGCTTTAGTGACTCATATTTTTTAGTCTTGGAATGCATATAAATATCATATACATATATGTAAATCTTATATATACATATCAAATTACATTCATCTCCTTATCACCACCAAGAGGAACGTTGTTTGTTACCCAGGCTGCCAACCGAACAACCACCTACCCAACATAAATAATAAAAAAACTTTACCTTTAAAACTGGTGTTAAATATTCGGCTACATTTAAAGCCGTACCCTTGACAGTATTTAAAACACTTTGCATCTTTTTAATTATTGAACAAGATAAATTTTATTTCTTGTTTTCTGCGGGAAAGATCTCTTTATTTGTCTAAAATTTAGACTAAATTGACTGCAAACTTTTTGTCTTCTTTTGTGGCCTTCCTTTTTTTAATTTAAAGGGTTGCACTGAAGTGTACTGTGTTTTTAATTTACCTTTTAAAAATCACTTACCAACACTATTTTAGGTAACAGAGTGTTTCGCTCGATATATGAGGGTATAATACCAAAACTTAAAATTTTGTTGTTTATTAAAATTTTAGAACTTTTTATAAAATTGTTTTAAATATTTTCATTTTCTACATGGCTTATTGAAATTTGTATTTATGAACAATACGGCCACTTTTGTACTCGCTTTAAGGCAATGGTACTTTTATATGTAACACTGCTGGATTGTAAGCCTACTTACTACCTTTTTAAGCAACGCCGTTATATCAATTGTAGTGAATCGAGAGAAAAAAGAACTAAACGTAAATTTGAAAATCCATCTTTTCTTGTGAAAATTTTAACAATTAAATGGTAAAAACTGAACAATTTGTTCATCAGATAAATATAAAACAAAAATGAAATGTTTAATTTAACCAAAATAAATGAAAGCCATAGAAACAAATTAAATTATTTAATGTAATTGTTATAAGGTCTTGGGAAAAGAAAAAAAAAACCATTTTGTGTACATAAAAATTAAGGTGTAGTGAAAGAAGAGCGTGAAAGAGAAGAAAGAATAAAAAAAACAAAACGAAGAAAATATAGATTTTGTTTTATTGCAGCTAGACTATCAACAAAACAACAACAACAAAGGAGGTTATTAATATTGGAGTGTTTTTAATTTGTTTTAAAAATACTTGCAATAATCTAAAACAAAAAATAGTTTGTGTTATTGTTGTTTAAAAATATTGCTTATAAAACAGTAAATGTTTTTACAAACGTAAACAATTTATTAAAAAACAAAAAACGTCAAACAAATGTTACTTTAAAAGTTTGAACGTCGTAGGGAAGCAACGAAAATTGCATTTTCGAAAGCTTCAGCCTATTGGGCGAGCTGGTGGTGTTGTGGATTTGTTGGTTTTTCCGTGGAACAAAAAGACGCAAAGGTATGTTTAACAAAATAATATGTAACAAAGAGATAAGAACATCTATAAATAAATTAAATGTATACATTTTGAAAAATAAAAATAGAAAACGAACAAAAAGCGGCCGTTTAAACGCCGCCTTACACAAAACAGCATGTTCTGATCTGTCTGTTAAACTGCCTGCAGCTGTTGTTTTTTAATATACGCACACACACACATGTACAACACACACGCGCACACACACATGCACACACATACACATACGAACACACACACATTTGCATACATTAATACCTACCAAGGCACATTGACCAAATTAGTGTTGCCTGTACACCAACTAATTTTTTAACAAAAACGTTAATTTGTCTGTGAATTTTGAATGTTTAAAAAATTATAAATTATATTTAAAATATAACCTGATCCTATTTTTACACGTTAGATACATTCCAAGCAATATCGTGCAAAAATGGTGTAAAAACAGGATTAGGTGTAAAATTAAAAACATTTATAATAAATTACATTTCAGCCTGTTTGTACATTGTATTACGTTCCAAACGATACCATGCAAAAATCATATAAAAACAGGATTAGGTGTAAACTAAATAAAACTATTGACAATTAAGATTCACTGCATTACATTGCCGAACCGGCAACACCACCTTCTTAAATGTACCTTGATACCTACCTACTCTTTTTATCGTAAAGCCATGGCCTATGTTGTAAATTTACAACACTTTTATTACACATTGAGTATGAATGTGCGTGTGTGAGTTCTGTATAACAGCTTTGTTTATAGTGGTCGTTATTATAATGGAAGCAGTTTTAATTACAATATTATTTGAATTCATTTTTCTTAAATCGTCTTGGTATATTCAGGTCAGGGATGGGTTTTATTAGTAAGGCTTAATGAATAATTGTATGTGTATATTATTCTTTGAATCAAGGTTATAGTTTATGTCACTTATGGCTTAATAATGTTATTCTTAAAATATAAATCAAAATCGATGGTTTTCCGGCTAAGGTAATTAAAAACCCTGTAGCAAAAAGTTGTATGAGTTAACTTTTATGTAACATATGATCTGAGGAAAGTGTGCCCCAGCTAACGTGGTGTAAGTCTACTTTTCATTATTATACGCCAACAAATTTTAAAGGCAATTATCATTTTGGTTTCACATTTAATAACTCCAAGACGAGTACCAAAACTTAGAATATAGGTGCAGATAGAGTACTTGGCCAGAAAGATTAATAAAAGTTGTGGCTCGCCTTTGGCAGGCTATTAGGCGTCGCCAAGGCCAGTTTAATTTCCTATATTCAATATATTATAATATACAAACGTTTGAATTAAAATGTCTTTTCATTGATGACAATACTCGTGGTTGATATTACGCATGGAAATGCTTTTTACCAAGAAATAATAAAACTTTAGTAGAAAAGACTACTCAACATTTAAGAACATGTCAATAGCAATAGCTTATAAATAATTTAAGCTTGGCAGTGAAGGGGTTAATAATCACTATTTTTTATTAAAAACCGTGCATATACCCCACAATTTTCTAAATGATTTATAGAAAAATTAAATAAATTACTACTGTTTTTCATACAAAGGAGCCATAAAGTTGTATTTTTTGTTTTTATTTTATTATTTTTAATAAATGCACATATAAAAGTTACAAATTGTAAAAAAAATATAAAAAATTTTATATATAAAAAAATTTTATATTTTTTTTATTAAATTTTATATTTTTTTTTTATTAAATTTTAAACTCACACGCAGCTAAAAATTATATTTAAACTTTTTTTTTGCTTAGCTTTTATTGCTTCAATCTATTTTTAAACAATTTTTTTGTTGTAGTATAGCCATTCATTTTGTTTTCTTCATTATTATTTATTTGTTTTTTATTTTTATTTTTTTTTATAATAAAACTTTAGTAGAAAAGACTACTCAACATTTAAGAACATGTCAATAGCAATAGCTTATAAATAATTTAAGCTTGGCAGTGAAGGGGTTAATAATCACTATTTTTTATTAAAAACCGTGCATATACCCCACAATTTTCTAAATGATTTATAGAAAAATTAAATAAATTACTACTGTTTTTCATACAAAGGAGCCATAAAGTTGTACTTTTTGTTTTTATTTTATTGTTTTTAATAAATGCACCGAAAAAATATTTTATATTAATATAAGAACATATAAAAGTTACAAATTGTAAAAAAAAAAAATATAAAAAAATTTATATTTAAAAAAATTGTATATTTTTTATTAAATTTTAAACTCACACGCAGCTAAAAATTATATTTAAACTTTTTTTTTTTGCTTAGCTTTTATTGCTTCAATCTATTTTTAAACAATTTATTTGTTGTAGTATAGCCATTCATTTTGTTTTCTTCATTATTATTTATTTGTTTTTTATTTATTTTGTATTTTTTCATTTTGTATATTAGAAATCAACAATCGTTTGCAGTGCACGTGATGATTTTTCTTAAAATAAATGAAAAAAGTACATTTTGTATAGCATTTATGCGCTATTCAAATGAATGATAGCGCCATACATTGAGTTAATAAAAAAAATGTTTTCTATATAAATATTTATTTTTGGTAAATTTACTTTTTATATGTATAACCAACCATCTAGTAGCAAAATAATTAATTAATTTCTAAGCAAACCAGAATAAGCATTCATACCCTACGCAGAACATTTAGATAATACGGGTATGTGCTGTAAACCGAAAACGAATGGAATTGTAATCGAGGATATTTTCAAAGACAAATAAAACTTAATTGTGAATCTTATTTGAAAGGTAATTAAGCGAATTTTTGAAACAAGCATCAATATCTCGTCAGTTATGACCTTTTTCATTTCATTCGATTTCAATTTCACTCGATTTCGTAACCAATAGTGCTACTTGAATCTTATATGGAAGGTGGAAGCCTATACCACTTTGAAGATGGTTAAAAAATCACTTATAGTAGACTTAATAAAGTGAAATTTCATTATCAACTCGTAAAGTCAGCACCAGTAAGAGAGCAGCATTCAAGACGGTTTTAAGCTCAAAAAGTTTTGTAACAGATGCCGGATTTTCTAAAAAAATAATCAAAAGACGATTTTTTCATTGTAAAACATAACAAAAGAAAAGGGGGTAAAATGTTTGGAAGAACTTTGGAATTATCTAGAAATTGCCTTTAATCTGTATTTTCGACACAATCTCACACAAATCACGTTACAAATTTCTAAATAAACATCTATATAAATATCCACATATACAAATAAACAATCATATATACGTACATATGTACATACACCTACATACAAACTCTATACAATTCTTTGTTATATTTATTTATTCTAAAAATGTTTAATTTGTTTTTTTTTTCTCCTCTCTCTCTCTCTCTCTTCGTACAGATAGACGCGGTGTGGGGTTGGGCTTCTGCCCCGCTGCGTTTAGCAGCAAATAGAATGGGTGATCCCCTACTGCCGGGAGCCAGTGGCGGTACGGGTACTACAGTTGGTGGTAGTGGTGTGGATAGGCCACAATCGCCAGCTCGTATGGCCCATACTTCCGATAAGCATCCCAAAGTAACACTATCCGAATTAAATATGCTACGACGCCATCGTGAGCTTTGTGATGTTGTTCTCAATGTAGGTGGGCGTAAAATATTTGCCCATCGTGTTATACTATCAGCCTGTTCGCCGTACTTTCGAGCAATGTTTACAGGTGAACTGGAAGAGTCACGTCAAACTGAGGTCACCATACGTGATATTGATGAAAATGCCATGGAACTTCTAATAGACTTTTGTTATACCGCCCATATCGTGGTAGAAGAATCAAATGTTCAAACATTATTGCCAGCCGCTTGTTTGTTGCAACTTGTAGAGATACAGGATATTTGCTGTGAATTTTTGAAACGTCAATTAGATCCGACCAATTGTTTGGGTATACGTGCATTTGCCGATACGCATTCGTGTCGTGAACTGCTACGCATAGCGGATAAATTCACGCAACACAATTTTCAAGAAGTTATGGAAAGTGAAGAGTTTCTTTTATTACCAGTTGGACAATTGGTTGATATTATATGCAGCGATGAACTGAATGTACGTTCAGAGGAGCAGGTTTTCAATGCGGTTATGTCCTGGCTTAAATATAATATTGCCGATAGGAGACAACATTTAGCTCAGGTAGATGGACTTTTTATGAATAAAAAAAATGTTACTTATTAAGAATGATTTTGTTTCCTTTAAAGGTTTTACAACATGTCCGTCTTCCTCTATTATCACCAAAATTTTTGGTTGGCACCGTGGGCTCCGATTTGCTGGTACGCTCTGACGAGGCATGTCGTGATTTAGTTGACGAAGCCAAAAACTATTTATTACTTCCACAAGAACGTCCACTTATGCAGGGACCACGTACACGTCCACGTAAACCCACCCGTCGTGGTGAAGTTTTATTTGCTGTGGGCGGTTGGTGCTCTGGTGATGCCATAGCCTCTGTTGAACGCTTTGATCCACAGACTAATGATTGGAAAATGGTAGCGCCTATGAGTAAAAGACGTTGTGGTGTTGGTGTGGCTGTTCTAAACGATTTACTGTATGCTGTGGGCGGTCATGATGGTCAAAGCTATTTGAATAGCATTGAACGCTATGATCCACAAACAAATCAATGGTCTTGTGATGTAGCCCCTACTACCTCATGTCGTACCAGTGTTGGTGTAGCCGTTTTAGATGGTTTTCTGTATGCTGTTGGTGGTCAAGATGGTGTACAATGTTTAAATCATGTTGAACGTTATGATCCCAAAGAGAATAAGTGGTCCAAGGTAATGTTTTATTAATAATGTTTTTATATGACTTATAATGATAATATGTATGCTTCTAGGTGGCCCCCATGACTACTAGACGTTTGGGTGTGGCCGTAGCTGTTTTGGGTGGTTATCTTTATGCCATTGGTGGTTCTGATGGTCAGTGTCCCTTAAACACTGTTGAACGTTATGATCCGAGGTAGGTTTTGCTCTGTTTTTAGTTTGTTTATTTATTTTTTTAAATTTTGTTTTCTTCTGAATAGACAAAATAAATGGGTTGCTGTTAGTCCCATGTCCACACGCCGCAAACATTTAGGCTGTGCTGTTTTTAATAATTATATTTATGCAGTTGGCGGTCGTGATGATTGTATGGAATTATCATCTGCCGAACGTTATAATCCTCATACAAATACTTGGAGTCCTATTGTTGCCATGACCTCCAGAAGAAGTGGTGTAAGTACTTATTATGAAAATTTATAATACAACTTGGCTAACTGGGTTTATGTTAACATTTTCAATTGATTTTATAGGTTGGCTTGGCTGTCGTAAATGGCCAATTATATGCTGTTGGCGGTTTTGATGGTTCTGCCTATTTAAAAACCATTGAAGTCTATGATACTGAAACTAACCAATGGCGTTTATGCGGTTGCATGAACTATAGACGCCTGGGTGGCGGTGTTGGTGTTATGAGAGCACCTCAGACTGAAAATTATATGTGGTAAGCAACATTTACTGATGTTTATAAAACAAAAATTCATTTTTATTTTTTGTGACATAAAGGACACGTAAAGATTCTGTTGTATGATTGGGCTTGGATAGTGGCGACTCCAAAAATATTTATATTACAAATCTCTATAAATAGTTCTTTAATGCGTATGATGATTTATTTAACAAGGAAAAAACTAAAGAACAAAATACAAAAACGTTTATTAATTAACTAAAGAATTTATTGACATAGAACACAACTATTGTAAAAAAGAAAAGAAATATAAAGAAAGCAAAGCATCTCTTAAAACAAAAGGAAAAAAAAAATTAATTAAACGATAAACAAGTTAATGCGCAGCAATTTATATTAAAAAAAGAAAATTAACATGTCCTTCAAAGTAAAAGCCAAATTTAAATTGATGGCAACAAAACGGTTAAGCATGTCCCGTGGATTTAAGAAACAAAAAAATTTCTTTGATTTACGGGACATGCTGACGAACAATTTTAGTCTATAATAAAAACAAAAAAATTATTAAGTGCACTAAATGTTGATAATTTTTAAGTTATTGCAAACAGAAAAAAAACAAAAAACTAAAACATATAAATTTATATATTAAATGTATCTGAACTGCCTTTTTCCTTAAGAATCTATAAAAATGAAAAACTACGCATCGAGTTAAAACCGAAACAAACAGAAAAAATTCAAATTAAAAATCGTTAGTGTTTGCTTTACGAAAGTGATAAATTTTAAGCTTTTTTAGTTTTATATAACTCTTCTATTTTTTCTGTCGATAAAACTTCTCAGTTTCGAAATACAGAACAGGATCGATGTTTTATTAAAAAAAAGTAATTTTAAGTAATTTACTTTAATATTATTATTATTTTAGTTTAATAAATTATTATGCAGAGATTTATTCACTGTGTTTATATGGCGAAGTGGTTCAAAATTATTAAAAAAAATTAATCATCTTCAAAATGTTTGTTGAAAATGTTCTTATTAAA
This sequence comes from Wohlfahrtia magnifica, assembly GCA_023159175.1. Lineage (NCBI taxonomy): Eukaryota > Metazoa > Arthropoda > Insecta > Diptera > Sarcophagidae > Wohlfahrtia > Wohlfahrtia magnifica. The sequence goes on along the minus strand of JAKWBJ010000044.1, from coordinate 1,440,079 downwards.
ATAGTTAGTTAACCATTTTAGCTTTTATGATTATAAGTTGTGGCTTAATTAGTAGTCGTAGATTGAAGTAAGTTGTAAATTGAAAAAGAAACAAAAAGCAAATCCTAGGAAAAATAATGTCGGAAACAATGTTTTTGAAGCCTTGAGACGGTTGTCGATGTCATAGATTAAAGAAAAATGTAAAAATTTGTCTTTAACCAAGGATAGAAATGTCAAAATACGACAACCAAACGACAAGGCTGATTGTAAGTTTTCAATATTAAGAAATATATTTTAGAATTAATGTCATTAAAAAAAATCTTAAGCTATTTCCTTTCTTTTTTTAAATTTATTTAGAAATTTGTGTGCAAATTACTCATAAATATTAAATAGATTTATTTAAAGCTATTATTTGCTGTTTTGCAAGTCACAATGGCCCTTATCACGATGATTAAAGTGATCTTTGTCGTATTTCGTAAAGTATAAAAATGGCGATTTACGACAACGAAAACGCCAGTCATGTTAAGGGTGAATTTTTTCATTCTTCAAGCTTAACAAACGTTTTATTTATCGAAAATCTAGAAATTATTTCTAAAATTATTAACAAAATTTATTTTTAAGAATTTCTAAATTTATTTCTTCCTTATTTTCATCACCATTATATATAAAATTATAAAAAAAAACATTTTTATTTCAAATATATATTTGAACATGTTTCCAAAATTTATTAATTGTAATTTATTTTTTAAAAAGCACTATTAACGAGTTAAAAACGAAGTGTTTATTGTAAAATAATAATGAAAAAATCTGTTACAAGCAAAATGTAGTATTTAAGTAAGACAAAGAAAACAAAAGTTTTGAAAAAAATATTAACAATAAAATATAAAAATATTTTATCAAAAACAAAACAAAACAAAACAAAACACGTGTAATACATCATTAGTTTTTAGTGACAATTATTGATAATAAATAAAAATATTAAAACTAAAAAAACAAATATGGAATGTGTAAAATAATTATATAAAGTTAATTAAAATTGCTAACCTAATAAAGTAAAATATATTTCAAAAAGTAATATAAAAAATGTAAAAATTAAAATTAATTTAAAGATTTTTATTTCGATGGCGCATTATGGCGGGATTAATTATAACAAAGTTAAAAGATCTCAACACAAAAATAAGATTCGACGATTATAATAAGTAGTATGTATGTGTATTGAACATGCATCATATGACACCAGCTGCTTGAAAAGAAACCACCATTTTAAATTACGCCTGAAGATTTCGCCTAATCTACTAAAATATATATAACTTCGCTTCATATGTAAATACAGCCTTTCCTTTAGATAAATCCCAGATCCCAACCAAAGCTTGTAGAATTTTATATGCAACGAAGACTTACTAAAACTTACTATGTAGGTGGGTAGAGATGGCGTTGCTTACACAGCCCACCCAGAGACCAGAAAGAGGTGCATTCTGGAAGTCTTTAGAAGAGAAATAAAGAGAATATTAGAAAAGTGATAAGAGAATTACATATAGAATCAGAGAAAGAAAAGGGGCGACATTTAGGGAAGTAAGATAACAAGAAAGACTAAAGCTACCGGAAGGCCCTGTAGTTTTCTCTGCACCACCATGACTCTTCCACTCTGCGACGAACCCAAAGGTCCACTCAGACAACGCAGAATAACAGCAAGGGGTCTTACAGACCCACACTTGTTACACGTTTTTAGGGATCTAGCAGGTATTTGACGAAGTTTTTTACACTCATATACGGCCTAGATAGGTTTTAAAAATATCCCTTACACATTTTGTTAAAAAAGAGTGAATCGTTTGTTAGCCGTATCACGAAGTTAATTATGCCCTAAAGTAAATGCGTTTCATAATTCAAAAAGACCGTTATACCGAAATGCCGTATGAGTGTACTATGCAAGACAACTATGAAATTTTTTAACCCTTATTGTAAATAATATTTCACATAAAATCCGTTTTCTTTCCACAGCATTGCAATTAAGCAATTTAAAATGCTTTTGCAACTATTTTGTAGAACTTCAACTCATTTTTAAACCGTATAAACGCTTATTAAAATTCTATTCGAACTCTAATATTTAGGGTTTTTTAACCTCAATAGCCTCTACGTTTAAAAGCTGCCTATTTCCCACAAAAAAAATCTGTTAGGTATCAGGAAACGCACACGGTGATAGGAATTTGAATTAATCTTTTTATACTGTTCCTATGATTTTAACCACAGCTGTGTACACTACTTTTGTAGCAAAATACTTTACCAACACAGACATGTACGAGTATGTATATCTGGCAGGCACATGCACTTATACTCTCTTACAAACATACCACAAAAATACAATTTCTTTTCAGTGCTTTAAAACTCTTTTTCTATAAGAGAAAAATTTTATAATAAAGACTTAAACACATTCATATGCATATTCTCATTTTCTTACAAATATACTTATATGTGTATAGATGTGCGTACAGAGAGTATTAACCTCTCACTAATTTCTGCCCACAATTTAAAAATGTTTTTTATATTGTTTTATGGGTATACTCTTGGCAGAGACCCATTTGGTAAATAATCAACAACAAAATAATGTAAAAAAGAAAATGAGATGCCAATAAGCAAAACACTGACGAAAACAACAACAATGACTGATAACAAATGAAATGTAAATACAAATTTACATACATATGTACAAATGCAAGCAAAGTTAATACCCCAACAAAAAAAAAAAAAAAAACAAATCTGTAAACAGTTTATAAGCGATCGTGCTGTTTGATGGGTCGTTGTTCGGAAGAAATTCAAAAATGTTTTAAAATTAATAATAATATTCAAAATAAAAAGAACCATGTGAAAAAAAGTGTAAACTAAAAATGTGTAAAATTAATAACACATTCATTGACTAATAGGGCTGGTGCTGTTTTTACTTTCTGTCACAAAGAAAATAAAACAAAGAATAAAAAGAAATTGAATGACCCACAATTAAAATTAATAAACCATTTAATCATTAAAATTAATAAAAACTCGGTTACTTATAACAAAAACAGCAAAACAAAAAATTTAAATAAAAAGAAGGGTTTCATTTTTAACAACAATGAAACTTGTTTGTGTTAAATAAAAAATAAACCGGAAATCTATTCATATAATTCTATATGTAGCTTGCATACAATAAAAACAACAGGAATAATGAATGCATTTTTTTCGCTTCGTTTAGAACATGATTTTATTTTTTAATAAAAAAAGAATACAAACAATAGTGAAACATATCAACAATAATAAACAAAACACAAAAAATATATACAAACACATTGACATTAACGGTCAACATTAAGGCACAAGAACACAAAAATGTACAAGAATTAAAATAAAAAAAGAGATATGTCATCTACTCAATGCACTTGTACTTAATTTCTTTACTCTTCTCCCACCGCTATTTTCACTGCTTCTTCTTCAATGAACAATACAGTAAGTGTATATTACATTTATCATACGTGCATATGTACAATATATTAATATAACACTAACACTAATGCAATGGAAACCATTATAAAAAAACAAATGCACCCAGTCATGGCAGTAAATGAATACGTATGTCAACAACAACAAACCTGTTATCAAATCTCGTTAAAGAAACTATACTTTGATCCTCTCAATTAAGAAGTATGTATTTACATAAATACTGGTATTTTCTTTCGTCTTGTTTTATCTGGTTTATTTATTTTATTTATTTTTGGCTAAATCAACAGTAATTTTGTTATTTATTTTTATTCATTTAAGAGTATTTTTAAATTAAAATTTCTTGTGGTTTTAGGGGAGTACATTTAATAGTATGATTGGCATATTACAATGCAGTTGGTGTTCTACATTTTAAAACGTGTCTGCGATGAGAAAAGTTTGTCTGCCAAACGAATGATTGTTCGAGTAAAGTTGTGACTTGGGATACCTACCGGGCGTTTGATAGATTGTGACAAGTTACAGTTTTATCGAAATTTGTAGCATTTCTTTAGATGTATTTTCTATCTTATTTGATATTCTGTTTTCTCAGGGATAGCACAGACAAATTCAGGATAAATTAATGCGTTCTGCCTACTCTCGTTCTATCACTTACTCTATTTTCTGTGTTTCTTTTTTAAACCTCTTAATCATCTTACTCCTTCGCAGATTAGAAAAACATTTATTATTTTTATTGATTTGATCCTATACCAAGCCTTTGATGGTTGAGTCGAGATTTGTAATATAAGTGACACGTTAAAACGTCACTTGCAAATACATGATTGGTCTACTGTAGCCCGCATCCAGGTGATTGTGTAGTGGTGATCCTTGTTGTTGTAGCAGCTTGGCCCGAAAATGCTAGAATGTATCATACATTTTCTCCTCTTCTTTACATATCCTAAGGCCCAGGAATTAAGCCACTTTCCTTGGGTTAGATCTTTGTCAGGATTGCACTACAGGTAAACAAATGTCGAACATCATGAGCATCTGTTTCACAAGCCTGGCAGATATTGGTAATATTGTCATTAATGCCAACCCAGTATGAGTATAGCCTTTTGCAGTGACCAGATGCTAGCTGCACTAGAACAACTCTGACTTCTCTGGCAAGATCTCATTCATTGTACGCCACTGGAAGTGGACGGCTTTCAAGAACGATACTCTCGTGGGAGTCTCTCAGCACTCCTTTTACAGTTTTACGGTGAATGTCCTTCAGAGTGGATATTGTTCCTAGGGGGAGCATTAAGAAGTGTTATCCTATGACTCAGATGCTCCCTCCGATGACAAGCCAGGAGAAACTAACCGTGAGGAACGGTATCATACTCCCTGACTGTCAGAATCTTCGCTTTCTCATGAAGGTGTTGTTTTGATGTTCTCCGTACATGACCTGTAATAGCCTCCGTGCTTCATTTTGGCATACCTGGAGATTTTCCCACTGTGTTGGCGCTGCGTAGTTTAGCACTAATCAGCCAATCGTCCTGTATATAGCCAACAAGGTTTCCCTATCAGTGCCTCAAATACTGTCGGCTAGTGACTTGAGGACCTTATTTCGACTTTGTACCCTATTGATAATTGCAGTGGCATGTGCTACTGCCCGAGTATTTGTATGATTGAGGGATTGGAAACCTCCTAGTGAAGATATCTGTTAGGTCAAGTAGATAGCGATTTTTGTTGCCTCAAGTGTCATTCATCTTCTTGCCCGACGCCAATATAGTGCAGTCGTCGGCGTATGATATCACTTCTACTTATTCTGGTGGTGAATATTGGAGATAGTACACTTCCTAGTGAGACTCCTAGTTCTATTTTATGGACTCCGGACCTTCTGTTTCGAAACATCACGAACGGCTACGTATCAGAGCGACCTGGAGCTCACTGGTCTTCAGTCAAGAACTGCCAACTCAGCAACACCAAAGTTGGTTGCGCAATATAAAGAAAGGGCTTATGTTCTAGTAGCTTTACTTTTAATGAAACAAAGTTCGTTTAAAAGTTTATTTTCTAAAATTCAAGTTAAAACGTCACTCAAACTCTACTCTAAATATGGAGATGGAACTTTGAACTTAACGTGTGCTTGAGCATTTCAATTTATTTTTTATTACAATGAACTACGAATTCATTACAAAATATATTCTCTAGTCTATCAATTAAAATGTTTACAAAACAAATTAATTGCATAAATCAATTGTTTTTAACGCAGATAAATGAAACGAAATTATAGAGTCGTACAACTGAATGGGTATAGATTACAAAGAAAAAAAATATATTTTTTATTATTTAGAGTTTTAAGCAAAGCTGTGTATACTCCCAAATCTTGTAAAGTTTCAAATGTAAATTACCATGTAAATAGGCCTGTAAACCAAAAAGGAAGATAAATTTCTATTTATTTTATTTAAAACTGTTTATAAAAATCAATGCTTATAACCAATAATTTATGGCCTGATTATGGATGGCAACCGTACTTCAGTTGCTTCGCCAAACGGCAACTAGTTGTCTATATGGCAATTAAAATTATATAATAGATTTTTAGGTCCTATACGTAATGAAATTTTTGAAAATGGACAATACAACTAAAGTTCGGTTGTCGTCCATAGTCGACCTGTTAATATCTCGAATAGTTTTTAATATTTTTCATTCGTCAAATGGACCGCCAAACAAAAATATGTAGTTTAATGTTCTAAATCCTAAAATAATATCATGTGGCAATATTAAATCGCATGTGATTTCTATTTTTAGCTCTAAACCCATATACCACCTTGATCAAAAAGTTCCCGGAATTTATTCAGAAAATTAAAAATACAAGCTTATTCATCTAAATCTATATTGTCCCCTTCAAAGTAATCCACATTGACTGCAACACACTTATGTCAGTGCTTGATCCAATTCTCGAAGCATTTTTTATATTCGGTTTTCGGTATGTCCATCAGTGCTACGAGCAATTTTTCCCTCAATTCCTCTCGGCTGCTGAAACGTGTTCCCCCATAATGGTTTTTTAACTCGATTGAACGGAAAGAAGTCACAGGATGGTATTTGTTGCATTTTTCGTCAAAAAATTAAGAATATGATGGCACTATGCGACGGTGCAAAATCCACGAGTTTTCAGCCCACAATTCTGGTCTCTCAAACGCCTCATAACGCCCAAATAATACTCTTTGTTTACTTTCTGGCCTTCTGACGAAAATTCACCATTGTGATCCATGAAAACCGTGAGCAATGATTTTTTTTTTGACTGAAAACGATGTGGTTTGGTGAACGACATTCACCTGCCTGATGTCTGGATTGCGTGTCGAACTCGTAAACCCACGTCCCGTTGCCATTAGTGATCCTTTTGATGAATGTGGGATCGGACTCTTTTTTGCATGACATTGAGGTCTTTTGGTACCAACTTTGCTGCTACACGATGGAAACCCAAAACATGAACCAAATTGTCTTAAACGAATCTATAGGCAATGTTCAAGTCCTCCGCTATCTCTCTGATGGTTAATTTCTTTTACTTTATCAATGTTTTCGTCGGTTTTCGATGTTGTCGGTCTGCCATTGCGTTCATCATCATCGATTGACCCACGACCACTTTTGAACGGCTAGTGCCATTGGCAAACGACCGTTTTTTAGGGACATCCAACATTTCTAACGTTCGCGCACCATTAAATCCGTTTTTTAGGCAAAATCTAATAAAAGCTCGTTGTTGCAAATTTAAAACCATTTCTAAAATTGTAAAAACTGGCCAACACACATAGAGATAGATGTACTCTTGGCTACGTAGCTATAACGCTAAGATTTAGCTGGAATATCAACAACAGATGTACCAACTTCACAAAAAAATAAAAAAAAAAATTGTAACGATGGGACCGCCACACGGGGGTTATTCCGGGAACTTTTTGATCAAGGTGGCATTCAGCTGCTAAATAGAAATATTCTAATAAACGAAGTGTTCACGTTTAATGATAAGTCATTAATGGCCAAGATAAATTATTATATAGCCTCTTAAAGATATAAGTTAGGGACGTATCTTCTTACTGTTGATAAGGATTTTTTTATATTGATTTTCTTATCAAGCGCTGCGGTATCATAATACATAGGTATATCGGTATCGAGCCGCCAAAAAAACGTAAGCGACAAAAAACAAATTTTTCAAGAGAAGGTTTTTTTTAACGTTTTTGTTATAGTTTATACATAATTTTGTTTTTTTTGTTTTTGATGTAAAATTATAAAGTTACAGTTTACAGCTATAAAATTTTGTGTTCTGGTGGGAATGATCGAATGATTGAAAATCGATAATCATGGCGCTTACGTCTTTTTGACGGTTATGGCCGTTATGTTTGTGCTAATGTTTTTAATATCTTTAAAGAACTAAGCTGCCTTCTATATCGAATACAATAATTTTTCATCTATAATCGACCCCAGATGCTACACATATGTAAATAAGAAATCATCAGTTAAAGTAAAATGATTTTTGTGACACTTTTTAAGATCGATCCCAAGCTCTTATTTAACAAACTAATCATTCAAAAAAGTAAATTAATGTTTAGGGTATCGCACAGTGGGCTTAAACGACTTAAATATTCTAATTTGGGAATATAAAAATTGATAATTTACTGATAATAATCATGGTAGTAATTAAAGAATTTTTTTGAATATTTGTTGCGCGAGTACTAAGCAAAGTGTTATAAAAATAAAAACACCGCCCTGACAAAAACAAAACCTAGAAGCTTTTACTAAGAGCTGTTAGTACTGATTAAAATTACATTTGAGCAGTAAGTGGTTTATTTTTTATATTAATTATTGTTTTATGATTCACAGAGTTGTAGTATATTTGTTTAAATAGAGGGCCACTAACTATTCCATAGCTTGAGAGTTTGTTAAATGAGATATTAGTTTAGTCATGGTTTTGAAGAAACAGCGCTTTTTTTCGCTAGATAAGGATGTTGTTGCTTTTTTTAAATCAATATGCAATCTGCAAAACTATGGTCATGTGACTTTGTTGACCCTTAGACGTCTTGGTTACGAAGTTTTGATATTGAAATTCCTCAAAATCCGTTTGTATTGCGACCGGTGATGTAAGAAAAAGTTTACCGAGGTATTACGACCCTGGTCTTAAAAAACTCGTGCAGATAAGGCCTCCAATAAGACCTGAGCTATGTGGCACTTAGGGCTATACACATGTTTTTGATCTCCGTGCCATCTCATCCCATGCTGGCCAAAAAAAATGTCGGTAATCAACGACTTATAGCACCCGCCGCTGACGGTGATTTCCTGACCAACGTCGTTGTCAAAGAAATATGGATCGATGACGCTACTACCCTAAAATCCACATCAATTAGATGCTCGTGGACTTTACGTAGATTGGTTTCGTCTCAAATTCGTTTGGGACGAAATTATGTTTGTTCACATAGAAATTTCTTCTGAAATTGGCCTTATCGCTAATTTTCCAACTGTCGCTCATCTTCAGCCTTGTGCCAGTTAAATCTTATATAGCTGCTAACACAAGTCATAATGCGAAATTCTAAGTTGTGGTCTGCGAAAACTCGAGATTTTGTGAGTAACGCGAAACCGACTGCCACGAATTGTTTTGCACGCTCCCACAGCAGTGAACCAGTGGACTTAAATTAACCCACCACATTGCATAGAGCTCTAGGTTGTTAGGACGATTATATATTATTATATGTATTAACAAATTCCCAGGACTTTTTTCGAATCAATCTATCTCTTCCTCTTCTATGACTTTCCTGTGGGCTCTATTCTATGGTGTTCCTTGTTATATCATTATTTGGCCCTCGTAGAGTTTGTCCCATCTACCGCCATTTTTGACATTATATCTCGTTTGCCAAGGTCTTTGAATGGATTGTTCCAATAGTCTGGTGTTTAACATGACATTTGGTCAAAAAATGTACAGAGTTGCTTGGATGGCTCTGACTTTCGAATACTTGTTTCACAGCCACATAGGCGCGTATATTTTACACTTGTATCAAAAATGTTCGATTTCACACGCTTGGACAGATGCCACGATTTCCAGATGGTTTTTAAACGGCCAAAGGTCTGTCGAGCCTTATTTATGTGATAGTCAATGTCTGTACTCGACCCGTCGCTTTTCGATGTAATGCTGCCGAGATAATAAAATTGGTTGACTTCTTCTATCTGGATGCTGCCTATTGTAAAAAGATTAGTGATGAACGTGTTTACACGTAATATTTTGGTTTTGGTAACGCCTATATCCCGACCAGCTGCGTCTGACAACTATGGCGACCGTAAAATGGGAGAAGCGTGCAAAACGTAGAACATCTACGAGTATTTTGATAAAACAATTTTATCATTTGCACGTGTTGTTAAACGCTAAAAATGTCTAACTGCAACAATATGGCTTCTATCAGCTGTCAAAAGTTCTTTGCTCTTTGACTATCTTTAACAACCAGGTGCGGTAAAAACGGTTATACTTCCTAGGTCCCAAATCATGCTGAAGTCGCTGGCAATGAAACTGCTATGGCAAGAGTCGCCGTGGACTTCATCGGCCCAAAGACTTTTTGTGGTATTAGCTTTGAAGGCCATATCGATGGTGGAAAGGTGGCAACACTTTTTAGGACCTCACATTGGGAGGGCACCCGCGGACTGCAATAGGCCAAACGGTTTTCTTTTATCATGGTCGGAGAGACCTAACTGACCATGGCACTGCGCCACAAACTGCAATGGGTGATAATCACACAAAAGAAAGCCCATTTCATCTACCATTGAGTCAATATCCATGGGCGGATGATCGTCTGTTCGGTCTGGAAACGCTAACCGGTACACTTTTCAGATTAATACCCATAATTTTACGTATGAAGACCACAATATCCACAATGGGTAGTCAACGAACATGATCAGGTCCAATAAAGAGCTCCATAAGCGTTCCCCTCCGAATGTTTGCCAAAGCAACACATTCATAGAGAATGTGATCCATTGTCTCCTCCTGTTTCCTGCATAGACGGCACTCCCTGTCAGGTATCAAATTAAGCTTGAAGAGGTGGTAATTGTGATACTTGTGGCCCGCCAGTTAGCCCATGAGCTTTCTCATAGTTGTCCTGTCCATGTGACATAGATCCCTATTATAGGTAAAGGATCTCATCAGCCAGTTCGCTTGCCCCAGACCAGGCATGGTGCCCAAATTAATAAGCGGAGTTCATGTTCCCACTTATCGATCTTGCTTTTGGCCGTGGACCAGTTAATATCACAGTACGGTTCTGGACAATCAAAGAGTTATTAAGACTTTTCTCCTATGAGAGTGATTGTATCGGGTTGTATTACGGCAGGCTGACATTGATAAGAAATTGGATTTTATTTTGGGATACTACTACCTGAGATATCACTCTACTAGGTTACGTGTCATGGATAAGATGAAATGCCGCCTCTGTTTAGAGAAGGATAAAAACTTAGTAGGGCTTTTCTCCTATGAAGAGTGGTTGTATCGGGTTGTATTACGGCAGGCTGACATTGGTAAGAAATTGGATTTTATTTTGGGACACTACTACCTGAGATATCACTCTACTAGTTTACATGTCATGGATAAAATGAAATGCCGTCTCTGTTTGGAGAAGGATAAGAACACAGGGCACATTTTGTGCGACTATGTTGTACTGACTAGGACAAGATTGTACGTATTTAAACGGGGTCAATTGGATTTGGGGGAGATCAGATACATATACAAGCTTCTATCAGGGATTTACTCGACTTCATGTTGTGGGCGCAGAAGTTGCTGTTCGAACATGGCTTTCAGTCTAGTTCTTTCTGTATGAGGATATTATCTGCTGGCGTGGTCAAACTAATAAGTGTGTGAGGGTGCACTTTAATGACTATAGTAGGACTTAAAAAATATTTAGGTTTAGGTTTAGCAACCTAACGACTGATAATAATAAAAAACTGCCAAAGTTTGTAGATTCCAATTGAAATAAATGTTAATTAGTAAGCTGTGCAAACCGTTAACCGTTAAGCTTAATTGCTTAAAAGTTTTCTTAGACATTTTTTTTTATTTGGTGTCTGTTTGAAATGCACAAAAAGCTTTTTAGTACCCTTGTGATTTAAAAGCACTTGAGAACATCTGTTTCAGCAAAAATCTCTAAAGAATAGAATGGACCAATTGTTAAACAACAAAGTATCACCGATTAACATTAACAAGTATTTTTTTGTTGTTATATAATTTAGTACCATAAACAATGAATATAATTTTATTTCTTTTTTCATTTTTTAAATTTCTTTTTTCCAGAATGTTAACAACATTTTACAAATAACTTAAGCTTTTGCTACCCCACCACCACTGAGGACTGTTACGAGAGTACAACACAACCACAAAATAATTTAAGTTTAAAAAGGAACTCAACAACAACTTACTTAAATACGAGTGATAATAATAAAACAAAACAAAACAAAACAAAAATGGAGTGCTTAAATAAATTTCGAAATCGTTTTCGAACTACAAAAATACCCGCCGAAGTAGATGATGGTTTAGAAACTTTGGAGGAATATTGCATGAGGTGGCGTTCAGTACGTGTGATTTACTTTACCATGTTCCTTATGTCCCTGGGTTTCAGTATTATATTAACGGGTATTTGGCCGTATTTAAATAAGGTATGTTGGTGGAAACTTGATTACTGAATTTAAAAAAAAAATATTTATTCCTTAGCTAGATCCTGCTGCCGGCAAAGAATTCATGGGTCTTATTGTGGCTGCCAATCCTTTGGGGCAAATGATTTTTAGTCCCATATTTGGCTGGTGGAGTAATAAAATTGGTACCATACGTTTGCCACTGTTATGCTCTTTGGCTCTTTTCACAGTAGCCAGTGCTATATACTCCTCATTAGAACTGAAACCGGATCATGTAAAATACTGGATGTTGGTTTCACGTTTTCTGATTGGTGTCAGTTCGGCCAATATAGCAGTGTGTCGTTCGTACTTATCAGCTGCTACGCGTCTAAGTGAACGTACTAAAGCAGTATCTATGGTGTCTTTAGCCCAGGTCTTAGGTTTTATTATAGGTCCTGGTCTGCAGGCTTTGGTAACACCTTTGGACAGTGATGGTTATGTTTGGTTTTGGGGAAGCATACACTTTAATATGTACACTGCCTGTGGCTGGATTAATGTGGTTATGAGTATAGGCAATTTTATAATGTTTTTGCCCTCCATATTTGAGGTAAGTTTATGGGAAGATTTTATTTTAAAAGTAAGTTTATTGAAAAATGTTGGTTAACATTGTTATTTAAAGGAACGTAAAGTAGCAGCCCGTGAAATAATGGTCATGCAAGGCAAAACTTCGGAGAAAGAAACTTGGAAGTCTATTAAACCGGATTATATCTCTGCTTGGACGTTAATAGTGGCTTTCTTTGTTTTGGTCTTCAACTTTGTCTTATTAGAAACGTAAGCTTCTTTTACAAATAATAATAGATTTTAAAATTGATTATGAAATTTTCATTATTTTTCTTCAGCTTGGGCACCTCCCTGACCATGGACCAATTTGCCTGGTCTAATAATGAGGCCTTATGGTATATGGGCATTTTAATGTCTGTGGGCGCCATAGTGGCTCTCATAACCTTTGTGGCCATAAATCCTTTATGTAAAATATTCCCCGAAAATCAAGTTTTAATATGGGGTGGCTTTTCTTTAATGGTCTTGGGTCGTGTTCTATATATACCCTGGGGTGATGGGCCACCAAAAATTGCTGAAGTCTATAATGTTACCATACCATTAACAGGTAACTCTACTATGGATTTAAAGCCAGACAATGAAATTTTCTTGGGTTGTCCTAAAACGCAAGCGTGGTGTGAAACTACACCGGCCTTAACCTTAACACAATTTATTATTGGTTATGGTTTTACCTCCATTGGTTACCCTATAGGTGTAACTCTCATACAAACGATATTTTCAAAAGTTTTGGGTCCACGACCACAAGGTGTTTGGATGGGTTTAATGACTGGTTCTGGTTGTTTGTCTAGAGTATTTGGTCCAGTATTTGTGGGCTCTATATACACACGTTTAGGCACTTATTGGACCTTTGGTATAACCGCTATAATGATGTTAATATCCATGATATGGTTATTAGTTGAAAGGTATTTATGCATTTGAACAACAAATAATACGTTCTTATTTACAATTTGAGTTTCTTTTTCTATTTCTAGAAAACGTTTAATACCACCCTCGTATGATACCAATGAGCCGGTGGAATTGAAAAACCTGAGTACAAACAAAGCAGATAACAATTCGCCTTTACCAGCTGATCCAAACCATAAAGATTTAGATGCGGAAGCCAATGGTCATATTGAAGAGGATTCGAAGTTATTGAGTAACAGCAATAAAAAAACCGTTATTATAGTGCCTGCCGAGAAAAAGTGAAAGAATTTCTCTAGATTTTATGTAATACGTATAGGGGAGGAGTTAAGACAACTTTTTAGTTTAGTTATTGTTTAAATTTTAATTTAAAGTATTATTATATTTTAATTTCCAATCATGTTTTGTTCGTGTTTGTGTAATGTAATGGACTAACTGCCTTAAAACTAATAATCTTTGAACAATAAATGCTTAGTGAAGTGATTTTTTTACCATGAAACTCTAAAAAGAATAAAGAATTTTTCTTGGGTGCTTTATGACCGAAAGGTTGGACAAATCGTGGTGGCGATCAAGCCGGTGCGATTGCTCTCAATTTCCAAAGAGCTTGGCCTATACCCTTCGATTTTCCATGCCGAGATTTGATCTATCTTCGCTTAATATATATGTATGTTATGGCTTTCACAACATGGTTACTCTACATTGGGTCCCTGGTAATGAGATATAAAAGGTCTGCCTGTTTAGAGAACAATAAAGCTTTCTTGATTTTAATGTGGACTGAGCAATTTGTCGATGACTAGATGTGCTAGAGGCACACGCTCTGTTTTTAAGGAGTGCCAGAAGGATAATGCTGCTTCAAAAGAACAAAGTCAGGGTAGTAGGTTAGGTTAGAAACGGCTGCCAGACAACGTCCAGCATACTTACTGTCAATAGAGCCTATTGTGATACCTAAAATTTTCCTTTGGCAGCCACTGGATAGTTATCCAACCAGTTCATCCCTAACATGATTTGCTAATCAGCACTATCGGAATTTCCTGTAGAGACCCAGCGCCAATTATAAGTTTACCGAGTGCCCTAAGTCCCAGTCTAGATCCCGTTGGCACTCTAAGAGAAAGTGTAGCGTAGTTTTCTCATTCTCCTTTATACAGCATCTACATATTGTGGAGTTGCTATGGCCCAATTTAAAGGCATGTTTCCCAACCAGACAATGTTCCATTAGCTATTCTATTAATGCAGAAAAGTTAAACAGTCGTCTAATCATGTCCACCCTTGGCAAAAGAACTCTAGCCCGTCTAAAAGTTGGAGTGAGTCTCCACTTCACAATACGCAGAAGACAGGTATAGATTAGCATAGGTATCAACACTCTCCCTCACCGAATAGTCTGTGCCAGCTCATCTGCTGTGGAATTACCCGGAATGTCATTGTGTCCATATCCAGGGTACTAACGGCAAGTAAGCGTACCATTAAACTGTTTACACGGAATCGTGGAAACATATGCTCCACTGTATCTATTTTCACAGGTCATTTCATAGGTACGCACGCTTAACCGCAAATGTTTTCTGTTGAACTTGTAGATCGAATGAGGAGGAAAGCGTGGGCCGCTTCATTTGCCAATGTCCGTCTCTGGCTGGACGTGGACTTCTCACATCCAACAAGGCTACAATTTGCTCATATTTTATCCTAGCTGCTTGCTAATCATCTCAATAGGTTACGTCCTCTGGATGAGACAGAGTGTCGGTTCTATGTAGAGAAGAATAATACCACAAATCACACTTTGAAAAACTGACTAGGAACAGATTGAACATCTTCAGCCGGGTTCAGTTGAATGCGGAGGTCTGTTCTGAACAGGAATTTACTCGACTTCATTCGGAGGGCGAAGAAATTCCTTTAAGAACATGGGCTTCCTACCTGCCTCTTTCTATAGGGAAAATAATTCGAATGGGATGATATCAGTGCACGATTGTAGTTAACTTGGCAACTTCTGCGAGAAAGATTACACCGATGATTGTGTAGGGGCGATGTAGGTTACAAAACATCTTTTGGGTCGGGGAGTCTGCCGTTGGACAACCTTCTTGTGATGTTAGTAATAATAGCTGTTTGCTGTCCTGAATAATGCCTTTTTCTGCTCTGGCCTTAAATCTCTAAGCATACACATGGCATATACATTACCACTTATTCTGCATGGCAAGAGCATCGAATTAGTTACAGATTTCACCTACCTGGACAGCCAAATTATACCTGACGGGTGCGCGCGTGCTGATGTAGCTCACAAAATTAGAAAAGCCAAAGCCGACTTTGCTAGCCTGCATAAGATTAAATGATCTGTTGCTGTTGCAAAATCTAACAGCCCACATATTAGCCCTAATAAGATGTGGCATTTGGATTTCATTCTCACAGTTTCACTTTTTAAAACATCCTGTTTGTCATGACTATAATGCTGTAATAAATAATAAATTCATTGTATTTTCTTGCACGTAATCAATTTTTTTTTGTTAATACGAGTATAACATGTTTATCAATTTTCTCTCAGTGGAAACATTCACCTCTTACTCATGAAATGATAAGAAGAGTTGAAAGCAAGCACACTAAAGATTTAAAATGAAAGAATTATTCAGTTTAACTCACAGAATACCATGAAACGTTGGCGTAAACGCACTGCGGTTGGCATGGGAGCCAGTTCTGGCATAGGTGCAGCCATAGTAAAAATTCTTTAAAAATCTGGTCTAGTGGTAGCTGCTTTGGCTCGACGCAGACATCTCATTGACGAATAAGCCAAGGAGTTATCAGAGGAGCAACAACAGCGTTTAATGCTTTTAAATGTGATGTATCCTCTTTGAAAACGGTAAATGACACAATCGATTAGATTGAAACGAATTTAGGCGGTATTGATATTTTAATTAATAATGCTGGCCGCGCTACTAGGGGGGAGCTAAGTACCATAAATGTAAATGAAGTTCAAGCTATACTTCAAGTTAATATTATGGGTGTGGTTTATTGCACACAACGAGCTTTTAAATCAATGAAAGAACGTAATTCGATGGTCATGTTATACTGATTAATAGTATATTTGGTCATAATGTTCCAAAAGCTGGACCACCCGTATTGAATATATATCCGCCTAGAAAATATGCAGTGACAGCCGTTACGGAAATTTATCGTCAGGAATTTAAGCATTCAGGGACAAAAATTAAAATAACGGTAAGTTGTGTTTATATCAAGTTGTTTGCAAAATAAATTTATTTATTTTTTTTGTTTCATAAAAGAGTGTTAGCCCTGGCCTGGTAGATACAGAACTTGTACCTGAGGAATTTAAAAAACTTGCTGGAACTAGCATACTTCAACCGGAGGGTATATCGACACCACCTCATGTACAAATTAGTGAGATTACGATTGAACCGCTCGAGATTAAAAATGTTTTTTTTTTAATAAAGTAATATTGCTTAACCCATTTCAAATCGTAGACAAGTACCTTAGGTGTATAAATCTTTTTTTAGCCCAATCCGCAACACTTTAAACCCAGCGGTTGCCTGTTATCCCGGGCCTAGTTTGTATAGGGTGGGCCATTTAAAAGTTTAAATTTAAAAATGCTATAAAACAAAAACGGTTTGAAATTTTGCCAAATTTATTTTTTGTTGTAAAGTAGAATTGTTCCGCTTAGAAATGAAATATTTCATTTATATGGCTGCCGCGGCTGGCCTCACAGTACCCTATTCGATAGCACCAATTTTCGATAACTTTTTCAAGTGAATGGGGTCGTGTCACGGCAATGACTTCATGAATTTTGGCCTTCAAATGCTCAATTGCCTCTGGTTTGTCGGCATAACAACACTTGTCTCTAACGGCGCCCCACAGAAAATAGTCCAACGGTGTCAAATCGCAACGGTGACATTACCATCAGCTAATTAAACGGCCATCAAACGTTTGACGCAATTAATCGACTGCGGCATGTGGTGTGTGTCAAGTTGCGCCATCCTGTTGAAACCAAACGTCGTTCACATCAATACCATGAAGAGCGGGCCAAAAAAATCGGTTATGATGGTACAATAGGTGATTGATCGTAATGGTTGCTCCGTTCTCATTTCAAAGAAATATGGGCCAATGAAGCATTCGGTCCACAAGCCGCACCAAACAGTCACTCGTAATGGGTGCATTGGCTTCTGTAAGACCACGTTTGGCAATTTTGCTTATTAACGTACCCACTAAGATGAAAATGAGCTTCATACGAAAAGATTTTAAAATCGTATTCCACACAATGGACTTCATTATCGTAACCACACGTTCTATGGCCTCATGCAATATTTGCTCTCATTTCCAATGCGATGCTAAGTGCTAACTTTCTTACAAGTAACTTCAAGTCTTATTTGAAGGTCGTGCATTGTCCTCTAGCGCCCCGAATGGCTTTTTCGGGACTACAGTTGCCTCGAATCGAAATAGCTAATAGGGACCTCCAGGTTGGTGCAAACTGGCTTCACGAAGGTTGGATTATTTTTACGAATGGGACGAAAATGGAGATAGCACACGGGCGGCCGTCAACTTCTTGGGAACGAATATCGTGAGTTCATATAGACTACATGGTAGTTGCAGTTTTTTCAAGGCTAAGATTCTTTGTATTCTTAATGCATGTGGTTCTTAAGTAACTGTCTGCGTGAATGGTCAGCCGACTCTCTGGACGTTAAATAAGCAGACTAATCGAAAAAAGACTAATGAATTTCAATACCAATGCAAAAATTACAGAGGTATCATGTTGTTGTCAATTCCATTCAAAGTTATTTACTAGGATTCTGTTTAACCATATAAACGATAAACTGGAGTCGACCATAAGTAGACAGCAAGCTGGGTTGATCACTTAAACTAATTGAGCATTATCATCGAGCAGTCAGTCGAGTGGAAAACAGCATTACAACTCGTATTTGTAGGCTTCACTACAGCATTTGATAGCATAGAGACTGTATCTGCATTATGCATTACGGCGGAGGGGAATAGTGCCTAAGCAGATAAGGCTTATAAAGCCATAATACGACAGTTTTAGCTGCAGAGTTATCTACAATGGTAAACTATATCAGACAAATTTTACACCATCTGTGGAGAACGTCAAGGTTGTCTTATGTCGCCCTTATTGTTTTTTATAGTTCTGGATGATGTCCTAACGCGTGTAATTGAAAACCGTGGAATACGATTGCACATGCCGATGACATATGTTTATTATTACCAAGGCACGGCGATAAGCAGAAAAATGTAGACGACATCATTACCAAATCGCATACGGTTGGTTTAACGATCAACTCCATGAAGGGCGAAAGATCTGAAGATAAATTCGCTCGACTCTGGCTATAATTTTAAAGCCGAAGACGATATAATAGAAAATATCGTCTTTCAGCTATTTTGATAGTGTAAGCTCGTCAGATGTCGGCACTTCCAGTGATATCCTGAACTATCTAAGGTACAAGGTACCTTTTCACAGCTCTAGAAAATTTGAAGATCTTCCTCTATATCAACCGGTACTTCTATGTCTGCTGTACGGGTGCGAAACGTGGCTGATAACAAAGATGGTATGTCCAAAACTCCTAACCATCAACACGCCCAACAGAGAAGAACATTCAACAACAAGGATAGTTTTTGAACGAGGTGAAGAGTATAGCGAAGGACCTAAGTAAATTACGAAATTTTGTTGAAGCCCTAAGCTCTACTTTGAGTCGAAGGCCTTAAGTAGAAGAAGAATGGATTTCTATAGCATCAGACTTAGCTTGATACCTAAGTCTGTGGCATTGCCGACAAAGAGATGGCTGATGGTCTAGCTCGAAAAAAAAGTGGTACGACAATAGTGTGTGAAAAATATCGTGGACCAAGCGTGGTCAAGCTTCGTAGACGATAACTAAGACAGAATTGAAACCACGAAGGTAATGCTGTATAAATGGTGGGATTGGAAAAATTTCAATTAAAAAGGCCAGAATTTATCAACAAAAAATGTTTTGTGTTACTTCAAGACATCACCAGGCCACATACATATCTTTGATAAGCCGGCAGCAACAGAGAGAGTTTGTCTGCGATGTTTTAATGCATCTGCCATATAGCCCCGACCTTGCACTTTTGGATTTTTATTTGTTTCGATCTCTGCTGAACGAAGCTGGACTTTAGGGCCAAGGAGTCAATTTATTAAGTCCTCTACTGTGGTGGTGTACTGTTTGATATGTTTCTTACGCATTAATAAAAAAGTAATAGACATTATTTACAATTTCAAACATTATTTTTATGTATATTTTTTTTGTTTAAATTCTTGGTTTTATATAATTGTTGGGTATATTTAGTATATAGTATTTATTTAATTGATTTGTTTTTGTTTGTTTGTTATATATAGAATTATACAAAAATATTTAAGTGATTTACTTAAATTACATACAAGATACGTTTGTTTTAGATTTTTTATTATTTAAATATATTTTTTATTTTATATTTTAATGAAGAATTTCTTCTAAAAAAATTGTTTTATTTTTCTTATTTAAACTTATTTGGAGATATTGTGTGTATGTATGTTAAAAATTCATTTTAAAAACAACAATTTTTTAATAAAAAAAATCTAAAAGATTAAAGTTCAAAATAATTGAGATTTAATTATTAAAAAAAGTTAAAATTATAAAAAAGAGAAAAACGATGATTTTATTGCATTTTAAGCAAAAAAGCGTTAATTAATTTTAATAATATTAATAATAAAAAAACTTATAATAAAACAAAAAAAAAATAATAATAATATTCTATATTTCGTTTGTAAATGAAGAAACACAGAACAGCACGAAATAGAAAGCCTTACTTTTGAATAAATCAAAATTACGTAACTGTAAACAGTAAACTAGGGAGTAGGAATAATAGTGGGTTTAAGAAATAAAATCAACAAATTTAAAAATTCAATAAAATAGCCATTTTTCAACAAATTCTAGATTAAAAATAAAAAGTCAATTTTGAAATAAAAAGTAATTTGGAAATGGGCTATTATGTACGTACGAGCATATATAAAAATTTTAATTTTTATATAAATTGTAACTAAAAAACGGAGTAAGTTTTAGATTTATATGGAAACATAATTTAAAAAAAAAAAAACGAGAAAAACTCAACAAAATGTCACAGCAGCTAAAAAAAAATTATAGAGAAAATGTGGTAAAACAAAGAAAAAGCTCATCTAAAGGTTGGAGTTCTATTAAAACTGCCGCTAAGTATCAACGTTTTTCCGCTTTATTGCTTAGAGGCACCGATAGACGTGTACGCAATGTATGTGTTGTCGTTGTTGCTGCACCCGTTGATGTTGAATTCTTACCATGAACTTTATCGTACATTTTGTTATTACTCTGATGGTGATGATGGTGATTACTATGATTATCTATTGGAAGACCAGCTAGAGATTGACGTCGTGTGGCTACACGTTTAGACTGATTAGTTGTCGATGATGCTGTTGCTGTTGCTGCTGATGATGATGTATCCTGTTTATGATTTAATACATTTCGTGTTGTTGTTGTTGTTGATGTTGTATTGTTATTATTATTATTTAAATTAGTATTATTACTATTATGAACAGTGTTGGTATTGCTATCATTACGTTGACGTTTTGAGGCAGGTTGTTGTGTATCTACAATTTAGTGTATGTGTGTGGTGTGTATTCGTGTATATTTTTGCAAGTTATTGAGACAAATCGAAGGAGGGGATTTGGGAGGAGTGGAGATAGAAAAATATACAAATAATAGTTTTAATAATAATATAATAATTATATGCGTATAGAGTAGTAGTTTTAATCTATTATGATGGTATTACAAATACAACGATTTTTCTTAATCAATTTTTATTAAAACAATGTTATAAAACTAGGATTTGTAGAAAATGATTTTGAAAAAGTCTTTATAAGTTTTAAAACTGTTTTAAATGATATATTGTTGTAGAAAAACCATGAATGTTTCCGATTAAGTTTGTAAAACTTTTGAAAAATATCCTAAATAATTTCTTAATTAAGGTTCCAACAAATGGGTATACAACATATAGACACTTTCAGTAATTATGCGACCTGTGAGCTTTGCTATACGAACTTTTTTTGTCTAAATTATTTATGTTTAAATATTTAAGTTTCAGATGTTTGGCAACCTGTAAACTTTGATATTTGAAAAATTTTGTTCATTACTCTGTTAAAAAAATGCATATGATCAATCTTATTAATTCAGGGATGTAAGGTTCTTTTTGATTTCCTACTGCTTTTATTTCCCAATGAACTTTTCTTTCTAGATGACCCAAAATTGTTAAGAGACGTTCACCATCAAATAGACAACCAATTACACAAAGAATGCCATGTGTTTTATAAATGAAAATGATTTCTTGTTAACTTATGCCCTAAAATCAGTTGACCTATGGATTAGACATTACATACAGTGTGCACAGAACTAGTGTTTTCGCCGCACTGTGTGTAACAATTTTCAAATAACACATTCCTATCAAATATATTAAAATCCTCTTACCAAAACCTATTTTTATAGTTTAAATGCATTGACTAGAGGTTATACCCTGAGTGTTATAGCATGTTCACACTACACTTTGAATTACGTTGTTCGCTGTTAAATATATAGTATGTAATAACACGTAGCACCCTTGTTTACATTGCATTTTTTGCGTGTTTGACATATAAACAAACAGATTTTGTAGTAATAAACTGAGTAATTAAAACTGAATGACATACATTTCGTGTCATTCGTTTACAAAATTTTGTATGGGGGATTACGTAATTTGGCTCATAATGAGGAGTTAAATCATGAAGGAATGAAAGAACAAATGACGAAAAAATCATGTCGTGTGAACATGCTATTGGATTTTAATAAAATAAATAAAATAATTGTTTTTCTTATAACAAATCCTAGTTTTTATTTTATTTCGCCATTTCCCACTGATTTTCAAAAATAAATTAAAAATGCTCTTAATTCATATCTAATTTGTAGAAATAATCATTAAATAGAATTATTATATTGATGGTTAAGATTTTCATGCGTTTGTTGTATTATAATCGCATCATCATCAACATCATTATCATCATTATTGTTATCGAGGTGAGGATGATCATGAATTTTAAAAACTTTATCATTAAGAAGTTCATTACTATCATCATGTTGATCATTTACAACAATTATGTCATTATTAGCAGCAACATCAACATCACCACCATTATTATCATCTGCAGCAAGAGTATTTTCTTTTTTATAGAAGTTATAATATAAAAATAGAAAATAAAAGAACAAAGAAACAAAGATATTTTTTTAAACAGTACCAAAACAAAAATTTTGATTTAAACCAAATGATTGAGATTTTGAAATAGCTGAAGATGAATTTTGTTTTTGATTTTTTTTTTTAAACTCTGCGTTTGAATTGACTGTTAATAGGGCAGGGCTGAAGATGATTAAAATGATGACATGTTGGTATAGTAGTAGTAAAGATGTCAATGAATATTTATATACAATATCCAATATGTATGTAATGAACAAGTGCTTGTTGTTGTATGCCTATACACTATATATCGAATTGATTGCTTTTAGAAAATAAAACCATTTAAAATGAAATGCTATGCAAAATATGTTCATGGTAAGCGCAAAGAAAGAACCAAATAAATAAATAAAAGGGAAATTTATAAACTTACCCCTTGCAGAAAGCCGTCTTTTAGTTGCTTGCGATTTGGATTCCATTTCATTTTTAGCTTTGGTTTCATTTTTCTTGTCACCAGTGGCCGTCCGCTTTAGATTATTGATCGTTTTATCCTTAGTTTCATCTTCTTGTGTAGCCGATTTGCGGGCCACACTCTTACCACCGTTGGCCATTTTCTCTGTTGCACTATTTACATTGCCGTTAGCATTGGCATTAACACTAGAACGTTTAACAGCTGAGCTTGAACGTTTAGTTGGCGGTTGCATAGTGCTTTTATTGTCGGCCATTGTTGCTTTACCATCGGGGTTTTGCGTCAATAAACTCGAGTTTGTGGCTGGCATTAATATGGGTTTTTGTGGTGATTTGAGTTTTTGTTCATCTTGTTTGTGTATGCCCACCTCTAGCCAATATTTTAATTGTGCCTCCCGTTGTTTTGACATTAACTCCTGTCCTTCCTGGTATTTACTTAAAATGCCCTGTAACTTTTGTACGATCTTATAAACAGTTTCGGGCGATACCAGGCCATAGTCGAATAAGGAACACATGTGCAAGATAAAATTACGATAGATATTTTTACGTATGATTTCATGACCATTAGCATCGAGAAACATTTCACAGGCCAAAGGTAATTGGCAGTCACCCACATAACCATGTTTCATTACATGTAGATTCCATAGTTTCATTAATTCCTTTTCACCTTCATTAACATCGGTGAATTCATCGATCATTTGTATGGTCTTTTGACGCAACCACAACGGGTCACTTTCACCTTCTGAATCTATGTCAAGCTCTTTGGGATGTACCGGCAAACAAGTTTCAGTGTGGTGGTAAAGCCTAAAAGAGAGGAAAAAAACGTTAAAAATAAAATTTAAAAAAATATATGTTTTTTAGTTACCCACCTATTATGTCCTGTTATGTAGGGTCTCTGATTGCTTAAATCATCTTCATCCAATACCAAAAACTCATCCAAACAGGTTTTTTGTCGTCTGGGACGGCACACCAATAAATTTGTTACCGTTGTACGTCTTACTGGCCCACATGTACGTGCAAACGAACAGCCTGAGGGACCCGCTAAATCGTAAGGCGATCCCGCATATGAACCATCATATGCATCATTAATGGTTACATCAATTCTGGCACCATTTTGTGCAGCTGGTTGATAAGTAAAATTGAAACGTGCATGACACAGTTTCAAATGTTTCAACAGTGAATACAAACGCATACAGTCTAAGCCACACCAGGGACATATGACCTCTTGTGTATATTCGGTTTGTTGACGGGTATTGTTGCTGTACAAAAAATTATAGACAATTTGTATCTTTTCAGTTTTAGCCAAAGGCTTTAAAGAAGACGATGTATTTGTATTATGATTTGCCTTGCCAGAGGCTTTGGTTGTTGCTGACGCTCCTTTAATACAATTATTATTATGATTGATCTGTTGTTCATTATTATTTGTGGTATTGGTGTTTTCGCAACTAATACCACCATCACTACCACCACCATTGGTTATTTCGCTAAAACTACAATATTTATTCATTTCATTCGAGGATATCTCTTTTGGCAATTCATTGGCAGACCATGTTAAACGAAATTTCAAGGTGGGATACTGAGTGAACACATCAAATTTCATTGATATTGGAATGTAATTATCGGGTAATGTTTCCCAGCTGCGTTTCTTTGGTGAAAATGATTTAATACTTGTAGAATTGAGTTCTTGTAGCGCAGCTTCATAATCACCCTCTGGTATACAGCCAATATTTTTCTCATAGACAATTAATTCACAGCCATATAATTTGGTTGATATTTTTGAACGTTTGCTAGGTGTTTCTGGAAACAAAAAACAAAAGCAAATGTAAGCCAATAAAAACAAATCATATTCTCTTACTCACCTTCAATACCATTTGCAATAATAACACCATCCTGGCCATGTGGTTTAACTTTTATACGAAACAATAGCTTATAAATAGTATGTTGATCACCCAAAGGATGCATTGACTGAGCAGGTATAGAAATGGCAGTAAACTTTTGCATATTATCCATAGGATTATATATAACATTGGAACTAAAGGTCTGTAAGTAAACATTTTATAATACAAATAGAAAGAAAGCATTAAAAGTGTGAACTTACCAATAACTCTTGAAAATCTGAGGTACTATCTTTACGTTTACTTTTTGTAATTTTATACAATGTAGCCTCCACAGACACTAGATCACCCTCTTGCCAAAAATGTTCCGCACTGGGCGTCTTCTCAAACAAGCCACTATAAATGATATTTAAATGATTATCGGCCAGTGTTTGAGTTTTTTGAGTTAAAGCATCCAACATGTTGTTTATTTTGAAATTGTTACGCTTTCTATGATTGCGTGACATGCGTTCCTTCATATAGCTGAGAGTGCGCTGTAAGAATATGGGACTTGTACCATGACGATTACGCAGAAAACGATAGATTTGTGTTGGTTCTGAGTAAAGAAAAAAAATAGAAATGATTAATGATTAATTTGTCTATTTATTCTATTCCTTTTTTATAATTACTTTCAAAAGCCTGCAAAAAGAGTTCCTGCTCTTGTTGATGGCTATTGAGTTTCGTTTGTTCGTTGGCTGCTATGGCCGTAGACGCTGACGTCGCCGTTGCCATTGTTGCACCAGCGCCTCTTAATGTCTCAGCACTATTGCCATTTATTGAATTCTGCTGCTGCTGATGATTATTGTTTGCAACACTATTGGAATTATTGTTATGATTAGTGTTGACAGCGGCAGCGGCGGTGGCCGTACCATTAAGGGAAGCAGCCACCGCATCTTTTGTTTCCTTTTCACGTTTCTTTTGCGGTGGCATTTTCTTCATTTTTCTTCTTAAAAATATTTTTTCTTCCTTCCTTCTTTTCTTACTCTCGACACACTAACGCTACGCCGCTTCTTCTTCTTCTTCCTTCTGTTAAGACTTTTTTCTTCTCTCAATCACTTCTGATTGTAAACATAAATGCTTTCTCAACTTGTGTTGTTTTTATAAAAATTCATTAATTTGCACTTTGTTTCACTTTCTAATGTAAAATAATTTCAAAAATTATTATTTTTAACACTAAATAATTGTGTAAAAAATAGAATTCTATACGGCGCGAAAATTTTCACACGCATTTATGCAAAGTTTGCTTTGTTTTATACCTTTTCGTACAGAGCTGCTTACAAGGGTTCTAATTTAAACAGCGTTGTATAAAAAGGGTACTAAGAGCAAATGTTTCTTATTAGGTATTAAAAAGAGTAAGAGACCGTTAAAATGTAGAAATTTAATAGATATTTTTGAAATAAATGTAAGTAATAAATTTTATAAAAATTTGGAAAAAATTCTTTAGTAGGTAATAAAAACAATAATGGATTAAAGAGTAGAAAAGAAAGAGATTCAAACAAAAAAGAAGTTGGCGTGAAAATTGACCAAATCGCTTGGTTTAAAGAGCCCAACAGCAATCCCCCTCTACATATATTCAGACTTTATTGACTGTTTGTCTACGACCCTGCAATGGCCGCGTTCAATATAAATAAAAAATTGTTGGCTTGTAAAGATGATTTTATTTATCAAAATTTTTTTTTTTTTTTTATTTCAACTGTTAAGCTTTACAAAATATTGCTATTAAGTTAGTCTGACAAATTTTGTTTTTTCAATAATTTGTTAAATGTTAATAAAAAATTTATAAAAACGATTATGTGTTAATTAAAACAATTAACAATTTTTACACAATATGTGTAAAATATTAAAAAAAAAAAATAATAAAACATGATAAGTTTTTCCTAGATTTATGAAACAAATATAAAAATTATTTATAAAAAACAAAAAAGAGGTAACTAAAAAAATTAGTGGTTTAAGCTGATACGTGTAAAGATTGTGCTTTTGTCTTTCTTCTACAAAATGTGTAAAAAGTGCTTAGAAAATATACGTTTATAAAATTTTTTAAATTTTCAACATATATAAGTATATACATAAAAACTTAAATACAATATAGAATACAACCCCAAAAATATTTGAAAGAAACCAAATACAAAAAAGTAGTTTATATATAAAATAGTTAGTGGCTGTTAAGTTAAAAAAAGGCCTGTTGTTGTTTTTAACAATTTCAAAAAAGAAAATATATTTTTATTCCACAAAATCGGGCTTACCCTCAAATGTACAACCACTACGTTGGATAATTTGTGAAGCAGCCCATATACCACAACGTATACAAACATCAAATGATTTCTTTTGTACATACTGAGCTAAGAAACCACCCACAAATGCATCACCAGCACCATTTGTGTCAACCATTTCATCACGAGACAATTCTCGTACGGGGAATTCTAAAACTTTACCATTGCGGAACAGTAAAACGGGCAAATGGCCCTGTGTTATGATGACTATACGTTCACGTTGTGTATTCTCTTTGGGTAGAGCGACCAGTTTAAAGCCAATTTCTTTAATGTCTTTGGTGTCCCAGCCATGTTCGTTGGCAAAAGTATCTACCTCTTGTTCATTGCCAAAAAGTATATCCACATAGGGCATGGCAGCCATCATGGGTTCTTTGAAAAATTGCGAAAGGAAAGGTGCACTCAAGTTCATCATAAACATGCGATTATGTTTGTGGGCTTGATGGGCCACTTCCATAATACTGGGTGGGCTAACGGTAAGGAAGAAGCCCTGTTTAAAGATTAAATTTCTTTTAATATTTTCTATTTTTTTTTTTTCGAAAATAACGATTTTCTACTTACCGATATATAATAGTATTCAGCATTATCTAATAATTTTTTATTTTCTGGCTTTTGCAAGTGATCTATGGTGAAAAGATTAGCAGCAGCTAAGTTGGCACACAAAGAACGATGATGATCGGTTATAAGCACACCACAGGTGCCGGTAGGAGCCTCTTGTGTATATTGGTACTTAACATTTAAGCCATCATTGGTTGCCTTTTCTTGTAAAATCTTGGCATATTGGTCATTACCCACACTTCCAAAAAAGGTGGCTACTTTGGGTTTTTGTAAAATCCATTGGCATACTCTTAAAGAATTTTGTACTGAACCGCCGGCAATAAATTCGGCATTATACTTTTCCATAAGCTCTTTGTATAAAGGCATATGTTTTTCCTCGGCCAAGATGGCATCATTAGGTTTAAGACCATATTTTTCCAGGAAACTCTCCTCAACTGTAGCTGAAATATCCAATAAAGGATTACCACAACCAACAAGAATGCCTTCCCTAAAAAATTTAAACAAAAATAATAAAAGTATTAAGAAATGATGAAACTGTTCTACCCACTTTAGCAACTGCATGGTTTATTAGTGAAATTAAAACTAAAACTTTTCTATTTTATAAATCTACTACACGTTGCTAAGGTTTCGTTTACATTCCCAAACACCGCTGATGACTTTTAGTGATAAGCAGTCTCATTCTTCTATCCGCTGTTGTTTTTGTTTGTGTCTACGTGAATATTTCGTAAATAAATAATAAAACACTAAAACATATATATTATTTTTCTATTTCTTTTATACTCATTCAAATTACTATAAACAATAACGTTTTAAAATATTTATTTTCTTTAATTTCCTTATCAAAGTTTTTGAGAAGAAAGGAAAGTATGATCTCTTGGGTTACCTTTTCATTAACCCTTAAACTCAAATTGAAATTTTGCGTGGGTTAATGCTTTATTTTATGACAGAAATTGCTTAATTTACTTGCTACTAGTATACGTGGCAAACAGCAGAGTGTCAAAACATTGACGCAAACTTTCCTTTTCTACTTTTTCAAAATTTTCGTTAACTGTCGACATACTGTACCGTTCAAAGTGTGCTATATATGCATTACTGGCACTAAATAAATGATTATCGTTTCTTAACACGCAGAGATAACTTAAAATTTCTCAACTATATGACTGAAACAAGCCCAGTATACTATAGTACTTGCTTAGTTGAACCAGTGAACATATGTTGATCACGTAGTTTTTTTCACATTAAAAACAGTCTTCCAGTTGTAATTTGTATAAAGTTTAGATCTACTAAACAAAAACTAAATGTTTTTTTCTTCCTAAAAATTGTGACACAGTTTAGGTTTACAGTTGGCGTATGAGTCAGTCTGTCCTGGTCCAGAAGCAAAGGTTTCCGCCCTTTGTAATAAGACAAGACGATTCATTCTCGTGTCGAAACATAAGCATGAGTTTCCTCAAAACTCGTAGTCTAAAAAAAAAACAACCGAAAGTAGTGATCCACTTCTTACTGTGACGAAGTCTATAGTCCTTTGAAAAGCTAATAACCTGACCTTGTCACTACAATGAAAAAAAATCATTATCTATTGTTTTAAAGCCAATAAACTTCTTATACTGACTTCATCCTGACCAGTGGGTGGTTTTAGAACTCCAAACACATAGCCTTGAATTTTACAGCTTGCTTTAGTGTTATAAGAAATATTTACTAAGTTTGATATTTTATAAATTTTATTTTGTTAATTATCTATTGAATTTACCTTAAATTTTCCATTATGTAAAATGTAGCAGTTTAAAATAAATTGAGGTTTTCTTTTTTTCACACAATTTCAAAAGCACCGCACCAATGCTTGTTTGCTTGTTTTCAATGTTGATACCGTTGTTGTTTTAAATACTGACTGAAATTTAAACTTCTTTTTAACTTGTTAAACGTGTTTTGTGTCATATATTTAAATCGATTGCATATTTATAAATTAAAAGGAAAACCAAATAAAATATTTGCTATTTTCTAAGCACACACCACTAGCACCGCGCGTATAAACAAAAGAAAAAAAACAAAAGAAAAACAAATGAGTCGATCAGCTGAGTTCCATCAAAAAAGCACGTTTTTTTGTTATGATATTTTCATTACGAGAAACTTTGTTGTTGTTTAGAAATTTGTTTACATCATGTAAGGGCTGCCAAGATCAAAGCTAAAAAACTTAACGAAGGTAGGCTAGTTCCACTAATAATAAATAACAATGAAATTATCAAAATTCAACAACAATTTTTTTTAGCATAACAGTAAAAAGTTCTTTAATTATGTTTCGCTTTTTTACTATAAATTGAATTAAATACCATGTATCGCCCTGTGCAGTTTGATTCCTCATTTCTAAAAAGAAATCTGAGGCCGACAAAAGTAAATGAGTAAGCTGTTATCGCCTTGCTTTGAGATTATTGCGTAGAAATTTTGTTTCCTAAATTTAAACAATATTACTTTTATATAGTTTTGTGTTTTCTCTGAGAGATATTAAATTAAGTTCAAGATTTTTATTTCAAATTAAAATTACCTTCCAGAAAGGCATTACTTTCTAGCCGTTAGTTTTTTATTTTCTCGACGTCTTATTGGCATTGAAATTTCTACGGCGTCAATAAACCTTGTCAACTCTGAAACAGTTGTTCTATTTCATTGTACGCGACTTTTACTAAAAAATTTTATGCTTCTATACACATATACACGGGAAGCGGTTTAATTTTGTTTCTTATTAAAATTTATTTGCTTAACAAATAATAGAAAACAAAAGAAAAACGTTAAAAAAAGTTAAATTTAATATTTAGTTTTCTCTAAAAAGTGCGAAAAAATTAAAATATACAAATTTAATTTACAACAAAAAAAAGTGAGTACGAAACTATGAGAAAAGGAGGAGAGTAAAAATTGCAAAAAAGTGTAGAAAAAGAAAAATGTTTTTTTTTTTTGTACTTGAAATAGAATTGATAATGATAAAAAGTAACGTAAAATAGTGGTCAAGTTGGAATATAAAGGGATTACAAGAAACAAAGGCTTGTTTAGACGGTACTTTGGAAGGCTAAACAGTGATATTATCGGCCGGTATTTAATGTGTGAAAAAAGGGTGGGGACCCCGTTGTTGTTCCGCTGCTTTGGCTCTGCCACCGAGGCTACTGGCATCATGATTTTTATATCAAGCACTCTGACTATAAATTCTTTTAGTGGAGTGAGAGTACTCTGCCATAGAGAATTTCTAAACTCCTTAATAAAAATAAGCAGCTGCTATTCTCTGACTTTTTTTTTGTCTTTTGTTAACCATTTTTGTTACTGTTGCTACTACTGTTTATGGTTAAACAAATATTTTCCATTTCGTTTAACATTTTGCATCGAAAAGAGGAAGACAAAAGCAAACCCACATGATGATAAAATGAAAGAAACAAAGTCATCGATTCCATTGAGTTAAATATAAAAATTTCAATCACATAATTTGATTACGTGTGTTAGTCCGTTTGTGTCTGTTCCTTGTTTTTATCTCCACCCTTCAGCAGTTACCCAGCAAGTCAGCTTGTTGGTATTCAGACAATGTTGGCTCTTCCCTACCTCCTTTTGTCTGGTGTATATTTCCTTCTACCCACACACACAAGTTGTGTTGTTTCTCCCATTATTTCCTTTCAGTTTCGTTTAATATGTGTATTCGTACGCTACAGTCGGTTGTCTTCCGTTCATTTTTTATTCTATCATTATGCCATGCCATTATATTCCGTTTTTTCTAAAATTCATTCATTTTTTTCATACTTTTTAATTTTGCATTCTTATCATCGTTATCATAATGATTATTATTTGTGTTTTTTTTTCTCTTTCGTTTTTGATGTACCGGTGTTATATGTTTGTGTTGTTGTTGAAACTTTTTATTAGAGTGATTCATTCCTTTATAATTTTATTTTGTATGGTAATTTCGTGAGTATTTTTAAATAAGTTTGGCAGCTCTACATCGTCATTCATGAAATTGTTGCTATTTTCCAAAATTCTCATTGCGTGTTAAAAATTTCTTTAGTTGTTGTTATTACTTTGGATTTGTCTTGTAAGAGACTGTGTGTATGTGGTAACTGCGTTAGTGTTTATATTTTCTATAGTTTTTCTTTTTGTTTAGCAGGTCAAGTGCAGCTTAGATGGGGGGTCCGTTTAACATGTTTATGTTTTTCTTTTTGTTTTCTTCTTAATGACATTGTTATTTAATTGTTGGTAGTTGTTACTTTTCATATTTCATACCTTTCGTCAAGAGTATTATTTTTCACACTTTAAGAGAGAGTTCCGTTATTTTTGCTGCTGTGCTTGTTTGCGAAGAAATAATAAAAGAAAAACATTGCAAATTATTAATATTAAAACATTTAATTTGGGAAAACAAGTTTTAAGTTTTAAGTTTTAAGTTTTTTTGTGTTATTTAAACTTTTACTAAAAGGAACTCAATTAAAAAGCCGCAAGAGAAATGAAAATAGTAGAAAAAGTAAAATTGCAACTAAAACCGCCAAAAATGTATTCATCAATGTTTTAAGGTTAGAATCTGTTTCAAGAGGAATATGGAATGTAAAGAGTCATTCAATAAGGACTGGTAAGACTGGCTTTTCAGTTTTTCTATTTTTAAGACATAAAACATAGTGTGTCTGCATCATCAGGAAAGTAGCTTATCTTGATGGCTCTAGTTATTTATGTAAGTTTATGGAAAAATATTTTTGGTGCCCTGTTTCAGTGTTGAACTGAGTTGGTTACCGGGGCACTGCGACTCAGTGATAAACGAGATTGCTGAAGAGCTGATGCGAGAGGACGCGATGAAGTGTGTGAGTTTGTAGGACGGATCTGTAAGACCGACAAAGAGCGGATGGTCTTGGAGTAGCAGGGGAGACTGCAGGACCTCTATGCGTCTATGGGCGCTCGAGGTCGGAATAGAATAGGGAGCCTCTTCGGAATCTGATAGGTTTTATAACTGACTCCCCTAATCTCTGCAGGGTGTGTGGATAAAGAGTGAGCTCTGAGAAGGTAGAACACATCCATTGCCTTTGCTATGCCCACCAAAAACACAGACTCAGTTTTGTTTAGCCAGGGCTGTTTTAGTGGCCTCAGTGAGGTTGTAGCTGTCAGGATACCTGACCTGGATGGTTTTCTAGTGTGCATTGGATGCCTGGTGAGTGGTGTTTCCCTTATTTTTAGCTCTTTTATTATTCGTTGTTGTTTCTCTTTACTTCTAATCTTCCTTATGTGTCCTATTTTATTTCACTGGAAGGCTTCAATGAAGATCTGCTTTTCTGGTTACTTATGTTCAGATATTGGAATCTTTAACAATTTCTGGTTTTGTTGGCTTACGAATGCTCTTACCTTTACTTGAAAACAAGGCATCATTATATATATATTTGGTTTGCTTTTAAGCCCAATAGATGAGTTAATTTTTTGGAATAGTATTCATTCTTTAGAGTTAAAAAGTTGAAAACAACCGTCGTAGCTTCTAAGGGGCAATACTTTGTCAAATATTAATTTTGCTTCAATAAACGAATATCAGATTATAAAACATTTTTAAAGTAACGAATCAAATTCATATAAAGATTTAAGAAAAAAAGACAACAATATGGGGTTTTAAGATTTTATTTTTGTGTGAGTGTATTCGAGAAACATCTTTCCTCTAACCTCCTCTCTATATATTTATCTAACTTAAGATCTAAAATACTGATTGATTACTTTGGGGTGTCTACTTTCAAATTGTATGTAGGAGCGTTGTATGTGACTTATTTTGTCGCCTTAGTATGTAACGGCGTTTTGAAAACTGAATTGAAATCATTTGAACTAAAAATGGTCAAAACCACTAATGAATGTAAAAATAAAATTGGAAAAAAATAAAACATTACTAACAACAATAGTAATAAAACAAAACTACAACAACGAGTACATGTTGGTCTATAAAAAATTATTGTGGCAATAATTTTTTTTCAATTTCAAATGAGAAACGTTTTATTTTTTCGATTTAAAATATTTTTTTATATTAAAAATAAAAGTATATACATATGTACATACATATAGACAAAGCATTTAATTTTTATTGATAATTTAATGGTTTATTATTATAAATACAAAATTTAACAATTATTTTGTTAGTCTATGTTTTTTTTTATCTATTTATAGTTGTTTATGTTCTAGTACCTATAATAAAGCTATTTTTATATCGTATTTAAATTTAGCTCAAATAAATCATCTTTTCTTAGGCCCTTTACCCACCCTACCACTACCCTGTATAGTCTTTTATAGGTTTTATGGGTAGCAAGGCTGTATGTAACCCACAACCAATCACACTCTATAGTAAAGAATACGAAAAGTGTGCTGATGATGATGATGATGACTTATCTATTATAGTATGTCGTAAATTCGTAGGTGCAAAATATACAAAAAACACACTCTACACTATGTGAAAAACACTCCTGTCTTCTGTCATATATTCATATTCATAATACAAGTTGGTAATAAATACCAAAATAGGCGTAACTGAAATATAAAATAATAAATACCTACACTCCAGAAAGAAAGCATATAATCAATATTTAACATATACAATATATACATATGTATGTAGAGTGTGAATATTCAAACCAGGAAAGAACAATGGCAACAACAACAACAACAACAAAAATATAAACTGATAAAAACCGTAAAAAAGCAAAATTAATAAATTGATATTTTTTTCTTCGTTTTTTCTGATTGATAAGCGCCACAAATAAGAATTTCTCATTTATAATATGGGAAAAAAAGGACAATAAATATAAATTATAATCATAGCCTTAACAAAAATTGTTTTTTTTTTCATAAGACCATGTTGAAAAAGGAATTATGTATTTATTTTGTAGAAAAATTAATTCTTTTTTTTTTAGAAAAGTTATGTTTCATAGGAAGAAAATCGTATGTCATATACATACATATGTATATCGTTGGTCTCATGTAGAAAGGCTGTCAAATAATTAAAATTTCGAAAATATGCGATATGTAAGATTCTGTTTTTAGCTGATATTGCAACATATTTTTTATATATTTTGAAAAAATAAGATTCGTTTGTGTTGTGTGGCTTGGTTTGAGACATACGGGTTTATTGATGCGTTAAGTAGCTCATGTTAAATAACTTTAAGTAACAGATTCGATGCAAAAACTAAAGTTTTGAAGTTCTTTTGCCTTAAGACAGGTTATAATTTTATTTATTTGTAATGCCTCCAGTTTTTATATAACGTTCGATTTTAAGAGATTTTTCGGTCCTTTAAATAGCCCCTTAGGGTAGCTAATACCGTCTCTTGTTGCCCTTTGTAAAGTCCCCAAGTTTCTATAGGGTGTTTGTTTTAGCTGCATGAGAACTATCGATATCGATACCTATGGTTTGATAGCTGAGAATGCCAAACTGTGTTGATATTTCTGCTCAGTAGGGTTTGGCAAGTCCTCGTGAATTTGTTTATGTTAGAACAACGCTTCCAATTTCAGGAAATTTACTTTGAAAACAAAATAAATCTGTTCGCGAACTTAATAGAGCAACGAGTAAAAATTGCCGTATTTGTAGCGAAAATAATCTTCAAGTCGTTAACAAATCGCTATTACATCCATTTAAATTGACTCCTTGGTGCGGTTTACTCGCTGGCGGCATCATTGGTCCATATTTCTTTTGAAATGAGCAAAGAGCTGCCGTTACGATGAATGGCAAGCGCTATCGAGTCAAAAATTAATCAGCTTAATATCAACAACTTTCGGTTCAAAGAACACGACACAACTGGCCATACAGCGTGCTTAAGAATTGATTTATTGCAAAGCCAATTTGGGGAGAACTTTCTTTCGAGATGTGGTCCTGTTCACTGAACCCTTCGCTCGTGTGAGTTATCGCCTCTAGATTGTTTTTCATTGGAGTATGTTATGTTCTAGGTTTATGCCGACCAACCAGCAACTTTTAAGCATTGGAATGTATGTATGTAACTCGTTGCTGCGGCGAACATATGTTGGAAATCATATTTAAAAAATAAAGGCCATGAAATTATATATCAGATTGTAATAAAAAAATTCATTCCAACAATATTTCTGTCTTGATTTTAAGTTCTTCTCCAAGCTCTTAGAGTATTTCTATACATATTAAGAAAACACTTCCCTTTATTTGTATTTCATATTTAATTATTCTTATAAATACTAATTTTCTTCTCTTTTTTATCTTTATCTTATAGGCTGCTTAGTTTTCTCAATAAACTTAATTTTTTACACTTAAAGCATAATATCACGTCTTCAACACACAAAACTAAAAGCAATTCTTTATAAAATTAAATAAATTTGAAAAGAAAATAAAACAATAAAAACAGAAAATGTCTGCCGATGCTGTTGCTGCTGTACCAAATGAGGTTGATGTACATGAAGAGGATGTACACGATGCCAGTTATCAGCCGCCTCCAGAAAAAACAATCGAGGAAATAATGGCAGCCGATCAGGAAGATGAAAGTTTAAGGCGCTACAAGGAAACATTACTGGGTGAAGCACAGGCGGAAAAAATCATAGTTGGTATGTAGGAATCAAAAATTTTGTGTTCATTTTTATAAAATTTTAAGAAAATATGTATTGTAATATCTTGAATAGAACCCAATGATCCCCGTAAAGTAATTGTTAAGAAATTAGCTTTGGTTGTAGAAGGACGTGATGATATGGAATTAGATTTAACCGGTGATCTAAGTCAGCTTAAAAAGCAGGTACATTATATGATGGTTTACAATATAAGAAATTAAAACATAAATTAACTGATATTTTTGTTTGTTTTTAATTTTAGGTTTTTGTTATTAAAGAAGGTGTACAGTACAAAGTACGCATTGATTTTATTGTTCAAAGAGAAATTGTGCACGGCCTTAAATATGTACAAAAGACTTATCGTTTAGGTGTCCCTGGTAAGTATTTAATATTTGCTTTTTAAACACAAAACGAAACAATCAACATAATGCTTTGTATGAATTTTTGTTTTTTTTCAAAAAACATTTATTGTATACCATACCTATGCTGCTAAGAATTTATTTAAATTATGCTTAATGAAACCCTAACATTGCTTAAGTATTTCTTTTTTTTTTTGTATTGCATTTACTTTTAAGTTTTCCCATTGTAAATGCTTACAATTACGTACGAGCACGTTTTTATTTAATTTAAACAATTGTCTTGGCTTTTTATTCAGTTTATTTTATCAAGTCTTGATGCAAACAACAATTTAATTTCAAAATAATTTGCATTTAAATAGAAAAACAAAAAAGAGAAAAATGTTTACCGAATCAACAACATCCAACATATTTTGTGGTTTATTTGGTCTCACTTATATTTTGCTAATCACTTTAGTTATAACCGTTTTAGTTATGTGTTGAACACACTACACTTTTCTTATATTTTAAAGAATTTTGTTTATGCCGCCTCTCTTTTATAAGGTGTTTTATTGTTTTCTTCTGTCTTTTTAATTTCTTTTTTCTAATACTGTGAATAAATTTTTACTTTTTTTTTATTAAATACAAATAAAATCAATGTTTGTGCATATATGTCTTAATGTGTTACTAATATCAAATGTGTTACTAATATTATGTGTTACTAATATTAAAAATTAAAACAAAAACTAACAACTTAAGATATAGCTGGTAAGAAAAAACAAAATATAAATTTAATTTTAATAATAATTGTAAAATGGGTATGGTAAAGAAAACAAATGTTTGGTCATCTTATTGATAAGTGGAGTGTTTTTTGTCTGTTTTTGTTTGTCATACAAATTTGAATAAACAAAAACTTTCGGGAAGAAACGTTTCTACCAAGATTTTCGCTAATCTTTATTTTGTTTGTTTATGTTTCTGTCAATTTGTGGACAGTAAAGAAAAATACCAATTTTTGGTGTTTAAGCTAAATTGAAACGTATTTCAATCAGATTATATTGGAGAGAATAAGAGAAACGAAACAAACATTTAAGATTCAACAATATTTATGACCCTTCTAAGCACCTTCAGCTATAGAAACGACTTGTAGGAACGGCTTTGTATTTTTTTAAATATGTAAATTGACTTTTCAAGTTTTTTGATTTTGGTTCGTATAGAATCCAATTTCTTTAATTGTATTAAAATTGCTAATTACTCGTTAAGTACTATTAGCATGGAAAAGAACTCGTCAGAGTTATAGAACAGTGACTGCTAATCGGTAACTGTTGGACATGAAGCATGGTGAGATTTAACATCGAATATGATACTATGCCATTGACCATGGGCATCTACTATGATAAAGATCTGCACGATTGTCGGCCGCCACATACACACTTAGCAGGATCGTTCGCATATTACAAGGTAGCAGCTGAAGTTTCTAAGACTCTATTTGTCTCTGGTTGGAGGTTAAAATTCTTTTTCTTTCTATTCAACCACCACACTAACACAATCTTCTTCGACAGCTTTAAGCCAAGGTGTGATAGATCATCAAGGGTCTAAAATATCTATATTTTTAATGAATTAAAGAGAAACCACAAGTGCGTGAAGCGTAACAAGC
Organism: Wohlfahrtia magnifica; assembly: GCA_023159175.1. NCBI lineage: Eukaryota > Metazoa > Arthropoda > Insecta > Diptera > Sarcophagidae > Wohlfahrtia > Wohlfahrtia magnifica. The sequence continues at coordinate 1,401,636 of JAKWBJ010000044.1, read as the reverse complement.
ATTGATAGATAAATAAAAACACTTCTTCGGCCATTTGTTTTGTTTCTTTACCATTTCCTCGCAGCATAAATGAATTCGAATTTATTTTGTTTTTCCTTTTTTTTTCTTTCTCTTTTTTAACTTAAAATTTTCACAGTCGATAAAATGACACATATGGTAGGATCTTATCCACCCAAAAAGGAGATGCAATGCTATATAACACCCAATGAGGAGGCACCATCTGGTCTAATGGCTCGTGGTACTTATTCGGTTTCTTCCCTTTTCACCGATGACGATAAACATATTCATCTTAAATGGGATTGGACATTTGAAATAAAAAAGGATTGGGAATAAAAAAAGAATAAAATCACTGATTAATACAACAACACAAAATAAAAACAAAAATAATTAGGCTGAAATAACAGATAAAACCATACAGATAAATAAAAACAATTAAAATCAAACAAAATTTAAAATATTTATTAAGAGAAAACAACAACAAAAAAAAAACAGTAAATAGTTTGAAAAAAGTTAAGATTTAAATAAAAAATAAAATCAAATTAAAAACACAAAAACTAAAATTAAGCCTTTAAAAGTTATTTGATAAAAATGATCTGAAACCCAATTGATTTTTGAAAAATCCCCTTTATTCGAAAAATAAAAACAAAGTGCTGATAATTGTTAAATAAATTGAGAAAAAAAATAAATTAAAATATTACAGCAAGCAATTGAAAATGTAATAATTAAATAAAAAAATTAAAAGTTTTTATTTTTTCCATAAAGTATTTAATTTAAGAAAAATAAGTAACAGAAAAAAAATGTATTAAATTTTGTATTAAAATCGACCATAAAAAAACATTTAAAATGATTTCAAAAATTTTCGCTTTACTAATGATATATTATTATTTTGTTGTAATTTGCCAAAAAAGAAAAATTTATGTGCTATATATAAAAAAAGTAATGATTTACACAGAACCAGCTATATTTTTTCGAAAAATCTTTAATTGTATTTATTTTTCTAGTTTTCTTGAGAAATAGAAAACAAGAAATCTCTTTTCTACTAAATATGTGTATTATTTAATAAAAATATATTTTGTAAGTGTCAAATTATGCTTTAACTTTTGATATTGTTTGTATGGTGTTATGTTCACATTTGTATAAATTTTTCTTTCTTAAGATTTAAACCCAAAAAATGTTTTGCCAAAATTTGTTCTCTTTAAAAAAGCTTTCATTAAACTTTAAAATAATTTTTATTATATTATTTTCTTATTTTATAACATTACATCTTTGGATTTGTGTGCTTGTTTAAAATTGTATTAAATTTTTTTCTTTATTTTAATTTTTTTTTTATTTTATTTTATTTTTTTGTAAATGTGATTTTTTCTCTTATTAAAGCCAGTTTATATTGTATTTACTTCCAAATAATAAAAAAATAAAAAATAACAACAAATATTTTTGATAAAAAAAAAACATTTATTTTCTTTATATATGAATGTATATTCAACAACAAAAAGTATATATGTGTCTTTCAAAAACAAGAAAAAATTAAATCAAATAAAGAGTGTAAAATATAAGAATTTTTTTTAATTTCACAAAATTCATTATGCTAAATATAATTTCAAAAATTTTCTTTTATGGCTCAATTAACATATTCGTTCAATTAGAACCAAAAGAAAAAAATGTTAAACGAACCCTTAACAAAGACTTGTTTTTGTAAAACAAATAACATTTCTAATTAATTTCTAGTATTTCTTACTCCTTTTAACTCTTAATCCTAACTACTCTTTCTCAGCTGAAGAAGAGTGTTCTCAAAGTATGTAGTTGTTTTGCAATGGAACGTATGGAAGAGAATCAGAATAATAGCCAAGTTTAGTTCATATGCAAATCGGTTCAATAAAAAAAACACTCCGATTTGTTTGTCGAAAAAAAAAATCGAAAGAATCTCTGTCACAAAATTAACAACTTAGAAAAGTGCAAATACGATCGTAATGCAAAAAACACACCGGAGGTTAGCAATGAATAGCTGTTTTGCTACTTATACTCATGAATTTATAAGTATAAGTGAGTACACATCATTCAAATTCCACTACTCATACTCATTCATACTCACAACAACGTTTATTCATAAGTATAAGTAGCAATAAGTATGAATCAAACGTCACACTCAAATTCATACTCATAGCATTCATTCATTTCTCAGAAAATACTCATAAATGATTCGCATGATTCGTGAATTCATCATTGCATCGTCTACGCACGCCGAGTGCAGATGAGTATGACTCAATAGCGTCATTAATGTTGATAAGTATGAAAATGATGAGTACTTCAAGCTTTAGAGTATGAATGCCTATTTATGAATCATGTACTCATGTTTTCCGTATTCAGTGCTGATCTCTGATATACACAATCGAAAGAATTGTAACGAAACTGTAAGCGGAATACTAAAGTTGTCAAACGGGGAAATTATCGATTTGAATCGAAATGCAGAATAGGGGTGAATGTCAATTTTTACCAAGAGGGAGTGGAAATAATCTGCACATAATCATCCTATTCGTGAATAAAAGGTAAACAAAAATGTACATGTGAATTTTTTCTATGAACAAAAGAGAGTGAAAAAATACCACAAAATAGTACAGAAAGGCAGAAACAATTAAAAATTCCCGGTCAGAATGTGATGAAAAGGAAACAGATTTCAAGCGAAATTTTTCTCATATTAAGGGCCAATAGCTTTTGTTTTCAGTTTATTTACCAATTTTGGATAATCAAAGCAAGCGGTTATCGGCAAGGTTTTGCAGCGCATGTGCGATGCATATATTAGCGAAACCTTTATCCCAAACGGAATACAATTCGAATGAATGCGCCGTCCATACAGGAGAGTGCTAAGGTGCTTGTTATAATGTAGATGGGCTTTTCAAACTCTTTTTAGTTCATTGTCGTAATGTGGCAAGTGTTTTACTCTTCTAGCGATAATACCACACAGTATGTGTTTTGAAGAAATGAAGCTATTGATTCCAAATCATGGCATAGTTTTACGTAACACTCGTATGTTCCGCAAGGCGAGTCCTTTTGTGTTTAATTGTATAGTAAATCTTACAATGGATTTCAGCGTAAATTCCGCTTATGTGCTATACAAATCGTTTAAAGAGCTTGAACTGATCATCTTGTATACGTTCTTATACCAACGAATATAAGCATTTTCAACGAAATAAAAGGAAAACTCTGGATCAATTATTGCCTTACGTTACATTTCGGGGGAAATGCCATTATACATACATACTTATGTTTTACGAAAACAAATACCTTGTTGGATATGAACGCTACAATAACATTTTATAGTTTGTAAACGGCTGAAAATGCCTTTCATTTTAATATTAAGCCACAATTGCATTTGATTTCCATTTTTTTCATAATATTTTTCAATATATAATAATACTCAAAGCAATAAATATTTGTGTCTTTCAGCTGAATATTGAAAAAGCATAATTAATTTATACATTTTCTAAATGTTAAATGAAAAGAATTTATTTAAGAAATAAAGAAAGTAATATGTATACAGGAGTATTAATAATATTTGATCTAAATGTTAAGTATCAAAACAAATTGTGAATAAAATTTTAATAAAGAATTATTTACAATAAAAAAATACAAAATAAATTGTTTTATTGTCTTTCAAAAATCTTAGCAAAATACAACTTTAGTTCAATTTTTGTATTAAATTTCTTTTGCTCTTACAGAATATAATTTTACTTGTCCTTTATTTGCATTTCTTCCTTTTTATATATTTTTTAAATTAATTTTAAACGATTTAAATTTAATTTATTCATACAGCGTATATTTATGCCGACTTCCTTTGTTATTATTGTAATGAAGCTCTGAATATATACTCGCATAATAACAACCGGAAACGGAAGTTTATAAGAAAAAACAAAAACTAAAGTTTCGAAGAAAGAGACCTAAGAATTATGAGTATGAGTAATATTTTAATAGTAAATGTTGTTGTGCCCGTTGAGTTGCTAAACACAAAGCTTTTAAAAATGTTTATAAACATATGAGTAATGCTTCTTTTCAAACAGGCTACTCTCAGCAGAGTAGCAGAGTATTAGTGTTTTTGTAATAACACTACTACAGCAATAGTAAATAGCACGTGTTGAATGTTTGTAAACAATCTCTACAATAACAAAAATATGTAGTTTTAAGTGAAAAATATTATTGCCATGCAATAGATTAAAGCTGAGATGGGAGTTATGTATGCAGTATAGAGCTGGGATCACACGATTTTCGCAATGAACCATTTATCGGTGTGGTATTCGTGTAACGAACCCATATATCATATTGTGTAATTGTTTGACAATCGAAATAATCAATACGTATCAATATTTGTCAATATATGATAAGTTTTCAATATATTTTTGTATAATAAACTGGAGCAATTTTGATATTTTGTGGCAATAAAGCACAAAAAAAGTTGAGTGATATTGACATTGAGTGATTTGTGACAATCGTGTGATTCTAGCTTTAACCCTTTGACGACAAAATTTTTTTTGGCAAAATAAAACTTTCTTACCTTTAGACGCACTTATCTAAGAATTTATTAGCTTTTTGTAGAACAATACTGATTAGATTAAGGCCCATTGTAAAGATGAAAAAACTAAATGAGATATATGTATATGTCCCGTTCGGTGTTAAATGGTTAAAGCATATATTGTATAGTGTAAGAGTGTGTTGTCTAGCAAAAGACCCAAAGAAATTCAAAACAATTATTATATAGAAATAGTATTAGATGCTTTAAAAAACTACAAATGTGTCATATTAGGTTGGGTCAAAACTAGGGTTGGCAAAAAACCGGGTTTTTTTTTTTTAAAACCTAACCTATTGGGTTTTATTAATTTTTTTGAAGGGCTTCCAAATTTCGTTGCAGTCCAAAATATTTTTTGTTTGTTAATACAATAACATTGTTTTACTATTTATAATGGAATTTTGCACTCTTAGTAGTAGCTAAGAGCTGTTAATATTCGTTGATCAGAGCAAACTACAATTACTTCGTTTGAGCCATGAGTTAAACGAAAAACGGCCGGAATATAAAGACAAACATGAGTAAACAATTCTTTTGCATGACAACGCCTGGTTTCACGTCGCATAACTTTCAAAATAGTTATTAGAAGCGATGAAATACCGCTTGTGCCGAATTTTCCGCACATTGCTCCGTTTGACGGTTGGCTATTGTGACGGATACAATATTTTCATATCTCTTTATACGGCCTTTCTTTTTACGGCATTGCGCTATAATGGCCTGTTTGAATTACGGAACACATTTGCTTTACGGTGCAAATTGCCACATTCTACGGCTAAAAAACCGTGGATTCACACTTTTTCAACAAAAAGTGGAATGGAAGCATGTTACCAATTCATTTCTTTTAAAGAAATATAAAATCGGCTTTAAAGTTGGAGTGTCTTGAAAGACAACACCCCACTCGAGTTTTGTTTAAATATAATACTCAATAAAACCCTGGTTACCCAGTGGGTTGCCAACTCTGGTCAAAACGTACAGCGACCAGAAGAATCTTTTGTGCAGCCCTATAAGTTTACCATATTAGAACGAGGCTGCTGTGTTGAAGCCAACACAGTATCCCCCATGAACCTCTCATCCTCTGGCCGAAATAGCTGGGTTTTTACAAAGTACGTGTTTAGAAATCCCGGCATAAGTTGTGCAGAGCCTATATCGATCATTCTCAACATTCAATAAAATACACTGATAGTAACTAGGTACACTAAATAGGTCTGTTAGTACCACGAGCTCACTCTTTTTGGATCTACCAGGAGAAAGCGAAATGAACCTCCCTAGGCTGTTGCACAACGGAGGCCTTCGCCCAAAACTAAACGTATCCTTCCTCAGCTCACACGGACACCGAAAAACAGCTCAGGACTGATAAAAACTCGGCAAGCTCCAATGTACGCTAAACAGTCATTCCTTTAGTTAGCAAAATGGCTGTCATGACCAGGAACTCAACTTAGACTAATTCTGTTATGAATGCCAAGTTCATTAAAAAAAGACATTCAGTCAATTACAACACGAGCCCTTACGGCTGACTTACTATCTGACGTCAAATAAATACTTTGACGCTGCAATTTTTCCTCAGATACTTCCTAACGCGTGAAGCTTTGTCTGAAAAGTTAAAGGGTTTTTGCCCGTAGGCAAACTTCTTTAAGCATTGGAATGAACCACATCGACACCAGTCTCACTATCAGTCTGTTTTTATTTATCGGTGATCCAAACCTAAACCCCGATATGACGCCACCACTCTTTATCCCACCACAAATTCTTAAAGTTCCTGCCCTGGATCAAAGTGGGCGACCTATAAAGATTAGTAAGATGTGGTGTACAGTGAGTGTAGTTTGTTTTATGACCGTTTTATGAGTAATATAAAAGGCAGAGTAGGTGTCAATGGTAAATCTCGCTGTGCTTAGTCCATTATATTGACAACTTATATGCAGAATTATGTTTCTTCAATCATATTTACTAGTTTATCGGCTCACTGTTTTATCGGCACAAGTTCAGGGATAGTTTTAGTTTATCCATACAGTTAAAACAACGTTTTTTAATATTTGTATGATTCACGTTTATTTTCAGTTTAATACTGCCTTACCAGCAAATAATTACGTTTTCGACGATCAAAATTAATATGATTATGCCCAGGTACGTATGAATGTTATATTTTCCTCATTTTATATGTTACGTATACGCATACGTCATGAATCATGTTAGAAATACTTTACCTATTATTGGTATCCATAAGCAAATTTGATTTTTTTTAAAATTATTTTCAAAACAAAAGAAAACGTTGCAATATGTTCATGAAACCGTTAATTTAAATTCCGCAATAATAATAAATAAAAAGCTTCTGTACTTTCTTAAAGCTTTATTCTCTAAACTCTTTATATTTCTCTGATTTGTTTTTATTCTCTTAGTTTGGCTGCTTGTGCAAAAAAAGATGTAAACAAAGTTTATAAACAAACAACTGTTGTTTTCGTTTTTGTCAACATGTTCTGTTATTTGGCTATTGAAGCAACAGTCGGTTGTTTGTTTTGTTGCTTTTGTTTAAGGGAGAATAAACGGTACTCTATTTACCCTCATATACACACGTACACACACTAATTTATATTTTTGAATAATTTTTTATATATTTTTTTTCAAATACATAAAGCCTGTTGGACGTGTATGCTTAAAATTTGTTGTGTGTTGCGTTTAGTTTGGACGGCAACGTCCTAACGAGTAGATCGTGGCGCTCGCTAAAAAAATCTTATGCGGTTGCGGTTTACGTTGTTAATTAAGCGGTGTTTGCTTTTTATTTATTTGAAAAAAAAAAACAAAATAAATTAGTGTTTTTTTTTTAATTTTAAATATTAATAAAAGCAACAAAAAATATATATAAAAATATAATATAGTGAGTAAAGAAATGTGTGTGAAAATAAATAATATAATACCACATAACAGAATAATGACCACAAGAAAATTAATACTATAAATAAATGATATAAAAAGAGGAATTAAAAAAATATAATAATAATTATTATGAATGAAAAAAACTGAATTTGTTATAAAAAAAGAAAGAAATTTTAAAAGATTTTTTTTCTTGAAAGAATTTTTATAAATTTTGCATTTTTATGAAAGTTATTTGTTTTAGTTTGTGTGTGTTTGTTGGTTTTTTTTAACAAGTGGTTGCAATTAAAAATAAATTAATATTAAATACAAGCGCATTGTTTTTGTAGTTGTTGTTTTTATTATAAACGCTACAGCTACAGCTACTGCTACTGTTATTGCTGCTGTTGCTGCTATTATATATTATTGTTATTGTTGTAGTAGTAGTTGTTGTTGTTGTATTTAATACATCATGTCTAAGCTAAAAATAACGGTGCTGAAAGACAGTTTTTGTTGTCGTTGTTCTTGTCGTTGTTGTGTTTTAAATTTAATTTTTGGTTTTTTTATTTCAACAAAATTAAGCAGATACGAACACCAAATAAATCTTTAAACAAATATGGCAGAGAATATTTTGAAATTTTTTCTTGTGATATTTTTGTCTTTAAATTTCATAAGACTATTGACAGTTTAAAGCCATTCTAGTTTTCTTAGAAGGCTAATTAGTAAAAAAAAAATTGTGAATTTTTAGAAAAATAAAATGTTGTCATCACGAGTATCACTCATTCACTTGATTTTATGTTCATGTCGCAAGACTGATGCAGGTTAATGGCTTAATTTCATTTTTGAGTATTAAATTTGCTCATTAAAGCAAAATTTTTTTTACGTTTTTTTCATTCCCTTCAAATAAGTGTTTTTAAAGCATTGCGTGCTTCAATGATGACCTTTTCTTTTGATTGAAGTTGATTAAGTCTGAAGATTAACATGGCGAGGATAGTATTTTGTAGCTTGTGATCCATTTTGCTTCAGGTCCATCTTCAATCTCTGCAAAAGATCTGAATATTATTCAAATAGGCGTTTGCTTCAATGAAGACCTTTTCGTTTGATTCCAATTAAAGAAATCTGAAGATTATCTTGGCTAATATAGTAGTTTGTAGCACAATTCGCAGAACAGCAATCTTCAATCTCTGCAAAAGATCTGTATAATATTCGCCGGTAATCATTTTAGCCTTTAAAGGTCATCAATATCCAGTTGCGAACCCTGAATCATTAACAAAAGCTAATAATGGTGAACCATCGATGGCTGGCGATGGATCTTCTTTGGTGTCATACATGACTTTTTAAAGTAATTGTGCGAAATTTCATAGACGACAGAATTTCATTTCATCTTGTAGTAGTCCTTGTATCACCGGTAATCATTAGTGATTTATTCGCTAATAAGAAAAATGTAGCAGATAGAAGCCTGCATCATAACAGACCATATCACTAAATTTCAATTTTCTTTATGACATTACAATGACGTTGTCATACTTAATTCTATGACAATGAGTCATCGATGATAATATCAAAGTGAAAATGCCGCTAAATACGCCACCAGGCATATCTATAGTCAGCAGATGCATTTTTGCTGTTTTTATAGCTCGTTTACCTGAAGAAACTCATAGTCTTAATTGTTTTTTGATCTCTGCCATGTTGTAATAGAACCATGTCTCATGTGTAGTTACAAAACAGCGCAAAAAATCTTTCAGATTTCATCTGAATATGGCCAAACACTCCGCACTTATGTTCTGGTGTAGGGAGTGAGACTATGGGGTGTCAAGTGCAAACAATGACTGCTGACAGTGGTATACGGATGGATTTAAAATGGACGGTGCTGTGGGCGCTTGAATTTTCGGCACCATAACAAAATCTGGTTACACATGGGCAAGTGGCCCAGCGTTTTAAGGGCAGAGATTCAGAGTCAGGGACGCTTCTATTAATGTATATTCCGATAGTCAAGCGGCATTAAAAGCCCTTTCTACGGAGCATATAGACTCGAGACTGATACACGAGTGCTATACGTATGTCAACACATTGGTGTTGGGCTACAAGGTAACGCTTTGTTGGGTTGTAGAACACACTGATGTTATACGGAATGAGATCGCTGACGCACAGAGTAGGTCGAGTGCTCGAAGTGAATTAGTTCGTAAAGAACGCCGCATTCGTGAGAAGAATCAAAAAAAAAGAGTTTGAAAATGAAATTTGGAACGCAAACCGAGTCGAACACATCAAAACGAGTTGAAAACGAAAAATTCTTTTTAGTAAAGGTTGTTTGTGTAAGAAAAAACATGCATGTGTGTGATACACACATACGATTGCGTGGTATTAAGCGGCGATTAGATGATCCAGCGCGGCTTGTCAGCACGGCTTGATGGCAAGCCAACCAGCCAATCAGCTCATATTTGCGAATTTGACAAACAAGACAAACATGCGCTGGATCGTGTAGTCGCCGCCTAAGATTTAATGCGTAATGTGGCGCGGCTTGTCAGTACGGCTTGATGGCGCTGGATCGTCTAATCGCCGACTTACACAAACAACATGCTTTGAAACGAATTACTCGTCTTTGATTCTTTTTTGCACATTTCGAATTCGTTCGCAGTATAAAATTCTTGCTTACGAGTTAAAGAACAAAACTCTTAAGCACAAATTTTAAAAAGTAAGTTTGTAAGTTTGTGCCCACGAATCGAGCAAAAAATAATTTGAGCGAAAAATATGATTCGTGCTCACGAATTAAAAAAAAACTCACTATGCTGACGAATTGGCAAGGCGGGGCGCTGCCTCTAGCCTCGCGTGGCCAGAGCCGTACTATGATGGTATTAGCTGGTCCACGGCCAGAGAGAAGGATTGGAAACATAGGCTCCGCTCGTCAATACAATACTAGGGCCTGAGATAGGCGAAGCGGCTAATGAGACCCTTCACCTATAATAGGGAGTTACGCCATATGAGCAAGACAACTATGAGAAGTCTTATTGGCTCCCTGATAGGTCATTACTGTCTTAAATATCACCCCTTCAATCTTAATGTGGTATCTGAGTCGGAGTGATGCCTGAGCAGGAAGAAAGAGGAGATGATGTAGTATATTCACTGTGAGTATGTTCCTTTGGCAAACATTCGGAGATGAAATTTTATGAAGCTCATTATTAGGCCTGAACATGTTCATTCGCTACCAATTGGAGATATTGCTGTCTTCATACACAAGGTAGCTGTTATTCTTCTGGAGACTGACTCCGAAGTGTTTGGTACAATAGAACTTTCCGAACCAATTTAATAAATTAATAAATAAAATATAATCGAGTGTAAAAAATATCGGCGTTTTGTGCTCGAATAGCTTTTATTATAAAAATCTTCATCAAAGATGCGAATTACTGAGTAGGCCGCGAAGCCTACAGCATCAGTTATCTTAAGTACTTTCATTTAACCGGTATGATCACAACGAAAATCAGTAAACCATTTTTGAATCATTAAAATGAAGTCCCTGTGATTTTCGTTTCTTTTGGCTAATGAATATTGTGTACGCCTGAGTAAAAAAAATGGTGTTTAATCAGTACAATGGCTGTTGAAAACACAACAATAGATTCAGTTTGTTTAGAATTTGAGAGTAGTCCAGCAGTTGACAGTAGGCCACCAGTAAATATCGGGTCCGCTATCTAACGTTATTTTTTTCAACTTATTTTTTGAGTGGTAACACTTAGCTCATGTCTTATTTAACAGATAATTATTCCGCTGAACGAATATGGTTGTGTATACGCTTGAACAACACTGGGAAATATAGCGACATTACTTTGAAAAGCATGGTAATGTTGCAGAATGTGTGTTCATCTTTTCTAATGAAGCTCTTTTTGATCTTGGTGGGTATGTAAACAAGCAAAATTGTGGCATTTGGGGCACAGAAAACCCGCACGCATACATCGAAAAGCCGATACATCCAAGACGAGTCACTGTTGGGTGCGGATTTTGGTCCAGAGGCACAATTCGCAAATGAGCAAGGAGTGGGCGTTACAGTCAATGGTGATCGTTATCGGGCCATGTTGAACGAATTTTTGTTCACAAAAATTGAAGAGCAGAATATTAGCAACATTTGGTTTCAACAGGATGGCGCTACGTGCCACACAGCCGAAGCTACACTCGATGTTTTGCGCCCTGTTTTTGAAGATCGCATTATCAGCCGCAGAGCTGATGTCGTTTGGCCACCTCGGAGCTGCGATTTGACACCGTTGGACTATTATTTGTGGGGTGCCATCAAAGATAGGTGTTACGCCAACAAGCCAGAGACAATTGACACTTTAAAGGATAATCGATAATGTGCTTTAAAATTGGACTGATTGTCTAGGCTACTGCATGGCCAGCCGAGGCAGCCATTTGAATGAAATTATTTTCCATTATTAACCGGAAGGATTGTACTTTCAAATTAAAAAAGAAATTTGAGAAAATATTCAGTAGTTTTTTTTATAACATTTTCAACAAAAAAAAAAAAAAAAATTATTTGGCGGACCCTTTAGTATAGTGCTGCATTGTAGGTTGCTGAGCTTGAAATGCAAAACAGAATGTATTTGTTAAGTTGCCCTCATAAATATGATTTTGTTGGGTTTTAAAAATGAAACAAAATATTTAAAAAATATAAAGAAATAAAAAAAAATTGCAAAAAAATAAGTTAATTAATTATAAAAATAATCGTGTTGTATATAAATTAATAAAATTTAATAAAAAAAATTATTAAAAAAATTGTTTAATTTTTTTTTTTTAATATAATCAATACATACATAATTATAAAAAATCTACGCCAAATATTAAAATACATAAAGAAAAAAATTAATATAAAAAAATTAATGTAAATATTTTTGTGCCTCGTAAAAAATGTCAAAAAGTTCATTAATAATAAAAAAGAAAAATAAAATTATTTTAAGTGTTTTTTTAAGTGTATTTTGTGTATGATTCTTTATCTTCTCAATTTTATCTAAAACTTAATAAAATAATCTTGATTTCGTTAATCTTTCTTTTTTTCAATATTACGGTCAAGTTTACAAAAAAAAAAAAAAAAAAAAAATTAAATTTTTGAAATTTAAAAAAGAAAAATCAACCCAAAATTGTCAAGAGTGTCGTTTGCATCAAATCGCGTGTGTGTGTTTAAGTATTGTGTGGCCGCATAACGAACAGCAACAATTTTCTCAGTTTGTAAGTATTTTTTCTGTTTTTCGTTCGTTTTTTGCATTTAATTTACACTTGTACTTGTATTTCTAATGGTTTTATTTATTTATTTGTTTGTTTATAATGCAAATACAATATGTATGTATGTATGTATGTATGTTTGTTTGAATATGACTAAGTTACACACCATTTCCCAAAAAACGGAATATTAAAATTGTAAATCCATTGAATAGTTTTCTTTAGTCATATTCTGTAAACATACGTACGTATATACGAGGGTATACTGAGAAGTAACTTTTCATATTTTGAACGAAATGAGTTTTACTGCTCGTCTATAACGAAATACCAGTTGAATTTTAAGCAAATTTTGGCAAACACTAAAGCAATAATTTAGATGAAAATGAACAAATTGAATAGAAAGGCTTTATAACTACAGTGGGGACTCTGTACCATCAATTATACGAGCACAAATGACGACAAACGTTCAGGTAGATCAAAAGAGGGTCGTTATGCCAATAACACTTATATATATACATACATAAATTGTATAATCCCCGCAAAATCCCAACTGCAACAAAAGAAACTATTCTTAATCAATACGATTCTATCGGGTGGGGGCCATCTATCGGTTTAAATTTGAACCAGCGGTTATTTCGAATCTGGCAATACTTATGTCATTCTATTCTGTCACAAAATTCTGTATAGTATCTACACTGAACGAAATGAATCGATTTACGCTTGAGCAACGTTCTGATTTATTGGAAATTTATTTTCAAAACAAAGACAATTTGACGGAAATTGCAAAAAAGCCAAGGAATGAAGCTCATTTTCATATTGGTGCGTATGTTAATAAGCAAAATTGTCGTATTTGGCGCTCAGAAAACAATGCACCCATTACGAGTGACTGTTTGGCGCGGTTTGCGAAGAGGAGGCATCATTGGCCCATATTTCTTTGAAAATGCAACTATTACGGTCAATGGAGTTACCTATCGCACCCTGATAACCAATTTTTTTTGCGCGCGCTCTTTATGGTAATGATGCGAACGATGTTTGGTTTCAACAGGATGGAGCAACTTGCCACAATTGATTTATTGCGTCAAACGTTTGACGGCCGTTTAATTAGCTGAAATGGTGATGTCAGTTGGCCGCCAAAAAGCTGTGATTTGACACCCTTCGACTATTTTTTGGGGGGCGCCTCCTTTAAAGACAAATGTTAGACAAATGATAGACAATTTAGTATTTAACGACCAACATTAGTGTTGCCATTGCAGAGATAACACCCCATACATTCGAAAAAGTTCTCGAAAATTGCTCCGATCGAATGAGGTACTGTGAGGTCAGCCGCGGTATAAATGATAAAATATATTATTTCTAACCGGAACAATTGTACTTCACAACAAAAAAATAAATTTGGCAAAATGGCAAACCGTTTTTGTTTTATGGCATTTTTAAGTTTAAGCTTTTAAATGGCCTACCCGATGTTTCTTAAACACATTCTGGTTCTATTCTTAAACACATTGAAAGGGACTTACAATTTAATACCGGCTCCGAACGGCAGATGCATTAGGTAGGAAGGTGGGTAAGAAAGGCGGTGCCTAAGCACATCACCCAGAGACTACAGAAGCATATTGAGGAAACCTTTTCGCTGAAAAGAAAACAAAAAGGAAGGAAAATCAAATCAAAAGAAAATATAAAGAAAAAAGAAATTAAGAAAGGACGCCCAAATAAGACAACCGGAAATCACCTTGTGAGCCAGCCTCTACCTGATAAGTACCCCTTCAGGTCACATATCCGAGCTGACGTTTCCTCACCCGGCAAATTGAAAAAGTCCTGGCCCAGCAACCTGAGCTTGTGCTCATGAAGGACCGGAAAATGACAAAGAATATATTCCATGGTCTCTGGCTCTCCCTTTCGCCGCAAACTCGACAGAAATTCGGGGTGTCTGCTACCCATAGCCACGTTCTTACCCTTAGAGATGTCTTGAGAGATTCCCTCCTCAGATTGAGGATCCATATCGTCCTAGAGCGGTCGAGTTTAGACCAGAACAGACTGGAGACACTGCAGTCTCTTTTGCCCATCCACAACTCGTCCATTATACAACGGGCCCAGCTACTTATTAAGCTCACAAAGAAACCAAGTGGTTCAGTGCCTTCAGCCGTGCCAGCTGTCGCCAGCTTATTTGCAGTTTCATTTCTCCGCACGCCAGTGTGCCCCAGAACTCAGAACAGCTTAACGCTGCACACATCCAGGAGTGACGTGAGGGTGCTTTTCCACAATGCAATCAGCTTTGAGCTGACATGGTGGCCAGTCAGCGCCTTGATAGCAGCCTGACTGTCAATATAAAAGCCAGCAAAGACCTCAGTTTGGAACGCCAGATGCATTAGTAGTTTTTTTCAACGTAGTTCTCCTAACCAGTCGCTAGCTATTGTTATGAGGTACTACAGCTGTTGAAAATTGTCAGATTGTCTGGGTGAGTGTCTTATATACCACATGACAGCTGCACCAATAATATTCATGCAGAATGAATGCTTGGGAGGTGCCTCTTGTTACATTTTTGATCAGCATTACTGCTTCTAAATATCTCGTTAAAAATATTACCAACGATTATTATTTATGCTTTAAACACATAGACGACGGCAGGCTATCGACTACAAACTAAAAAAAATCAAATACACACATCTATAGGAATTACGCTTAGTTTGGAAGCAATACAGCTACACGGCCATACGATTACTTTTGCTGCTGTAGCCAACTTAGGCTTATTTATACTTTGTTTGGCTATAAAATAAAAAAAAAGAAAGTTTTTAAATATATATAATCAGTCAAAAAGTGAGTACAAACGGAAAAGTGGGCGTGGCATCTCCCATACAAAGTAAATTTTAATTTTTGTATATCTTGAGAACGGTGATTGTAAATGTTTCTAAAAGCAAAATCGATTATCTTGCAATTTTTACAGTGTCTCTCTGCAAGTAACTACAGGCTACCTTAAATATTCAAACTTGAACCAAATGGGGCCAAATATGGGACAAGTAAGTTAAAAATTATAACTAAGATAATATAGGGTCCGCCATCTAACGTTTTTTTTCAACTAGTGCTTATTTCGTGAATGGTAACACTTATCTCATGTCTTATTTGACAGATAATTAGTTTTATCCTTCCGCTAAACGAATATGGTTGTGTATACGCTTGAACAACGCTGGGAATCTGCGCCTGCGATCGACTTACAGAAGATGCCGATTTTGCCAAAAAAAATCATCTTTTCAGATGAAGCTCATTTTGATCTTGGCGGGTATGTAAACAAGCAAATTGCCGCATTTGGGGCACAGAAAACCAGCACGCATACATTGAAAAGCCGATACACCCAAGACGAGTCACTGTTTGGTGCGGATTTTGGTCCAGAGGTATAATTGAGCCATTTTTCTTCGAAAATGAGCAAGGAGTGGCCGTTACAGTCAATGGCGATTGTTATCGGGCCATGTTGAACGAATTATTGTTCACAAAAATTGAAGAGGAGGATATTAGCAACATTTGGTTTCAACAGGACGGCGCTACGTGCCACACAGCCGAAGCTACACTCAATGTTTTGCGCCCTGTTTTTGAAGATCACATTATCAGCCGCAGTGCTGATGTCGTTTGGCCACCTCGGAGCTGCGATTTGACACCGTTGGACTATTATTTGTGGTGTGTTGTCAAAGATAAGTGTTACACCAACAAGCCAGAGACAATTGACGCTTTAAAGGACAATATTCGTGAAGCCATTGGTGAAATACAATCGATAATGTGTTTAAAAATTAGACCGATCGTGTAGGCTACTGCATGGCCAGCCGAGGCAGCAATTTGAATGAAATTGTTTTCCATTATTAACCGGAAAGATTGTACTTTCAAATAAAAAAAGAAATTTGAGAAAATATTCAGTAGTTTTTTTATAGCACTTTCAAAAATTTATTTGGCGGATCCTATAGTTAAAGAAAATATCAAAGATAGGGGTAGCGAAGCACTCCGGGCTTTAGCTAGTAAAAATATAAAGAAAGAAATGCGCATTGAAAGAAGCTGCTATTGTGATGTCGTTTCCAATATATTTAAGTAGCTGACTACACGGCTACAAATGTTGCTAAAGGCTATTGTAGTCGTGTAGTTGTAACCTGTCGTCGTCTATGTGTTTAAAGCATTAGAGTTTATGGATCTTGAAAAGTTGGTTTTATATTTTTATGCAATGAAGAGAAGTTCCCAAATCAGTTATATTATGTTTTCATAGATTATTCAGTAGGCGATATCTAAGCAATGTTATGTGTGTTACCATGTACGCCTTTTTCATAGTTTTTAACGTAGCATTGTAACTGCAGTCGGCGTAAAGCCTTAAATATTTGTATGTTTCAACTGATTCTATTGTTATACTGCAAGATTTATCCGTTCTACTAAGGGTTTTACTTTTTAATAAAGAAGTTTTTAAGGCATTACTATGGAATTTTAAGTTAAATGTGGCTGAATAACAGCAGTTTAATTACAAACGAAGTAGTTATCTCTGAAATTAAGATCGACGCATAATTGAAAAATTTAACTGAAAAAAATTTTATTCGATTTTATTATGAAATCAGCCATCAATCGGTCACATTTTCTTTTTTATCAATTTTTAGTTTTAGAAAAAAAAAAAATATTCGAAAACATGTTGGTTAGTTGCACCATAGTGATAAGTTTTTGGGGGCTTTTAATTCTATAAAAAAATAGGCGAAATACATTAATTTTATATTTTTAGCCGGCCGTCAATATCATCGTCATCATCATCCTAAAAGAAGCAGAAAAATGTTTTCAAATAAAAATTTTATTTTCAATGTTGAAACACACGTTTTCAGTTTTCTTTTCTTTTTATTTGTTTTTTTGCTATTCTAAACGAAAAAATATGAAAAAAACATGTTTTATTAAAATAAAATATAATAAAAATTGTGTATTTTAATATGAATATAGTTGGGGAATATTATTAATACAAAACACGCACCAACGCGCGCACTAACTTGCGTAGACAATTTTTCAACAAAATAAAATAAAAAAATAAAAAACAAAAGAACATGAAAAATGTATTTTTCTATTATAAATTATATCTGAAAAAAAAAAAATAAGAATGAGAGCACTTTCGAGATGAAAATTTATTAATCGCTTGTAAAATAGCAGCCAAAATATGTCCCCTAGGTGACCTTCGCCCAAGCGTTATTTGAATAAAAGATATTTTTTTCCATCGTGTTCGATCGTCGCTGTGGCCTGTTCAACAAATATTGCAGTTTAGTGGCCTGTAAGAAAAAATTCTGGATGTCACTTTGTAGGATTAAAATCATCTTTACTTTTTTGGGTATCATTTTGATTCCTCACCCAGATAACTCATTTAAAGATGCCAGGCAGTCATATGCAGCAAAAATGTTGAGTAAACAATAATCACAGCCTGATTGTCCGTATAGATTCGGATATTAATGTTGATACCCTGTAGAGCGTATATCGGTTGGGCCATCTATCGATTTAAATTTGAACTAGCGGTTATTTCGAATCTGGCAATACTTATGTCATTCTATTCTGTCACAAAATTCTGTACAGTATTTACACTGAACGAAATGAATCGATTTACACTTGATTTACGTAGAGATTTATTGGAAATTTATTTCTAAAACAAAGACAATTTGACGGAAATTGCAAGAAAGCCAAAGAATGAAGCTCACTTTCATCTTGGTGCGTATGTGTTAATAATTGGTCGGAAATTGCAAAAAAGCCAAAGAATGAAGCTCATTTTCATCTTGGTGCGTATGTGTTAATAAGCAAAATTGTCGTCTTTGGAGCTCAGAAGACCCAAACGTGGTCTTATAGAAGCCAAAGTAGCCATTATGAGTGACGACTGTTTGGTGCGGCTTGTAGAGCGGAGGCATCATTGATCCATATTTCTTTGAAAATGAAGACGGCGCAACTATTACGGTCAACGGAGACACCTATCGCCCCCTGATAACCAATTTTTTTTGTGCGCTCTCTTCATGGTAATGATGTGAACGATGTTTGGTTTCAACGGGATGGTGCAACTTGCCACACATATCAGGCCACAATCGATTTATTGCGTCAAACGTTTGATGGCCGTTTAATTAGCCGAAATGATGCTGTCAGTTGGCCGACTATTTTTTGTGTGGCGCCGTTAAAGTCAAGTGTTTGTTATGCCGGCAAACCAGAGACAATTGAGCATTTGAAGGCCAACATTCGTGATGCCATTGGCGAGATACGCCTCCATACACTCGAAAAAGTGCTCGAAAACTGCTCCGATCGAATGAGGTACTGTGAGGTACAGCCGCGGCAGCCATATGAATGAAATAAATAAATTTGGCAAAATTTCAAACCGTTTTTCTTTTATGGCATTTTTAAATTTAAGCTTTTAAATGGCCCACCCTTTAAAAACGGTGGGCAAATTTGACAAATTCAGTTTTATTCATAGCAATATAAAATAGAAATATGGGAATTAGTAGTGGAATATGATGTCGGGCAAAGGTCCACCTCTAGCACGTCGGCAGACGTCCGCTCTTTTCACAAATTTTTGAACCACATTTTGTAACAAAACTTCGCTTATCTCGTCAATGCAGCGCCGAATTTCACCTCTCAGAGGGTCAGCTCTTCACGTAAACCCGAACTTTCAAACAACCCCAGAAAAAATAATACCGCGGCGTTAAATTCACAAGAACGAGGCGGTCAATTAACATCGCCAAATCGAGAAATTACGCGACCGGGAAATTTCTTATGCAATAACTGTATTGTTTGGCTGGCTGTGTGACCAAAGGTCACTGATGTCAACATTAGCCAATTGTGACCACAAAAAATTAGTTATAATGGTTTGGTAGGGCAGAGAATTCATGGTGACGGCGTTTTCTTGCTCATTTTCAAAAAAATACGGGCCGATGATTTCGCTTAACCACAAATCGCGCATTATATGGTCACTTTCTTTGGATGTAATGGTTTTTCGAGGACTGTTTGTGAGGCCCTTATGCGACATAACTACCTAATTGAAGATGAGCCTCATTACTAAAGATGATTTTGTTGAAAAATGTGGTTCACAATTTTGTGAAAAGAGCGGACGTCTGTCGACGTGCTAGAGGTGGTCATTTGCGCGACCTCATATTCGATTATTGATTCCCATATTTCTAGTTTATATTGGTATGAATAAAACTGAATTTGTCAAAAAAAAATGTGTTTTTAAGCCAATTTACTTACCAACCTCAAATTTGCCCACCCTTTATATCTCAACGGATGCTCACAGACAGCCTTCTGTCAAAGAAGAGTTAAAGGGCACTATAATCTTCTGTGCCAGGGACTAAGCTATTATTCCGCAGGAAGGCCGGCACTAAGATTTATAAAGCGGTGTCATTAGTGTATAAATCATGACGATAAATCATCAAGATGGTAACAGTACTATGGTAAACTCTTTTTTAAGCAACATTTTTCACAAATCTATCGGAAACCTTTTCAATGATACAGATAAGGCTTTCGACCATAGCTCTCAAGAGAAACAGATTCTTTGGCAGCTGCATACTGTTTAATGTGGGTGAGTTATTTAGGTCTAGGCTTAATGACCTAATGAGATACATCAGGCGAGTTGTGTGGTCTTATCAAAACAGAGTCCTTTCACCTCTACGAGACTTTTTAAGCGCAATTGCTTAAAAACTAAGTAAAACTAAAAAAGTTAAAAGTTAAAGATTTCAGTGCTACAAAACTTACTAACATTATCAAGCTACCCTCGTATTTAGTGTAATTTATAACGTTAATACATTAGACGTTTTGAAATCTTACAAATCAATATCTATTTTCAATTGTTCTGTCAATTTATTTTCATTCGTTCGACATGAATATTTTTAAACATTTGATTTTAATTAATGATTTATTGGTGAAACATTCATTTTATTAATTAAATATGTAAAATTTCGTTGCCTGATTATCTTGTCCCTCCCTCCTTAGTGTAAAAAATGAAATATTATTCAAGAAATTAAGAAATTTTATATTTTTTTTTTTAATTTTTCTTCACACTTGTGAGCCAATAAATGTCAAAATTCGTTATTAATGGATGGATGGAAAATGAATATAAAAAATAAGAAATAAAATAAAAAAAGAAATTAATTCTACGTAATAAACAAATAAGTTTTGTAATTAAAATGCAACAAATGACGCTGATTATTTCAATGCCCTACATTAGGTCATGGCATAGACAAAGAATACTAAGCAGGAAGAATGAATGTACACCTTATTTGTTGAACAAATTTGTTACAACCAATAATAAAGGGTGCGGCAATTAAAAATTTCTCAAATTTCTTTTTTCATTTGAAAGTACAATCCTTCCGGTTAATAATGGATTCATCATGAATCATTCAAATGGCTGCCTCGGCTGGCCATGCAGTAGCACATTATCGATTGTGTGCAGCTGTATTTCACCAATGGCTTCACGAATATTGTCCTTTAAAGCGTCAATTGTCTCTGGCTTGTTGGCGTAACACTTATCTTTGACGGCACCCCACAAATAATAGTCCAACGGTGTCAAATCGCAGCTCCGAGGTGGCCAAACGACATCAGCTCTGCGGCTGATAATACGATCTTCAAAAACAGGGTGCAAAACATCGAGTGTAGCTTCGAATGTGTGGCACGCAGCGCCTTGCTGTTGAAACCAAATGTTGCTAATAACCTCCTCTTCAATTTTTGTGAACAAAAATTCGTTCAACATGGCCCGATAACGATCGCCATTGACTGTAACGGCCACTCCTTGCTCATTTTCGAAGAAAAATGGCCCAATTATGCCTCTGGACCAAAATTTGCATCAAACAGTGACTCGTCTTGGGTGTATCGGCTTTTCAATGTATGCGTGCGGGTTTTATGTGCCACAAATGCGACAATTTTGCTTGTTTACATACCCGCCAAGATCAAAATGAGCTTCATCTGAAAAGATGATTTTTTTCTTTTTTTCATTCTGCGACATTACCATGATTTTCAAAGTAATGTCGCAGTATTTCCCAGCGTTGTTCAAGCGTATGCACAACCATATTCGTTCAGCGGAAGGATAAAACTAATTATCTGTCAAATCAGACATGAGCTGAGTGTTACCATTCACGAAATTTACAAAATTTTAGAAAATTTTTACAAAATTTACTTTATGCCGTCAATATTCTGGCCTGATTTATCGAAAATCCATCATTCCTACGAAACACTGAGAGTTTTCGGAAGAAATAACGTAATATTTGTTGAAAAACAGTAATCAAATTGCCTCGAACTTCATCCGATGAAAAAATTTTGAACTAAAGCAAGACTTCGAAAAGTATCCTATGTAGCCAAAACTGCAAAATATTTTTACTTCAAATAAACCAAAAAAGACAAGTTAATAATGTCGATTTAGACAACATATGACATAACTATCACATATGGTTTGTGTCAATAACAACATATATGGTATTTTGGATGGTAAATATCTTTCATTATACGAGTAATTCAGTATTCGATAAACGCCAAAGTGTAAGCAGACCTTTTTTTCAATCGCTATTATAGTGTCAAATTTGCATCAAACAGTGACTCGTCTTGGGTGTATCGGCTTTTCAATGTATGCGTGCGGGTTTTCTGTGCCCCAAAAGCGACAATTTCGCTTGAACTTTACTTAACTCTGCTGTTAGGTTTGTACCATTTTGGTAAATTTTTTTTCCGCTTGCAGATGCTGTACAATGCAAACAGTGTAGCAATTTCATTGAAAACAAATGTTGATGTGTATAGAGAAACTTTGAAACTCTGAAAATAACCATTAAAAAAAATTTATGTTATTTTTCGAACTGTACCGATGTATGGCAGCTCCCACTCAGCAAGCTTTTTTCTTCTAATTCAAAACCTGTAAAAAAGAAATATTTGTTGGACCTACCAAGCTTTCGGTGACGTCTAAAACTACCCAATCCACTTGATTATTTACAAGCTGTAAATTTATTGAATATCAAAGGTATAGTTGCGATTTCCATGCATGCTAATCAAAATTTTAGACCATACTTCACATGTTTTGAGGTCTTTAATTTTGTAAAAAGCCAACGACTACGAAAAGCTATCAACTGTTTATCAATAGTTACATCTTCATAATGGTTGCAAAAGATTGCAAGATTTACTTTCCAGCGATTCCAAATATCTGGAAAATGAACGTACTTATTAGTCTTACCGAAGTGATTAACACTTGAAATCATGTAAAATTGTTTCTTTGCTCATTATTTCTCGGAAAATAGAGTAATCAAAACATGCATCGAATGAATCAGTCTGCACGATAAACACCTGTAAAATTTAGTATAGAAAGGTATGAAAGCGAATTGACAAGTTCTACATAAAGGGTCCGCCATCTAACGTTTTTTTCAACTAGTGCTTACTTCGTGAATGGTAACATTTAGCTCATGTCTGATTTGACCGATAATTAGTTTTATCCTTCCGCTGAACGAATATGGTTGTGTATACGCTTGAACAACGCTGGGAATCTGGGCCTGCGATCGATTTACAGAAGATGCTGATTTTGCTAAAAAAATCATCTTTTCAGATGAAGCTTAGTTTGATCTTGGCGGGTATGTAAACAAGCAAAATTGTCGCATTTGGGGCACAGAAAACCCGCTCGCATACATTGAAAAGCCGATACACCCAAGACGAGTCACTGTTTGGTGCAGATTTGGGTCCAGAGGCGTAATTGGGCCATTTTATTCGAAACTGAGCAAGGAGTGGCCGTTACAGTCAATGGCGATCGTTATCGGGCCATGTTGAACAAATTTTTGTTCACAAAAATTGAAGAGGAGGATATTAGCAACATTTGGTTTCAACAGGACGGCGCTACGTGCCACACAGCCGAAGCTACACTCGATGTTTTGCGCCATGTTTTTGAAGATCGCAATATCAGCCGCATAGTTGATGTCGTTTGGCTGCGATTTGACACCGTTGGACTATTATTTGTGGGCTGCCGTCAAAGATAAGTGTTACGCCAATAAGCCAGAGACAATTGACGTTTTAAAGGACAATATTCGTGAAGCCATTGGTGAAATACAGTTGCACACAATCGATAATGTGCTTAAAAATTGGACCGATCGTGTAGGCTACTGCATGGCCAGCCGAGGCAGCCATTTGAATGAAATTACTTTCCATTATTAACCGGAAGGATTGTACTTTCAAATGAAAAAAGAAATTTGAGCAAATATTCAGTAGTTTTTTTTTATAGCATTTTCAACAAAAAAAATTTATTTGGCGGACCCTTTAGAAAGGTAACAAACGTATTTTTAAGCGCTCTTTTCTGTACATTGCCAGCTCAGTGATCCTTTTATGTCAAATGTATTGGTGAATTGCTCACAACTGAAAATTGCTCGCCAGACGAGGAACTTTTTTTCTAATTTATCTGCCCTTTTATATTAAAATATGTTTGTTTCACCTTCTTGCATGAATGCTGTGTAGTATTGAGATCAAAAATTTATAGGGTTCCGAGCAGTTACTCGAAACGTTTCCGGTTGCCTTCGGATTGTTGCATAAGGAGCATCTGTTTTTCTAACTTTGATGTTAATCCCATAATGTTGGCCTTTAAAAGTATTTGATTTTTTTTAAAATAAAGAAATTTTGTAACTAAGGATTCTTTCATTGCTTTTTGTTTTGATCGGAATATTCGCGTTTAAATTTGTAAAAATTTTTCGTTTACATGCTTTAAGATTAAAAAGTTGTTTTTTTTTTATTTAACAGCAGGTTTAACAAATGGTTTTAAAATTAAATTTTTTTTAATCACGACCTCTTGTTCATTTCTTCTTTTATTTCTGAACTCATTTACAATGTGCTCTTACACATAAATCCTGGCATTTAATGTGACATTTTGACAGACAGACCAAAAATTTTGATATCGTTAATGGCTTTTGCTTAAGTATCGTATTACTGGCTGGCTGCTCTAACATTTTTTGCTTGTTTGTGTTTTTTGTTTTTCTCTATGACACTTTATTGTATTGAAATCATAGCAAAATTTGATTAATAGCCCTGCTGAGTTTAAAAAACAAAAGTGTTGCCGTGTAAATTAGAATGTGCGGAAGAAAAATACAAAAAGAAAAAGTGTAATGTTCTTCAATGAGCCACACAAATAATATTATTTATTAATCATTCAATGCTAATATTTTTGACACACCTGTTCATATGAAGTATATCTCACACAATTTATACCATATTCGTATAATTTATGGCATTAAATTGAAAATTTAAATGCCACCACGAGTTTAAGTCTGAAATCTATCAATCAAATGCTATGAAAAAAAAAGAAAGAAAAATACAAACTATTTATTTTGTTTACATTAGATAAGAAAATTCGTTTCTATTTCGGTAATTTATTAAGAGACGTTGTATACGTTTGATAAGAAGAGAACCTACAAGTTCCATATAATATTTATATATAAAAATCAATGTGTGTTTGTTTGTATGGCAAGACAACTGAACCGATTTTCTTGATTTTCATTGTATAACCCTGTATGCCTGGAAGGAGACATAGGCTACATTTTTTCCGATAAGATCAGGGGGAGAGGTACCCCTTGCTACAAACCAAATATTAATAATCGCATATCTAAAGAAATATACGAGCCAGAGTCATAAAACGTTGCCCCAATTACTTTCGTATGAAACTAATTTATTGAAAAAAAAAATGTAGGGCGGATATATTCAAGGGGAAAGTTATACCCCATACAAAGCAAATTTTAATTTTCGAATACTATAGGGTCCGCCATCTAACGTTCTTTTTCAACTAGTGCTTATTTCGTGAATGGTAACACTTAGCTCATGTCTGATTTGACAGATAATTAGTTTTATCCTTCCGCTGAACGAATATGGTTGTGTATACGCTTGAACAACGCTGGGAAATATTGCGACATTACTTTGAAAATCATGGTAATGTTGCAGAATCAAAAATCATCTTTTCAGATGAAGCTCATTTTGATCTTGGTGGGTATGTAAACAAGCAAAATTGTCGCATTTGGGGCACAGAAAACCCGCACGCATACATTGAAAAGCCGATACACCCAAGACGAGTCACTGTTTGGTGCGGATTTTGGTCCAGAGGCATAATTGAGCAATTTTTCTTCTAAAATGAGCAAGGAGTGGCAGTAACAGTCAATGGCGATCGTTAATGGACCATGTTGAACGAATTTTTGTTCACAAAAATTGAAGAGGAGGATATTAGCAACATTTGGTTTCAACAGGATGGCGCTACGTGCCACACAGCCGAAGCTACACTCGATGTTTTGCTCCCTGTTTTTGAAGATCGCATTATCAGCCGCAGAGCTGATGTCGTTTGGCCACCTCGGAGCTGCGATTTGACACCGCTGGACTATTATTTGTAGGGTGCCGTCAAAGATAAGTGTTACGCCAGCAAGTCAGAGAAAATTGACGCTTTAAAGGACAATATTCGTAAAGCCATTGGTGAAATACAGCTGCACACAATCGATAATATGCTTAAAAATTGGACCGATCGTGTAAGCTTCTGCATGGCCAGCCGAGGCAGCCATTTGAATGAAATTATTTTCCATTATTAACCGGAAGGATTGTACTTTCAAATAAAAGAAATTATTTGGCGGATCTTTTATTAATAATCGCATATCTAAAGAACTATATGAGCCAGAGTCATAAAACGTTGCCCCAATTACTTTCGTATGAAACTGATTTATTGGAAAAAATGTAGGGCGGATATATTCAAGGGGAGAGGTATACTTCATACAAATCAAAAATTAATTTTCGATTTTTTTCTAAAAAAAAAAACCAATAGAAAAAATCTGGGCGGGATAAGATTAGGGGGAAAATTAACCCCATAGAAAGTGAATTAGTTGTAGAATATCTTCAGAACAGTTACAATGAGAGCCCTAAAGGCTTGTTCCAATGACTTTCCTATGAAATTGATTTAGTGAAAAAAAACTAGGGCGGTTAGGGTCAGAGCTACCAAGCAAATATTAATTGTTGAATAACTGAAGAAATCACATGGGGCTAGCGAAGCACGCCGGGTTTTGTTAATATTTTATTAAGTTATGATTTCTTTAAAGAATAGGGTAACCAGCTAACAATGATAGATTTTCTACTTATGGCTACAGTTATAGAGAACTACGTTTGCTATTTGATTAAGTACCACTCTTATAATAATAATTTCCCATCGTTCCTACAACAAGGAGCATAGAGTCTCAGTAAATTTGTACAACGATTCTCTATTTTGTGCCAACGCCTTCATTTCACTCCAACTCTTTCCGATACTATTTACTTCGCCATTAATCTGTCTTCTCCATGTGTGAGCAGTACTGCGGCCCTTCTTCTGTTCCCTTGCGAATTCCAGTCTATGGCAATGTTGGTGATATCGTTACGTAGTCTTCTAAGGGTATTTCCCATCCAGCGCCATTTTCGTCTCCTTATTTCATTCGAAAGGGACTGTTGACCTGCTTGTCGCCAGAACATATGATTGAAAATAGTCCTCGGCGAGCATATGTGAACAATCTTCCAAAGACGACGGTCCATGAATACTTGCATTTTTACCATATCCCGTATAGCAGCTTTCCAAGTTTCGCAGCCATACAGTAGGATGGATTTTATATTCGCAAAGATAAGAAACGTGTGGAGGGCTTTTCTGTAATCGATTATCTATATCCTCCGTTTGTGGTTATGATGCTCCCAAGATAACAAAATTGGTCGACATCCTCTATTTCGTTTCATTACCGTAGGGTATGCCAGCTTGGTGATACGTAATACTGTGACTTATTAGTCCTTATCCTCTATTTCATTCGTGGAAAATGTAAATCGATCCTTGAATATAGCATTCATGTAGAGAGTTTTCGTTTTTGCCACGCTAATCTTCCTAGATTCGATGCAGGATCCTAGAAACTGTGAGCCAAAAGACAAATATCGTCCGCGTAATCAAAATTCGATTAAAAGGCTCTGCAAGCCTGACGGTATCTCCCTGCCGTTAAAAAGTGCCTTTTCAAGGCTCGTATCCAAAACTAATAAATAGGAGTGGTGACAGAAATTAATTTTGCACCATGTTGCCATGTTTAATTCTGTTGATATAAACTCACAATAAGGCGTATGAGTTTCCGAGAGATCTTTCTACACGACAGAGAGCTCCAAATCACATCGTCTCGAAGTTTATGAAACATAGATACAGTGGAGAGCGCCATTCCACAGACTGTTCCACGATAACACGTAAGCTGTTTATGCCATCATTTGTGGATCTATTGGGTCGGAATCGAGCCTTGTCCTGCCTCAAAGCCGGTGTCACTCTATCGGAAATTCTTTTGGCAATTATTTGGCAAATACCTTCTTAAACACGCAGAGCTCAAAATCACTTCGTGATTTAATTTGTTGAGTGCGTTCTCGAAGTCTATGAAGAATAGATACAATGAAGAGCGCAATTCCACAGAGTGTTCTACGATGACACGCTGTTTATGTGATCAATTGTGGATCTATAGGAATGAAATTCAGCCTGTTCCTGCCGCCCGTGTCACCATAACGAAAATCCTTATTAATCACGCAGAGCAGGGTAATACCACGCCAGTTATTGGGCTCTGTGAAGTCCCCTTTTTAGTATATTTATAATAACACCCTCAATCATTGGGTAATTTCTCGCTCTCCCAGTAAGTCTAAATGATTGGGAATATTACACGAGCACTCGTAAGAGGGTTATGTTAGGATCACACGATTGTAGCAATGCATTAATTAATGGTACGGTAATCGTGTGACTGCCCAATAAGTAATAATGCGGCAACAAAATTATCAAAAATGCGCCAATATTTATTGTGTTCTTGTACGTCAATCTAAGTTGATAATACGTACCAATAATTAAAATTTTAAATTTATTTTCGCAGTATAAATTGGGATAATTTTAATATTTTATGTCAACAAAGCACAATAGAAATTGTGTCATATTGGTACATTTGCGACAATCGTGTGTTCCTAGTTTTACACTTCAGTAACTCTGCTGCAATACTTTAACACGTAGAGCTTTGTTTCTCTTAAGGATATTAATCGATCTCCTCCATAGTGGGACAGGCAGAATTAATGTGAGGGTCGCCCTCGTGTGATCCATACATACAGTTAATTCTCAAGGCCACATATTATTATTGTCCGGAAGTTTGTTTAGAAAAATAATAATGACGTACATAACACTTCCAAGTACTGCTGTTTGTATCTTAAAAAACTAATTATACCCAATTCATACAGAACTAATAATTCATGCTCTATATCTACAGCCTATCCAATTGTTCGTGGAACGAATACAAAGCTAAGCTCGCTTTACTTTAATAGCTTTGAACTTGATCATGATATCGACCCCTTTGAGCAAAAGGGGTCGATATCATGTTACATTTTTAAAATTCAAAAATAAATAATTATAAAATTTATTTAGATTTTAATAAATTAATAATAATAACTGCTGTAAATATTTGATGTCAATTAAGATTTTCCAATTGTAAAGCAACACAACGCAACACAATTACAAATAATTACTTAATAATTTCAATAAGAAAAATGAGCAAAATTTTGCTCAATTTAACACGTTTTACATGTAAAAGCAAAGCAAAACAAAAACAAAATGTAAACAAAAGCCAAGCAAAACGCACACGTACACTCTTACTACACACAGCCATTATAAACAACAACGATATAGACCGTTAATTATAGAGCACAGAGAGAAATTACAAAAAAGAAAAAAGAAAAAAATGTAAACAAAATAATTTTATAAACTTGACTGCACTTAAGCGAGTACAGTTGTAAACAGTATTGAAGATCTTGTTTATAAGACCGACATATTGGGATGTCCAGTATGTAACGTATGGCATGACATGAATTGAGCTGTTGTTGTTGACTTGTGTTTCCCTCCGTTAAATCTTTAAGTGGTAGTGATTTATTTAAACACAATTTAAATTATTTCATGTGGAGAAAAAAAAAAAACACAAAAAATTAGTTTTTTTTTTTGCCGTTTATTATCGCCTACAATCAGTAGTAGTAGAAGTCGAGCGCGGTGTTGTCCACAATTTATTTTGATTTTATTTGTTTATTTAAATAATTTTTGTATAGACAGAATATCTCTACGGCTTTGTGTTTATTTTTTTGTGTATTTTCATATGTACGTACCTATGTGGTACATACTCGTATGATTTATGTATGATTTTTTGCCATGTTTTTTTTTTATTTCGTTTCTTTTCAAATTCATACTTTTCTTCAGGGTCATTGAGACTGTATATGAATTTTTAGTTTTGATTTAATTTTTGCGATAAAATTTTTTTCGAAAAAGATTATTTAAAAGCCATGAGATTTAATAAAGCAAACAGAAAATTCTACTACAAAAAAAAAAAAAAATAAAAAATAAATAAATAAATAAACAAATAAAAAATTATTTAGTTTTGAAAAAGAAATTTGGGATTGAATATGTCTATAGATTCCCAAACAGCAATTTTCGAACATTTTTTCTTTATTAAAGTTGTTAATTTAGGTCTGTCATGTTAAGCATACAGTGTCAAGTTTGCAACATAAATTAACAAGTTTTTAATATTTGTTTATAGTCAATCAAAAGTGAAGGGAATTTAATAAAAATTGAAAACGTTTTTCCAATAAATATAAATGATTTAATAATTCATTTATAAAAATATATTTTTTGAAATGTCACCACTAACGCCTTTAAATCAATAACGTTCAATTAATGCTAGACATACATAGGTATGTATATATATATATGTCTGTATGTGTATTTAATGCTAAACATCTTTTCCTTATAGTTGAAACGAGCTTTATGAAACTAAATATGTACCATTTCGATCGATAACTATTCGCCATTTTTGGGATAAAGTTATTTTCCAATCAGTGAGCGTCTTGTATCCATCCAACTGCGTCTTGTAAGACTTTACAAAATTTAAATTTACACCATTAAGAGAGTCTTGCAGATATTTAAACAAATGTTAATTTGAATGTGCAAAGTCTGGGTTATATGGTAGCTGCATCAAAACTTTCCAGCTAAGCTATCGCAGTTTCTGATGTGTATTGCCCGGCATTATCTTGTTGATCAATTCTGACCGTTTTAATTGAATTGCTTCCTTCAATCTTGTTAATCGTTGACAGCAGATATCACAATCAATCATTTGGCCAGGTTGTAGTAGCTGGCAATGACCATTTGCCTTTTAATCCCACCAAAAACGAGCTCCCATCTTCATACTATAGCTGCTTATGGCTGCTTACTTTATATTAAATCATCTTTCTACTATGGCTGCTTAATTTATATCAAAACAGGCTCCCATCTTTATACTATGGCTGCTTACGATTGTCTAATTTATACACAAACGGGCTCCCATCTTTTTACTTACGTTGCTTATGGTTGCTTACTTTATACCATCTTTCCACTATGGCGGCATATGGCTGCTTATTTTTACCTAATTTTTACACAAACGGGCACCCACTTTTCTACTATGGCTGCATATAGTTGCTTAATTTATATCGAAACAGGCTCCCATTTTTTTTCTATGGTTGCTTACTTTGTATTAAAACGGGCCCATTTTTCTACTATGGCTGCTTAATTTATACTAAAACGGGCTTCCATCTGTCTACCATAGGTGCTTATGGTTGCTTAATTTATACTAAAACGGGCTCGCATCTCATTACTATGATTGCTTATGGTTGCTTAATTTGTACCAAAATGGGCACTCATCTTTCCGCTATGGCTGCTTAATTTATATTCAAATGGTCTACCACCTTTTTACCATGGCTGCTTATGATTGTTTTATTTATATCAAAACAGGATCCCATCTTTTTACTATGACTCCCGTCTTTCTACTATGGCTGCTTAATTTATATCAAAACAGACTCCCATCTCTTTACTATGGCTGCTTTTGGTTGTTTACTTTATATCAAAACAGGATCCCATCTTTTTACTATGGCTGCTTAATATATATCGAAAGAGGCTCCCATCTTTCTTCTATGGCTGCTTAATTTATATCATAACAGGCTCCCATCTTTCTACTACAGTTGCTTATGGTTACTTAATTTATGCCAAAACAGGCTCCCATCTTTATATTAAGGCTGCTTATGGTTGCTTAATTTATACCAAAACGGGCTCTAATCTTTCTACTATGGCTGCTTATTTATATCAAAATAGGCTCCCATCTTTCTACTATGGCTGCTTACGGTTGCCTAATTTATACACAAACGGGCTCCCATCTTTTTACTTACGTTGCTTATGGTTGCTTACTATATACCATCTTTCCACTATGGCTGCATATGGCTGCTTATTTTTGCCTAATTTTTACACAAACGGGCTCCCATCTTTCTATTAAGGCTGCTTATGGTTGCTTAAATTATACCAAAACGGGCTGTACTCGTAATTTTTCTACTATGGCTGCTCATTTATATCTAAAGAGGCTCCCATCTATTTTCTATGGCTGCTTACGGTTGCCTAATTTATACACAAACGGGCTCCCATCTTTTTACTTACGTTGCTTATGGTTGCTTACTCTATACCATCTTTCCACTATGGCTGCATATGGCTGCTTATTTTTCCCTAATTTTTACACAAACGGGCTCGCGAAACAGGCTCCCGTCTTTCTACTGTGGCTGCTTATTGTTGGTTAATATATATTAAAACAGGATCCCATCTTTTTACTATGTCTGCTTAATTTATATCGAAACAGACTCCCATCTTTCTACTATGGCCGTTTATGGTTGCTTAATTTATACTAAAACAGGCTTCCATCTACATACTATAGGTGCCTTTGATTGCTTTATACTAAAATGGGCTCACATCTCATTACTATGGCTGCTTATGTCTGCTTATGGTTGCTTAATTTGTACCAAAATGGGCATCCATCTTTCTGCTATGGCTGCTTAATTTATACTAAAACGGGATTCCGTAATTTACTCGTATATGAACATAGACTTTTTACTACCGCTGCCTAGATTGCCTTCTTCTTCCGTCTGAAAAATACTCGAGCTATAAGGAAGACTGTAGTGGAGTGTATTGCTATCCATGTAGACGCTGATGTCAAAGCCGTTGAGAGGATCGTCTGCACTATAAGCAGCGGTAGCCTGAATATATGTATGTAGAATTGTATTGTATTGGCGTTTACTTCTTATTGAAATACCTATTGAGGGATATATAGTACCTGGATCAAAAAGTTCCCGGGATTTTTTCAAAAAATTAAAAATACAAGCTTATTCATCTAAATCTATGTTGTCCCCTTCAAAGTAGTCCACATCGACTGCAACACACTTATGCCGTCGCTTGATGCAATCCTCGAAACGTTTTTTATATTCGGTTTTTGGTATGTTCATCAGTGCTTCGTGCAATATTTACATTATTTCCTCTCGGCTGCTGAAACACGTTCCCCGTAATAGTTTTTTGAACAGAAAGTACTCACAGGGAGCCAAATTAGGTGAATTCGGTGGATTTTTCGTCAAAATATTTCGAATAATGATGGCACTGTGCGACGGTGCGTTATCATGGTGCAAAATCCCCGAGTCACGCAAACGTCTCATAATGCACAAATAATACTCATTGCTTACTGTGTGGCCTTCTGGCAAAAATTTATGATGCACTACACCTTTGTAATCCATGAAAACCATGAGCATTATCTTTTTTTTTGACTGAAAACGACGTGGTTTTTTTGGTCTCGTCTCATTTGGTGACTACCATTCACTTGCCTGATGTCTTAACGGCGTGTCATAAATCCGTTTTTTACGCAAAATTTAATGCAAGTTCGTTGATGCAAATTTAAATCCATTTCTAAAATTGTAAAAAATCGCCAACACACATTGAAATGCTCGCAGAGGTGCTCTTGGCTACGTAGCTTTTGCAAATATCAAGCTATGACGCTAAGATTTAGCGGTAGTATAAACAAGAAATGTACAAACCTAACAACAACAAAAAAAAAACTCAAATCGTAACGATGGGACCGCCACACGGGGTTATTCCGGCTACTTTTATAAAATACATGTCCTCCTTTTCTTTCTATTCGGATGCCAGACTATCCAGCGGTATGTAATCCTAATCTCCCCTTCGATAGCTCAAACCCAAAATATGATATATTACCAAAGGACTATACGAGAAGAATAACGGGGATGCAAAGTAAAATACGTATAAAATTAAAAGTTTTATTGTTTAATTGCTTATAATTGAAACACGTTTATCAAAAAACACATGCCAAGTTAACAACAAAAGTTAACAAAATTAAATGCCTACGTTTCATAAAAGAAAAAGTAAAAATAAAAGTTGAAATGAAAATGAGTTAAAAATAATGGGAGTGGAGCGTAAGGATTTTCCATGAATAAAATTAATTACTTTGGCAATAAAAATTTACAGGCTAAGCAGGAAAAAGAACGTAGTGTTGCTCGTTAGCTTATGATTTTACTTTCTAATAATTTGGAGTTTTTTTTTGTTAATAAAAACAAAGATGTTAATTATATATGTATGTTAAGGCAGGAAAAGTGTTTTTCTTTTTCATAATAAACGGATTAAAAGGTTAAAAAGTAATTGAAAAGAAAAGTAAAACAAAGTTTTCTTTTTCAAAGGAACTTAATGAATAAACTTTTTTTTGTTTTCCAACAACATCCAGCCAGAGTTATATACAAACTTAGTCAATAACATTATTGCCAACTTAAATGCTGACTATATACTGCCTGTCATGTAACAGGTTTGAATATAATTTTCATTATTTTTTGTAATTATTAAGGGATTTTATTTTTTGATTTTGCTGTTGCTTGTGACTTAAACTTGTTGCTGCTGCTGCTGCTGCTGATGCTCGTTTATTACACAATAAATTATTAAATAAATCTTAAGAGATTTACAAAAGAATTATTATTATTTTTACCATTTCTTTAATCATATGAATATGTTTCTTGGAAAATTTGCCTTAAGTTTTCCATCACAATGTCATTGTACATAAGCCGTGGGCATATTTGTCTCTCTTTACTCGTATATTTAGTAATAATTTCATATAGAAAATGTAATTATTTTCTAAAATAAACTTTTTCATGTATTGTATGTGTGGGGAGTTTTCTTTTGTATTGACAAATTTGATTAATTAATCATTAATTTGGGTTAAATAAAGTTATGACAACAAACAAATAAACGAATTTATTAATCTTAAAATAATTGTGCAACTGACTAATCTAAATAAGAGCGTTAAGCGTTGCGACGACAGGCGTCTATTAATCTTAAAATATTTGTGCAACTGTCTAATCTAAATAAGAGCGTTAAGCGTTGCGTCGACTGGCGTCTATTAATCTTAAAATATTTGTGCAACTGACTAATCTAAATAAGAGCGTTGAGCGTTGCGACGACAGGCGTCTATTAATCTTAAAATATTTGTGCAACTGTCTAATCTAAATAAGAGCGTTGAGCGTTGCGTCGACAGGCGTCTATTAATCTTAAAATATTTGTGCAACTGACTAATCTAAATAAGAGCGTTGAGCGTTGCGACGACAGGCGTCTATTAATCTTAAAATATATGTGCAACTGACTAATCTAAATAAGAGCGCTGAGCGTTGCGTTGACGCTGAACTAGCATACCTAAAAAAGAGCATTAAGTTGTGTCATGAACAGTAATGCTAGCTTAACTTTTCAACAAAACATTACTAAAAAGAAATGAAATAGCAAGGAAATCGCTAGATCAACATGAAAAAAGCAAAAATGGCAATACTTTTTTCATTTTTTTTCTTAAATTTTTCATCGCAGTCAATTTCATTTTTTTAACGCGCTGTCAAAATTGAATTTTCTAATTGCAAAGCGTTGACCGCGCCGCTATTTTGGTTTGCTTCATACAATTTGTATGGGTATGCAAATTTTTGAAAACTAGACAGTGTTTAGTGCTCAGATTTATGCTTGGCAGTTAGAAATATTCAAGAATAATAAAAAAAAGTTAATATTCTTTTGGAAAATGGAAAAGTTTTAA
This sequence comes from Wohlfahrtia magnifica, assembly GCA_023159175.1. Taxonomy (NCBI): domain Eukaryota; kingdom Metazoa; phylum Arthropoda; class Insecta; order Diptera; family Sarcophagidae; genus Wohlfahrtia; species Wohlfahrtia magnifica. The sequence continues at coordinate 1,366,134 of JAKWBJ010000044.1, read as the reverse complement.
AAGAGAGAATATTGGAGCGTCTTATCATGCTAGTAGAGACAGAGAGGTAGCAATGCGCTTCAGCGTTTTACATAGTTATCCTAGTTAGTTACGACGGGTAGCCAGACATGTCCAGCCCACTTGGGTTCAGTATTGATCCCACTGTGATACCCATCAGTAACCCAGAAAATGGACAACCTATATGTCTGCGACCCTGTGCGATTCGAATCAACCAGACGCATTTACAAAAGAAGAGATCTTGCCGATATTCACACCGGCCAGATCCAACAAGCCATCCAGAAATGGACCTGCAAAGGAAAGCAGTCCTAATGTCTGAAAGACTCGGGCACTGGCATAGGAAGTGCTCGACAGTCTCCTCCTTCTCCTCATCCTAACAAACCCTACAATAGTCATTGAACGACAGACCCAATCTCCTAGCGTGTGCCACAAGAGTTCGCAGCCTAAGTCGCGGCAGCCCGATCATATAAGGGCCATATTTGCCTCAATACAGAGCACGTGGATTCATCATTCCACCGTAGCTGTGCCCTAGCCAACATGTACCGCATGACCATAAGTCTGCAAGAGGAGAGTGGCATCCCAACAGAGTGGTCAATCTCCTTATTACTGAGGAGAGAGCCAGTCCTCGCAAGTCCGTCCGCCACACAATTCCAAGTTCCTCCAGGTCTGAATGTTTCGCCATCTCGTTGAGAGATGCCCGGCATTCACACACCAGTCGCGATGTTGAGTAGACACCGGAGAGCGCCCTGATCGCAGCCTGACTGTCCGTACAGATCCGGATATCGCTGTCATATACCCCGTAGTACATCAACCAGTCCGCTGCCCTCTTTATTGCCGAGATCTCCGCATGCAGTGGTCCGGCAGTTTAATGGATTCCCTCACTCCGTATACACGATGCCGCCCACAACCCCTTCCGAGTATTTTGATCCATCCGTGTAAATCTTAACAGTTCATCTTTTTTGTGGATTATGAAAAGGCGTCGAATATTATACCAGAAATGCATTTGTATTGAACTACAAAACCTTGGAGTTCTACAGAAGATCACGACAGTAGTTATGAGAATTATCAGTTCTCGTTACTGCACGAGGGAAAAATGTCTGAGCCATACAAAATGTCATGCGAAACTGATGGCAGGAACGCTGCTTTGCCTTTCCATTATACAAAGCTTTTTGCTGTTTATACCGCCATTACTATGTTAGGCTAAGAATATTTCAAACTGCCCTCGTATGCGCTAAAGACGTTCAAATTGCTTTTTAAATATGAACAACTCGATGAGAAAATTCATAAAAAATGAATAAATATCTTACACACAACTTAATTGGTGGCATGAGAAAAAACATGCAATTGCATATTTCTGGTTTCCCTGAAATAATTATAACAAATTTATTTTCCGATTTTAATATGCTTTCATTGTTAGGTTTAGCTAATTTCGGAACCTCCCCAAACATTTAAAAAATTTTTTAATATTTTTTTTTTTTGCAAAATCAACTCTCCCGACTGTAAAAACAAAATTTTTCTATATGAAATGAAAATTTTAAGACATAATTGAGTTGTTTTGTTTCTGAAAATTTAAAAAGAAATAATAAAAAAACGATAACAAATTTAATACGAATATAAAAAGTATCTAAAATGCCAACGCTCAACTTAATGAAACATCAAATTAAAATACAAAATATTCTTTGGTATCTATGTATGTACGAGTATGTATGTATGTATTTATTTATATAGAGAAAAGGAACCATTAAAATATGTTAATGGCCTATTTAATGCTTCGTTGAGTAAAAACAGAAAAAATAGAGGAAAAACGACAAAAGGGCAACACCCACTCACATTGTCAACGTTTAACGGTGTATACAAATGTCAGAAGCAGCAATGATTTTCTTAAAAGAGATTTTAAAAGAAGAGTAAAAGATGTATACTTACTCAGCCATGATGCGTTAAAGAGATGGACTCATTTTAATTTTGAATACAACACTGTATCAACGCTTTACTCTGCTGTCACAAAAATGCAATGCTGTGGTAAACAATAATAATGATCTGTCAAAAAAATGTAATGTAATGTAATCACGTTCGAATTCCAATAAACGTCAAACGAAAAGAAAATAACAACTTTTTGACTTTAGAGTATAGGCAGTTTTGTATCAGCTGTTATAGTTTTGATAAAATAAGACCACCTCAGTCAAGTCGAAGGCGGGATTTTCACCCATTTATTGCAGAGAAAAAAATCGTTCTGATAATATAACTTTACTGAGGGTTTTTTCCAGAAATTTAAAGGTGATTTTTAAATCTACATTTACAGCCTGTTTCCAGATGACGAGCGTTTTCTCACGTCATCTGGAAACAGGCTGTTAAATTCGTTGGTTGCATAAACTATCATTAGCTTTAAAATATTTATTTTATTAATTTTTTCTTTCAATTAAAGGGTCCGCCAAATAATTTTTTTTTTGAAAATGTTATAAAAAAAACTACTGAATATTTGAATATTTTCTCAAATTTCTTTTTATATTTCAAAGTACAATCCTTCCGGTTAATAATGGAAAATAATTCCATTCAAATGGCTGCCTCGGTAGCCTACACGATCGTTCCATTTTTTAAGCACATTATCGATTGTGTGCAGCTGTATTTCACCAATGGCTTCACGAATATTATCCTTTAAAGCGTCAATTGTCTCTGGCTTGTTGGCGTAACACTTATCCTTGACGGCACCCCACAAATAATAGTCCAACGGTGTCAGATCGCAGCTCAGAGGTGGCCAAACGACATCAGCTCAGCGGCTGATAATGCGATCTTCAAAAACAGGGCGCAAAACATCGAGTGTAGCTTCGGCTGTGTGGCACGTAGCGCCGTCCTGTTGAAATCAAATGTTGCTAATATCCTCCTCCTCAATTTTTGTGAACAAAAATTAGTTCAACATGGCCCGATAACGATCGACATTGACTGTAACGGCCACTCCTTGCTCATTTTCGAAGAAAAATGGCCCAATTATGCCTCTGGACCAAAATCCGCACCAAACAGTGACTGGTCTTGGGTGTATCGGCTTTTCAATGTATAATATGCATGCGGTTTTTCTGTGCCCCAAATGCGACAATTTTGCTTGTTTACATACCCACCAAGATCAATATGAGCTTCATCTGAAAAGATGATTTTTTTGGCAAAATCGACATCTTCTGTAAGACGATCGCAGGCCCAGATTCCCAGCGTTTTTCAAGCGTATACACAACCATATTCGTTCAGTGGAAGGATAAAACTAATTATCTATCAAATCAGACATGAGCTAAGTGTTACCATCCACGAAATAAGCACTAGTTGAAAAAAAACGTTAGATGGCGGACCCTATATCTTTCCATTATTAATCTTTTGTTTTCGTCTGCCAATATTGAACGATTTAATTTAACTCGTCTGTCTGTCTGTTTGTTGTGTATGAACATGTTTAAATAAAAATGTTTAAATGAAATAATAAAAACGTTAATATTTTTTTATTGTTTGTATATTTGAAATACTTTTATTTTCACAAGATTAATAAGTCAATTCTAGCGGCAACAATAATTGAAAATGTTTTTTATTATTTGTTTTTTCGAATGACTAGGAAAAAGCTATTAAATGCTGGCTAAAGGTTAATATTTCAAATTAAATTTAATGAACAATAATATTTAATAATTTATTATTAATAAAACTGTGCAATTTCTTTTGAAATGTGAATTAAGAACAAAATAGTAAAGAGGCTGATACAGGGTGGGCCATTTAAAAGCTTAAGTTTAATTTGCAATTTTGCAAAATTTATTTTTTTGTTGTAAAGTACAATTGTTTCGCTTAGAAATGGAAATATTATTTCATTTATATGGCTCTCGCGGCTGGCCTCACAGTACTCCATTCGATCGGACCAATTTTCGAGAACTTTTTCGAGTGTATGGCGTCGTATCTAGGCAAGGGCATTACGAATGTTGGCTTTCAAATGCTCAATTGCTTCTGGTTTGTCCCACAGAAAATAGTCCAACGGTGTCAAATCGCAGCTTCTTGGCGGCCAACTGACATCATCATTTCGGCTAATACGCAATAAATCGATTGTGGCATGAGATGTGTGGCAAGCTGCACCATGCTGTTGAAACCAAACATTGTTCACATCAATATCATGAAGAGCGAGCACAAAAAAATCAGTTATCATGGTGCGATAGGTGCCTACATTGACCTTAATAATTGCGCCGTCCACATTTTCAAAGAAATATGGCCAAGCCGCACCAAACAGTCACTTGTAATGGGTGCATTGGCTTCTGTAAGACCACGTTTGGGTTTTCTTGGCCCAAAATACGGAAATTTTGCTTATTAACGTAGCCACCAAGATGAAAATGAGGTTCATCTGAAAATAAGTTTTTTTTTTTGGCAAAATCGGCATCATCGTGCAGTTTCTCGTTGGCTCAACAATATGCGACTTCAATATTTCAACCAATTGAACTTTTTAAGGCGTCATACCGAGAACTTTTCGAAAAATTCGATGCAAACTAATTCGTGAAATGTTCAATTCTTGAGAACGATGACGAGTTGATGTTGTCGTTATTTTTGGGTGTATCAACAATGAAACCAGTTTCACGAGCTTTAGCAATAAATTTGCGTACGTTGGGCACTGTTGGTCCTTCTCTGCAACGAAATTTTATACGACATTTACGTACAATTTTTGATCAATTGTTTTTGTTTTGGAAATTAATTTCCAATAAATCCCAACGTTGCTTAAGCGTAAGTCGATTCATTTCATTCAGTGGAGATAATATACAGAATTTTGTTATAGAATAGAGTGACATACGATGCGAGTAGTGATTCTGCTAATTCTCACATATGGCTGCTTAGCTTAGCTAAAGGCTTTATCACCACTAGAGAGAGTCGCTTAGAGGACTGCGTGTTTGGGTGTTCACTGGTGCTTGCAGAACATGTCATAGGGCGGCCACTCAACGTCATTCTGTACTTAAATCCTATTGATTTCCAAATTTTATCGCTTTCGGCGCAGAATGTGATGAAACTGAAAGCACTCGGTTACTAGAGGTAATCGCTCAGTGGCCATGGTAGCATTTTGGGACTTCTTACACCGTTTATAAGGGAATTGGGAACAGACTTGGTTTTCCGTAGATTGGACTTCTGTCCTGCGAGAAATATATGATGAAGAGGTAGGATTTCTACGGTAATACGGTCTTCACAAATGGCATCCGGTGTGGGGACTGGAACTTTTTTCCATGTCTGCTGGCTTTTGTATAATCTTTTAGACTACCAGAGGTTTCTAACATTTTTCAAGCGAAAGTTATTGCGAAAATGCAAGCTTGTAGGATGATATCTGTTGTTCTATGACTGTAGTCAAAGACAAAACCTTAGTTTCTTTCTTGCACGAACTGGGGTCCAGTCAACATGACCATTTCTGGAAAAAAATTGTTACCAAATTGATTTTGCAACAAATCGATTGCTAAGCGCGCTGTAAAGGAAGTTGTGTCCTTTTGTTGCAGCCAAATGTCGTTGATTTTTGGCTGATTAAATTTTGGAAACACAAATTCTTGCCATCCACCGTAATGACAGCTTCTTACTTACCTTTCGAAAGAAATTATGGTAATTCGTTAACGGTTTGATTATTGTCTTCGCTCCAAAAATGATAGTTTTGCTTATTAACGTAGCCATTTAACTAGAAATGATCTTCAGTAACAAACGCGAAGTCCTCTATGAAATTCGCGAAGATTTATTTTCTTTTCAAAGTCATGAGTCGATTATAGATGACAACTGAACTTCAGTTGCGTTGCTGAACAGCAACAAAAATAGATTTTTAGTTGCCATACGTAATGCAAATTTCTATAATCGACCTATAAATTTCCACAATTGGAAAGCGTTATCCTGGCGTTAAACGATTCATGATGACTTGCCTAACCTTACTGAATGGAAAGTCAACACAGTTTGATATTCACGGCTCTTAAACAATAATAACCGATATCGATAGTTCTTATGCAGCTAAAAAAGACACCCTATGAATGGTTTCTAAAAGATATCTTGCAGGAACATTTGTGTTATAAGTCCAAAATAATTTTAATAAATATGGGTGTGGATGTTCCTAGTATTCATTAAAAAGTCCAGGTATTCATATGCAGAATGTTCTGTTCTAACACCGTAAGTAACACAGAACTGTAGCACATGACTAATGAGAAATCTATAATGAAACGGATAAGGAAAAGAAAATGTGGATGGATTGGTCATACCATCCGTAAAAGTCCAGATATTATGACCAGAATGTAACTCGAATGACATTCCTTATGGCTCAAAAAGTCGTGGTCTATCAAGAAACACCCTGAAGAAGCACAATTATTCGGGAATAAGGACAAAAAAAAAAAAAACTAACATGGGATGGAGATGCTTTGTGCAAACTATATGCTCCCAAGAGGAATAGCGGAAAGAAAAAAGGTTGGATGTACAAACTCATAATATGATCTATCCTCACTATCATCTCTGGACGGAATAAAGAAGCACATTTATGTTTGCATAGACAGCCAGGCGGCCATCCTTGCCCTTAGCAAGACACCGCAACTTCAATGGAAATAAGTGGACGAGTTGGCTAGTGCGAGATCAGCACCGAACAGATGAAGACCGGCTTCGGTGGCTGAGATTATTGGGTACTGTGTTAATAGAAACCATGGCTAAAGGATAGGGTTGTGATATAACGATTACTGTCTTAGCTGTGGGAGCTTGGAAGAGGAAGAGACGGTGGAAAACCTCTTATGTGGATATTCAACCCTTATGACCTGTCGCCTCTCTGTAAGGCCTTCAGTAAGTAACATCTACAGAATATGCTGCATTGGATCGCATGATATCCTTAAGTATCTCAACCTGACGAAATGGCTGTGAAGTATCAATGACAACGCGCTGTTCGAGCAATATGGCGGATTTTGTAACCGGTGTTTGTGGACACTACTTGACGCTCGTGGCGGCTGCGGTTGTTCAAGTAAACCAACCAACCAAGAGCATTTTTTCTGTGACAAATAATATCGTTTATAACATTTTCTGTAAGAAATACTATCGATAACTACTTTTGCTGTTGGAAGTAGTGAATATAAGAGTTTTTCTGAAAGTGTATTAAAAAATTGTTGTTTATTCTTGTTTATTTGAATTTACATAATACACATAATTCACCAAAAAAATTTCATTATTGCAATAGTAATTGGCAATTTTAGATTAAAGTTGAAATATACTTCTTACAAATGCATCCACAACATCAAAAAAAAAAAAAAAAAAACTCAGTTTTAAGCCCCTTTGGAATTAATTTAGAAAAACGTTTTTTTTCCACTTTTATTATTCCTTTTTTAGAATTATTAAAGAAGCATTTATTGTTGAGGAGAAAGGAGGATGAGAGAAATCTCTGTATATATAATCACTATAATAACGATAGATAATGAAGCGAAAGAGAGTGAAAGAGCAAGAGAAAAGAAAATTTGCATAGATTGTAGATTTATTTTATAATTTTCTTTTTTTTTTTCTAATCAACATTGAAATATAGCATATATTTGTATCTTGTTAATATTGTGTTGTTAGTTTAACATTCTTATTTATTCACACAGATTCAAGGATTGCCAACTTTTTATTAAAAAAAATATATAAAAATATATTTGTTTACTCGTAGTATTAAGGCTGGCAACTTTAAAAAGAAATTATTGTAATTTGTTCTTATCTTCCTAATTGTTTTCGTTGTTGTTCTTATTCGCTCATAAATAAATTTATGTAGTGTGCGGTGTTGCCATAACTTTTTTTTAACTTAAGATTTAGAAGAAAAAAACTTTTTTCAAGTGAAAAAACTGGACATACTTAAAAAAGTAAGAAAATATACATACAGTCAGAGTCATAAACTAGTTAAAAGGCTGAGAAACGCTAGTTCGGTTCCTGCTCTCTTAAAGAATGACCTCACATTCACGAACCCGGTTGAAAAGGCAAACCTTTTGGCCGAAATGTTTGCAAGTAATTCTCACTTGCAGGAGAGCGTTCAACCACTGCCCGGACTTGAAAGAGTATCAGTAACTATGAATAAGAATATACTTTCGAGATCGTGCTGTAAAAAGGGTCCTTGCAAATCTTAACGTTAACAAGACTTCTGGGCCGGATGGCATACTAGCACTGGTCCTGAAGTATTGCTCTTCGACGCTTGCGCGTCCATTAGCTCACCTTTTCAGTGCGTCATATCGAGCCGGTATTTTTCCATCTTGCTGGAAGGTTGCTAATGTAACGCCAATCCCCAAAAAGGGCGAGGCTAGTAACCCTGAGAACTACCGTCCAATAGCAGTTTGTTCCGCACTCTTCAAGGTTATGAAGAGTATGATTAATCACCACCTTGTGGGATATCTGAAATCCAACGATTTATGATTACGATCGTCAGTACGGTTTCCGAAAGGGCCGTTCTACTGGTGAACTGCTGGCGTTGCTCTCGGAGAAGTGGTACAAGTCCATTCATGGCTTTAGCGAGAGTAAGGTTGTGGCTCTGGATATCTCAAAAGCGTTTGATAAAGTTTGGCACGAGGCTCTCATTTCGAAACTTAATGCTTTTGGTTTTGGTAGTCACTTCTCTCGATTTATAACGAGTTTTCTCAGAGATCGCTCTATAAGAGTGGTTATAGATGGGGTCTCATCCGACGAGTTCAGGGTAAACTCAGGGGTACCGCAAGGCTCTGTTCTTTCTCCTACTCTTTTTCTAATATTTCTTAACGACTTTCTTCTTCTCACTTCTAATCCTATCTATTCATTTGCGGATGATAGCAACATTTGTCATTCATATTCTTTTGATCGTAGACCGAGCCTTTTGGAGGTTGGGGTAAGAAGGATAAATATGAACGTCACACAATCAAGTGACCTGGTGAGGGTCTCCGAGTGGGGTCGTACGAACAGGGTCGATTTTAATGCACGTAAGACTCAATGTTGTTTTTCAACACACAGGCGTGGTGGTGTGGTGTCATCTGTGTCAATGGGTAATGTGGATATTGAGGAATCAAATGCTCTTGATGTTCTGTGCATGAGAATTCACTGTGACGTTCGTTGGAATGATCACATATTTCAAGTGTCGAAAGAAGCATTCAAGTGCTAGGAATACTTCACTCCATCTGATCTCCTTAATATTTAGAAGACCTATATCCGAGCCAAAATGGAATACAACTCTTATGTATGGGCCGTTGCTTCAAAGTCTATTTTGGAGCTTCTCGACTGCGTACAGGAGAGGGCGAAGATGCTCATCAATGACGGCAGGGTAGCCAACTCTATCGATTCATTGGAGCACCGTCGCAATGAGGCGTGTGTTTCATTGTTCTATCGGTACTATAACGGAATGTATTTTAACGAAATTAAGGAATGAATTCCCAAAAAATCATATATTTTTACGTAGTACTCGTATTTCTCGTAGAGCGCATCCCTTTGTAGTTGATTGTCCAGTACATCGCACAACGCATTGTGGAATAATTTTTCCAGCGAAAGTATTTCCTGCCACTTATGGCATGAGAAAATTTAAATCCAACGTCCATAAACACTACTCCCTCTGGCCTCCTTCTAATAACCTATTTTCCTAGTACCAGCACAATGCACAGGTCTGAAATTTAATTTTTATTTCAGCCATTAAAAATGCGACAAATTTAAACATTTTTTGTTTATTTTAAGCAGCATTTCATGCTTTACAAAATCCATAAAAATCAACAACAACATTTTTACAATTACTCAAGATATACAACAAAAACAAAAAACTCCATACACGCCATAAACCTATGTGATAGGAAAGAATGAAATAGAAATACCCGGAAGTGATACCATTTTTCTGGAAGGTGCTGTATAGTACAAAATGAATCTGTTTTGCAATTTTCAAAACACCTTCAAAATATGGAGTTACAGGTAGAAAAAAAATTGATTTTTTGTACCTGCAAGCACTTATCAGTTAATAACTTAGCTAAATATTAGCTAGGGAGATCGGCCGATTATTATTCGACCGGTTTTTTTTGGTTTTGTCGAATACGATTTTTTTTAAATCTTCATTTTTCGAATACCGAATAATCGGTTAATTTAACACGAATAATCGGTTAATTTTTATTGAAAATATGCTCATCGTTTAACTATTTGTATAAATTAAATTTTATTATTTAATGAAAACCAAGGTAGATCGAAAGAGGTATGCACTCTTGAGCAAAAATAATCTTTTCTCATCTTCTGTAAATAAATATTGATTTTTATATATGGAAAATGATCGACTACTCTTATTGCCGATTCCGAACGGCATATATATTACGAGTAGTTAGTGAAGTTTTTCACAGCGTAGTTACACATAACCAGTCGCTAGTAACGTTGTGGGGTAATATCGCTGTTGAAAATTGTCAGATAGTGTGGCCTGGGATTGAACCGACGATTTCTTGGTTGGAAGGTGGGTTCTTACCTAACATACCATATTAACACACCCCTTATTAAATACGTGGTGCAAAACCTTACATACAGTGTTGCTCGATATCTAAGCAAATTTTCTTGTCGAGGCAATTAAGGACTCGTATATTTCTAATAGATTTAATCAAAGTAAAACATTTAATTTTTGTTATCGTAGGCATCTAAATTATAACAATAATAACAAACCTTTAATTCCATTCTCTACCAAGTAATACAATAAAATTGAGCTTCTTGAGTAGATGTTCGAAACTTTAGCATTTTTCAGTACTTTGTGTAATAAACTTTGTTTTTTATGGACTCCACACACCGTTTTGGCATAGTTTTTATGAGATTTTTTAGAATTTAATGTTAAACTTTTCATCAGCTACTGCTGATATGTAAAACGACGTGGTTCAGCTCTGAGCTTCAAGAAATAGGAACAATTTTGCTTAAATAAAAGAACCGGTCAACCGGTTATTTGAATTATTATTAACCGAAAACTGGTTTTTTTAAAAGTGCTACTTGTCGAATTATTCGAAAACCGGTTTTTGAAAAAAGTCGTATAATCGATCTCCCTAATATTAAGCGATTTTAAGATTCTTGGTGGTTTTGGATAGAAGAAAAACATACCGCTTAAATGGTGTATACTTTACTTAAGTAAACTTAAGAAATCTGTGTATATTTATTAATCAAATACAAATTTTCCAAGCTATTACGCTATTTTATGAAGGAATCATACTATTTTTTGATTTTTTAAACTATTATGTTTAGTTATGAATAAAATAATACCGCATTTTCAAAAATCGGTTGGAAATTCACGGAGTTAAAGCTCCTATTTGAAAAGGCACTTCATGAGGCTGTAATCTATTTTTTGAATATGACTGTATACGGTTTGTATGCTCTGAAAACCGAAAACAAGTGAAATTGTAATCGAGTAAACTTACAAAAACAAACTAAACTTAAATACGCCAAATATTTTAAACTTTAGGTAATAAAATAAATTATTTGATAGGTGAATTAGTAAATTAATAATAAAGAAAACAAAATCTAGTCCGTTTTGAAAACAGACAAGCTTACACAAGATAACCGTAAATTTATTTATAAATGATATAACATAATGACACTTTTTTCCGAGTGCGCTGAGTTCACGCTGAACGTTCTTCTACGTTAGAGCTTATTTTCGAGATATACCGTAATTTCGAAAATCGGGAAGGTTGCACAACATACAACATATATTCGCGTAACTTAAAAATGGCTTAGATTATTGAATAAACTAAAAAATTCAGAAATTCAATTCCGCAATACAATTAAGTCTACGTAAGGCTAAAATTTTTATTTAATGTGCGCAGGCGTCTTAATAATAAAAATCATTTTTTTGGCAAAAGAACAGTTGGATCACATTGCTACGTAAGAACGTACGCACGAGTGATATTTTATAAGTGACGCAGATATATCACTCATACGTTTGTACTTACGTAGTATGTAATGTGATCCCACTGTTATTTTACTAAAAAAAAAACGTAATTTTATTTCTGTAAGTATCACCACTGTGTGAATACTCTTTCTCTCTGTGATCATTGGTAAAAAAGGAGTAATCACAAAACGTACGAGTAAACTTCACCACAGTTTTTTTAAACCAAAGGGGTGAAATTCTTACTTTAGAAATTAAAATAATAAAATTAAAGGTAAAAACTCCAAAATCTGCACAAAAACTTAATTTTTAAACAAAAAACTTTAAAACTGCTCAATACCTAAAAAATGCAAAATACACATAAATCTGTACAATTGGCAACGCTGGTACTGTGGTTTTTCCCTCTCTTTTATTGTTTTGTTGTATGTGTTTTTATTTTTCTTTATTCTAACCAGTGTTGCCGTTGTCCTTATTTCTAACCAAAATTGATTATGTTTCTTCGATGTGTACGTCCGGACATTTTTTCTATTTTGGAAGTACGAAATAAAGGTAGTGATTTCTTTAAATTTTTATTATTTAGGTTTTTAATGGGTGTGTAGCTTAAACAACGCGACTTTTGCGTGGGCTTTCGTTGTGAAACATTGGTACAACCTTAATCTTTTTGATAACGTTACCAAATCAAGCCAATTTCACATACTCAGTTCTGAAGGGAAATGTATATCTATCGAAACAAATATAGTTGGCCGAAAAAGGTGTGGATTATAAGGCGGGTAAGACAAAACTTTCGAACCATGATGGAATATAACGGTCTTAAGTTTGGTCGTAGATTTTGGGAATTATTTGCCAAAATTTACACATCGGGTTGTCGTAATGCATCTATTTTTCGTCGCCAGTAATAATTGAATGCCACAATAATTTTTATGTCTTTTGAGCAACATTTCGGGCATTAACTCTTCATTTTACTTAAGTGGCTTCCAATTATTTTACAAGCTCTTCTTGAAATTGACAACAATTTTCATGCAGTAACGCCTTCAATTCATCATCTTTGAACAGTTTTGGATGATCTGGAGGTCTTTCTATTCGTATCAAAATTACACTTTTGCATTGGAATGGCATGAATTGGATGCAACGTATTCATTCTAAGCTTCGGTGAGAAATCGATTTGTTGGTACATAAGTCCACATTTACGAAATTTGAAAAATATTTCACTTTTACGCTAATCTTTGGTTAGAGTACATTTAGATTCGTTAAGAGGAAGGGCTTACTTACTTACTACTTATAAGGCTATTGACAATTTCAGTTGGTTAATAACCGAGCATATGGAAGCAGTTCGATCTTGTGCACTCCTTCTTGAGTTAGTCATACCAAGTCTCAAAAGAATATCGTCGACCAGATCCTTCCAACGGAGTCTTGTTCACCTTCTCTTACATCGTCCTTTTGGTCAGTTTCAAAAACTTTTCGAGCTGGGGAATTTACACTCATGCACGTGACATATCCCAGCCAACGCAATTGTTACACCTTGATGCGCTTAACCACGCCGATGTGCGGATATAGTGCATACAATTCTGAGTTCATCCGGTATCGATACTCGTTATTTAAGACCATAGGTCCGTATATTCTGCAGAGAATGTTTCCCTCGAAAACTTCTATTATCGCTTCATCAGTCTTTGTCAAGAGGAAGGGCTATTTAGCTAAAATTTTGCACAATTATGTTAAAAAGTTCGATACATGCTTATCAATTATTACACCAAGTTATGTTAGACCGATCTATACTTAATTCATATTTCTGTAAAATCGGTATACATACTTACTATATATTCTTATTTCTTTTCTCCGTCACTACTCTAGGGAGCATATTGACTTTCCACAAAGCATCTATTGCCTTGTTTCAGTTTCTTTAATCGATTTGTTATCTCAAGCTAAGTAGATGATTAATCCGCTGTAGCTTCCTCCATATGATTTTTTTTTGTGTAGTGGTGAAGATCCTTGCTAATTGGTGGTGATCTTTACTTTAGCATTGCAATTTTTTCCCAGTAGGTGACGTGTTGTTTTTCCTGATCATTCGTCTGATGTTTGTCATCATCGGCAGAGGTATGCGAGAAGGTTTAGCGGGGCTTTTTTCTTTATTTATTTTTAGATGGAGTATTAAACATTCAAACCCACAAATAAATTTTTTCTTCGTCATGTCCTCTCTGGTGGAGCTCGAACCTGGGTCGTTTGTGTTGTTTTGCGTGCGCTCTAACCACTACACCACGCCACCCCTACTACCTACTATATATCGTTATCATAATGTTTTATCTCATCATTTATCGTTTATATTAATGTTTTTGTACTAAAATTTTGGTTACTTTTTTATTGAAATTTGGTTACAAAAAATTCGAAGTTGTGGCAACACTGATTCTAAGACACACACACATGAACTAGAGAATGATTTTTTATCATAGTAATGTTGACATTGTTATATTGTAGTTGTTGTTATTGTTATTATTATGGCATTTTAGTGCAATTATCATTAATTTACATATATTTTAATATAAATACATATATTGTTGTTGTTATCGTTGTTAAATAGATAAATTTTTTAGATTTTTATTACTGATTTTACTATCTGTGTTGATCCATATATTAAGATGCGTAGAAGTAGTTTTAGTAATGGAAGTGGGTGAAATGTTTCTTGATTTTATTGTTGGGATGGGGAGCAGCGTTGGGTTGGAGACCAAAATTGATACTTTTTCGTTGCTTAAAAACAGTTTGGTAGTCTGAATGGTTAGTTTTTCAGATTTTTAAGTACCTAAGGAAGTGTTTAAGTTCTATTGTAAATAATAAATAATCAGCATCATTTGTTTAATATTAAATATAAAAAAAAACAAAGAACTTGTTTCGCCTTTTATGTTCCTCGAAACCAACATTGCCAAATGTGTAGATTTAACTGGATTTTGCAGTTTTTCTGCATGAAGCAGTTATGAAGTTTTTTGTTTAAAAAATAAATTTTTCTATAATTTGTGCAGAATTTACACTTTTTAACATTTTAGTTTTTACATACAATTTTATTATTTGAATTATAATTTCTGAAGTAAGAATTTCATATATGTAACTGTGTTACGGTTTACTCGTACCCGTTTTTAATGAGACAGTGTAACCATCCTTAGCCCCTGATCACAAAGAAAGAGGGGATTCACACAGTGTGCTATACTCACATTTAGGTCAAAGAAAGTTGCGTTTTTCTGCGCCGTCGTTTTAGTGGGATCATATTACATATTACGTAAGCACATACGTATGAGTAATACATCTATTTCACTAATAAAATATTACTCATACGTATGTGCTTATGTACATAGTAATGTGATTTCCATTGTTCTTTGACACAAAATTTATATTTCTTATAAGATAGCACTTGTTAAACGATAGTTTTAGCCTTAGCGGAATTAGGGTTTTTTTAGTTTATACAATGAACTAAACCGTTTTAAGTTTCGCGAATATATGTTGTGCAAACTCATTCATTTTCTAAATAACAGTATATTTAGCAAACAAACGCTAACCTAAAAAAACGGTTAGTATCTCTGTATTCAGGGTACTCGAATCGGCTTAAGCCGCCAGGTGCCCCACTTGTCGGAATAAAAATGTCAAATTCGAGCACAGTATCTATACAATATCATTTATGTATATCACATTGTATGGTGTTGTATGGTGTTTGAATGAAAAATACACTATGAAATAAACTATGAGGAATGTTCTGTAACTGAAATCGAGTGAAATTAAAGTCGAATGAAGCTTCAACTAGTGATAATTTGCAAATCAGACCAGATTTTGATATATTTTTTTTATTAACTCACTTAATTACCTTTCAAATAACTTTTATGATTATCGAAAGCATAACAATACAAATGATCCAGGTTTGAGCCATTTTATTGTGTTTTCGAATGTTTAATAAAGAGGCTTCAATTTCCTTTCAGACAACTTTATCTAAAAAATAAAGAAGAAGTCCTACTCACCTTCCTGCATACCTCTGGCGATGATGACAAACATCAGACGAATGATCAGGAAAACTCTTCATCTACTGGGAAAAAATTACAATGCTAAAGTAAAGATCACCACCAATTAGCACGGATCTTCACCACTACGCAAAATCATATGGAGGAAGCTACAGTGGATTAATCATCTACTTAGCTTGAATGATCTAATTGATTAAAGAAACTAAAACAATGCAATGGATGCTCTGCTGCCTAGAGGAGTGACAGAGAAAATGTAATCGATTCTATTTTCGCTCTTTTTCGGTTTATAAAGCATACCCGTATATATATAGGGTCCGCCAAATATTTTTTTTTTTAAAATGCTATAAGAAAAAACTACTGAATATTTTCTCAAATTTCTTTTTTTATTTGAAAGTACAATCCTTCCGGTTAATAATGGAAAATAATTTCATTCAAATGGCAGCCTCGGCTGGCCATGCAGTAGCACATTATCGATTGTGTGCAGCAGTATTTCACCAATGGCTTCACGAATATTGTCCTTTAAAGCGTCAATTAGCGTAACACTTATCTTTGACGGCACCCCATAAATAATAGTCCAACGGCGTCAAATCGCAGCTCCGAGGTGACCAAACGACATCAGCTCTGCGGCTGATAATGCGATCTTCAAAAACAGGACGCAAAACATCGAGTGTAGCTTCGGCTGTGTGGCACGTGGTGCCGTCCTGTTGAAACCAAATGTTGCTAATATCCTCCTCTTCAATTTTTGTGAACAAAAATTCGTTCAACATGGCCTTATAACGATCGCCATTGACTTTAACGGCCACTCCTTGCCTCATTTTCGAAGAAAAATGGTCCAATTATGCCTCTGGACTAAAATCCATCAAACAGTGACTCGTCTTGGGTGTATCGGCTTTTCAATGTGTGCGTGCGGGTTTTCTGTGCCCCAAATGTGATAATTTTGCTTGTTTACATACCCGCCAAGATCAAAATGAGCTTCATCTGAAAAGATGAACACACATTCTGCAACATTGCCATGATTTTCAAAGAAATGTCGCAATATTTCCCAGCGTTGTTCAAGCGTCTACACAACCATATTCGTTCAGCGGAAGGATAAAAGTAATTATCTGTCAAATCAGACATGAGCTAAGTGTTACCATTCACGAAATAAGCACTAGTTGAAAAAAAACGTTAGATAGCGGACCCTTTATATTTTCTTACTTTTTTAAGAATGTGCAGTTTTTCACTTCAAAATTGGTTTTTTTCTTCTAAAATATCGGTTTAAAAAGAAAAAAAACTTCCAACATAACTTAGAAAAACTTTAGTTTAAACACTTTCATAAAAATACTGTGAAACACAGAATAAATTTCGTCAATTTTGTAATCAAAGCACATTTTGCAATTTTAGAGTTAATTGCTTCAAATTAGAAAGACTAAATCTAGTATGCTTCCCATGTAAACGTATGTACATTTGTTACATTTAACTGCAGCTGCTAAAACAATATCTATAGTAGAGCTTGTGCGACTATATCTTTTTCATTTGTTGTTAGTTTATCATTTATTATTTAATGCACCATTTCACATGTAAATATTTACTATACAATAATAATAACGATGATCTCTTTGTAAATGAATCATTTTTTTTATGAGGCAATGCATCATTTTGTAAGTGTTAAAATATATTATAATAATTGTTTATTTTAAAATAGAGAACGCCTCCTAACAACTATATTTCACGATAATGAAAATCAGACTTTAAACATTTTCAATAAAATTCTATACAATTTTCTATAGAGATCAGCAAAATAATGCCCCTTTGCTCTTTCGTTTTGTAAACAAAATAAAACGTTTTGTATTTATGAACAAAAACAAAAAACAAAAAAAAAGCTGTAACACAATGTTGTTAAGTTTAGTATGTGTTATCTTGGCGTTCAAAAACAAACTGATACACGTGCTATGCTTTATGCATAAAAACTTTTGTTGTTGTTTATTTTGTTATTGTTCATCTTTTATAATACGAGTACCTACTGTTTGAAAATTGCAAACTAGAAAGAATGAAATTATGTAAACAAAGTGTACGTGTGTGTGTGTGCTTAAAAGAGAGATAGAGGAAGGAAGAAAGGAAAACAAAATTTTAACAAAGTGCAGTTCAAAGGCTGTAGCAAGTAAAGTTAACAACTGTTTAATGGTGTGTTCATGTGTTCATGTACATATACATACGTACATACATATGGATATGTAAGTGTTAGCACATGTATATGAAGAAATTGGAAAAAGTAAATAAACCTGTTCAAAAATAGATTTTTTATTACTCCATAAAATAAAGGAATAAATATTGTTTATGATTTATAAATAAATGAAACACATTTTTTTATTTAAAGTCAAGAGAAGAAACTTAAAAGATTGTTAAAAATGCTAAGAACAGTGAACTATTTTATAAAAGTTTTATCACAACGAAAGAAAAAAATTAGTTGAAAATTCCTTAGGAAACAGATACCAGATACTAATATATTTTGTGGATAATTTTGTTCAAGTCTTTTTCAACACCAATTTGTTCTAGACAGTCGCCAGTAGTAGAGAAGTATGCCGTAATAGTTGTAAATTTTGTGACATTTTAAACTAATAAAATATTATCTTATATTTTAATGCTCATTTATCTAACTCTGGTAAAAGTACAAATCGACAACTATCGTGAGTTTATTTGCGTACATTTTTATCAGCTAGTTTTTGTTTTCCTTTTAGTACATTGAGCAATGATTCATCCTCGTTTGATTTAGGGCCATTATTACAGCTTACCTTTAAGTAAAGACATTATTTTAAGGGGCAGTTAATTTCTTTTTCATTATTACAAGTGTACAATAAAGTAAAGTAAGCTAAAAGGAAGATTATCTTGCCTGTAACTTTTAAAGTTAAGTTTATGTTTGAACTTGTGTTTGTGCTGCCATCTAGCACTACGTAGCTTCAATGTATATGAATGTATGTCGTATGTATATATAATGGCAGCACAAACGCAAAAACTTTTTCTTTCTTAGAAATGACGATTTGTCAAACGTCAGCTGTTAAAATTTTAGCCAAATTCATCGATTAGTTTATTTGTTGTAGTCGCTTAAAGTAAGCAACTTTTGTGTTTCTTGGAAAATGGAAAAAAGTGAATTTCGTGTAGTGATTCAACACTATTATTTGAAAGGCAAAACGGCGAAAGAGACAAAAGAAAAACTTGATAAGCATTACGGCGAATCTGCTCCGTCAGATTATATGGTAAAATATTGGATTGCTGAATTTAAACGTGGCCGAACAAGCTCTCTAACAATACCATCAACAGGAATGTAAAAAGAAGTGGTTACTGAAGAACATTTTGCATGAACATTTGCATATGAAAAACGAATTCGACAGATCACTTCACAGCGGTATTTGAACATGATAAAGCATGATCCTGCTGATTTTGGCGTAAATTAATGACTGTTGATGAAACGTGAGTCCACCACTACACACCAGAAACTAAAAATCAATCGAAGCAATGGGTGGAAGGTGGTGGAAGTGCTCCGAAGAAGGCGAAGACAGCGAAATCGGCTGGAAAGGTTATGGCCACTGTATTTTGGGATGCACATTGAATATTGCTCATCGATTATCTTGATAATGGATACACAATTACATGAGTGTATTATCGGCCATTATTGGAACTATTGGTTGATGCAATCAAGGAAAAATGATCACATTTAAACAAGAAAAAAGTGCTCTTTCTTCAAGACAACGCACCGGTTCACACAGCATTAAATACGAGAAATCCACTTCGAATTGGTTGATAGTCCACCTTATAGTACAGATTTAGCCCCTAGTGACTTTTTCCTGTTTCCAAACTTGAAAAAATGGCTCGCAGGAAAAAGATTCATCTCAAACGAAGAAAAGATTACCGAAACTAATGCGTATTTTGAGGAGTTCCCAAAATCGTATTATTTAGATGGTATAAAAAATTTGGAAAATTGTCTTACTAAGTGTATTGAGCTAAAAGGAGACTATGTTGAGAAATGAATGGTTTTTGAAAAAAAATGTTGTTTTCCTACTTATATATTGTTACAAAAATAAGGTTGGACACCACGGCGTTTATTACATCGCTAAAATAAATAAACAAAAGCTGCAAGAACAACTATACGTGTTGTTTACAAATAACCAAATCTACAACAACAAACATAAGCAGAGATAAAGTAAATAAAAATAACATGGCAGCAACAAAAACTAACAGCAAAGAAAACAAGTAACAGACAATAAACAAGCAACAACAACTTCTAAGAGGTGAAAGAGGTAGATGTTCACATACGCATGGCTACAAAACAACTAAAAAGAAGTGAAATCTGCCTGAAATATTGAGAGGCACGATAGCTTTCGATGTATTGTTTACTCAGCCATATAAAAAGCAGATCGATGCGATTAACAATCAGTTTATTTGTAACGGGTCCGCCATCTAAGTTTTTTTGTTCAACTAGTGCTTATTTCGTGAATGGTAACACTTAGCTCATGTCTGATTTGATAGATAATTAGTTTTATCCTTCCGCTGAACGAATATGGTTGTGTATACGCTTCGCTCAGTGGGCCTGCGATCGACTTACAGAAGATGCCGATTTTGCCAAAAAAATCATCTTTTCAGATGAAGCTCATTTTGATCTTGGTGGGTGTGTAAACAAGCAAAATTGTCGCATTTGGGGCACAGAAAACCCGCACGAATACATTGAAAAGCCGATACACCCAAGACGAGTCACTGTTTGGTGCGGATTTTGGTCCAGAGGCACAATTCCAAAATGAGCAAGGAGTGGCCGTTACAGTCAATGGCCACCCAGCCACACAGCCGAAGCTACACTCGATGTTTTGCGCCCTGTTTTCAAAAAAAAAGAAAAAAAATTATTTGGCGGACCCTATAGTAAACTCTGCGAGTACAGTTTAAGTAAAGTTAACTCAGCGAACGTGTTATTGGTTTGAACTCAGTGTGAGAGAGTTTAGTGTGATTAAACTCTGGTTGAAGAGGTTGTGATCGAACCTAAGTTATAACTACGATCGGGTTGGAAGATCTTTAGGAAGAAAGATCTGTCGACAGACAGAGTAATTAAGAATAAAAGTTGTTATTGCCTGTAAAAAGATTACAAGCAGTGGTTCACATAACTGTGTTGAATAAAGGATTTTGTAATTAAAACCAAAAACAAAATTTATTTTATTTTAACTACAATCTACGAACTCATAAATACACGTTTTTAAAAAGATGAAAACGTAACAATATATTATTGTCAATATGGCAACTTCAAATATAAACATGAAAAATAAACATTTATGTACTTACTTCCTTGATCAATAAGAAAATTAAAAGTACAAGTTGATGCATCTAAATCTATATTGCCGCCTTTAAATTAATCCCCATCGACTGCAACACACTTATGCCAGCGCTTGATCCAATCCTCGAAACATTGTCCAGCAGTGCTTTTTGCGACTTTTCCCTTATTTCCTCTCGGCACAGAACAGTAAGAAGTCATATGGTACCAAATCAAGTGAACTCGGTGGCTCTTGAATGGTATTTGTTGCATTTTTCGTCAAAAAATTTCGAATTTCGTTATCATGGTGCAAAATCCACGAGTTTTTTGCCCACAATTCTGGTCTCTTTCGGCGAATTGCTTCACGCCCAAATAATACACTTTGTTTACTGTCAGGCCTTCTGGCAAAAATTCATGATGCACTACACCGTTGTAATCCATAAAAACCGTGAGCATTGCCTTCTTTTTTGACTGAAAACGAAGTGATTTTTGTGTTCTCGGCTCACTTGGTGAATGCCATTCACTTGCCTGATGTTTGGAATGCGTGTCGTACTCATAAATCCACGTCTCGTTTCCAGTAATGATCCTTTTGATGAATGCAAATAGCAAATCATATCTTTTGCGACTTTAACACGGTCGAAATTGTAAAAATCGCCAACATATTTAGAGATAGATGTACTCTTGGCTATGTAGTCTTTGCAAATGTCAAGCTATGAAGCTAAGATTTAGCGGGAATATCAACAACAGATGTACCAACTTAACAAATAAGTTAAGAAGTTTTTGGTCAAGGTCTTAAAAGTCTTTCAAATCAAAATGCAAAACAGTTCACAAAAAAAATAAAACCACGACACACAATTTTAATAAATAAAATGAACAAATATAACGAAAAAGAAAGCACGTCGTTGCCACTGCGTTTTTAAAGAACTTATTTGTGTTGGCAAAAGTTATCGATATTGCTACGCCACTACCGTATTTTAAAAAAAGTTAACTTTATTTTACAGGTAAGTTGTAAAAACGAAAAATAGTTAAAGTTGACTTTAAAGTTCACTTTAGCTAAAGTTACCTTTTACTCAATCCAACTTTAAAGGCAAGTTGTAATAATGGCCCTTATTCTTTTATTGTCAACTGATAACTGTCAATTATACTCAATGCGCTAAAAAATTAAATTAGAAATACACTTTTCACTTTTTTTTTGACAGAAGCTTAAGGTGTGTGAGGCACTAACGCATGTTATGTACTGCTACCTTAAATTAATGCTAGACAAAGATATAAAATGACAAACAAAACATAAAAGTTTAGTGTCACACTTTTAGTCGTAAACATTAGTTATCTTTATGTTTTAAAAGAAAGCTTATCTTTTTATAGCAAACGCATTTAATAGCGGCATTAAAATTATATATTTTTCTTTATACATATCATTTCATTCAATTGACTGTTTTATAAGGCTTTTAAACTCACATTTATATCAATTTTTAAAACATATTTAAAATTTGTTTACGTTCTTTTTTATCATTTTATTTACAGTTTAATGTCATGATCCCATATTAAACGAGAGCGCTGCCCAACTTCTGTTTACGTGCTTATTAACATACGGCAGCATTAAATGTAAACAAAAGAAAATCATATCAAAGCAAAAACTACAAAAAGACAACAAACGAGTTCGTCATGTAACGGGAGAACAACAGTGCATTGTATTTGGAAAACCATAAACAATAACAAAGAAATCCTAAAAATAAAATTGTTTACATTTTAATTTCCCTTACCCTCTCTTACTTTTTCCGACATAATACTACCAGTACCTCTCATAACCATTGCTCGCTCATTTTATTATACATGCTCTTTAACATAACGGTATAACAATAAAATAAATAACAACAACAACATGGTTAAATACAATGTAGAAATTGCGAAAAGCGCAAATGGCACTGGTAAATCAGCATCGACGTTAGTAACAACAGCAGACAAAGGAAATAAAATAACAACAACAGCTATAGCAGCGGCTACTAATGAATGCGAGAATGGCGCAACGGGTAAGTTTTTCTCTTTAATTTTTAAGCAAATGAAAAACAAATTTAAAAGCAAAGAGTTTTTAATGTCATGAGGATTTGTTAAGTGAAGCCAATAAACGAAGGTAGAAATGAAAATCAAATGCTAAATATGTACAGTCAGCCACATTCGAAATTGAACACTTGCTTTGAACCTATCTTTTAATGTTGATAAAAAATAAAAACAATATTTATTTAAAGTTTATTTATTATTATACCTGTGCATTACACTTTTCAAAATAAAAAAAAAAAAAAATTAAAAACAACATATTACTGTACTTTTTTAAAAACAATAACATAAGCACACAATTGTTTGCTTTTATATAAAGTGTTTAATTTTGAATGTGACTGACTGTATAAAAAAAAGAGTTCTACAGTTGAACCTCGATTAACCGGCTACATCTATTAACCGGCACGCTCTTCGATTTTTTTTCAACCTCTATAATCCGTACTTTTGCCTCTACCATTCGTGCTTCGTTTTTATACCTCTGTTAACCGTGCTTTTATTCTATTATCCGTTTATCAAACACAGATTTTTTAACGACTATATGCAATATACATACTAGGGAGATCGAACGGTTATTATTCGACCGGTCTTAGCCGGTTTTTTTTTGGTTTTGTCGAATACGGTTTTCTTAAATCGTTAATTTTTCTAATAGTGAATAAACCGGTTATTTTATCACGAATAACCGTTTAATTTAAATAATAATTTTTTCTCAGTTTCTGTAAACAAATATTAATATTTTATATGGAGATCATCAGAAGTAGACTCATTGAAAAGGCAGATGCATTAGTTAGTGAAGTTTTTCACAGCGTAAATACTCTTAACCAGTCGTTAGTAATGTTGTGAGGTGACACCGCTGTTGAAAATTGTTAGATGGTGTGGCCTGGGATTGAACCGAGGACTTCTTGGTTGGTAGGCGGGTGCCTTACCCAACATGCTACAGTGGCACACACTATTAAATAAGTGGTGCATGCATTTATGTTTCTAAAGATGTCCTCTGGAGTATGAAAATATTTGGAAACCATTGGAAGAGAAGGTTAGGTTAGGTTAAATGGGTCGCTCGCTTAGCGCGAGTGGACAATGGCCCATTCACAAGGACACAAGGCGACATGGGAGAGTCCCAGAAGAAAGATCCAACCAACCGTTACCCTTTACGAAGTTAACCAACTTCGAAAGTGAGACACGTCCCTAAGACAGTCCAGATCATGGAAGCGTCATGAACCCAAATGCTTAAGTCTAAACTCCCATAGACCAGGACAGTCGCAGAGAAGGTATTGTACCGATTCCTCCTCCTCTTTAGCCTGACAGCTGCCACAGTAGCCATTACCAGGACATCCCATGCATTTCGACATGCGACCCATTATAACGGGTCCGCCATCTAACTTTTTTTTTTAACTGATGTCCGCTGAACTAATATGGTTGTGTATACGCTTGAACAACGCTGGGAAATATTGCGACATTACTTTGAAAATCATGGTAATGTTGCAGAATGTGTGCGAAAATTGCGTACAGATTTTGGAAGAAGAGAAGCACCGTCAGCTCCGTATGTTCGTTATCTTGTGAAAAAAGGGCAAGAAACTGGCATCCTCATCGATAAACCAAAGCGGGAAAAGCCAAAAACAGTGCGTACACCCGAGAATATTACAGGTGAGGCAGAAAGTGTGCGTAAAGCGCCATCAACATCAATTCACCGTCGTTCTCAACAATTGAACATTTCGGAGACATCATTGAGACGAACTTTGAATAAAGACCTTGGTATGACGCCATACAAAGTCCAATTTGTTCAGGAGTTGAAGCCAACTGGCCATCTAATGCGATTTTGCTTCGCTAAGTGAGCCTGCGATCGACTTACAGAAGATGCCGATTTTGCCAAAAAAAAACATCTTTTCAGATGGAGCTCTTTTTGATCTTGGCGGGTATGTAAACAAGCAAAATTTGTGGCATTTGGGGCACAGAAAACCCGCACGCATACTATACATTGAAAAGCCGATACACCCAAGACGAGTCACTGTTTGGTGCGGATTTTGGTCCAGAGGCATAATTGGGCCATTTTTGTTCGAAAATGAGCAAGGAGTGGCCGTTACAGTCAATGGCGATCGTTATCAGGCCATGTTGAACGAATTTTTGTTCACAAAAATTGAAGAAGAGGATATTTAGCAACATTTGGTTTCAACAGGACGGCGCTACGTGCCACACAGCCGAAGGTACACTCGATTTTTTGCGCCCTGTTTTCAAAAAAAAAAAAAAAAAAAATTATTTGGCGGACCTTATACAATGCCCGGTAATTATGCTCAAAAAGCCCTATCAATCTCCTTCCAAACCTAAGAAAAGCCTTATTTTATTCCATGGAAAGAGAAGGCCAAACAAAGCATTCTGGATATTTCACAATTTCCTGCTCAGTGCCCAACAAAACCGACGACGCACATAGAGTGGCATGCACGTTTCCCTGTACGAGAGACAGAGAGGACCCTATAGTAGCGCACTCATGAGCAATTCAATTTCCCCGGAGGCCCGCATGACTTGAAACCCATATAAGTTCGACATGGTATCGTTCCAGATGGGCCAGTAAGCATCGGGTAGTCTAAGAGAGACCCTGAGGTCTAGACCATCAAAATGAAACTGAATGAAAATCACTGAATGAAATATTAGGACGTTGTGTTTTCGAGGACGATATAAATGTTTTAAAATGCAAGGTTGTCATGTATGAAAGTTATACTTATTGAAATTAACCGGTTATTTGTGTTAAGTCAACCGGTTTATTCAGTATTCGAAGAATGAAGGCTTTAAAAAAACCGTATTTGATTAAATAAAAAAAAATCGGTTATAACCGGTCGAATAATAACCGTCCGATCTCCCTAAATAGCATATTGAATGTTAAAAGACTCTATCTTTTATAGTTCCCCGTTCCCAAGAAATATCGTGATAACTACGTGTTTCGCAGATATAGACTAGGAAACAAACATTCTAGTGGGTGCTGAATGTTAACACACAAAAAGCTTTTTTTTTAAGATGAATAAATGCGTGTCATCTCAGAAGAAACTTCCTTAACTTGTATAGATTTACCCCGATTTAAGCGTCCTTGATGTCTAATTTTGAAAAAAAGCACCCTATCTGTGTTCCAAACAATAAACTTGCAAATAAATTTATGATACTTATGTACGTACAGGGTGTACGCCGGGAAGGTATACTACTTTGTTTTGCTGCCATTTTGGTAAACATTAGTCTTGACAGTTCATATTTGACAGTCGTGAAGTAGAGACGCGGCAAATTTATTATGGAAAAATATTCAGTAAACCAACGTGTTTTAATCGTTAAAATATTTTATCAAAATCAATCATCGATTACTGTGGCGATGAGAAAAATACGTGCCACCAAGACGCACTATTTATCGTGTGGTGACTGATTTCGAAGAAAGAGGGGCTGTATGGATTACAACGTACTACAAGATCGGCTAAAAACATTACTGCTGTTCAAGAAAGTGTTCAAAACCATCCATCAACCTCAATTTGACGCCGTGCTCAGGAGTTGGGTCTTCAAAGAACAACTTTGGTCACAATTTTGCACAAAGATTTGCATTTGTTTCCATTTAAGATTCAGTTGTCACAAGAGCTTCTTCCAGAAGACCATTTACGCCGCCGTACATATGCCAATAGGATGTTACAGCTCGCCCATGACAACTCCGATTTTCATGACAAATCCATAATGAGTGATGAGGCACATTTTGATTTGAATGGTTATATGAATAAACAGAATAGTCGGTTCTGGGCAATGAAAAACCCTCATATTACTCATCAGTCACCTCTGCATTCATTAAAAGTGACAGTCTGGTGTGCAATTTGGTCAGAAGGAATCATTGGACCATACTTCTTTGAAACGGAAAACCGCTTAACGCTAACTGTTAATGGGGAGCGATATCGTGATATGATTGAAAACATTTTAACGCTACAACTGCATATTTTTGGATTTGACTAATATGTGGTTTCAACGAGACGGTGCCACATCGCATACAGCCAGGATTACAATAGGATTACTACGAGACCTCTTTCTACAACAAATTATTTCAAGGAATTATGATGTTGATTGGCCTCCACGCCTTCGGACTTCTTTTTATGGGGATATCTGAAAAGCCAGGTTTATGCAAACAAACCAGAAACGCTGGAGCAACTCAAACAAAATATTTGTGATGAAATTAATGAAATACCGCGTGAAATGTGTGAGAATGTAATGAAAAATGTGCTCAAAAGGGCTCGTATTTGTGAGGCTAACAGAGGCGGGCATTTATCTGATATTGTATTCCATACATAATTGCCGACATTAAATAAAACATTTAACAATATAAGACAAACAAAACAAACAAAGTAGTATACCTTCTCGGCGGACGCCCTGTATATGTAGATACGATATAAGGATTTCAAAACAATAAAAAAAAAAATTGTATTTTCGGCTTTGATATCAAATATGCTTATAAAAATGCTCTATCACATGATTTTATTAAAAAAAAAATAATAATAATATAACTTTTAATACTATATTCCTAATTTGACTTAAATAACTTTATGGTTTTACAGCAAAAAGCCTTGTTACCCACTGTAAAACAGCCATTAATTGCTTTAAAATATGAAAAACCAACAACTGAACTAAAACAAAAGCAAAATAAATTAAAACAAACCTTTACAAGAAAAAACAACAATTTTTTAGTATGAACTTACCCACACATACGCACACACACACATGAAAACAATTTGTGTAAAAGCAGAAACAAAAGTAATAAGGGAAACCATCATAACTAAACAGCATGGTTGGGTTTTGTTTGCATGCTTAGATATGTGTGTGTACAGTTTTGTTTTACTTATTAATGGTGCTGTTGTTGTTGGTGTTTTTTTTTTTTTAAGTAGCCATTAGAGGGAGATAATAAATATTCATAGTCATTTATATTACGTCATATTTAAAAGAAAAAAAAAAAAAACATCCCCTTTTTTAATTTTGTTGTTATTTTTACTGTTACGATTTATATTTGCCATCAATATGCAACAAGTTATTCAAAGTCATGGTCATTTTTTTCTTTTGTTGTTAAAAATAAAAGCAAAACGATATTACTAATGATGACGGCAACGCTTACGCGAAGTAAACAACAGTAATATAAAAAGTTTAAAAGACAAATATTTAAAGGTATTAATTCTTTATGTGGAAAGGGAAATTAAATTATTTAAAAATTAAAAAAATAAAAGTAAAATAAAAGTATTCTTTTAAAATTAGAAAAAAAATATTTAAAGTTTAGCTCATAATATAAAACCAAGAAAACATGGCGTTTTTTAACAACAAAATTTGACATTAAAAACCATCTAAATCATTGGCTCACGTTAATTTTCTTGAATTTTTCTTTATTCACTTTTTGTTTAGCTAAGTTTCATTACACTTTTTATGGTTTTGGCCCCCTTTTTTTGACTTGCAAATGGTAAAAAGACATGCAAACCAAAAAGTATAGATATTTTCTTAAAGCGATTTTTTTTAAATGCAGGATTGTAAAGGGTTCGCCAAATAAATTGCTATAAAAAAAAAACTACTGAATATTTGCTCAAATTTCTTTTTTTATTTGAAAGCACAATCCTTCCGGTTAATAATGGAAAATAATTTCATTCAAATGGACGATCGGTCCAATTTTTAAGCACATTTTCGATTGTGTGCAGCTGTATTTCATCAATGGTTTCACGAATATTGTCCTTTAAAGCGACAATTGTCTCTGGCTTGTTGGCGTAATAATTATCTTTGACGGCATCCCACAAATAATAGTCCAACGGTGTCAAATCGCAGCTCCGAGATGGCAAAATGACTTCAGCTCTGCGGCTAATAATGCGATCGAGTGTAGCTTCGACTGTGTGGCACGTAGCGCTGTCCTGTTGAAACCAAATGTTGCCAATATCCTCCTCTTCAATTTTTTTAAACAAAATCTCGTTCAGCATGGTCCGATAACGATCGCCATTGACTGTAACGGCCACTCCTTGCTCATTTTCGAAGAAAATTGGCCGAATTATGCTTCTGGACAAAAATCTGCACTAAACAGTGACTCCTCTTGGGTGTATCGGCTTTTCAATGCATGCGTGCGACAAATTTTGCTTATTTACATACCCGCCAAGATCAAAATGAGCTCCATCTGAAAAGATGATTTTTTTGGCAAAATCGCCATCTTCTGTAAGTCGATCGTAGGCCCACTTAGCGAAACGAAAACACATTAGGTGGTCAGTTGTCTTCAACTCCTAAACAAATTGGACTTTGTATGGCGTTCGTCTCAATTATGTCTCCGAAATGTTCAATTGTTGAGAACGACGGTGAATTGATGTTGATGGCGCTTTACGCACACTTTCTGCCACACCTGTAATATTCTCGGGTGTACGCACTGTTTTTGGCTTTTCCCGCTTTGGTTTATCGATGAGGATGCCAGTTTCTTGCCCTTTTTCCACAAGATAACGAACATACGGAGCTGACGGTGCTTCTCTTCTTCCAAAATCCGTACGCAATTTTCGCACACATTCTGCAACATTACCATGATATTCAAAGTAATGTCGCAAGCGTTGTTCAAGCGTATACACAACCATATTCGTTCAGCGGAAGGATAAAACCAATTATCTGTCAAATCAGACATGAGCTAAGTGTTACCATTCACGAAATAAGCACTGGTTGAAAAAAATAACGTTAGATGGCGGATCCTATCGCAGAAAAAAACAATATTTAACATTAGGTAGGAGTTATACATAACGGTTTCATTTTTTATACGTATTTTTACATGTTTGTATCAAATTTCTTT
Organism: Wohlfahrtia magnifica; assembly: GCA_023159175.1. Lineage (NCBI taxonomy): Eukaryota > Metazoa > Arthropoda > Insecta > Diptera > Sarcophagidae > Wohlfahrtia > Wohlfahrtia magnifica. The sequence continues at coordinate 1,336,219 of JAKWBJ010000044.1, read as the reverse complement.
GAAAAAATTCATTTCAATCGATATTTCAAAATGCTGTACATTTTTTGGTAGTCAATACTGTAATTAATATGTTTAATATAGTAAAGCACACTTTAAGGCTAACGCTTATGAAGAGTAATATTTTACAAAAAATAACATTTTTTAATTTTAAATTGCTTTTCTTTTTGTTTAATAAGTGTCACGGTATCGCTTTTCATAAATATAGCAACAGCATATGTTGCTTATTTTAATAAAACCTTAAGAGTCAAGTGCTACAACGTACAAGAGGGTGGGGGATGGGAGGTGTATAAATTCCTTCGATTTCAATAAAAACCAAGCGCTTAAGAAATAATGTGTTTTCTCTTGAGTATTAAAACAGCTTTAAAGTATTTTGTATATTTATTTAAAGCGAAAGAAGAAGAGAATTTTACAAAATAAAATGAAGAAAAAAAACTTCTTGAAAAGCATTTATTACGAAACTCATTATTAGGAAAAATATTTGCATTAATTCGCTGAAAGAGTAATAAAAACAACAACAATATATGTATACACCATAAAACCAGATACAGGCAAAGCGTTGCTCTGCTCTTTTGTATTCACACCTACGTATCCACACGCATAGGCAGAAAATAAGCAAAATATAAACAAAGTGCAGTAAAGAGAAAGCAAGTGCAAAAATACAGTGCAAAGTGGCCTGAGTGAGAGACTCCCAAATTACTACACCAATGGTAAAATATATTAACATTAGTTTGCCTGACGCTGCATAAAACACATTAGAGTTAAGAGAGTGTGCATAAAAAGGAAATCATTAATAATTACACTCACATACATAAGTTATTTCCTCTTATACAAGCACATTCAACTTGACTGTAATAACTTAAAGAAAATTCTCTACTAGAGAAGTTTGCTTACCATACGTATGTGTGGTATGCATGTGCGTTTGTGGAAAACAAATAAAAATTTACTTAAGGAAACTCATTTTTAAATAATAAATAACAATTCAATATATTCAACGTTAAACATACAATATTTCATGATGCGAGAACTTCCGAGCATTTTGTGTGTATAAGTATCTTAAATAAACACTCATTCGCTCTTACACACTTACAAGTACATACTTACAGTTATTCTTGTGGAATATTGCTATGGTTTGTATAAGCTAATGTGGTAATTAGTTTTACTCTTTTTGTTGTTTTCTTTTTGTTTCCTAGAGGATGTAAGTAAGGAATGTGTAAAATATGTTCAAATTGCGTAAACGTTTACTATTATCATAGATTGGTGTAATAAATCGTGAAAAGATGACTCTAAAATGGTAATATTAATTGCATGAGGCAACACTATAGCTTGTTTGAAAGGTGGCACTTTTTCTTGGATGATATTATTGTATGGTTACGTTTTAATCTTTTAAAACGTTTAAGTTCTTTTTAATTGCGTCAAAATAAAATAAACACCACGTGGTTGTTGTTTTACAGTTTTTATTTCCTCACTTTATCTTTATACAGTTCATCTTAATACAGCAACTTATTTATCTTGCACTTAATATTCGTTTATACAACACTTTTATTTATGCTTAAACACAACTTTACTTTATGACTGCAAAACCTTAACTATAGCGTTGTGGTTAAAGGAGCCTCCTTATATACCTAACAGCCTACAGTTTGGAAAGTTCCGAAAATGTCTCTAACGCTCTCATAATCTCTATTTTATATTCGTACGATTGCGTTACCCAAAGATGGTCGAATTGGCAATGCCGTAAAAATGCACAAACCAGTACGTCAACACTCGGGTAACACATTATCAACCTTGACACAAACCACTAGACAAAAATCTCACAATACAGTCCCAAAAGCACTAATTTGGTGTATTTACTTTTTAGGCATTTTTATTTTCGGAGCAGTATTATTCTGTGAAAAGTTATTTATTTTTAAAAATGGGTCGCAATTCAGTACGTTAAAGTCATTTTTTGGCTTTCTATTATAGAAAGGGATGAATACTTCACATACACTGTTGAAAAAAATTGTGCGAAATGGTTTGCTCGTTTTCGATTTGATAATTTTGATTTTAATATTTCGAAGTTCAGTGTGAACTCCTCTGTTAGGGAACTAGCAATTCATCAACGAGCAGTTATCAACTATTTGAAGAAAGCTGCATGCACAAAGAAGGTCAATGTTTGGGTGCCACATGAATTAATGGTGAAAAATAAAATGGACCGAACTTGCCTTAGCGATTCACTGGAAATTTTCTATGACTTCTATACCGTATGTTAGTAATGATATTGAAAGGTAGAGATTGAAAGGTAATTTTTTCATTATGAGCTTCTACAAACTGGTAAAAAACTTTTCTGGGACTCTACCTTGTCCGGCATTTTGGCCTCTTCAGTGGATATCACAAATGAGCCATATGGCCTCTGAGTGAACTCGCGAAATGCGAGCGATCCTTATAATGCCCTACAACCTGGTAAAGGATGATTCTGATCTCTGCAAGCAATTTAATCGAAATGGCCAGAATTGTTCAATAAAAAAGGTGTTGTGTTCCGTCATGACAACAAAAGGCCACAACAATCTTTGACGACTTGGCAAAAATTGAGAGAGCTGGGCTGGGAAGTTTCGACGCATCTACCATAGAGACCCTTGAAATTAACATTTATTTTGACTTCTATAGCACTCTTATAATGCCCTAGAGGCCTGCAAAACGTAATAGGATCAATTTTTTGCTCATAAAATCCAACATTTTTACACTGATGGCAAAAAATTATCCCTAAATTGGCAAAAGGTTATCAATCAGAATGGCACATATTTGGTTAAATAAAGAAAAAGGTGTTTCATTTTCGGTCAAATTTGTAACCCAATTATTTCGAATACCGATAGAAAGAAAATAGAAAATTTTAAGTTATCGATTTTGTTTTTTTTAAAGAATTCAAAGTTATGGAAATTTTTACAAAAAATTCAGTGTTATCGGTTAATTCCTTAAGCAAACTTAAATCTATCAAATTTGTAACCCAATTATTTCGAATACCGATAGAAAGAAAATAGAAAATTTTAAGTTATCGATTTTGTTTTTTATAAAGAATTTAAATTTATGGAAATTTTTACAAAAAATTCGGTGTTATCGGTTAATTCCTTAAGCAAACTTAAATCTATCGAAAAGTTATCGAAAAAATATTTGCAGAAAATATAAAATTATCGAATGTTTTTTATAAAGAATGTCGATTTATCGAAAAATTTGTAAAAAAATTTAAAAATTTAATGTTATCGGTAAATTTTATTAGAAAACTTAAAAGAATTAAAGATTTTTTATAAAAAATTAATTATTTTTTTTTTTAAATCTATATATCGGGTCCGCCATCTAACGTTTTTTTTCAACAAGTGCTTATTGGTAACACTTAGCTCATGTCTGATTTGACAGATAATTAGTTTTATCCTTCCGCTGAACGAATATGGTTGTGTATACGCTTGAACAACGCTGGGAAATATTGCGACATTACTTTGAAAATCATGGTAATGTTGCAGATGAAGCTCATTTTGATCTTGGCGGGTATGTAAACAAGCAAAATTGTCGCATTTGGAGCACAGAAAACCCGCACGCATACATTGAAAAGCCGATACACCCAAGACGAGTCACTGTTTGCTGCGGATTTTGGTCCAGAGGCGTAATTGGACCATTTTTCTTCGAAAATGAGCAAGGAATGGCGATCGTTATCGGGCCATGTTGAACGAATTTTTGTTCACAAAAATTAAAGAGGAGGATATTAGCAACATTTGGTTTCAACAGGACGGCGCTACGTGCCACACAGCTGAATCTACACTCGATGTTATGCGCCCTGTTTTTGAAGATCGCATTATCAGCCGCAAAGCTGATGTCGTTGGACTATTATTTGTGGGGTGCCGTCAAAGATAAGTGTTACGCCAACAAGCCAGAGACAATTGACGCTTTAAAGGACAATATTCATGAAGCCATTGGTGAAATACAGCTGCACACAATCGATAATGTGCTTAAAAATTGCACCGATCGTGTTGGCTACTACATGGCCAGCCGAGGCAGCCATTTGAATGAAATTATTTTCCATTATTAACCGTAAGGATTGTACTTTCAAATAAAAAAAGAAATTTGAGCAAATATTCAGTAGTTATTTTTTATAGAATTTAAAAAAAAAAAAAAAATTATTTGGCGGACCCTTTAAAATTAATCTTTTTTTAAATTGTTTAGTGGCAATAAAAAGTATTTGTCTTGTTTTTCTATCAGCATATTTATTAAACTGTCAAAAACATTAAGAAGAAAACATGAGAAAAACAATTTTTTCTTAATAATCCTTTTAAGAGATAAACAGAGAAAAATAAAAAATTTCCAAAAGTATACCATATGATAAGAGAGTTAAAAATTGTGTGACATACCTTTAGGGTCGAAGAAAAGTTTTCATTGATTTTTATTTTTCTTATACAAAACAAACACATAAATTGAGTTGTAAACAATACCACGCATACCAACAAACACACACACACACACACACACACACACTTAATACACAATCGTTATAAATAAAACAACACTAGTCTAAGAGCTAAAGTAAATGTTAAGGTGTAAAAACAAAGGTGCTCTTATGTGTGTGTTATGTTTAACACTTGCACTTATTTACACTCTTCGTGGTGATTAAACTCATCAACAAACGTGTACCATAATTATTGCTTTTAATAGAGTTCATCAGTGTTGCCAACTTTGTATGATCAAAACGCGCAGACCTAGTACTCAAATTATAATTTATGTAACTACTAGTAGACCCGGGCAAACGTTGTTTTGCCTTCGCATTTTATTTTCACTGTAAGTCTGGTTTGCATGCAAAGTCAGGGCTGATTCATATTTAGAAGAAGAATGAAAGCTGCACTAAGCCGACATAGCAATTATTGTTCAAATGGAATTATATATTTTTGATAGCTGGGCCCGATCCGCGTTGCCGGCCCCAAATGTTTCTTTTATGTTGAACTGCCTCTCGAAGAAAATCAAATCAGTGTTTTTAGTTAATTAGTTATTTGCGCAAATAGAGTTTAAAAAAGAGTGATAGATATTTATTTACCCTTTTTTTTAATATATTATTTCACAAAAAGATGTTAGATTTCAGTTGGTATCAGGCTAATTAACGCTAATGCACGCTGATTAACGAGCCAACGCCTTCAACAGCAAACACAGCATAGTGCAGTAGTTCTTGAGTTACAGTGCAAAAACATAAAAAACTAAATATTTCGCCATCTGTCGGACGAACTTCAGACTACACAGAAACACTCCTCACGCCCCATAGCGCATGTATACACAGTTTGGTCAAAATCGGTCCAGTAGTTTTAGAGTTTAGCGATCACGAATTTACACGTCATTTTTATATATATTGAGACTTGTAACCCAAACACGCTGTAAAAAAGCGTTAATAATAGTTAAAGCCACAAAATATACTAAAATTGTAAAGGAAACAACTTCTTCTATGAAAATGTCCACTTTTACAAGGATTTTTTAATTTGAATTAGAACGAAACAAGAACTTAAAGATTAACTTCAGAGAAAGGGTGGGTGTGGCACCTGCCATAAAATATAATAAATATCGTACAAGGGCGGATTGGCATCGAAGCTACGTGAGATTGCTGAAATGGTAAACGTAGCACATGAACGTGTGCTCAACATTTTGCATGAACATTTGCATATGACAAAGCTATCGGCAAGATGGGTGCCGCGTTTGCTCATTGTTGAACAAAAACGAGTTCGACAGATCACTTCACAGCGTTGTTTGGACATGATAAAGCATAACCCTGCTGATTTTTGGCGTAGATTAATAACTGTTGATGAAACGTGGGTCCACCACTACATACCTGAAACCAAAAATCATTCGAAGCAATGGGTGGAAGCTGGTGGAAGTGCTCCGAAGAAAGCGAAGACTGCGAAATCGGCTGGCAAGGTTTTGGCCACTGTATTTTGGGATGCACACGGAATATTGCTCATCGATTATCTTAAAAAGGGATCCACAATCACAGGAGAGTATTATCGTGCATTATTGGATCAATTGGTTGATGCAATCAAGGAAACACGACCACATTTAAACAAGAAAAAAGTGCTCTTTCTTCAAGACAACGCACCGGTTCACACAGCATTAGATACGATGCTAAAACTATGAGAAATCCACTTCGAATTGGTTGATCATCCACCTTATAGTCCAGATTTAGCCCCTAGTGACTTTTTCCTGTTTCCAAACTTGAAAAAATGGCTCGCAGGAAAAAGATTCATCTCAAACGAAAAAGGGGAGTTCCCAAAATCGTATTATTCAGATGGTATAAAAAAGTTGGAAAATCGTCTTACTAAGTGCATTGAGCTAAAAGGAGACTATGTTGAGAAATGAATGGTTTTTGAAAAAAAAAATGTTATTTTCCTACTTAGGTAGCTTCAATATCAATCAGCCCTCGTACATCTCAATAAATAAAGCAGCGAGATATATCGCGAGCCGTTTTTTTAATTTCCTGTATAAAGACAGACAGTAGAAAAACCACAGAGGATCGGGAAGAAATGGAATATATCTCCCATTTATAATACACATGTGTATAGATTTCCTGGCAACTCCGTAAAGCTAGTAAACTAAAAAGCAAACTAATCTGTTGTTAAAATTAGAAATGTTAGAAAATTATCGTGGTTCCCAGCAAAATTCAAGATGATTCGTTCTCAAAATTTTGTATGGCGAAACACATTGTGTCAATTAAGACACCTCAATAGTTGTTAATCGTAATTGTACGTAATGCTTCTTTAAATCTGAAACGACCAATAATCGGCTATGATGCCGAAATCGATTATAGTGCCGACAAATACTGTATATCTTAAGAGCAGAGAATCTATTTTATTATATTGAGATCTATTATGATCCACTATGAGTTTCTTAGATGGAAAATGATTTAAACGCGTTTTAGCCCAAATTCGAATTTACAAAACTTGCTTCCAAATGACGTCCATTGCTGCAAAGAAACCGTATAAGGATAGCAGTAATATTGATTTCAATAAATACAAGTTTTAAAGTTGATAAGGAATGACGAATATGTGCTAATCAAAAATTAAAAAAATATTAAAAAATATTCTTAATTTTTTGATGCTGGTGTTAGGCAAGGTTGTGTTCTTCGATTATGTGTTGCAACGTGGTATAACCTTCGCACTTAACACTTAACTCTTTGCTAACAGACATTGCGAAATGCAATGAAAACTTGACTCTATACAGTCAGAAGCATACAGAGTGAGCTTACGGATGAAAATTTTCAAAATCAAAATTAAATTGTTACGAAAATAAGGTTGGGCACCACAGCGTTTATTACACCGCTAAAATAAATAAACAAAAGCTGCGAGAACAACTGTACGCGCTGTTTACAAAGAAACCAAATCCACAACAACAACCATTAGCAAAGATAAAGTAAATAAAAATAACATGGCAACCACAATAATTAAGCAGCAAAGAAAACAAGTAACAGACAATAAACAAGCAACAACAAATACTGAAAGAGCTGAAAGCGTCGATGTTCACATACACATGGCTACAAAAGAACTAAAAAGAAATTAAAAGAAAGAAATGGAATCTACCTGAAATAGCAATAGGTTCGAGAGACCGTTTAAGTAAAGTAAACTCAGCGAGTGCAGTTTGTGTGAAGAGAGTTTATAAGGAGTAAACTCGTGAAGTGAATTGTGAAGTAAAAAACCAGGTTGGAGCTAACTCAGTAAAGAGATTGTAATCGAACCTAAGTTATAACTACGATCGGGTTGGAAGATCTTTAAGTAGAAAGATCTGGCGAGTAATTGTTGTTGTTTACAAGATTGTAAACAGACGGAGTAATTAGGTATAGAAAATTGTTATTGCCTGTAAAAAGATTACAAGCAGTGGTGCACATAACTGTGTTGAATAAAGGATTTTGTAATTAAAACCAAACACAAAATTTATTTTATTTTAACTACAATCAACGAACTCATAAAAACACGTTTTTAAAAAGGTAAAAACGTAAAAATATGAATCAACCAACGCTAATAACACAACGATCTTCCAGGTTGCAGCACTGACATTCAAAACAGATTGGACCTATTCAGGCCGACTAATTGCTATAGGGCATTCTCTTCCATTCAGACATTTATAAACCACTGTCTACGGAGGAAAAAAATTTTCTGGCCACAAACCAGATCACACCAAGTTCTTGTAATGAAGAACTGTAATGGACTGGGCACACTCTCAGGAAACCAAACTACGACTTAGTAAAACTATCTATTAAATGGAACTCGCAAATAAACAGAAGAATCGAAGGCAAGCCCATTACTAGAACAGACAGATTGTAAGAAAAGCCCATGGCATGACTTGGTGTCAGATTAGATCATTGACTTTAGATAGGCTCTATAATCCCCTTGGGACTTTAAAGGTGTAATAACAAATAACAAGTTTAGTATTTTAATTAAATACTTAAAATTGTTAGCTTTCATCTAAGATGACTTATAAGTCTTGAAAAATGGGCTCTTAGATTTGAGATACGTTTCAAAAACTTTATTTTGTATTTAGTTTTTCACAAATATTATCTGGAGTTACGTAATTCTTACAGCATGAAGCGTTTGAAGACAATAGTTTATATGAATTAATGAGAGTATTGAATTTATTAAATTTGTATTTCTTATAAAAAATTGCAAATAGAAAAGCGCTAAAGTGAAAAAATGCGACTTTTCGGTAGTTGAAACGCGCTAAATATAGCGCGAAAGGCGCTAAATTGGCAACACTGGTGTTCATAGCTCTGCCTACTCTCTCAAGTGATTTCCCATGTTTTTATTGCCTACCCTCACCCTACTACTATTACTACATAAACGAAAATAATAAACAAACCTCTGCGAGATAGAAGTGCACAATTTAGTTGCCATTGATTTTAATTGAAATCATGGAGCCAACCATGCTTTGTTTGTAAATGTTCATATATGTTAGTATTGCTTGTTATTGTTGTTATAAATATGTATGTACGAGTATATTGTTTTGATTTTTTATTCAAATTCTTTTCTTTAAAACAAGTCGTGCAGAAATAATGATAAACAAAAACCGCTATTTAAGACGCAAGGCGTTGTTGAAAATTGCTGGCATACGATAATCGAAAGTTATCTTTCGAAAATATTTTTAAATTTTTTTTTAACAATTTGTAGTTCTTTTTTCGTCACTCCTCTAGGGAGCCTATTGGCTTTCCACAAAGCATCTATTGCTTTGTTTCAGGTTCTTTAATCAATTTGATATCTTAAGCTAAGTAGATGATTAATCCGCTGTAGCTTCCTCCATATGATTTCTTTTTTTGTGTAGTGGTGAAGATCCTTGCTAATTGGTGGTGATCTTTACTTTAGCATTGTAATTTTTTCCCAGCAGGTGGCGTGTTTTTCCCGATCATTCGTCTGATGTTTGTCATCATCGCCAGAGGTATGCGAGAAGGGGGGTTAGGGGGGCTTTTTTCTTTTATTTTTTTTTAGATGGAGTTGTCTGGAGGGAAGATGTTGAAGCCTTTTTTTATTATTAAATATTCGAAACCACAACTAAATTTTTTCTTCGTCATGTCCTCTACCTGGGTCGTTTGTGTTGTTATGCGTGCGCTCTAATCACTACACCACGCCACCCCAATTTGTAGGATTTTATAAAAAATTGTAAATTCTCGATAACTTTTTCGATAATCGATTTTTTATAGAAAACGTGCTAATTTTTTTTTTAAAATATTTTTGAAAACTTCATTTTGTATAAAAGATATTCAATATTTTATGGTTTTCAAAGAAATTTACCGATAACTTTGTATTTACCGATAACTTTCTAACGATAATTTTTAATTTTCTGAGAAAATTCTTCGTTAACTTTAATTCTTTAAGTCCCTACTAGAAAATCTTCAATAGTTTTAAGTTTTCTAAAGAAATTTATCGATAACTTTTTAATAACTTTAAATTTTCTTTAGAAATTTTTCAATAACTATAAATGGAAATTTATGTTAAATTTAAAAAAAAAGTCAATATTAATCAATTTACCATAAAAAATGTTCGATAAATCCCTAATAGAAATTTTCATAAAAAAATAGCTGACCCGGCGTTGTTTGGCCTTCATGGTGGTTGAAGAGGAGTCGTTATTTTTATTTTTTTTTTTGTAACATAAAACAAAATTTTGCGTGATAAACGTAAGTTGGGTCTGTAGTACTTCACTGCATTAAAAAGAATGAAAATTTCAAGAATTTGTTTTATTTTTGAGATCTTATAATGACGATCGAAGCAACGAATGAAAAGATTCAGCTCAACATTCCCATTAAAAAGTCCGAATGTTATTGTACAAAAGTAAAGTAAAGTAATGCTTTAAAAAAAATCTACTGAATATTTTCTCAAATTTCTTTTTTTATTTGAAAGTACAATCCTTCCGGTTAATAATGGAAAATAATTTCATTCAAATGGCTGCCTCGGCTGGCCATGCAGTAGCCTACACGATCAGTCCAATTTTTAAGCACATTATCGATTGTGTGCAGCTGTATTTCACTAATGGCTTCACGAATATTGTCCTTTAAAGCGTCAATTGTCTCTGGCTTGTTGGCGTAAAACTTATCTTTGACGGCACCCCACAAATAATAGTCCAACGGTGTCAAATCGCAGCTCCGAGGTGGCCAAACGACATCAGCTCTGCGGCTGATAATGCGATCTTCAAAAACAGGGCGCAAAACATCGAGTGTAGCTTCGGCTGTGTGGCACGTAGCGCCGTCCTGTTAAAACCAAATGTTGTTAATATCCTCCTCTTCAATTTTTGTGCACAAAAATTCGTTCAACATGGCCCGATAACGATCGCCATTGAATGTAACGGCCACTCCGTGCTCGTTTTCGAAGAAAAATGTCCAAATTATGCCTCTGGACCAAAATCCGCACCAAACAGTGACTCGTCTTGGGTGTAACGGCTTTTCAATGTATAGTATGCGTGCGGCTGTTTTCTGTGCCCCAAATGCCACAATTTTGCTTGTTTACATACCCGCCAAGATCAAAATGAGTTTCATCTGAAAAGATGATTCTTTTTTGGCAAAATCGGCATCTTCTGTAAGTCGATTGCAGGCCCAGATTTCCAGCGTTGTTCAAAATGAGCTTCATCTGAACACATCGCACACATTCTACACCATTACCATGATTATCAAAGTAATGTCACAATATTACCCAGCGTTGTTCAAGCGTATACACAACCATATTCGTTCAGCGAAAGGATAAAACTAATTATCTGTCAAATCAGACATGAGCTAAGTGAAAAACGTTACATGGCGTATCTTTTATTTGCCCATATAAAAGAAATGTATTCGTGTTTGTTGAAACAAATAAATTCGGTTTTGATTAATGTTTACGGTATATTATAAAAGTGAATACTCGTATATTATATTTGATGTATTTTTAATAAAGATTTTGTATAAAACAGTTTTGTATAACTGATGCTGAATTAAATTTCTTTTCTTAATTATCTTTTTCTATCTTATTATTCTCTTTAATGTGTTAGTTACCTGTCTGACTTTTTAAAATTTGTTGTCTGCATTTAACATAATTCCCATAATCCTTTTGTAACTCATTTCACTGTAAACCTGTATGTACTTTTCTATTTTCTCATTATTCGTGACATTAATGAATTGTCAGACATTAATACACTCACTAAACGCACTTACTCTTTAAAACACACACTTATACTCACTCTCACACTCATACACACAGTAAGTTTTTAATCACATTCTTAATTAAAACCAATCATCTCACCAATGAAAATTATAAGGATTGCTCTCTCTCTCCCATTAAATGTCATCGCTGTCTGACTGACACACTCACATACTTGCAATTCTGAGTTGTAATGTTGGGAAGTCGCTTAATAAAAATAGAAAAAAATCTTAATTAAAAGAGAGAAGAGAGGAGCGAAATAAAAAAAATAAAAATAAAACGTGAAATGCGAAAAATGCCATATAAATCTCTGATGATGGCAACATGCAGTTTAATGTTGAACAAAAAAAAACAAACAGAGAATTAGATTTATAGAGTGAAATCTATACATACACACTTACACATTGTCTTGCTCTTTTTCTTGATAAAATATCACGTCCTTATATATGAGTGCTTGTACAACTTTAACAGGGATTTCATTTAATTAACAAGTTTATAATAATGTGCTGCTCTGTTTAATGCATAAAGATTATTAAGACGTTACTCACACAAACACTTGTATACACGTTTGCAGCAACAGAAGACTACGAGTAAATGCATTTGTACAAACCCACATGCATATACACATGACATGGCTTAAAGTAGACTGTCGTTGTAATTTGAAATGAACAATAAGTAAAGAATGCCATTCTATATTAAGAAAAAAATCTATTTATTGGACTTGTTTTTTCAGAAAATTTTGTAATACTACACTATGCAACAAGCAAAAATACCTTGGATAACCACTATGGATTTTTTATGCGCTATGGTCGCCTAACTTCAAAAATCATCAGCATTTCAGATTCTATGGATACGTTTTTTTTTAGAATTTTTTTTTTTTCTAAAATGTGAGATCTTTGAAGAGTCTGCTTCATACATCTTGTGATAACTTTGAAATGATTTCTACGATTTCGTTAAGTCATATGTTAACAAATTCCAAGTTGTACCAGCTTTAAGTCATTCTGACATAATTTTTTAATTTAACCAATATTTATGGAGATAGTGAAAAACACCATGATTCACAAAAAATAGAAATCAGCACATCGAGCCATAACCGCCAAAAAAACGTAAGCGACAAAAAACAAAATTTTCAGGAGAAGGTTTTTTTTTTCAATATTTTTGTTCTAGAGTAGTACATAAGACTCTTTTGTTTTTGCTGTAAAATCACAAAGGTACGTTTTAGAGCTACAAAATTTTGTATGCTGGTGGGAATGACCGAATACTATCGATTTTTATCAAAAAACGAAAATCGATAATCATGGCGCTTACGTCTTTTTGGCGGTTATGGCTCGACATATTTACCAGTTTCACTATTTATTCATAAAATTTGAAATTCATGAAATAGATTTTTTTATTTTTTTTCTCCGGCTTTCCACAAAGCATCTATTTGCTTTGTTTCAGTTTCTTTAATCAATTTGATATTTCAAGCTTAGTAGATGATTAATCCAATCCGCTGTAGCTTCCTCCATATGATTTTTTGTTTTTTGTATAGTGGTGAAGATCCTTGCTAATTGGTGGTGATCTTTACTTTGGCATTGCAATTTTTTCCCAGTAGGTGGCGTGTTGTTTTTCCTGATCATTCGTCTGATGTTTGTCCTCATCGCCAGAGGTATGCGAGAAGGCTCAGGGCGGCTTTTTTCTTTATTTATTTTTAGATGGAGTTGTCTGGAAGGAAGAAGGTGAAGCCTTTTTTTATTATTAAACATTCGAAACCACATTTAAATTTTTCCTTCGTCATGTCCTCTCTGCTGGGGCTCGAATCTGGGTCGTTTGTGCTGTTATGCGTGCGCTCTAACCACTACACCACGCCACCCCCATGAAAATCGATATTTTATTCCCGATAAAAGTGAAAGTAACTAGTTTTGAAAAAAAGAAAATTGTTTTTTGTTGTATGAGCGTATGATCATATTTATGAATTTTGAAAAAATATATACCTTATACAACACCCATTACATACAATTACAACAAAAATTTAATTTTTTTTTCAAAATTAGGTACTTTTTCTTTATTGGGGATAAAATATTGTTACATTTTTACCTTTTAAAAACGTGCATTTATGAGTTCGTAGATTGTAGTTAAAATAAAATAAATTCTGTGTTTGTTTTTAATTAAAAATCCTTTATTCAACACAGTTTTGTGCACCACTGCTTGTACTCTTTTTACAGGCAATAACAATTTTCTATTCTTAACTACTCCGTCTGTTTACAATCTTGATCTTTCTACTTAAAGATCTTCTAACCCGATCGTAGTCATAACTTATGTTCGATGACAACCTTTTCAACCAGAGGTTATCCTCACTTAACTCTCTTTACTGTGTTAGCTCCTACTAAACTGGTTTTTTTCTACTTCACGATTAACTTCACAAGTTTACTCCTTATAACCTCTCTTCATACAAACTGCACTCGTTGAGTTTACTTTACTTAAACGGTCACTTGTTCGCGTCGATGTGCTTTTTATATGGCTCGAACCTATCGATATTTCAGGCAGATTCCATTTCTTTCTTTTAATTTCTTTTCAGTTCTTTTGTAGCCATGCGTATGTGAACATCTATCTCTTTCAGCTCTTAGAAGTTGTTGTTGCTTGTTTATTGTCTGTTACTTGTTTTCTTTGCTGTTAGTTTTTGTTGTTGCCATGTTATTTTTATTTACTTTATCTCTGCTAATGTTTGTTGTTGTAGATTTTGTTATTTGTAAACAGCACGTATAGTTGTTCTTGCAGTTTTGTTTTTATTTATTTTAGCGATGTAATAAACGCTGTGATGCCCAACCTTATTTTCTGTATTTGGGCAGCATCCTCAAGATTTGAGAATAGATTGAATCTACGCAGCCAATCTTGTAGCCGACTGATTGTTATAGGACGTTCTCTACATATCTTTGCAAAAACCGAAAATTAACATGTTTAACTATTGTGTGTGAAGTATGGTTGCGAGTTATGGAATGCGGCTTTGATTTTATCAATTCCATTCAGAAATTTATAAGCCGCTGTCTGCGACGCATTTTGCAAATATTCTGGTCAGAAACACGAATACGGCAAGTTCCTGTAATGGAGGTATTTGTGAGAAAAAAATGTAAATGGCTTAGACAAACTCTGAGGTAACCAAACTACGAGTTATGGAATGCAGCTATGATTTTGTCAATTCCATTCAGGAATTTATAAACCGCTGTCTGCGACGCATTTTTCAAATATTCTGGCCAGAAACATGAATACGGCAAGTTCCTGTAATGGAGGTAATTGTGAGAAGAAAGTGGAAATGGCTTGAACACACTCTGAGGAAACCAAACTACGACTTAACGGAACTGGCCATTTACTGGAACGCACGGGGAAGCCCATTCCTAGAGAAGACAAATTGAAACAGAAGATGCTTCGTATAGTATAACTTGATTCCCTTGGAATCTTTATAGGATCTAGGGATAACAACTTACAAGTTTAGTATTGTAACTAAATAATTAAAATTTCTAGCATTTCTTTAAAATAATTATTTATTTTTTTATTTTAATTTAACGGATCCGCCATCTAACGTTTTTTTCTTCAACTAGTGCTTATTTCGCTCATGTCTGATTTGACAGATAATTAGTTTTATCCTTCCGCTGAACGTATATGGTTGTGTATATGCTTGAACAACGCTGGGAAATATTGCGACATTACTTTGAAAATCATGGTAATGTTGCAGAATGTGTGCGAACATTGCTCATTGAAGCTCATTTTGACCTTGGTGGGTATGTAAACAAGCAAAATTGTCGCATTTGTGGCACAGAAAGCCCGCACGCATACATTGAAAAGCCGATACACCCAAGACGAGTCACTGTTTGGTGCGGATTTTGGTCCAGAGGCATAATTCGAAAATGAGCAAGAAGTGTCCGTTAGAGTCAATGGCGATCGTTTTCGAGCCATGTTGAACGAATTTTTGTTCACAAAAATTGAAGGGGAAGATATTAGCAATATTTGGTTTCAACAGGACGGTGCTACGTGCCACACAGCCGAAGCTACACTTGAAGCTTTGCGCCCTGTTTTCAAGAAAAAAAAAAAATTATTTGGCGGACCCTATAAAAGTCTTGAAAAATGGGCCCTTATATTTAAACACTATTTTTTATTAAATTTTACACAAATATTACCTGGCTTTCTATTTCTTACAAAAGTATTCCAGAAAAGCGCTAACCTAGCGCGTTTTTAAAACAAAGTACTAAAGGAAAAAAATGCGACTTTTCGGGAGTTTAAACGCGCTAAATTGGCAACACTGTTAGAAGGGCTTAAAGCTGGCATAATTTGGAATTCTGTCATATAGGGCTTAACGATATCGAATAAGTCATTTCAAAGCTATCATGAGATATATGAAGAAATCTAAAAAAATCTTATCCATAGAATCTGAAATGCTGAAGATTTTTGAAGTAAGGCGACCATAGCGCATCAAAAAAATATGGTGGTTATCCAAGGTCAGAACATTTTGTTCTATTTGTTGCATAGTGTAATCGAAAAAAAAAAAACTAAAAAAAATATTTTATTGATATTAATTAAGCAACAATTTGCAAACATTTTGTATAAATTTGTTAGAAGAAACAACTGCATTACGAGTAACAGCAACAAATTTGTTAGAATTTACACAAATGTTCTCTAAACTTCCTTTATTACAACTTTTTTATTTTCGTTGTTTCTTACTTCTTTTCTCTTTTCATCTACTAAAGACACAACAATTTATTGAGATAATTTTTTTCTTTCGAGTTTAACACTGAAAGCAATTAAAAGAAAAAGACGTGTCGAAGAAAGTTTTATTTTCTAACAAAAATTTCTTGAAGCAAACACACTGCTGAGTCGAGAATAAGAGTGCAGATGGAAAACAAAACAAGGAATTGAAGCAAATTTATCGCAAAACAGCATATGGTGTATTTTAGTTTTCAATTGGCTTGTTATTGTGGGTAAACAGAGATAAAATATCATAAAAATAAAAAGCTTTTGTGAATGTATCAAGAAGCTATATGATAGAAAATGATTAACAAATTATCTTACAACCTACGAGGGCGGATTGACATTGAAGCTACCTTAACTAACTACTTAACTTTTTTTCTCTTAGAAATTACGATCTGTCAAACGTCAGCTGTTAAAATTTCATGTAGTGATTAAACACTATTATTTGAAGGGCAAAACAGCGAAAGAGACAACAGAAAAGCTTGATAAACATTACGGAGAATCTGTTCCGTCAGATTATATGGTAAGATATTGGATTGCTGAATTTAAACGGGGCCGAACAAGCACTGCAACAATACCATCAACAGGAAGGCCAAAAAAGGTGGTTACTGAGGAAAATATCAAGAAAATCCTCGATATCGTTATGAATGATCGCCGGGTCAAAATACGTGAGATTGCTGAAACGTGTGTTCAACGTTTTGCATGAACATTTGCATATGAAAAAGCTATCGGCAAGATGGGTGCCGCGTTTGCTCGAGTTCGACAGATCACTTCACAGCGGTGTTTGGACATGATAAAGCTTAATCCTGCTGATTTTTGGCGTAGATTAATAACTGTTGATGAAACGTGGGTCCACCACTGCAGACCTGAAACCAAAAATCAATCGAAGCCATGGGTGGAAGCTGGTGGAAGTGCTCCGAAGAAGGCAAAAACAGCGAAATCGGCTGGCAAGGTTTTAGCCACTGTGTTTTGGGATGCACACGGAATATTGCTCATCGATTATCTTGATAAGGGATGCACAATCACAGGAGAGTATTATCGTGCATTATTAGATCAATTGGTCGATGCAATCAAGAAAAAACGACCACATTTAAACAAGAAAAAGTGCTCTTTCTTCAAGACAACGCACCGATTCCCAGCATTAGATACGATACTAAAACTACGAGAAATCCACTTCGAATTGATTGATCATCCACCTTATAGTCCAGATTTAGCCCCTAGTGACTTTTTTCTGTTTCCAAACTTGAAAAAATGGCTCGCAGGAAAAAGATTCATCTCAAACGAAGAAGTGATTACCGAAACTAATGCGTATTTTGAGGAGTTCCCAAAAAAAGTGCTCTTTCTTCAAGACAACGCACCGATTCACACAGCATTAGATACGATACTAAAACTACGAGAAATCCACTTCGAATTGATTGATCATCCACCTTATAGTCCAGATTTAGCCCCTAGTGACTTTTTCCTATTTCCAAACTTGAAAAAATGGAACGCAGGAAAAAGATTCATCTCAAACGAAGAAGTGATTACCGAAACTAATGCGTATTTTGAGGAGTTCCCAAAATCGTATTATTCAGATGGTATAAAAAAGTTGGAAAATCGTCTTACTAAGTGTATTGAGCTAAAAGGAGACTATGTTGAGAAATGAATGGTTAAAAAAAAAATGTTTTTTTCCTACTTATGTAGCTTCAATATCAATTTGCCCTTGTAGCTGTTTCTTTAAATTTGAAAAGTAAAAGTGCTAAATTTGAAGAGTATACAGAATGAGGTAGCCGAGGTTTCTACATTCTATAATATTATTAGGTTTTAACCTCTTTAAAACGTTTGAGTTCTTTTTAATTGCGTCAAAATAAAATAAACACCACGTTATTGTTGTTTTGCAGTCTTTATTTCCACACTTTTTAACAGTGTATACAATTATAACTCTACAGTCTCCAACTTATTTATCTTGCACTTAAAATTTGTTTATATAACACTTTTATATACGCCTAAAGCCGGCTTAACGTCCAGTTGGAATTTTTGAAATTTATGTAGGCTATAGCTCGTATATGGTACAGAGAGATACTGTAAAAATTTCAAGAAAATCGATTTAGCCGTTTACCTGTCCATAAGGCACAAACAAACACTCGAGATAAGACTCGTAAGTTCAAGAAAGGATTCGCTAAACTAAATTAGTGTGTGTGTATGTGTGTTTTATTATTATTATTTAATATTTTTTATTGTGAATTCGATTCCATTTATTACCTTTCAACATTAAACTTGTGTTTGTAGCCACTGTGATAAATCTGTATGTTTAGTTTTTTCCCCCTCTTGAGTTGACATCTTAGATAATTTAATCTAAAGATTTAATGTAAAGATGTGAGTATGTCTACTTAAGAGTATGATTGTGTATTTGTTAAGAGCATTTTTGCTTTTTTTGCCAGATATAAAAAAAGAATTACTGCTTATTATACGGATTTACTTATTCTGTCCTTTCTTCTCTTTCTCTCTTACCCTTTTACACGGTTTATAAGGAAATAACATTTCCAAAAGGACACACACACACATACAGTTTAATATATGTTATATATAAATCTTCTAAAATATTCTCTGCATTGGAATACAAAAAGAGAAGGACAGACAGAAAGAATGAGAGAGGAAGAGAGTGAGAGTTAAAGTATATTGCAATATTATAGAAATGATGATGATATCATTTTTTATTGTGTTGTATGAAGTAATGCTGAACTGAAAGCATTTACACATGTGTATGTAACATGACACACACACACACACACACATTTTTAGAAATAAGGGTCCGCCATCTAAAGTTTTTTTTCAACTAGTGCTTATTTCGTGAATGGTAACACTTAGCTCATGTCTGATTTGACAGATAATTAGTTTTATCCTTCCGCTGAATGAATATGGTTGTGTATCCAATGCGTTTTCATTTCACTAAGTGGGCCTGCCATCGACTTACAGAAGATGCTGATTTTGCCAAAAAAATCATCCTTTCAGATGAAGCTCATTTTGATCCTGGCGGGTATGTAAACAAGCAAAATTGTCGCAAGACGAGTCACTGTTTGGTGCGGATTTCGGTCCAGAGGCATAATTGGACCATTTTTCTTCGAAAATGAGCAAGGAGTGGCCGTTAGAGTCAATGGCGTTCGTTATCGGGCTATGTTGAACGAATTTTTGTTCACAAAAATTGAAGAGGAGGATTTTAGCAACATTTGGTTTCAACAGGACGGCGCTACGTGCCACACAGCCGAAGCTACACTCGATCGCATTATCAGCCGCAGAGCTGATGTCGTTTGGCCACCTCTGAGCTGCGATTTGACACCGTTTGACTATTATTTGTAGGGTGCCGTCAAAGATAACTGTTACGCCAATAAGCCAGAGACATTTGACGCTTTAAATGACAATATTCGTGAAGCCATTGGTGAAATACAGGTGCACACAATCGATAATGTGCTTAAAAATTGTACCGATCGTGTAGGCTACTGCATGGCCAGCCGAGGCAGCCATTTGAATGAAATTATTTTCCATTATTAACCGGAAGGATTATACTTTCAAATAAAAAAAGAAATTTGAGAAAATATTCAGTAGTTTTTTTAATAGGATTTCAAAAAAAAAAAAAAAAAAATTATTTGGCGGACCCTTTAGTTTAACTAAAAATCCCTTTTAAGCAATTTTTATTGTTGAACTTAATAAATCACTAAGATGTCTTAGATAAACATTATCCACACATACATTCACACTTGATAGATACTTCACTCCACTCTCCTTCCATTAAGTAACTGTTATTTAAAGAGCAACTCAGAAAATGTTTGCCGCTCTTCTATAAGAGTGTAGTTGTAAGTGTTGAAAAGGTTGTATTTGAATAATTAATATATGACAAAAAAAGGTACGAATAAAAATACTTTTTAGTACTTTTGCTTATACTTAATTCCTTTAATTTTTAGTTTTAAATGAAAAGAGCCATTTTGAGGTAATAATTTGTAGGAAAATTTGTATAAAAATTAATTGTATTAAGAAGAAGCTGGTTGCTGGTTGGTTGCTTATGTTTCTTACTAAAAGTACTTTTTTTATCATAATATTTAAAATGTGTAAAAAATTGTCCTTTACATTTATGACTGCACTGCAGATAAACTAATTTCACATTCAAACGTTGCCATACTTAAGCATTTTGGTGTGTAGGCTTTTAAATTGTTGCTGAGGGAAAAGTTTATTTTTTAAATGTTTTTCTCTATTTCTGTGTGTGTTTTATGATGATAAAATTAAGCCAAAAATAGTGTTGGCCTTAAGATAACAATTACTTGTATTGTATAGTAAATAGTGTTGAAAAGACCTTAATAAATGCAATTAAATTAACAAACTTAAGTCAGACGGAGGTTAAATTTCAGGTTTTAGGCAGAATATAAATTGCTTAAGAGGTTTTTAAATTATATTCTTTAAGGCAAAATTAAATTAATGTTTGCTTAGAAAGGTTATTAGGGTAAAAGTCCAAGCATGAGTAGTTAACATAATATGTTTTGGGTTTAAGGTTTATGGTGTTAGGAAGTTGGAAATGCTAAAAATTTTAATAAACGTTCATGGCTATTCAGACAGTAAGATATTGCTGCCAATTTGCGTTATATCATTGGGAAATGAGCATTATCATTAAATCGTCGAGTCACTATTTATTTATTGTGCTCATCCGTTCTACAGTTTGTTTAGCAGCATGGGAAATAAACGTATACTTAAGTGTCTTGCGAATAATTTAGTGGGTTTCAAAATCGCCTGTCTGGCTAAGCTGTTAGTTGTTAAATTTCATTTATTTATGGGTCCGCCATCTAACGTTTTGTTTCACCAGAGCTTATTTCGTGAATGGTAGCACTTAGCTCATGTCTGATTTGACAGATAATAAGTTTTATCCTTCCACTGAACGAATATGGTTGTGTATACGCTTGAACAACGCTGGGAAATATTGCGATATTACTTTGAAAATCATGATAATGGTGCAGATGAAGCTCATTTTGATCTTGGCGGGTATGTAAACAAGCAAAATTGTCGCATTTGGGGCACAGAAAACCCGCACGCATACATTGAAAAGCCGATACACCCAAGACGAGTCACTGTTTGGTGCGGATTTTGGTCCAGACGCATAATTGGGCCATTTTTCTTCGAAAATGAGCAAGCAGTGGCCGTTACAGTCAATGGCGTTCGTTATCGGGCCATGTTGAACGAATTTTTGTTCACAAAAATTGAGAGGAGGATATTAGCAACATTTGGTTTCAAGAGGAGGGCGCTACGTGCCACACAGTCGAAGCTACACTCGATGTTTTGCGCCCTGTTTTTGAAGATCGCATTATCAGCCGCAGAGCTGATGTCGTTTGGCCACCTCGGAGCTGCGATTTGACACCGTTGGACTATTATTTGTGGGGTGCTGTCAAAGATAAGTGTTACGCCAACAAGCCAGAGACAATTGACGCTTTAAAAGACAATATTCGTGAAGCCATTGGTGAAATACAGGCGCACACAATCGATAATGTGCTTAAAAATTGGACCGATCGTGTAGGCTACTGCTTGGCCAGCTGAGTCAGCCATTTTAATGAAATTGTTTTCCATTATTAACTGGAAGTGTTGTACTTTCAAATAAAAAAACGAAATTTGAGAAAACATTCAGTAGTTTTTTTACAGCAATTTCAAAAAAAAAAAAAAAAAAAAATTTATTTGGCAGACCCTTTAGTAAAAGATTTAAAACTTACGAATATGGATCATTTAACAATCGAAATTTGAAAAATTGAATCAAACGTGTTTAATGATGTTTTCATTTTTCTAACAAATTTTAAAATATTCTTCAGCGATAAAGCTCACTACTTCTCACATGGTGGATACGTCAACAAGCAAAATTTTCACATATGGGGCTCTGCGAACCCAGAAGCGATTGTGGAAATTAATGAGTTTGTTCAGCGATTGGTAAAAGCTGGTGAATTTCTTTTGCTTCTTGTAAGAAGACGGAGATAGCCAGAGCTGTCTTTTGTTCCCATGCAATACTGCAAACACTGCCTTTTATAAGAACATTTTTAATCGCTTTTATCCGTTTTCGTTTAACAATATTTATGTGACTTCAATAGATTTTTTCCAAGATAAAATATTGTCTTCTGATACAAAAAATTATGAATTTTTTTTAAACAAATACTTACTTATGGAAGAGCATCATTATATTTTTATAAAATAATGAACAAAAAATTGTTTATTTGACACCAAAATAAGACTGTGCATCAACCAATATATTGGCCAGTGCTCGCCACTGTCTTTGAGCCATCTGTGAAAATTACGTGAGCAGCCATTAGCTTACTGCCGCCTTGCCATCTTGAGCAATCTGTCGAAATCGCTTACTCTAACCATACGGCCCGCTAATCTTGGACTACTAGTCACCCTCATGCTAAATAGACCTTTTTCAGGTAACATGCCTATATTGCCTCATTCTGGCAATATTTCTTTTGAAATTCCTCAAAAAGCTCCTTATGGCTTTCGGCTACAGAAGAACCATTGCATTGAAAGTTACTGTTCTTGAAATGCTAAAAAAATTACGGAATTATTTAATAATAAGTTTAAGAAAAGATTTTCTAAAGAAAATTAGTGCTTGTATGTGCGTTTTATTATAATTTAATATGATATTCCATGAAGGATCATGGGGACTTCTCTCAGTCAATGAGCTGAGACCGATTCTATTTTTAAACTCATTGAAAGGAGCTACAGCTTAACGCCGGCTCCGAATGCATTTAGAGAAGTTTTCAATAGTATTTTATACTCATAACCAGTTACTAGCTAATGTTATGAGGTGATACCGTTGTCGAAAAACTTTTTTCTTTTTTTTACGATGGTCTGGCCTGGTATTGAACCGACTACCTTCTGGTTGGGAGGCGGGTGTCTTACCGACCATACCACAGCGGCACAGCCTTTAACACTTAACGTATATTTGTAACCACTGTGATAAATCTGCTCTTGAGTTGACATCTTAGATAATTTAATCTAAAGATTTAATGTAAAGATGTGAGTGAGTTATTGCAACCATATGGTTTGGAAGTGTCATGGGTCATATTTTTGTCGAAAATGACGCTGGAGGAACCGTTACCGTCCATTCAGAAAGCCGTGAGCATATGATAACTGACCTTTTTTGGCCTGTAATTGAAGATTATGAACTGGATGCTATGTGGTTTCACCAAGACGAAGTGACGAGCCATACAGCCGAAAAATTTTGGCTTTTTTCTCCGCCACTCCTTTAGGGAGCATATTGGCTATTCACAAAGCATCCATTGCTTTGTTTCAGTTTCATTAATCAAGTTGATCTTTCAAACTAAGTAGATGATTAATCCAC
Organism: Wohlfahrtia magnifica; assembly: GCA_023159175.1. Taxonomy (NCBI): domain Eukaryota; kingdom Metazoa; phylum Arthropoda; class Insecta; order Diptera; family Sarcophagidae; genus Wohlfahrtia; species Wohlfahrtia magnifica. Next base: position 1,312,522 of record JAKWBJ010000044.1, on the reverse strand, counting down.
TGTAGCTCTCCTTCTTATGATTGTGTCGTGGTGGAGATCATTGCTAAGTGGTGGTGGTGGTCTTTACTTAGCACTGTAATATATTCCCAGTAGGTAGCGTTTCCTCCTGATCATTCGTCTGATGTTTGTCATCATCGCTAGAGGTTAACTAGAAAGTCAAGGTGCTTTTGATTTATTTTTTTTTCGATGGCGTTTTCTAGAGGAAAGTAGAAGTCTCTTTATTCAACACTCGAAACCACAACTCAATTTTTTCGTCATGCCCTCTGCTGGGGCTCGAACCTGGGCTGCCTTTATTGTTATGTGTCACTAGACCACGCCAGCCCCCCATTTTTATTTTATTGCATGAGAAATTACCCGGTCGCGTAATTTCTCGATTTGGCGGCGTCAACTGAACACCAAGATCATGCGACTTGACGCCGTTAGAGTTTTTTGTGCTGCTATGTGAAATACCATGTCTACGCCGATAATCACTTAATGTTGGAATATTTGAAAACCAACAGTCGTCAAGTTATCGCCGAAATACCGCCCGAAATGTGCGAACTATTGGTTGAGAACCATCTCAAAAGGATCGTCTGCTGCAACCAATTCAGTGGCGGTCATTTATATGACATTGTATTTCGTATATAATACCGAGGTCCAAGCATTATAATGAAATAAAAGTTTTATCGAAATCACAGCTTTATTTGTGAAACCGAAAAATTGATGAGCCTATACACCAAGGCCTTTGCTTTGTAAAACTTATTACTTGAAATTTCTTCAAAAATGTACTCTATCGCTAAAGATGACTTGTTAGTAAATTTAAGGTCTTTTAAACGTCTGAGTCACTAAATTTAGACTATTCTTTTGTTGCATCTTATACTGATACATACATGATGTTCGTGGACCCAACCGAGTTTTGTCGATCCCACTAAGAAGATCAGTGAGTGTTTTCCAAGCTGAGATCATGACCATTGCTATATGTACGGAGATCAACCTGAAAAGTGGGCTCAAGAGTAAGATCATTAATATATCTTCTGATGGCCAAGCTCCCTTAACATATTTGGTTCGAAAGGTATGACATTTGCTGTTCTGACTGGTCAAAATATTACTACTATACAATGCAAAAGCTTTCGCTTAAAAATAAGGTCCAGTTGCTTTGGGTACGTGGACGCTGTGGGATAGATGTTAATGAAATAGCGGATGCTTTGGACAGAAAGGGTTCCATGACAGCCTATATCGGACTGGAATCTTGCTGAGCCGCACTACTTACTACAATCCTTAATCTAATTAAGGCTTGGAACAAAGGAAAGCTCAAAGAGGGCTCTATAGCTGCGATCAGTTCGCAATTTGGGCACCGCTCTGAGGTTTTAAAGTCTAGCAAGCCCTCTAAGTCCGGCTTTCTAGACTTACTTACGGAGTTTCTTACAGACCATTGTAGACTAAGAATGCAGCTGATGTCACAGATGTGAATGTTTTTTGACTGTGCTCACAGGCATCAGATACAGCGGAACACGCATTGTTGACAGGTTTAGATAGTGCCTGGTCGATATGAAGGTAATAATAATGTGCACGTTGGCTAATTGTCTGACTCAGGTTCTCTTGAATATATTCACTGATCCTCAGATCTGGGGGCATAGGCTGAGTGTTATGCAAGCCTGTCCTTTCAAATATGACCACCAAACGTTGATACGTCGACTGTGAATAGTCTTGCAACACGTAGTGTTCATTCTTCGTCATGATTTAAGAAAATCTGTATAATGTCTTAAGGATAACGATATCGGCCTCTAACATCGTAACTACCATCACTTGGCGCACAATTATAATTTATTTTTAAACTTTAGCTTTTGATTCCATTTTAGCATGATGTGACCCGGTATTCTTACTTCTATTTATTATCTATTGTAAGTTTTAATGAAAAACACTGTTTTCATACATTCTTCCTTAGATCTTTCTCTCTCTCTCTCTCCCTCTCTTTGTCTGTCTCTTTTGCATGTAAGTTTATCTTACTGTTACTGTAATGCATGAGAACTTTTAAAACAATTCCTATTTGAAAAGTAAATTTTATTTCTTAGTTTTCATAAAAACTTTTATGTTTTATGGCTGAAAAACTGAAAAAAAAACAAAAAATTGTATTTCTATTCTATTTCTTTTCTATTGTTTATTGTCCTGAAGGGATTTTAGATTTAATTGTTTTCTTGCCAGTTTTTACAAAAGAAGGGTGCAAAAAAAAAAACGTAGAAATTCTATCATTGAAACACCAGAAGAATAAAACAAAAACTGTTGCACTTAAAGATGCCTCAGTAGCAGCAGTAGCAGAAATTAACAACATGCTGCAGTAATGCGAAAAGCAATAACATTTACAGAGGCAATAGAGTATAACCTTGAATTGTTTTGCTGCATGTGAATGCAACAAACAAAGGAAAAAGAAGACAAAACACAAATTGAATAGCTGAAGAATAACTGGCAACAATTACAGTTAAAATATCTTTAGATTGCCACAATACTGTCTCTCTCTCTCTCTCTCTCTCTCTCATCGTATATGCCCCCTTAAGCCATTGGCAATGACAGCAGCAGTAGATTAAGAGTACTTTAGAGTAGTTATACGTACTTTTGAAATAATTGTTTGAAAATAAATTTTGAGCAAAGGAGTGTAAATGACAATAAGAAAACAACAATAATGAAGAATAAGAAAACAATAAAAAGAACAAAAAACAATATTTCTAAAGTTATAACGGCAAATAACCATTACAATTATGAAAAAAAACAAAATTTAAGGTTTGTTTTGTTTTTAAATGACGAGGAAGGTTTGAAAATTTTATAATAAAATATTGTTACGAAAATGAAAATGCTGAAGGAGAAGAGGATTCTCACCACATCAGGAACTTATTGTGAGATTTTAGTTATAAACTTTATTGGTTTGTGTCAAGGTTTGCCATTATTGCCATAATTGTCTGTACTACGCACGGGTAACGGTGTTGCCAGTTCGATTCTTTTGATGTAAATTGAATTTATCGTATATACAAGGGCAGATTGACATTGAAGCTACCTAGCGCTAGATCGCAGCGATCTGTCAAACGTCAGCTGTTAAAATTTTAGCCAAATTCATCAATTAGTTTATTTGTTGTAGTCGTTTGAAGTAAGCAACTTTTGTGTTTCTTGGAAAATGGAAAAAAGTGATTTCGTATTATTTGAAAGGCAAAACGGCGAAAGAGACAAAAGAAAAGCTTGATAAACATTACGGCGAATCTGCTTCGTCAGATTATATGGTAAAATATTGGATTGCTGAACTTAAACGGGGCCGAACAAGTACTGCAACAATACCATCAACAGGAAGGGCAAAAGAGGTGGTTACTGAAGAAAATATCAAGAAAATCCTCGATATCGTTATGAATCGCCGGGTCAAAATACGTGAGATTGCTGAAATGGTAAACATATCATATGAACGTGTGTTCAACATTTTGCCTGAACATTTGTATATGAAAAAGCTATCGGCAAGATGGGTGCCGCGTTTGGTCAGTGTTGAACAAAAACGAGTTCGACGGCTCACTTCACAGCGGTGTTTGGACATGATAAAGCATAATCCTGCTGATTTTTGGCGTAGATTAATAACTGTTGATGAAACCAAAAATCAATTGAAGCAATGGGTGGAAGCTGGTGGAAGTGCTCCGAAGAAGGCGAAGACAGCGAAATCGGCTGGCAATGTTATGGCCACTGTATTTTAGGATGCACACGGAATATTGCTCATCGATTATCTTGAAAAGGGATCCACAATCACAGGAGAGTATTATCGTGCATTATTAGATCAATTGGTTGATGCAATCAAGGAAAAACGACCACATTTAAACAAGAAAAAAGTGCTCTTTCTTCAAGACAACGCACCGGTTCACACAGCATTAGATACAATGCTAAAACTACGAAAAATCCACTTCGAATTGGTTGATCATCCACCTTATAGCTCAGATTTAGCCCCTAGTGACTTTTTCCGGTTTCCAAACTTGAAAAAATGGCTCGCAGGAAAAAGATTCAGCTCAAACGAAGAAGTGATTACCGAAACTAACGCGGAGGAGTTTGAGGAGTTCCCAAAATCGTATTAATCAGAAGGTATAAAAAAGTTGGAAAATCGTCTTACTAAGTGTATTGAGCTAAAAGGAGACTGTGTTGAGAAATGAATGGTTTTTGAAAAAAAGAAATGTTTTTTCCTACTTAGGTAGCTTCAATATCAATCCGCTCTCGTAAATCGAAATTTGTAGCAACTACAAGAACATTCGAAATTGATAATGGAATACTATAAAAAATGGCGCATTGCGTTTGGAGTTGGTTAGTTATCATTTGGCTCTCATAAAGTAAAGTCTGTTTAGGCGCAAATAAAAAGTGTTGTTTAAGCGCATATCGATTTGCTGTATAAAAGTTATAAGGCAATAAATAAAAAAGAGAACAATTGTAAAACAACAACACAGTAGTGTTTTACTTTATTTTAGCGCAATATAAACGAACTCAAACGTTTTAAAAAGGTTAAGACGTAACAATATAGTGACTTCTTTTGTTACTCCATCACTACTCGCATAGGCAGAAAACTCGGGGATTTCGCACCATGATATAATGCGCCGTTGCACGGTGTCATTATTATTCGAATTTTTTTTTACAAAATATGCAACAAATACCATCTAACAGCCAGCGAATTCATCTGATTTGGCTTCCTGTGACTTTTTTCTGTTTAATCGAGTTAAAAAACCATTACGGGGAACGCGTTTCAGCAGCTGTTTATGAAATTGTAAAAAATCGGCAACACACATAAAGATAGATGTACTCTTGACTAAATAGCTTTTGCAAATGTCAAGCTATGACGCTGAGACTTAGCGAGGATATCAACAACAGATGTACCAACTTAACAAAAAAAAAAAAAAAAAAAAAAACTGAAACTTTGCGATCAAGGTAGTATGCTGATATTTTTTATTTTTGTTTTTGTTTTCTTGTTTCTTTGAAGAAATAAGTAATCTTCTCTTGCGAAAAAGAAAATGCAAAAGCAAAAGTAACGGCAAAAACAGAAGAAAGCAAAGCAATTATTCGCTTTAGATAAAGGTTCGCTAAAGGTTTGCTGTGGATATTATAAGCAAGCGTTCGAGATCGAAAGATTTGCTGCTACAATCTAAGCGACGTGTGAACTGTATAAGTTCTTTTTCGTTTCGCTTCTAATAGTTGTTTTCGAATATTTTATCAGAGAAATGTTTGCCAAACGTTCGAAGGTGATGTTATTATCGAATGTCGTGGTCAAGCGGAATGGAACTTTAAGTGTCTTCCAAACAATTATTTATTGCGTCCTTCCTTTTTTTTATAAATAATGTTTCTCAGCCATAAATATTCACTTCTTTTTCACATTTTTGTTATCTTTTAGTGCCTATCAAAAACGTGGCAATTAAAAGACACGGCAACATGCTCAAAATGATGACATTTGAAGTAAAGAAGTTGTGTGTTGATATTTTTGCTGAAATTTTTTGCAATAATTTGCTTTACAATACTCTATGGCATTTATTCCTATGCTAATTGCTTCAGTGTGTGCATTCGTTTTCATTTTAAGTCTTTAAAGGCTGCTTAAAGGACATTTAAAGGATATGGTACATATTTATAATACAGTAAGCAATTATTATTACAATTCACATTAATATGGTTTATTGCTTAACATTCGTCATGACAAACGACGGCCATTAAATAATAATTGCCTTTTTAAGCTGCTTTTTCAATTTTAATTTCTTTATTTTATATCCGTTTCCGCTTAACACACCCATATACTCATTCATACCTACATATGTATGTGTGTCTATCTCTTTTATACATTTTGTTACATTCGCTCTCATCATGTTGTAAATCGTGTTATGAATATTAAAATCATTAAAGAGAAAAATTATGAAATTGTTGCTTTTCGTGTTGGTGTTGCTGTTGGTGCTGCTTATAACAAAACATGGCATAACAATGAAAATATTCTGACCATTAAGGTACTTTTATAGCACTTTCAGTGAGAAGAAGGTGTTAATAAAATATTTTATTTTTTGTTGTTTTTTGTTTTTGTAAGAGGTTTCATATTTTCATTATCTTAATGGCATTTTGATGGGCATCAAATAAATATGAATCAATTAAGTTTTCCTTTTTGCGCTATTGGCAAATAAGGATTAAGGGGATATTTGGATTTTTTCATTTGCCAGTTTTCAGTGGATCATAAGATCATAGTAATTCATAGGTAAGATAAAAGAGACAAAGGACTAGATCATGTCTAATTTGACAGACAATTAGTGTTAACCTTCCGCTGAACGAATATGGTTGTGTATACGCTTGGCTAAATGGCCCTGCGATCGACTTACAGAAGATGCCGATTTTTGCCAAAATATCATGGCGGGTATGTAAACAAGCAAAATTGTCGCATTTGGGGCACAGAAAACCCGCACGTATACATTGAAAAGCCAATACACCAAAGACGAGTTACTGTTTGGTGCGAATTTTGGTCCAGAGGTATAATTGGGCCATTTTTCTTCGAAAATGAGCAAAGAGTGGCCGTTACAGTCAATGGCGATCGTTATCGGGCCATGTTGAACGATTTTTGTTCACGAAAATTGGAGAGGAGTATATTAGCAACATTTGGTTTCAACAGGACGGCGCTACGTGCCACACAGCCGAAGCTACACTCGATTGTTTGCTCCCTGTTATTAAAGATCGCATTATTAGCCGCAGAGCTGATGTTGTTTGGCCACCTCGGAGCTGCGATTGGACACCGTTGGACTATTATTTGTGGGGTGTCGTCAAAGATAAGTGTACGTCAACAAGCCAGAGACAATTGACGCTTTAAAGAAGAATATTCGTGAAGCCATTGGTGAAATACAGCTGCACACAATCGATAATGTGCTACTGCATGGCCAGCCGAGGCAGCCATTTGAATGAAATTATTTTCTATTATTAACCGGAAGGACTCTACTTTCAAATAAAAAAAGAAACTTGAGAAAATATTCAGTAGATTTTCTTTAAAGCATTTCCAAAACAAAAAAAAAATATATTTGGCGGACCCTTTATTTTACTGAAACTTTTAAATTTTTTTAGCCACTTCCTGACCGTTACTCAATCGACTTAATGAAGACATGGAATGTTTCCAGTTGCAGGTGGTCGTAAAATGTTTTCTTAACAAACAAAAACAGCCATAAAGCATCATACGTAGGGTGCAATCACAAAGAAGATGTTCCGTAAACTCTTCCTCTTCCTTAACATTGTAGTTTTTGGAAATCATTATACAGTATGGGAACAAATAACAGGTACACTCCTTTTTCTCCAATAATATGTCATAAAAACTGATGTTTTGTGGTTTTATTGATAGAAAACTGTTTACACCACGAAGAGTTACAAAACTAAAGTGTTTAATGCAATCCAATAAGAATAGAAAGCGTGGAACAACTCTCGGTTTGGATATACTTTCAATTCGTACCTCGAAGATCAATCCTCTCAAGTCATCAAATAGCCTGAAAATGTACTTTTTGCTCGTGTTTCAAGTCGCCAACAAGAAATTCGGTGATTTTTCCAGACATACCACTATATGGGACCTAGGCAAGACCCTTGGTACAAACATTTGTATATAGTGGCATAGGAAAGCACTGCCATATTTTGGAGAAATAGTCACTCACTCTCCCAAGAATTTTCAGATTTTTAAAAAAGGCGATTTTTTAAAAGCGATTTTCTCAAATCCGGTGATTTTTCCAGCAATACCACTATATGGGCTCTAGACAAGACCCTTGGCACAAACATTTGTATATAGTGGTATAGGGGAGCACTTCCATATTTTAGAGAAATAGTCACTCACCCTTCCAAGAATTTTCGGATTTTTAAAAAAGGCGATTTTTTTAAAAGCCATTTTCTCAAATCCGGTGATTTTTCTAGACATACCACTATATGGACTCTCGTGTAGACCCCTCGGACAACCATATGTATATAGTAGTATATGGCAACACCTTCATATTTTCCCAAAATGTCCACATATCCTCTGAAGATATTTTACATTTTTTATGTAGTCACTGTTAATGTCTTAACAGTACTCTGTTAACGCAAAATTTGAGCATGTTAAAGAAGTAAGGTTGGTGTCTTGGCTTTTCAAATTCGAACTTACCTTCCCACACATACATTTTTAAACAGTTTTTAAGATTTATGACTCATTTTATTCATTACTAAACAAACGCGGGAAGAGAGGTTACCTTTGTGATTCAATATCGAGTATCCTTGCGAATTACTCGAAGAGTGAAATTATTGTTTTGGTGATTTCAATGTTCATAATTCGTCTTAGCTACGCCATTCAGGCCGCACAGCTCCAGAAGGCCAATACGTAAAGTTATTTGCCGCGTACAACCACCTTGCGCAACTAGTGTATGAACCTTCTCACACATATCGAGTGTAGATGGGCACCAGAATAACTCCCCCGATCTTTTCCTCACTACACAGCCTCTGAAGTATGTAATTGAGGTCCTTGCACCACTCAGAAATTTGGACCACTGTACCATTTCTGCCTCTTTACCGTTCTCCATTCTTCACAACGCTTTACATACAGCTACGATGCGCTTGGTTTTCAATTACGGAAAAGATCTTTGGCCTCAGTTTAACGATTTCTACGGGCATTTCAATTGGAAACATTATGTCCTTGATTCTAACGAAATGGTTGTACTGACGCTGTCTTTTGCCGAAGGAACCTGTGCCAATTTTCTACCACACGTTTTCCCGGTATATCATTGTGTCCCGGTATCTGTATAAGTCTGATATCGAAATATTCCGCAATCATTATAGATTCCATTGCTGCCTGAATATCGGCATAACTGCACCTACCCTCCTAATTGTGGCTATGTTCCTTGCAAGCCATTTAGTGACTTTCTGAATGGCTATCACATCAACCTGAAAGACGCTGCAGAGAATGTCGTAAAAACATAAAAAAGCGAAATGGAAATGCCAAATCCTGTGTACATTTGTTAAGCTTATTTTGTAAAATTTTGCGTAAGAGAAAAAAACCAAAATTTTAAACCAGCGTCAGGCAAACTAATACTAATGCATTTTTCAACTGTAGTAGTAATTTGAGAGTCTCTTTGTCAGGCCACTTTGCACTGTGTTTTTTCATTTATTTTTTCTTTTACTTCTCGTTGTTTATTTTGTGCTTATTATTTTCCTCTGCGTGTGAGTAAGTACGTGTGAAAAAAGAGAAGAGCAGCTCTTTGCCGGTCCATGTCTTAAAGCCTTAAATCAAATTATCAGATATTTATTAAAATTGTTGTTGTTATACTCCAAGTTTTTTTTCTTTGGGGGAAATAGAGATTTCATATTAATTAGATGTATTCGTGTCACTTGGTGTCATCTGTAGAAGGAAAAACTGCTCACTGCTTGCGTGGGTCTCAGCTACAGGTCTATAGGACGCAAGTCCGTAGGCCAGTTGTAGCACTGAAACAGATGTACCGTCGTGAGAGAGCTCTGTAGCCAGCCAAAGCAATGATTAAGAGCGCCGTGTTCAATCCGCTCCCGATGGATTCAATAGGGATATCTCCGTGCTTACATAAGATCCTCGGAGAGTGTGCATAACATGTCGGGAATGGTTCATGAATCCCAGGCTTTTTTGGATGACATATAGAGGCATTCCACGGTTAACCTTACTTGGGTTCTTGAACATAAGGACACTGAAGGTAAGTGCATGTCGGATGTACAGGGTGTCCGCCGGGAAGATATACTACTTTTTTTTGCTGCCATTTTGGTAAACATTAGTCTTGACAGTTCATATTTGGCAGTCGTGAAGAGACGCGGCAAATTTTTCATGGAAAAATATTCAATAAACCAACGTGTTTTAATGGTTAAAACATTTTATCAAAATCAATCATCGATTTTCATGAAAAAATCATAATGAGTGACGAGACACATTTTCATTTGAATGGTTATGTGAATAAACAGAATAGTCGGTTCTGGGCAATGGAAAACCCTCAAATTATTCATCAGTCACCTTTGCATCCATTAAAAGTGACAGTCTGGTGTGCAATTTGGTCAGGAGGAATCATTGGACCTTACTTCTTTGTAACGGTAACTGTCAATGGGGAGCGATATCGTGATACGATTGAAAACTTTTCAACGCCACAACTGCTTTGCTTTGGGCTTGACTAACATGTGGTTTCAACAAGACGGTGCCACATCGCATACAGCCAGGATTACAATGGAATTACTGCGAGACCTCTTTGTTGTTGATTAATTAATGAAATACCGCGTGAAATGTGTGAGAATGTACTCATAATAAAAAATGTGCTTAAAAGGGCTCACATTTGTAGGCATTTATCTGATATTGTATTCCATACATAATTGCCGACATTAATGAAAACATTTATCAATATAAGATCCATTCACTTTCATAAAATCAAAAATTATGAACAAGTCCAGTGATATACCTTCCCGGCAGACACCCTGTACTTAAGCAGGCAGATACCACTTTGAATTCGAACCAATCGATTGGGAACATTGGTGCTCCTCTTAGGCAGACTAAACGGCTGGTCTCACGGAAATTTTGTCAAATAGAAATCACACGAATGAATTATTATTACCCGTTGGGCTGTTGGCAGACGTGCTCAAAGGATGGGAATTTCGTATAGTTATTGCAGAAGTTTACTGATGAAGAGAAGGAGAAGTCTACGGAACACTTTCTTTGCCACTGCCCAGAACTCGACGATTTGAGACTTTCAGTGCTTGTTAGGATGAGATACGACTTCCAACGTACGTCCTGGACAAAATCCTTGCCTTCAGAAGCTGTGACAAACATGGTGTGGTAATGGAACCCAATTGATCCGATGATAGCCGCCACATTAACCTTACTTGTGTTTGGTTAAGAATAAAATGCTACTCTTAGTTTAAAAAAAAACTTGTTGCTCTTGTTTTGATACCAAACGACAATTTATTTCCCAACACTGGTCCAGTATTTACTATTTGCATACGTTACAGCATCTGCAATGGCCATCCAGTCCACAAGTGGGTGGGATGGTATCTCGGCCGTCATTACAGTAGCTTTTAAGTTGTGCTGTTATTAATACTGCTGTTGATTTACTTTTGTGCTGACGAAAACATCTCGTGTGGCCACTTTGCTCTCAACAAATATCAAGTTATTCCTGCTAAATATCCCCTAATGCTGGATAAGCTTTAATGGTCAAGTGTTCTTTAAGGAATTCATCGTAGAAATGTTGCTCAATAAAACTCTCATTTATAATATTACAACACCTGCAGTGCTTTCCAATATATAAGCCAGTATGCCAGTAAATGCTTTAAGAGCATCATAAATCAGTTTTAATATTGATTGAGTTTCAATAGGATTTTCCCTCACCCACTGTGTGAGGCAAGTGATCCCGCCTGCTTTAAACCCAAACACCTGTGGCTTTTTAACACGAAAATTACGTTATTTAGCCAATAAAAATCAAAGCAATTTAACTTTAATGGGAAAGAAAAAAATGAATGTTCAGCACGTACAACAGAGGAAAGAGATAACCAAAGTGTTGAAGGTGTTAAAAGTGAGATAATCGTAGATGATGATGATAATAATCATCAGAGACAGCATCAGCAACAACGTTATGTTTATTATGATTTAAATAAAATAACACCCGTATGTCTGAGCAGCATGGTAATGTGTAATAAGTCACAACTACAGCGAAGGCTATCACAGGCTACCGCAATAGCATAACACCAGTTTGTGTACATACACATATAGGGTCCGCCATCTAACGTTTTTTTCTTCAACTAGTGCTTTATTTCGTGAATGGTAACATTTAGTTCATGTCTGATTTGACAGATAATTGGTTTTATCTTTCCGCTGAACGAATATGGTTGTGTATACGCTTGAACAATGCTGGGAACCTGGGCCTGCCGATTTTGCCAACAAAATCATCTTTTCAGGTGAAACTCATTTTGATCTTGGTGGGTATGTAAACAAGCAAAATTGTCGCATTTGGGGCACAGAAAATCCGCACGCATACATTGAAAAGCCGATACACTCAAGACGAGTCACTGTTTGGTGCGGATTTTGGAACAGAGGCATAATTGGGCCATTTTTCTTTGAAAATGAGCAAGGAGTGGCCGTTACAGTCAATGGCGAACGTTATCGGGCCATGTTGAACGAATTTTTATTCACAAAAATTGAAGAGGAGGATATTAGCAGCATTTGGTTTCAACAGGACGGCGCTACGTGCCACACACACTGTTTTGCGCCCTGTTTTTGAAGATTGCATTATCAGCCGCAGAGCTGATGTCGTTTGGCCACCTCGGAGCTGCGATTTGACACCGTTGGACTATTATTTGTGGGGTGCCGTCAAAGATAAGTGTTACGCCAATAAGCCAGAGACAATTGACGCTTTAAAGGACAATATGCGTGAAGCCATTGGTAAAATACAGCTGCACACAATCGATAATGTGCTTAAAAATTGGGCCGATCGTGTAGGCTACTGCATGGCCAGCCAAGGCAGCCATTTGAATGACATCATTTACCATTATTAACCGGAAGTACCGGATTGTACTTTCAAATAAAAAAAGAAATTTGAGAAAATATTCAGTAGCTTTTTTTTATAGGATTTTCAAAAAGAAAAAAATTTATTTGGCGGACCCTTTATATGGTTACAATAAAGTAATATTGCAGCCTCATGAAGGTGTGCTTGGGTTTGGACATGACCACTTGTAAACCAATGCCATGATTTCTATGCATGACAACCTAAACTCATAAGTAAACCGCATAAAGGACATGCAAAGGTCTTTTATATCAAAAAAATTCAAATGATTATGCAAAATTGCATTTTAAATGCCAATTTGTAGAGTTGAAGACATAAATTGCCTCTGTCTACTGTATAAATTTAAAATGTTTGAAATAAATAACACTTTATATACATCCGTTTAACACAATTTGCAATTGGGATAAACAAATATCGTAACATGCCTTTTTGGAAACGTAGATATCCATGCATTACACATAGAATACCAATGCATTTGCCAGAACACAGCAGAATAAAAACGAAAACAAAATTAAATTAAAAAATAAACGATATGCAAATGAATTCATTTGATTCTTATCTACATAATTTAACATATGTGTCATCCTCTGACCACTCGTCGCCACCACAAAGAACGCGTCATCAGCTTCGTTACCAATGCTCACTTTGCTTTGACTCTCAATCACAGCCAAGCGACGACAAAAATGCAATGAATTCTCGCCATCATTAAAACAAAACGAAAAAATAATTGAATTTTAAATTGATTTTTAATAGAATTACACATTGAGAGAAGGAATACAAAAACTATTCAACGAGATATCATTTGCAATTGTTGCATAAACTAACACTAAGGCTGCTGTATAGTAAAGGGTCTTGCGAAATACAAAATTTAAATTTACTAACATTTAAGTCTGATGGCTTCTATCATTTCAGTTCCCAGGGTGGTGTATAGGGCCACAACAAAAGATTTCGTCGTGATTTCATGTCTCACTCTCTGCCAACAAGTCGTTTTTAGCATTTAAGTCGTATGTTTGGTGTCAGCGAACGCGATCTAAGCTTGTGGGATTGCTGTTTATTGTATCGGGCGTTTTTTTTAGATGTTCATAGCTTTGAGTTGGCAACACTACTTTATTTAACAACCGATTTAACAGCTGATAGTTGCTTTTTGTTTAGTTTGGTTTGGCATTTCATTATGGTTAGACTTACGCCAGAACAACTCCTGGAAATTGTTGAAATTGGTTATCTAAATAGTGGTTCTGTTTGTCAAACTTAAAAATCCCAAATTTTGTTCTCCGATGAGGCCTTTTTTGGTAAAATAAATACGATAATAAGTAGAATTGTCGCATTTGGAGTGAGGCTTATCCACACTCCATTACATTCGTAGAAAATTACTGTGTCAGTGATTCATATGACTACCAAAGTGATGCTGGTCAGAATATTACTGTTCAATGGTGAATGGTATAGGGCGTGATTAGAAATTTATTCGTACCTCAATTAGCTGGCATTAATCTTGCGCTGCGATTGATTTACTCAAGCAAAATTTTGAAGAAAGAATAAATTCACATAATGGTCCAATGAATTGGCCACAAAGTGTGATTTAACGTCATTGGATTATTTATGTCAGTCGTCTACATCGATAAACCAGAGACAATTGAACACCTAGAAATCATAACTCTAAGAGTTTTTGGCGAAATTTGGCTGCGAAAAGATTTGTGAAAATTGGTGTTCCAGATTGTGACTTTTACGCGTCAGCCGTGTAGGCCACATGTCCGAAATCATATTTAATCAATAATGTAATGTTCTATCCCACAAACGCTATGGAGCAATGACAATGATTTTCTTTATTTCCACTTAACAGATATTACGATGAAGCATGGAGACATGCTAAAGCTAAGGGAATCGGGTCTTAGAATCTTTCACTATGCGGGACATGCCCGTTTTTTGGGACTAGTCGATTTAATATCGAGCAGAACGGATTATGACACCACTTTCCCACAGTCGATAGTCACTAAGATTTTTTTCCGTTACTTCTCTTGGGAGCAATGCCAACAATTTTCTTTATTTCCACTTAACAGATATTACAACGAAGCATGCAGACATGCTATGGCTAAGGGAATCGGGTCTTAGAATCCTTCAGTCTTTCAGTTCAATCTTTAGTCGATTTAATATCGAGCAGAATGGATTATTACACCACTTTCCCATAATCGACAGTCACTAAGTTTTTTTCCGTTACTTCTCTTGGGAGCATATCCATCCATCTTACACGATTTACTGCCGCTGTATATGCCTTTTCCCATGTAAGATTGCTTTACGTTAGTTCTTGGATAATTGGGCGTCGCCAGGTGTTTCTTGGATGACTGCGGATTCTTGATCCTGGAGAATTCTAATCAAGTGCCATCTTTGTAATACTAATGTGATTTTTCCTTAAGGTATGACCACTCCACTTCCTTATCTGCTTCAGTATCTGCTACAGTCGCTAAGTATAGAACGCATATCCCCAGGTCTTGGCAGAATGCTGTGGAAAAAAACATGACGTGTTAACGATTGTTCACTGATGGTTCTAAAATTGAAAAAAGAGTGGGGTATGGTATTTTCTCGCATTATAGTCTCACATAGACTACTTGATCATTACAGCGTCTTTTCGGCCACTCGGGTAGTCATTAATTTTCATTTTCTCTCTGAACATTACACAATTATTCGACTATTCAAACAATAGACGACCTTACCACTACAGTGTCTTTTCAGCAGAGATGACTGCCATTCGGGAAATTACATATTGGCTTGCAGGGATCATAACCAGTTTCAGTTTCAGTAATCAAGTTGATTTTCAATCTAAGTAGATGATTGATCTACTGTAGCTCGCCTCCATATGATAGTGTGTAGTGGTAAATGTCCTTGCTTAGTAGTGGTGATGATCTTTACTTAGCATTGTAGGTGGCGTTATGGTTATCGCCAGAGGTAAGCTGAAAGTTTAGGGGGGAGCTTCTTTAAATGTATTTGTCTGAATAAAGGTTGAAGTCTCTTTATTAAACACTCGAAACCGCAATAATATCTTTTTTCATTTTGTGTTGTATGCCTTCGTTTTAACCACTACACCATGCCGCCTCTATACCGATAGTTAGGAGGCAACCAAGTTTATGTTCGCTAACTCCTAGATTGCAAATGTCACTTATCACTAATGGTGATGGCGGAATATTCGACATCAGGCTCATATGGGTACCGAGACTTAGCGATATTTCGTTAAGCTGTGTGGCGGATAAACTAGCTAGATAAGACACGAAGATACAAACTCTATCTTTACGTTTTAACCTTTTTAAAACATATGAGCTCTTTTTAATTGCGTAAAATAAAATAAATGCAGCGAATTTAATGTTGTTGTTTTATTTCCACATTTTTACGGTATACAATTATAATTATACAGTCGCCAACTTATTTATCTTGCACTTAATATGCGCTTAATACACAAACACTTTTATTTACGCCTAAACACGACTTTACTTTATGACTGCGAAACGATAACTATGTCGACGTAGGCAAAGCAGCCTCCTTATATACCTAATTGCCTACAGTTTGGATAGTTTCAAAAATGTCTTAAGCGCTCTCAAATTCTCTATTTTATGTTCGTTAATTTTAAACATATAAGATTGTGTTACCCAAAAACGCCATCGCTGTCACTCCTCTAGGAGTGACAGGAGTTTCATTAAACAAGTTGATTGACTTGCTTAGTGGTGGTCTTTTCTTAGCATTGTAATTTTTCCCTAGTAAGTGTCGTTTTTTACTGATCGTTGGTCTGATGTTTGTTATCATCGCTACAGCTAAGTTGGAACGTAAAGGGGTCATCTTTTTTTTTAGATAGAGTTGTCAGGAGGGAAGTTGAAGCCTCTGTAAATATTTTTTTTCGTCATGTCCTCTGTTGTGGCTCAAACCTGAAAGGCATAATAGATCACAATTGCTGGTTTTCGATAGCTCAACATAATGTCACAATTTGTTGCCGAAAGCAAATGATATTGATGTGGCCACTATATGGTTCTAACCAGAGACAGCCTGACATCATGTAGATTGTAAAATAAATCATTTACTGCACAAGATATTACCTGATCGTGTATTCTCTCATTGCGTTTGTCAATATTCGATTATCAGAACGTGCCATAAAATACCATCAGAATTCAAAAGCTGTAGCAAAGAAATTCTGCCACATTCATGAAAAATGGTTATGAGAAATTACAAAAAGGAATTCGCAAGGAGGTCATTTGTGTCATGTGTGCTATTTTTATATTTTTTAAAATATTAAGAAAATGTATCATAAAGTCCTCCATTTTAACATTTTAAAAAATTGTTGATTTCATCAAACCAATTTGATGCAGCAACAGATAAAGCTCAAAGCAATTTTCCCTTAATATTAAAATATTTTCGATGCTTCAAAATTTTGTTACAGTCGCAATTTGTAGCAAGTAATCTACCTATGTGTGGCATCTACATAAGCTTGTGGCAATTTAAAAAATATTTTTATCGCAACATATTTTTCTAATATGACCGAAGGATAAACAAACGCTAAAACAAAATCAATCCCTGGTGTATAAATGATATTTTTCTTTTTCTTTTCTTTTTCCTCTCTTCTCTCCGGGTATGCAAACGAAACAAATGAAATTCTTAAAAATGTTGGTGGAATTTTCTTTTTTTCAGCAGTGGAAGTGTTATTGAGCAAATGCTTAGATAACAATTTATCGTTACGAAATGTAATGCATATGGTTATTGGCACTCGCAAAACTCAATAAATACTTATCAGGAATTTGGAAGATATTACAAAGTCAGTTCAGACAAAAAAAGTTACAAAGCCTTCTTGTTCTCAAACTGAGAAAACTGAAAAAAAGGAAATACATATCTAATAAGGCTTTACTATCTCTGTGTGTAACTTAAGAAAGGTACCTTTTCCATTTTTATATATGTTTAGGAATTTCCTAATGGCCTATTTACACCTGCAGATTTCAATTAGATTTCCCATGTAAAACAAAATCTTGTAAATTTATTGCTGCAACTCTGTTTTTTGTATTAAAAATACTAAAAAATACAACTCTGTTCAAGAAAAAATGACATTCAAATTAAAAAATATTTTTCAAGGTAAGCAAGGCGAATTTAATAAGATGGTCTTCAATTGAAAACGAATACAACACTGTAAAACACAATTTCTGTGCGTCAATATAATGCAACACTGTAGTAAGGAAAAAGTTGTGAACAAAATATAGAATATTTGTGTTTTTGGACATACACTATTGCTTACATAATAAATTAGGGTCACCTTATTGAATTTGCCTTAAAGGTAAGTTTATTATAAGGTGCGGGCAATCCTGCAACATACAAACACAACAGGCAATTTGTTGTTTTTTTGCTGGTGTAGACTGTGAAAACACATGACTGAAACGTTACGGCGAATTGAAAAAATAAATAAATATAAAATTTATATATAAATTTGTAAACGAAAAAGTTAAAAAAAATAGATTCATGAACTAAGACACTATCTAGCAAGGAGTATCGATAAATGAAAGAAAATTTTTAAATCATATTTGTGTTTTTATGTTAATGTGTCAAACATATCGTTACGTTTCTAGCTTTAGAATTTATCAAAATAAAGATTTATTAAATCACTGCCTACATCTTATCTTACATTGTGTTTTGAGGCTTCAAAGTAGCCGATTTCATATTTCTTCAAAAGAAGTGGTTCGGTGACATGCCAAAAGATATTGCATTCGTGAAAACAGCCAATGCAAAATTCGGCGCGTGCGGCATTTAAGCATATCTAACAATTGTTTAGCAGCTTCTGCGACGTGGAACCGAGAGTTGTCGTGCAAAAGAAAAACCTTATCTGTGTGTCTGTCTTTAGATTCCGGCCTTTTCTTTATAATGTACTGTTCATATGCAGTTATCACCATCTTGGTCACCAGTCCGAAGTTGTTTGGGACTTACACTGGTAGTAGCATTTATGCTACGAGGCCTGACCGGAGGCTTAATTCTGGTGCCACGGGTGTCGGGTGAGGCCCCCTTTGTGGGAGCAGCGTGGTGGCTGTGGTTTAAACCCAAATCGCGGGGAGAGCTATGCTGGCTCGGTGTGGAGTTACATTTTTAACCGGGTGCCGTGACCCATAGATCGGTAGGAGTTTAGATAGTCTCCGGCACCTTACCAAGGTGTGAGGTCATGTCCAAATAACATGGGTTTAAATTGGTACTCACTGGTGATTTTGATCATAGGTGGGGGCGTTGGTGGACGCATTGTATTCACTCGTGCTTTGGCACCGTGAGGTAACGTCCTAGGGCAGGTACTCACGTTAAACCACTGACTTAATGTTCATATGCAGTAATTGCAGTCTGCTCCGATCATCGAGTTTTATCAGCTCATAGTACGCATAGCCGCCTTGATTCTACCAAGAGTGTAAAATTGCATTATAAATGCTAAAAAACGTAATTGTACAAACAAAAAATATTGTCCACCTGAACGAAGCTTGGAAGCAGTTATTAAAGTAATTAATTCCTAATAATCATATATTCTTAATTAGTAATCGTATTTCTCGTAAGGCGCATCCCTTTGTAGTATATTGTCAAATGAATTGCACAACGCATTATAGGGAGGATTCGTTTTTTAGTTGTATTGTTCGTTTGTGGAACCAACTTCCAGCGAGAGTCTTTTCTGCCACTTACGACTTGGGTAAATATAAATCGAACGTCCGCCCATAGACACTACTCTCACTATCAAGGAGAGTAGTGTCCTAGTACCACTACAAAGCACTGCGTGAGTAGGGGTTATACCCTGTATGCTGGTCTGATATAAAAAAGATAATAAAATTAATGGCAATTAACGTTGAATTGATGTTTAGCATGAATATGCTCAAAAAAGACTTCAATTTCTTTTAAAAAAAAGTTACACAAGCGTAGCTCGGTCGGCTACATAAACGTCTGAGAATAATACTTATTGTTATAAAACTAATATTTTGTGTGCAAACCCTTGTTGTTTATAACCATTTGGAATCCCATGGGAATAGATTCGAGCAATTTTTGACAGTAACCAGCTGATATTTTTTCCATTCTTCTAATAAAACCCTTTTAAGCTCAGGTTTGTTGGAAATCGACTGGTGCTGAACTTTTTTATTGAGATAATCCCACAAATTTTTAATAGAATTTATGTCGGGACTCTGGGGTGGTGTTTTCGTGATGTATGGCATACTGTATAGCAGCCAAGATCTTACTTTGTGGGCCTTGTGTTTGGGGTCGTTATCTTGTTAAAAGTACCAATTGTTATCCAGAGCAAGTTTTCTTTTAAAATGTTGTCAATAAAATATAAAGATCCTGGACCTCCAGACAAGCCCTAAACCGCCCTTATGCTTTACTGGCGGTTTCAAGTTATTCAGACGTAGTTCCTGATTTTGTCTTTGGGTTGGCAACCCACTAGGTAACCCAATTGAACCCACCCGGGTTTTATTGGTTTTTATATTTAAAAAAAAACCCAGATGAGTTTTTTATTTAAAGGTTTTTGTTGTTTATTATTAAACTAAAAATTTAAATATTGGGAGTACTAATTAGTTCGGTCCCTTTTCTTTAGCTTCCAAATTATAATGAACCAACAATTTTATCAACATGAAAACTTATGAAATCGCTGGCTTTTATCTTTCCCTCAGCTCTGAACTAATGTCGGAATCCCGTCTTAGAAAAACTTTGAGGCCGATTTTATATTTCTTCAAAACAATTGATTCGGCGACATACTATTCTAATAGATATTGCATCCATTGAAAGCCAAGAATAAGAAGGAACTATGATTGGATCTTTGATTTTTTGATCTTTTCTAAAAATTGTTTGGCAACTTTGCCACGAGACACCGAGCGTTGTCTGTCTGTCTGTCTGTCTGTCTTTATATACTGTCCGTATTTCTCATAATATACGGTTCAACCGGAGTAATCTGCTCCGAATACCGGCTTTTACCAACTCATAGTACTCAATGCTGCGTTGATCCCACTAGGAATGCATAATTGCCATATAAATCTTTAAACAACGGAATTATAAAACCCAATAAAACCCAAGCAGTTATAAGACCCAATAAAACCCCAAAAAAACCCCATCAATAAACCTAATAAAACCCGGTGGGCTAGGCTTTTGCTTTTTAAACCCGGGTTTTTGCCTAGCCTGTTTTGTCCCTCTATACTATTGGTTTACTATTCCTCCAAAATACGTTAAACCCTTATTTTGGTACTCTTTTGTAAATTCAAGTCTTTTGGTTTGAATGCTCTTCCACCATTAAAACCAACTTTGTAAAGCAAGTTTCTTATAGTTGATAGGCTTGCTTTCTTACCAAGGTCACTATCAGCAATAGCAGCAAGTCTTGGAGCACTTAGGAAGGGATTTGCTTTTATTTTTTTTTTGACAAAAAACGTTCTTCTGCCTCGGAAAATATTGCAGTCTGAGCATGTTTTGGTCTACTTTGCACAGTTTTATTGACTTTGAAACGTTTTATTTTGTCTTGCATATTGGATTGACTTCTGTCAACAATTTTTGAAATTTCGTGAACACTTTTTCCTTCTCTTGCATGCTCAATAATAAGCTTTCTTACTTCGATACTAGTTTGTCCCCGTTGTTTAGCCATCTTTTTGATTTTAGGGTTTTCCCCTAAATATGTAAATTATATCAGCGAAGTTAGCCGCACTGAAATTACAGAGTTGCAGTTATTAACCCATAAAAGTTACTGTCCGAGTATGGCTTATGCAAGTCATTTTGACTTCCAAAGTGTTTTTAACTTCAAGTTTACGTACAATTATTAAATTTCTGACTTGTTTTTTTGATTCAAATGTATGATTTTAAAGTGATCGAAAATATTTCGGTATAGTGTCCGAGTTTGGATTGGAGCCACTGTATATATTTTTGTTAATAAATATTTCTTGCACTTTGAAAAAAAAGAAAACAGTTTTATTTGGAATTTTCATTAAAACTAAAATACATCACATATGTGAATGAATGAATGAATAAAATCTCTCTCATTCATCGAATATTTTTAATTTTCATTTTTTGTTCATCATTCATTTTCATTGACTGTTTGTTATACAGCACGTGCTACAAAGGAATATTTCTTTCTTCCCTTTGTTCGATTCGTCGTATTCGTTTTATTTTCAATAGATACCAGCTTGTAAAAGATTTTTTATATTTTCGTTTCGGTATAAATATATTTTTTTATGATTAAAGTAGACTGTGTATGTGTGTATGACATTTTCATACATGCTGGATTAATAAAGGGTCCGCCATCTAACGTTTTATTTTCAACTAGTGCTTATTTCGTGAATGGTAACACTTAGCTCATGTCTGATTTGACCGATAATTAGTTTTATCCTTGCGCTGAACGAATATGGTTGTGTATACGCTTGAACAACGCTTGCGACATTACTTTGAAAATCATGGTAATGTTGCAGAATGTGTGCGAAAATTGCGTACGGATTTTGGAAGAAGAGAAGCACCGTCAGCTCCGTATGTTCGTTATCTTGTGAAAAAAGTGAAAGAAACTGGCATTCTCATCGATAAACCAAAGCGGGAAAAGCCAAAAACAATGCGTACACCCGAGAATATTACAGGTGTGGCAGAAAGTGTGCGTAAAGCGTCATCAACATCTATTCACCGTCGTTCTCAACAATTGAACATTTCGGAATCATCATTGAGACGAACTTTGCATAAAGACCTTGGTATGACGCCATACGAAGTCCAATTTGTTCAGGAGTTGAAGCCAACTGACCATCTAATGCGTTTTCGCTTCGCTAAGTGGGCCTGCGATCGACTTACAGAAGATGCCGATTTTGCCAAAAAAAAATCATCTTTTCAGATGGAGCTCATTTTGATCTTGGCGGGTGTGTAAACAAGTAAAATTGTCGCATTTGGGGCACAGAAAACCCGCACGCATACTATACATTGAAAAGCCGATACACCCAAGACGAGTCACTGTTTGGTGCGGATTTCGGTGCAGAGGCATAATTGGGCCATTTTTCTTTGAAAATGAGCAAGGAGTGGCCGTTACAGTCAATGGCGATCGTTATCGGGCCATGTTGAATGAATTTTTGTTCACAAAAATTGAAGAGGAGGATATTAGCAATATTTAGTTTCAACAGGACGGCGCTACGTGCCACACACAATGTTTTGCGCCCTGTATTTGAAGATCGCATTATCAGCTGCAGAGCTGATGTCGTTTGGCCACCACGGAGCTGCGGTTTGATACCATTGGACTATTATTTGTGGGCTGCCGTCAAAGGTAAGTGTTACGCCAACAAGCCAGGGACAATTGACGCTTTAAAGGACAATATTTGTGAAGCCATTGGTGAAATACAGCTGCACACAATCGATAATGTGCTTAAAAATTGCACCGATCGTTTAGGCTACTACATGGCCAGCCGAAGCAGCCATTTGAATGAAATTATTTTTCATTATTAACCGTAAGTATTGTACTTTCAAATAGAAAAAGAAATTTGAGAAAATATTCAGTAGTTTTTTTTTTTTCATAGCATTTTATTTGGCGGACCCTTTAGAAGCGCTTAGATTTTTCATATCCTTTACGTGGCTGTAGATCTAAAATATTATTTTTTTTATTATTTCGCCATTAATTTTCTATTTCGAAAGTGAAAATATCGATTTATTTTACATGAAAACATTGTGTGGGTGATATTGCCAAAAATAGACAAACAGACTTTTATAAAACAAAATAAAGATAAAAAGAAAACGGTTGTAAAATAAACAACAATTTTTTATAAAGATATTTAAAGTAATAAATTTCTTGTATGATTTGTTATAAACTGTTAAACAAACGTTTGTATAAAAATATATATAAAATTGTATAAAAGTAATAGAAAAACATTTTTCAGAGGTACATATTTAAACTTTGATTCCCATTCTCAGCAAAAGTAAGAGTCCGTACACTTTTTTTTTGATTTTATTAATATTTCATTTAAACGTTTCTTCTTTTAACAAATGTTGCCATTTTAATGCATATTTATTAACTCTTACTCGTAAATGCTTTAACACATTGAGAAATCGACTTTTAATGACTCGTGAATGGAATAAATTGTATAAAAATGGCTTTTGCTTGATATTATTGTGATAAAAAAATTAAAATAAAAATAAAACTAATGGACATGACATATTCTAGATTGTCAACATACAGTCATGGACAAAACTCTACATATCCCCAAACTTTATTCTAAGTCTCGAAAAACAATAATTAAAAAAAACTTATGCATGTGCAACAGTTGCTTCAAATTCAGTTTTAATAATAAAAAACAAACAAAATAAAAATCACAAAGTGACATACGTGACATAAGTATACATACAGTTTAACCCTTTATTGCCCCAGACCCTTTATCATGAAAAACGATTACTTTTTTATATTGGGTATACAAGTCAGTATGTATGTCATAACTAGCACATATGGTTTGCGTCAATAATAACAAATGTGGTATTTTGTAGGGCAAGCATCTGTCATTATAATCTATTAATCGAAAAACGTCAAAGTGTAAACACACATTTTTTCAATCGCTATAATAATGTTGAATTTTGTGCCTGAAAAGAAAGTTTTGTGGGGAAGTCAGATAACCTTCTTTCATTTGAAGAAAACGGCTGCTGAAAGTTATCGATTATTGGCAGAAGCTTGTGAACGATGGTTTGCGTGATTCAAAAGTGGTGATTTCGACCTAGAAGACAAGGAGAGGCCTGGTCAGCCGAAAAAGTTTGAAGATGAGAAATTAACGAAATTCAACGAAGATTCAGGAAAAACTTGCTTTATCATTGGCAGCCGCATAAAGTATTGGAATTCATTCAAAACCAGGAAAATGGGTCCAATATTAATTGAAGCTGAGAGACGTTGAAAGGCGATTTTGCATGTCCGTAATGATGTTTGAAAGCTACAAAAAGAAGTAATTTTTGCATCGTATTGTTACTGGTGATGAAAAATGGATACATTAAGTCATGTATAAAGCCCGAAGCCAAGGTCAGAAGGGTGTTTTGTATTAAGAGCTGTTGAAATTGGGTCAAACGATCACAGGGCATCTTTACCGAATATAAATAATTCGTCCATAAACGAGGACATAATCTTCCAACATGGCAACGCTCGGCTACATATTGCCATGGGATGGGAAGTTATGGCTCACCTCACCTCGCCTTAAAGTCCAGAACTTACCCCTTCTAACCATCATTTGGTCTTACTTCAGAACAGGGCGTAAGAATTGGCATAATTCATTCTTCAGCTCAATACCGGAGCAGTTCTTTTGGCCCGAAATCCATATGCTACCAGAACGATTGGAAAAATTAGTGACTAACGCTGGACATTATTTTGAATAATATATCAGCGAATTTTGTTATTGTAATAAATGCACAAAAAAATCCACGTTATTAACTTGTATACCCAAGAGAATCTTTGCTTTTAGCATAATTTAGGCTCAAAAAAGTTTCATATTTTTGCCAAGCCGGGAAGAATATAAAATAGTCCTGGTACTTAGAATTATCGAGGGCCCATAGATCTTGATTTTATATAACTTTTTTATAAACAAAATGTGTTTTATTAACGTTAAAGTTAAATGTAAGCGAAAACTTACAATGCAAAAGAACATTTAAGCACTAGAACTGCTGAAGGATAACTGATCTTATCAGTAACAGGAGTAAAAAGGAAGGAAATACGTAACTGATGATTATACAGCGCAATATATTGCCTGTAGAATAAGTAAAGCATACAAATAGGAGTCATTTCAGAGTTAACCTAAGATTTATAAAGCAGTCTCTTCAAAAACCTCACATTTTAGAAGAAAAAAAATTTGTCCATAGAATCTGAAATGCTGATGATTTTTAAAGTTAGGCGACTATAGCGCATCTTCTTTACTACTGCATATTATTAGGTGTTGTAATACTGAGTCGTTTTATATAAAGGGTCAGATGCTGTCACATTTTAAACCATTTGCAAGGACCGGCATTGCACTTAATCTTCTACCAGAGAGTTGAACATCACTTTCGATTTTTAAGATACAACGTGTCATCGTTTCGCTCTTACACAAAGGATGCGCAACTTCTTCTTAAAACAGATCTCATTATTTGGAAAGATATTTCAATGGTACCCAAGCGTGCACTAAGCCTTATCGATCGCTTTTTAAAGGATAAGACGTATAAATAATAATCTTCCTTGTGGAAAAAACTTTTCTCTTTCGTGCAGATTTTCGACAGGTTTACGCCAATAAAAGAAAATTTCCTATAAAAGTTGTCTTCGCTATGACTATTAACAAGGCTTAAGGTTAAACTCTCCAAAAGGCAGAGTTGTATTTACGAAGATTTACGAAGATTTTCACGACTACGTGAGTTTAAAGGTGTTTTTTCGCACGGAAAAAAAGTGTACAATAATCATGCATAACCTCAAAGATTGTTTTTACTCAAGGCGAATTCAATAAGGTGGCCCTAATTTACTACGTAAGCAACAGCTGATACATTCGCGTATGTCAAGAAACACAAACATTCTGTATTGACAACTTTTGATTTACTACAGTGTTGCATTATATTGACACACCGAAATTGTGTTTTACAGTGTTGTGTTCATTTTCAATTTAAGACGACCTTATTAAATTCGCCTTGACTTTACTCTTGTTTATAACAAAACACATATATTGTCACATATAAAGTCACAAATATTCACATATAATATTTTCACTTTATTATGTTGTAAAAATGACCACAAGGAGTGCGAAATTTTCGGACGGGTCATCTAGTTTCTTCTAATAGTTGTTAAAATTTAGAATTTTTGCTATTTCCTTATAAGATTTTGACTCATTTCTTAATTAAGTATCTAAATTTTCAACTTCGGATGATACGTCTTTTCATTTCTTGTACTTTAAACTTTAAGTGATAAATTAGAATCAGGTGCAGCTCATTGATTATGTTCCACGAGGGATATCACGGGAATCATGTGTGTTATCTATGTTTGTAAATTCTTTACCTGTAACTTTCCCTGTATTATGATTGTGAATATCCGTATATGATGTTAAGCAAATTGATTTCCTTATGGCCGTTTGGCCATAATCTATATAATATTGTTAAGAAACTAAAAATGCCTAAACAGAAAATACACCACACCAGGGACTGCATTGTGGGATTTTAGTCTATTGGTTTGTGTCAAAGTGGCGAATGTGTTACCCTGGTAATGTCGTACTGATTTGTGTATTTGACGGCATTGCCAATTCGACCATCTTTGAGTAACACAATCCTACTTGTTTAAAATTAACGGACATAAAATAGAGTATGTGAGAGCGTTTTTAGACATTTTCGGAACTTTCAAAACTATAGGCAGTCAGGTATAAAAGGTAGCTGCTTTGCCTACGTCGATAGTGATTGTTTTGCAGTACTAAAGTAAGGATGTGTTTAAGCGTAAATAAAAGAGTTGTATAAACGAATACTAAGTGCAAGATAAATAAGTTGCTGTGCAAAAATAAAATGAGAAAATAAAAACTGTGAAACAACAACAACAACAACAAGGTGGTGTTTATTTCATTTTCACGCAATTAAAAAGAAC
Source organism: Wohlfahrtia magnifica (assembly GCA_023159175.1). NCBI lineage: Eukaryota > Metazoa > Arthropoda > Insecta > Diptera > Sarcophagidae > Wohlfahrtia > Wohlfahrtia magnifica. Next base: position 1,285,483 of record JAKWBJ010000044.1, on the reverse strand, counting down.
TCAAACGTTTCAAGAAGGTTAAATATCTTTAAATTTGCCCACAAATGTTAATAACTGCTAAGATTGTTATCGAGAGGAGTCATTTTGTCATTGTAAAAAGTGTTAATTTTGCCAATAATTAAAAAAGATAGTGACTTATGTCACTTGCAAAATATGGTTTACAATCAGGGTAGGCAAAAACTCGGGTTTTTAAAAAAAAAAACCAATCCACCGGGTTTTATTGGGGTTTTTTAAAGGTTTTTTTCGGGTTTTATGAGGTTTTATAACTGCTTCTAAATTTTGTTGTTACGTTGTTTTAGTAGAAATGCTAATGCTATTTTAGACTCTATGAGTAAGTGGAAGCAGGGCGGTATTGTGTTCTCTGAGCTGCTAAAAATAGTTTGTCGGAGCAGACTGTAATTACTTTTAATGAATGTATTTAATGAACTCTAACAGATATTGGGCAGAGGGGAATCTTGCTTCATTGCTAGACTCGCCTGATCTAGATTGGATGTTAGGGGTCCCAATCAGTTGTTTAAATTGGATCGTGGAAGCATCTCCTCTACTGTGTCTATGCTCATGGGGCATTGCGTTATGGTTACTTCTGCCGAGATTGTATATCGATTGAGGAAGAGGAAAGTGTGGCCCACTCATTTGCCAGTGTCCGTCTCCAGCTAGACGTAGATTGTTTACACTTTGCTCGCTCTTTCTTGATAGCTTATCGGAACTATTGACCATACATTAGACTGTCGGGCTTGTCTCCGACTTGATTTACGGGATTGTGCACATAGAAATGTGAGACCTCTGGGTGACTGTCAAGACCTGTAAATCTGAACTTGCCGTTTAACACAGGGTCACTATGTGTACTCCAGTATGCCTTGACTCCACGAGGCTACCACTATCCAAACCTAAGCCATGCATTTTAGAAAAACGGCCAGAATATAAAGACAAACATGATTAAGTTGTTTTTTTTTTTGTATTGGAACGCTCGGCCTCACGTAGCAAACGTTGCCAAACAATTGTTAGAAACGATCAAATGCCGCATCTGCTATTCTCCGAACACTGCTACTTCTGACAATTGGCTGTTTTTACAGATCTTACAGATCTTTTGATATGTCACCGAATCACTTCTTTTGAAGATATTTAAAATTGGCTTCAGAAGACTAGAAGTTTTTATGAGACGGGATTTGAAAATTGGCTAAGAGGTCCATAATCTTTTTTTGAGTTAAAAAACGGTCCGAAGTAATTCATACTTCCAATACGTAAATTATAATTATTTTTGTCGTAAATAACCTACAAAAAACCCACCCGCGCTTTTTTTACCCAGTGGTCTACCAACCCTGTTTACAATGGACTCCTATTATATCATCCAAACTATATATGAAGTATTTCCACATTTATCTATAAAATACGAAATATAAAAGAGAATTCCTTCATATATCCTTACACTTTACATGGGAACCGCAATAATGTCTTTTCTGTCAATTTTTCATTTTTTTTTCACCAGAATTTCAATTGCAATTGTAGAAAAATATAAGGAAATAATCATGTCTGAGTAGATTTTTAGGTATGAGAGAGGGAGAAGCAATAAAGAGCGAAGAAAGAAAATAAATTCCTTAACCAGACAAATATTGAAATCAACACATTCTTTTCTATATCGTTCTCTCAGCTTATCTTGCTCACTCTCGTACATTCTCTGACACTAAATATTGTAAACGGAAGTGTTTCATGGTATTATTTGCTTAAAAAAGAAATAGAGAAGGAAAGTGTGTTTTTGTAAGTGTGTGTGTGTGTGTGTGCGTGTGAGGGTATATAAAAATATGTGTCAGTGGAATAAGCGTGTATTATTAGTCTTATAAATAAATACCATCTTGAATACTCGTTCATATATATATTTAAGTTGTTTTTTTCATTTTTCACTGAAAATTATTATTTTTCTTCCACTTAAATCGAATGTCATGTCATTTTTGCAATGTCACCCGCTTTCATTATAATTTGAAGGAAAAAAATAAAAGAAAAAAACAAAAAATAAATAAAAAAATCCCCATACCTGACTTAGAATTGTATTGAGAGGAAGGGCGGGAATAGGAAAGTAAATAAAACATATTCAAGATATTCAAATAGGGCCAAAACATTAAGAGGCATTAAAATAGGTTAGGTTGGCGCTTAAAATAGGCAGATGCTTTAGATGCTTTGAAAAGACGATTGACATAATGATGGAAGCAAACATTCAGAGATGGGAAAGGAGAAATAAAACGAAAGTGATAAGCGAAAGACAGTTATCGAGAAGCAGATTGCCATGAGTATAACGTAGAGTTTTAAGGTCTTTAGTGGTGATGTGTTTTTTTTAAATCGACAATAATTTTGACAATATTAAAAAGTAAAGGGTCCGCCATCTAACGTTTGTTTTCAACTAGTGCTTATTTCGTGAATGGTAACACTTAGCTCATGTCTGATTTGACAGATAATTAGTTTTATACTTCAGCTGAACGAATATGGTTGTGTATACGCTTGAACAACGCTGGGAAATATTGCGACATTACTTTGAAAATCATGATAATGTTGCAGAATGTGTGCGAAAATTGCGTACGGATTTTGGAAGAAAGGAAGCACCGTCAGCTCCGTATGTCCGTTATCTTGTGAAAAAAGTGAAAGAAACTGGCATCTTCATCGATAAACCAAAGCGTGAAAAGCCAAAAACTGTGCGTACACCCGAGATTACTGCAGTTGTGACAGAAAGTGTGCGTAAAGCGCCATCAACATCAATTCACCGTCGTTCTCAACAATTGAACATTTCGGAGACATAATTGAGACGAACGCCATAAAAAGTCCAATTTGTTTAGGAGTTGAAGACAACTGACCACCTAATGTGTTTTCGTTTCGCTAAGTGGGCCTACGATCGACTTACAGAAGGTGGCGATTTTGCCAAAAAAATCATCTTTTCAGATGGAGCTCATTTTGATCTTGGTGGGTATGTAAATAAGCAAAATTTGTCGCATTTGTGGCACAGAAAACCCGCACGCATACATTGAAAAGCCGATACACCCAATACGAGTCACTGTTTGGTGCGGATTTTGGTCCAGAGGCATAATTGGGCCATTTTTCTTCGGAAATGAGCAAGGAGTGGCCGCTACAGTCAATGGCAATCGTTATCGCGCCATGTTGAACGAATTTTTGTTCACAAAAATTGAAGAGGAGGATATTAGCAACATTTGGTTTCAACAGAACGGCGCTACGTGCCACACAGCCGAAGCTACACTCGATCGCATTATTAGCCCCAGAGCTGGTATCGTTTGGCCACCTCGGCGCTGCGATTTGATACCGTTGGACTATTATTTGTGGGGTGCCGTCAAAGATAAGTGTTATGCCAACAAGCCAGAGACAATTGCCGCTTTAAAGGACAATATTTGTGAAGCCATTGGTAAAATACAGCTGCACATAACCCCTAATGTGCTTAAAAATTGCACCGATCGTGTAGGCTACTGCATGGCCAGCCGAGGCAGCCATTTGAATGAAATTATTTTCCATTATTAACCGTAAGTATTGTACTTTCAAATAAAAAAAGAAATTTTAGAAAATATTCAGTAGTTTTTTTATAGCATTTTCAACAAAAAAAAAAAAAAAAAAATTATTAGACGGACCCAAATATCTTCTTCTTCTTTGCCACTTTAATACGGTTTTCACTTTATCAGCCTATGGCAAGTTTCTTTAAATAATGTTTTCTTTTCAACTTTTTATAAACAGTATTCAATTCCCTAGCGATTAGGGAACAGCAACAATCAATAAAGGTTATAAAGCCACTGTACTCGCGTATAGAAGCCTTGCCTCTGTCTCATCTTTGTCTTCCTTAAGTATTATCCGCATTGACCCGTTTTACAACTTAATTCCCATCAGCTTTCAGAAAAATGCCATAATTCCTTGCTTGTCTAGCTATAAACCCAAAGTACTGAAATTTAAAAAGGTTCTTAATATCATAACATTAACATTGACATCAATATTAACATTAATTTGCCTGTTTAACATACTTTTGTCTGCTGATTTGCATTTTGTTTTCTCCACTTACAATGAATAATTTTTGACTTTTTTCTTTGCACTGTTTTTCCTTTCTATTTATAGTACACTCATACCTCTTTATACGGCCTAGATAGGTTTTAAGAATGTAGGCCGTAAAACGAAGTGGATATATGTTGCTATTGCTTGCCTCAAACTTTTTGTTAACAAATAGTGATTCTAAAGGGTCCGCCAAATAAATTTTTTTTGTTGAAAGTGCTATAAAAAAAAACTACTGAATATTTCCTCAAATTTCTTTTTTTATTTGATAGTACAATACTTCCGGTTAATAATGGATTCAATATGAATCATTCAAATGGCTGCCTCGGCTGGCCATGCAGTAGCCTACACGATCGGTCCAATTTTTAAGCACATTATCGATTGTGTGCAGCTGTATTTCACCAATGGCTTCACGAATATTGTCCTTTAAAGCGTCAATTGTCTCTGGCTTGTTGGCGTAACACTTATCTTTGACGGCACCGCACAAATAATAGTCCAACGGTGTCAAATCGCAGCTCCGAGGTGGCCAGACGACATCAGCTCGGTGACTGATAATGCGATCTTCAAAAACATGGCGCAATATATCGAGTGTAGCTTCGGCTGTGTGGCACGTAGCGCCGTGCTGTTGAAACCAAATGTTGCTAATATCCTCCTTTTCAATTTTTGTGAACAAAAATTCTTTCAACATGGCCCGATAATGATCGCCGTGTACTGTAACGGCCACTCCTTGCTCATTTACGAAAAAAAAATGGCCCAACTATGCCTCTGGACCAAAATCCGAGCCAAACAGTGACTCGTCTTGGGTGTATCGGCTTTTCAATGTATGCGTGCGGGTTTTCCGTGCCCCAAATGCGACAATTTTGCTTGTTTACATACCCGCCAAGATCAAAACGAGCTTCATCTGAAAAAATGATTTTTTTTGGCAAAATCGGCATTTTCTGTAAGCCGATCGCAGGCCCAGATTCCCAGCGTTGTTTAAGCGTATACACAACCATATTCATTCAGCGGAAGGATGAAACTAATTATCTGTCAAATCAGACATGAGCTAAGTGTTACCATTCATGAAATAAGCACTAGTTGAAAAAAAACGTTAGATGGCGGACCCTTTACAGTTTTTTTAGCTGTACAACGAGATAATCTGTACCGTAAAGCGAATGTGTTCCATAATTCAAGCAGGCGGTTATAGCGAAATGCCGTATATTGAAAGGCTGTATAAAGAAGCATGAGTGTATACTACTCCTTGTAAGGAGCAGGAAAATACATTTTGTAAATATTTTGTTTAAAAAATTTGTTTTTATTTATTCTTTTTTTGCCCCATTTATGACATCATAAATAATAAATAATGTTGAGGGTTACATCAGGAACCCCTGTCATAGTTAAGCTGCCACATCACGTTTATATAGCGGTGTGCATATTTGCAACATTTTGTTGCTAACAAAACTGTGAAGAACGCAGCAGAGCTCAAGTTGTTAAAATATTTTTACGTGATAAGGATTAAAAACGATAGTTTATTCTGTTTCTTCTGCTCTTTTGCATAATTTATTACTGACTTTGTCTATTAACGTCTGTTACAAAGTTAAAAAATGCATATAAAATAAGCGCTTTAACACTAAATTGTTACATTGTTGTTTGCCTTAACTCGAGGTTGGGGATAATTTATGATTCAGGTAAAATGCTACAAATGATGTGCATTAAATGTATAAGTACAAAAAAAGTAGAAGTAAATTATGACTAAAAGTAAGACTGATTATAAGTCATAAGTAATAAAATCTTGAGTAATATAATGTACAGGGTATTCGTCGGGAAGGTATACTACTTTGTTTGATTATATGAAAGAGAATGGATCTTATATTGGCAATTATGTATGGAATCCAATATCAGATAAATGCCCGACTCTGTTAGCCTCACAAATGTGAGCCCTTTTGAGCACATTTTCAAAATTCATTTATAAAAAATGTAAAAGAAGTAAATTATGACTAAAAGTAAGACTGATTATAAGTCATAAGTAATAAAATCTTGAGTAATATAATGTACAGGGTATTCGTCGGAAAGGTATACTACTTTGTTTGATTATATGAAAGAGAATGGATCTTATATTGGCAATTATGTATGGAATCCAATATCAGATAAATGCCCGCCTCTGTTAGCCTCACAAATGTGAGCCCTTTTAAGCACATTTTTCATTACATTCTCACACATTTCACGCGGTATTTCATTAATTTCATCACAAATATTTTGTTTGAGTTGCTCCAGAGTTTCTGGTTTATTTGCATAAACCTGGCTTTTCAGATATCCCCATAAAAAGAAGTCCGGAGCAGTCAAATCAGGCGACCGTGGAGGCCAATCAATATCACCATTCCTTGAAATAATTTGTTGTGGAAAGAGGTCTCGCAGTAATTCCCTTGTAATCCTGGCTGTATGCCATGTGGCACCGTCTTGTTGAAACCACATGTTAGTCAAGCCCAAAGTAAGCAATCATATCACGATATCGCTCCTCATTAACAGTTACCGTTAAGCGGTTTTCAGTTTCAAAGAAGTATGATCCAATGATTCCTCCTGACCAAATTGCACACCAGACTGTCACTTTTAATGGATGCGCAGGTGACTGATGAATAATTTGAGGGTTTTTCATTGCCCAGAACCGACTATTCTGTTTATTCACATAACCATTCAAATGAAAATGTGCCTCGTCACTCATTATGATTTTTTCATGAAAATCGGGGTTCTCATGGGCGAGCTGTAACATCCTATTGGCATATATACGGCGGCGTAAATGGTCTTCTTATCTTATTATTAATTCTCATAACATTCCATGAAAGAACATGGGGACTTCTCTTAGTCAATGAGCTGCATCCGATTCTAATTTTAAACTCATTGAAAGGGACCTACAGTTTAACGCCGGCTCCGAACGGCAAATGTATTTAGAGAAGTTTTCAATAGTACTTATACTCATAACCACTTACTAGCTAATGTTATGAGGTGATACCGCTGTCGAAGAACTTATTTTTTTTTTAAGATGGTCTGGCTGGTAGACGGGTGTCTTACCTACCATACCACAGCAGCACTGAATCTTAAATGGCAAAAAATGCAAATCTTTGTGCAAAATTGTGACCAAAATAGTTCATTGAAGACCAAGCTCCTGAGCACGGCGTCGAATTGAGGTTGTTGGATGGTTTTGAACACTTTCTTGAACGGCAATAATGTTTTCATTTCGTTGTTTCTCCCAAAAATTTCACGTAACTTTTTCCACGATGTGCTTTTTCCACGAACAGCTTCTGTTGGATTTAGCTCGTCTTAGAATACCCTCATGGTCGATTTCTGTTTTGGCTCATACGCATATATCACAAATCGTCACCTGTTCCGATTTTATACACGTTTTTTGGAGTACCACGGTCGAACCTTTCAATAATTTCCTTGCGAAGCGAGCCTTTTTTGAGAGTTTGATAAATTATGGGATATTCAACGAGAATTAATTTATTTTACAACTAAGAAGTGTTCATGCAATATTGTATGTATTGAGGAGGAACTAATTTGCAAGGATGCCTCTATCTCACAGTATGTCGATTGATGAGTTGCTTAAGAGCAGTATCATCAATTCGTGCCTCAGGGTGAGCTCCACTAGGAGGTCGATCACTAGAGGCACATTATAAGGGGGAGTTTTGTCGCCAATCTTGTGGTTTCTAATGATCGAAGACATACTCGGAGAATTTGATCGGATGGGTACCAAGGTGGCAAATTTTTACCGACCTTGTCAGAGCTAATGCATGGTGCTCAAGGCAGGCTGACAACTGGGCGCGTCACAATGGCCTTGGCGTAAATCTAGCGAAGACAGAGCTTTTTCTATTCACCAGGAAGCGTAAAATCTCATCCTTCATTCCGCCAGTCCTGGATGGAGTGATATTAGAACTTTCTTGGAAGTAATATACCTCGGTGTTGCCCTTGATTGTCGATTGGACTAAGATCTCTAAGATCTCCACCCGGTACACTAGCTGTACATGGCGGTGGTAAGCTCCATTCTTAATTACGGCGGTCTTGTTTGGTGCCAAGCGGTGAGCGATAGATTGGGTTTATTGAAGCTGGGTAGTGTGCAGCGTTCCGCTTCGCTCCTCATCACGGGGACGTATAGGATTGCCACAGGTGGCTCTGAATGTGATGCTTGATGTTCGTTTTTTGGACATTCAAAATCACCTTCAGGCGGCGAGGAGTGGGCTTTTGGCAGGATGCCCTGCCGACCATGAGTTTTGAGATTAAAGGCGGTAATACCAAGCAGAAACGATTGGCAGGGGTGCGACCCTCTTCTTGGCGGTCTGGCCTTTTATACAGACGGATCTAAGACGGAGAAAAGCTCGGGTGCTAGCGTCTACTGTGAACAACTTGACCTTAGGTGTTCCTATAAGTTGAATGCTGAGTGCAGTGTATTCCAAGGGGAAGTTTTTGTTGTTTTTAATCTAGAATAAGATATGCACAAAATTTTGAGGGCCAGGTGATTGTTTTCGTTGACAGCCAGGCGACTCTCAAAGCATTCAGCTCATGCTTGGTGAGATCCAAGGTTGTTCGAGACTGTAGATTAGCCCTGGGTAGGCTGAGGAAGAACGTTTAGCTTTGCTGGGTACCGGGTCACTGAGGTATTGCTGGCAATGAGAAGGGTGATGAATTGGCTCTTCATGGCTCTGCGTCAACAGTCATCCGGGCTGAGGATTCTGTTCTACCGCCGTTGAGTCATTACATCAGTATACTAGAGAGATTGAGAGGGCTGGTCTTTCCAGTCGTACGACGTCTGCTCTTCTCTCTATGAGTAAGGTAGAGATGAGGCTAACTACGGGCGTTATTACGGGTCATTGTGGTATCCGTGCGATGATCCGTAGATGGGCGAATATCGATATTGATTACTGTAGGCTGTGCCAGGACGAGGAAGAGTTAGAGACGATCAAACATCTGTTGTATCATTGCCCCAGGCTCTCGACCAGGAGGCATCGACACTTGTGTGAATTTACGACCCAAACTCTAACCTCCCTTTCGTGTACTGACACTATCGTTATTCTTCGGTTTGTCAAGGGCCTCAGCTGATTGTGCCATAGGGATTGATCGGATCCCCTGACCTTCCAGCTCTTTTCTCTTTTCTTTGACTTTCTGTGATTTTTTCCTTGACTTTCTTTTTGTACTATTGTTCTTCTCTCCAATAAAGCTTTTTCCCGCATAGAATGATCACAATGAACCACTGGTCTCCGAGTGATTGCAGCCGCCGATTCAATTTTTGATTGGAGATTGCTCATCCTCGAACCAAACCATCTCACAATATATCAAATGACGATCTTGCATTATCAGTTTACGCACTGCATCGAAGTTTTGTATCACAACAACCGACTTTGGACGACCTTCACGGAATTCATCGGCGACCGAACTACGACCACGATTGAATTCACTATACCAGCGATAGATTGATGGTGCTTTTTCGCCATACAAAGAACTGAGATTATCGACCTTCTCAAATTGATTATCTTAACTCACTGTAAACAAAACAAATAGCACCTGTACATCAAACGTTGTGAGTACGTTTATGCTAAGAAATGTCAATTTTTATTATGGTGTTGCCAGATTTTAGATATTGGCATTAGTATTGCCAGTTTGCAAAATATAAATAGTGCCACTCGTAACTCACGTTATGAACGTTATGCGTTGCAGGCTTCTGTCAAAAAAAAGAAAGAGCCTCTTTCAAGAAAAGTAGCTGGGATATATAGGGCTTCCTAACGACAGTAGGACTTTTTTCGAGCTTTGTCCAGTACACCAAACGCAGATCTTTGCTTTAAATGTAGTTCAGCTTGATTCTATGTTTTACCCTATCTCCTATGAATTACCTATTTTTGGTGAAGATTCGGCGCTGAAAAGCGCTGCGTATTACCGCATGACTTGGAATGGTGCAACATATGGCCGGTCGTTGTCGTGAAGAAGTATGGCTTGGCTTTGGGTCTATGGTGTTTTCTGTTCAAGATCCTCTTTCAAGCGGAGTAGCTGAGATATGTAGAGCTAGCTCCCTATTGACAGTGGCATTACTTTCGAATATTTCCCAGTACACCATGGCGTTCTAGTTCCACCAAACGCAGACCATGCTCTACTTTAAATGGAATTGAACTTGACTCTCAGCTTTGGCGTATCTCCTACAGGCAACTACTCCCATCTTTGCTTCATGTTTATGCATTTCCTATCTCCGGTGAAGATTCGTTATAAAAAGCGCTGGTTATTACCGCTTGTTGCTAGATGGCGGGCGAGATCTTGAAAAGCAATTTGAAGGTGATTTTTTTTGCTGTTTTCGTTAAGCTTGTAAGGCACGGTTGTTGATTACTTGAAAAGACTGTATATTTTTGTCCATCCGCATTGGTTTCCACTCCAATACGACACTCCTATTGACAGTGGCATTACTTTCGAATATTTCCCACTACACCATGGCCTTCTAGCTCCACCAAACGCAGACCATGCTCTACTTTAAATGGAATTGAGCTTGACTCTCGGCTATGGCCTATCTCCTACAGTCAACTACTCCCATCTTTGCTTCATGTTTACGCATTTCCTATCTCCGATGAAGGTTCGTTATAAAAAGCGCTGATTATTACCGCTTGTTGCCAGATGGCGGGCGAGATGTTGAAAAGCATTTTGAAGGTGATTTGTTTTGCTGTTTTCGTTAAGCTCGTAAGGCACGGTTGTTGATTACTTGAAGAGACTGTATATTTTTGTCCATCCGCATTGGTTTCCACTCCAATACGACACTCCTATTGACAGTGGCATTACTTTTGAGTATTTCCCAGTTCACCATGGCCTTCTAGTTCCACCAAACGCAGACCATGCTCTACTTTTAATGGAATTGAACTTGACTCTCAGCTTTGGCGTATCTCCTACAGTCAACTACTCCCATCTTTGCTTCACGTTTATGCATTTCCTATCTCCGGTGAAGATGCGTTATAAAAAGCGCTTATTATTACCGCTTGTTGCCAGAATGCGGGCGAGATGTTGAAAAGCAATTTGAAGGTGATTTTTGTTGTTGTTTTCGTTAAGCTCATACGGCACGGTTGATAAATACTGGAGGAGACTGTATATTTTTGTCCATCCGCATTGGAGTAGAAAAGGCAAAGTTTGATTCCAATATGAATTTGTGAAGATTTCAACTCTTTTTGTAGAGCTGTAGAGAACAAAAAGAGTTGTCACTTTTACTTTCAAGTTTGCCTGACATATTCAAATCTCAATGAATTAATTATTTTCTGTCAACCTCCGTATTCCGCCCAATAAAAGCATATTTTTTTCAATAACAGAGCGTATGAGTAATTAAATTTTAAAATTTTATTATAATTAATCATACGCCTATTGTGACTAAATATTATATTTTTAGAAAATAAACTAAAAATATTCAAATTTTAGCCAATATTCGTGTCAGCTACACTTGTTTGTTACAATTTTTTTCAATTAAAATTTCTTGTTAATAATTTAGATTTTATTTATAAATAAAATTTGTACGCTGTAGGAATATTTAAATATACTTTTAATCCTTTTATAAAACCTTATTATCCTTGACAACAGATATAAAATATGTTTTATTTAAATGGCATGTTATGCCATCATTTGTTTAAAATAAACAACGCTAAGCTAAGGGAAAAAATACAATTAAAAACGAATGCCAAGGTCGTTTATGGCCCTGGCGTTTCATAAAAAATTCACAAAAAGAAAATTGTCAGTATTTTTAACCTTAAAAATAATAAAAACATTTCACTCAACCTTAGTTAAAGGTGCAGTCCTTACTTTTAGTCTACATTGTTAGTGTTTTTTTTTCATTTTTTTTCTTGTCATTTTGAATATTGATTTAAAAGAATTCAACAGTGAAATCAATATAAATGACTATGAAACATTTTCGCAATTTGTTATTGGTGGCAGTGGAAGTTTAAAAAAGAAAAACAATTGTTTCCTCTACTATTGCAAAAAAAAAAAGGAGGGGCAGACAGTACTCGTAAGTGTTTGTTGCCTGTTGTTGACAAGTAAATGCAAAACTAAAACACTAAAAGTAGGCAAGACGTAATAAGATAGCCAGCAATAGAGATTCTAAAATGCCTTATACCTGTCAGGGCATAAACAAACGACCAGGGGATATTGAGGTTAAACAGTAGTATAGCTTACTTTTAAGGAAGCATTTGACCAAGCCATGGTAATTTACGTCTGCGTTTCAGTTGTCATTTTTTTCTAGGATCTTAGTAACAATTTCACATTCGATATCACCCCTGGCCAGAAAATTATGTTGCTTTTTGAAAATGTTTATTAAAGGGCTCTTAGATTGCAGTTAAAATTAAAATAAATTTGTGTTTGGTTTTTAATGAAATAATGCTTTATTAACACAGTTTTGTTTCTCAGTACTCGTAAGCTTTTTATTAGCAATGACAAATACTCCTAATTACTCTCTGTGCACAACTTTGTAAGCAACAACAACTACTCGACAGTTCCTTCTACCTAAAGATCTTCACAATCGTTTTGTGACAACAATCATGCAGGGTTTATACCAAAACTCTCTCCACAACTTCAGTTCGATCACCACCTCTTCAACCAGAGTTTATGCACCCTAAACCCTCTTTACACTGAGTTCAAATCAATAAACTCCACTCGCTGAGCTTACTTCCCTTAAACTCACTACTGTCTGCAGCGATGTGCTTTTTATATGGCTGCGTAAGTGACATCTCGAAAGCTCTCGACCTTCTCATTGTTTCGGGGATGATCTTATATGTACATTTCGTTTTATTCAGTTTTTATGCGAACATCCGATAATAAACAACTTGATTGTTTCAGTCCTCTTTCTTTTGTTGTTATTTGTTATTTGTTCCGTTTTCTGTTTGCTTTGTAGTTTTTGTTTATTATTTTAGCGACGTAATGAACAACAGGGTTTTCATAACTACATTTTCGTAACAACATCTAGAATTCGTCTTAGATAACGTTTTATGATAAGGCTTATAGGCCGCCTTCCATGTTGACAACCATAGAAGAAAACCGATTTAACGTTGAAGTCATAGCTTGTGCGCAGGCTGTTGTTGTTGTTTTGCACATCAAAGATAACATTCTAACCACTGCTCAATCTCGGCAGCACCATCAGCCGAAACTATGCTGCCGTGATAACAAAGCTGTACCATTGCATAATTGTGATTACCTACCAATTTAACGTCAAAGTCATGGCCTGTGCGCAGGCTGTTGTTGTTGTTTTGCACATCAAAGATAACATTCTAACCACTGCTCAATCTCGGCAGCACCATCAGCCGAAACTATGCTGCCGTGATAACAAAGCTGTACCATTGCATAATTGTGATTACCTACCAATTTAACATTAAAGTCATAGCTTGTGCGCAGGCTGTTGTTGTTGTTTTGCACATCAAAGATAACATTCTAACCACTGCTCAGTCTCGGCACCACCATCAGCCGAAACTATGCTGCCGTGATAGTAAAACTGTACCATTGCATAATTGTGATTACCTACTAAAATAAATGAGGTTTCTTTACCCTTAATGGCCATTCCTTTGGTCTTTCCAGTGTTTGTTCTGTGGCCCGTTTATATATGACTAAATGGCAGCCGTCGACAACTCTAGATAACATATCTTATGCGATAAAAGGCATATGTCATCTGCATAAGCGATTTGCAAAGTGACTCATGATATTTTTTGTTTTATGATGAATGGGAACAAAAGATGTGATAGTGTGCACTACTGACATATTCCACTCAATACCTAGAATGGTTGAGATAACTTGCCATTATGCATGACGACGCAGTTTAGAAGTAATGTTTCTTCTATATAATGCATCCCAACTACAGTAGCGATTGGTACTGTTGAACGCCCTTTAAAAATCAATGAACTCTTTAATTATTAGCCAGATAGTGCTTATTTGATCTACACATTAGAAGCCACTTATCGTGTCTTCAAAGTGGTTCTTTAAACGGTTTAGTATTTTATTCCGACACTGCTCCAGGGATCATATTGGCTTTCTACAAAGCATTGATTACTCGGTTTTAGTTTCATTAATCAAGTGGATTTTCAAACTAAGTAGATGGTTTAATCAACTGTAGCTTGCCTCCATGATTGTATGTAGTGGTGAAGATCCTTGCTAAATGGTGGTGATTCTTGCTTAAGTATTGTAAAATTTTTTTCCGATCAAGTTCGAGGTAAGTTAGAATGTCAAGGGGCTTTTTTAGAAGAATGTGTCTGGAGCGAGATTGTAATCGCAATTTAATTTAATTTAATTTTATTGTCATGTTCTCTGCTGAGATACATACCTGAGCCATTTGTGTCGTATGCCTATGGTTCAACCACTACATCACGCCACCATGGATTAGGTAGTATAACTTTGGTTATTATTTTCGATATTGTGTGGGTAACACGCAGTTACTACGCCCGTTTTCAGAGTCTCTTTAGTCACCCTTAATTGCAATCTTAACATGATATCATTGTTCCATTTGCTTGGAAAAATCTTTGGATATCAGTGGAAAAAGAATTTCGCCACTGTGGGTCACTTCCTCAGCCTTGTTAATTTCCGCCGGGATGCCATCGGTTGCAGGTGTTTTCGCGATCGAAACCATAGTTCCTTAAGTTATGAAACAGAATACGCACTTCATGCAAAAACGCTGTCAAAAAAATATTGGCACATAATAAAATCGACAGCCGCAACTTCAAATACTGTCATCTGCCCTTTTTGTTTTTATGTTTGTCTTGCTTTTTGTTTTAATTTTTTTCGCTCCAAGCCAAAAACATATGTTTTTTGTTTACAAAATGCATACAGTTCAGTGAAAGTACGCCAACACCACATACAGATTGTGAGAGCACAATAAAGAGAGTAAGAAAAAAGGCTGTCAAAATAAAATATTTCCTATCTCACCACTGCTTTTGCCGACGATTTTTTGTGTTATTTTGTATGGAAAAATTGTCAAGCTTCAATTCTGTTTCATCTCTAAGGCTCGGCGGCGTTATTGCTGTTCTCGTACTTGCCCTATAAAATTATTGAGAAAAAGCGCAAAATGTTGTCTTAAACGTGATAGCTGTTCTTTTTGAATATTTCTATGCTTATCTGCTGTATGGCCAGATTACGGTTAACGAGCTGATTAGTTACTTTGTAGTCAGTATGAGAGTCACCCATCTAAACAGCGTTCACAACTGCAATCGCAGATTTACCTGTGAGTATACGCTTATCCCTTCTAATAGAATATTGACTAATTCCGTGCATGGAACCACAGTCCGCCTTTAAATGCAACCTTGCCTTGAGAGTACAATTGGAATTAGAATTGGCTACATAAGAAAAATGTGCGATTTGGTGTGCGTCTTGGCTAAATTTAGTAAAAAATATGAACTGGAGGATTTGATGTGCAAACTAAAAGAAACATACACGGAAAAAAAATTGAAAAAAATATATAATTTTTATACATTTTTGGATAGATTGAGCGCAAAAAATGACTATGAACACTTGACATCATGGTTCTGAGCCCAATAACACCGGAAAAAATAAAAAAAATTTGACCTATATATTCTTGACCAGGTACAGTGACAAAATTGCCAGGGAACCCCTAATAATGTGATTTTTTACTCAAATACACGGATAAAATGATAAAGAACAACATTTTACTCCGATATATGCAAAAAAAATTTTTTCAATATAAAACGTACACGGACGATAAATACGAAATATCAAAATACACGGAAAAAAATTGGAAAAAAAAAATATATGATTTTTATACATTTTTGGATAGATTAAGCACAAAAAATGACTATGAACACTTGACATCGTGGTTCTAAACCCAATAACACCCAGTCAATTTCATTCTGATGTTGAGTCGTTGTTGAATAAAGTTCATGGATCAGGTATAAGCAAGATATGGACAAGACATAAATTGAATGTGGATAACATTTAACCAGACTTAAACAAAACGTAGACAAGTCAGTGATCCAATTTCAAAAATGATATTAAGTTACAATTCTTTAAAACAATTTTTAAAATCCCTAACATAAGCCTTATTAATGCTTAGAAGTGATAAAAATGGCTTTAATATCTATTTTTTAATCCAATTCTTACTCTTATTGGGCACATTTTGCCTTTTTTAGTCTTAAAACTAATGTTTTCAAGTCTTGTATAATATTTTTATGTAAAAGTTTTAATACAACCCTTCAGACGTCTATTTTAATTTTTTAATTTTATGATAAAATAATCCCTAAGATTTTTCCAAACCCCAACGGTGTCTTTAACCGCACATGTACTTTTAACGGCAGTAGAGTACGTAAAGGGATAAAAAAAGGCGCAGCTGGTGTTGTTCTGGCAGGAATATTTGTTTTATTTTATTTTCTTTTACATTACATTTCATATTTATTGCACTCTGAAATAACAGTTATAATAACAACAACTACTAACTTAGAAAAGTACAAAAAACAAATTGTAAAATAAAATCATATATACAACAGAAAGATCAACTACAATAACAAAGACAAAACCAACAACAACAATAATAATAATAATAATTGAAACAAATAATAATACCCAAGTGTACTATATGGGTGCCAACACACTGATAACAAATGGAATACATGAGAAATAAACACAAGAGCAATAACAACAACAACAAAACAAAGAAAAGACGGAAGTAATATTTTGTTTCTGCTAATGTTAGTGTGTAGGTAAAAGTGTATGCATGTAAAAAAAGAGATTGTAATAATAAAGAGAATAGAAATTTAAACAGTTTTAAAGGCAACTGTGTGTGTGTGGGTGTGTGTGAAAGTTTTAAAAGTATGACAAAGACAATATATTCTTGTTGTTGTTTAAAGTTAGGAAAAAACACAGAATCGTATATGTACGCTTTTGCCATCACACATGCCTTAAAATATGCACAATTTAAAATAAAACCAAGCGTTTGGGTTTTATTCAACGTTGTCAACTCAGTGCTTTTAGCACTGTTTTTAGTGCTTTTTAAATTTTTCAACGCAAAGTTTCGAGTTAGTGTTTAGTGTTTTTTTTTTTTTTTTTTTTGTTCCAAAAGCCACGTCATTATTTCAAATGGTAATAAAAACTTTTACAATAAAGTAACAAGGCTATAAAAAAGCTTGGACTATACAAACGAATTAAAAATACTTATTTACCTATTAGATGAGATCTATGGAGATTGAATGCCTAAGAAGCCAGCAAAGGATCAGCAAAAAAAAAAACAAAACTTCTTCAAAATTTAGGTTCCTAATCTAAAGCCTTGCAGCATCGATTTGCAAATTATATCGTGTCCGCCATCTAACGTTTTTTTTCAACTAGTGCTTATTTCGTGAATGGTAACACTTAGCTCATGTCTGATTTGACAGATAATTAGTTTTATCCTTCCGCTGAACGAATATGGTTGTGTATACGCTTGAACAACGCTGGGAATCTGGGCCTGCGATCGACTTACAGAAGATGCCGATTTTGCCAAAAAAAAAAAAATCATCTTTTCATATGAAGCTCATTTTGATCTTGGCGGGTATGTAAACAAGCAAAATTGTCGCATTTGGGGCACAGAAAACCCGCACGCATACATTGAAAAGCCGATACACCCAAGACAAGTCACTGTTTGGTGCGGATTTTGGTCCAGAGGCATAATTGGGCCATTTTTCTTTGAAAATGAGCAAGGAGTGGCCGTTACAGTCAATGGCGATCGTTATCGGGCCACGTTGAACGAAGTTTTGTTCACAAAAATTGAAGAGGAGGATATTAGCAACATTTGGTTTCAACAGGACGGCGCTACGTGCCACACAGCCGAAGCTACACTCGATGTTTCGCGCCCTGTTTTTGAAGATCGCATTATCAGCCGCAGAGCTGATGTCGTTTGGCCACCTCGGAGCTGCGATTTGACCCCGTTAGACTATTATTTGTGTGGTGACGTTTAAAATAAGTGTTACGCCAACAAGCCAGAGACAATTGACGCTTTAAAGGACAATATTCGTGAAGCCATTGGTGAAATACAGCTGCACACAATCAATAACGTGCTTTAAAATTGGACCGATCGTGTAGGCTACTGCATGGCCAGCCGAGGCAGCCATTTGAATAAAATTATTTTCCATTATTAACCGGAAGGATTGTATTTTCCAATAAAAAAATAAATTTGAGAAAATATTCAGTAGTTTTTTTATAGCATTTTCAAAAAAAAGTATATTTGGCGGACCCAATACATCAAAGGACCGTTTTGCCGGTTATTTGAATTATTATTAACCGAGAACCGGTTTTTTAAAAAGTGCTGCTTTACAAATTATTCGAAAATCGTTTTTTTTTAAAGTCGAATAATCGATCGATATATTACTTTTAGTAAAAAATATTGAGTTAAAGTGATATATTGTTACGAAAATGAAAATGCTAAAGACAAAACTCACCACGTCAAAGCTTATTATGAGGTTTTAGCTAAAAAATTTATTGGCTTGTGTCAAGGCTTAAAAACTTCTAAAATTATCTGCACTAATTAAGAGTGCTGCCAAGAGCATGGTTCGGTTGCTTTTTGTGTTATTTTAGAAGATTTGAATTAACGGCGAAAAATCGAAGATTCATGTCTGTACTAGAACATTCTATACCAAGACAAAATACTATAAAAGCGGCGAATTGCAGCTGGTGCGTTAGTTAGTTTTGAATTGGCTGTCAAGAAGTAAAGTCTGTGCAAGGCGCAAATAAAAAGTGTTGTGAAAGCGAATTTGGTGTATTTATTTATTGTGCATTAAAGTATAGTGGAATTAATTAAAAAGTGAGAGATTGTAAAACAACTAAAATCAAATAGAGTTTTATTTTATTTTATTTTAATGCAATATAAACGAACTCAAACGTTTTTTTTTTATTTATTTGTTGTATTTATTTTTTATAACTTTGCCACATCTGCGTGGCCTGGAATCAATAAGACAATTAAGTATAGACTCCCAGATGGGTTTCCATTCACCTTCTAGATTTTTAAAGAATTACTTTTGCTGTTTTGACTCGTATTCCTGAGGTGATCTTTTTTATTACACAATAGAGCTTTCAGTCTGATGATTGTGCCGGCCAATCAACGACTTGAACCTTATTCCCTTCAATGAACTCTCTGACTGACCTCGATGTGTGTTGCTATTAAAATACCCATCAAGGTGGCATATTCCATACTAGCATATCGAACCATTTTCGCTTCTAAGATGTTTTTGTGCAAAAAATGTTTTTGTTCAAGTCCACGATTATTATTAAAAAGAACTGAAAATATAAAAAAGCTTGGATTTATCAAACTTTTATTAAAATGAAATAAAAACAATTATATATTAAAAAATTAAATATAAATAAAACTAAAAACCATTAATATTTTAAATTTAAAGCTTTTTTGAGAAAAAAGCGTTTTTTCTTGACTTAGTGCTTTTTGAAATTTAAAAGTTGACAACGCTGGTTTTGTTTTCATTCTATTGCTCTCACCCATTGTTGCTATTTTCTCACTCTCTCTCTTTTTGATTTTATTATGATAATGACCTTCATTAGTTTCTGTATTTAAGTATTTGTTTTGCATTAAGGAAATGAAAAAAAGTAATAAATCGAAGAAATAGAAAGAAAAAATGGAACAAAATAATAAAATAAATTATTGATGAATCATTAATTATTTAGATTATATACTATGCAATAAATTGCTTTAATACATTTTCTAACACCATTTTCAAATCATCGTCTAAAGGGATGAAAATGTAAGAGGTTCGTTCAAAATTTTTTATTAACATTTATTTGAGGGTTTTAACCAGGCATTTTCCAATTCTCCAAACACTTTTGAAAGGCACCTTTTTGTATTTCCTACAGCAATAATAAAGTACTTGAAGGAAACCTTGGGTTATGTGCTTACCTAAGGTGGCTATAAACAACCGTTTAGGTTAGAAGCTTGATCTTGAATCCTTCTTCTTCAATTTCTAACACCAACTTATAATAGATCTTCTTCAGTCTGTTCCTTGCACCCAAGTTTTGATCTTGAAATATATATCTCAAGAAATATCTTTTTCTCAAACACTCCAAGAACAGCTTTATCTGCTCAAGGGTAAGATGTAGAGTATAATTTTCATCTGTCGAGAAAGGGATTTGTTTCCGAACGTCTTGCTTAGGCTTTAATGACAAATCTTGGCAAATTTGATCCTTCGTTTCATTGCTAAACAAAAGTTATAAGCGAGACAAATGAAATTGTTTACAACTTCGAAATTATAGTCACCGGGGTTTATAAATTGACCCAGTCTAGTGGATTATTTATTCATTGAAGTCATTGTAAAGCAATTTTAATTTTTTTTTTTTTTTATAAGACCAGCACCCAGGCGATGGCCCCTACTCATGCAGTGCATTGTGCTGGTACTAGGAAAATAGGTTATTAGAAGGAGGACAGAGGGAGTAGTGTTTATGGACTTTAGATTTAAATTTACTCATGTCGTAAGTGGCAGGAAATACTTTCGCTGGAAGATTATTCCACAATGCGTTGTGCGACTTACTGGACAATCAACTACAAAGGGATGCGCTTTACGAGAAATACGAGTACTACGTAAAAATATATGATTTTTAGGAATTCATTCCTTAATTTCGTTAGAACACATTCCGTTATAGTACCGATAGAACAATGAAACACACGCCACATTGCGACGGTGCTCCAATGAATCGATAGAGTTGGCTTGGTTGATGAGCATCTTCGCCCGGTCAGTAAGCTCCAAAATAGGCTTTGAAGCACCGGCCCATACATGTAAATACTAAGGAGATCAGATGTAGTGAAGTATTTCTTGCACCGTCTCAAAAAACCAAGGCACTTGAATGCTTCTTTCGACACTTGCAATATGTGATCATTACAACGAACGTCACAGTGAATTCTCATGCCCAGAACATCAAAAGCAACTGATTCCTCAATATCCACATTACCCATCGACACAGATGACAGCACACCACCACGTCTGTGTGTTAAACGTGTGGGTGTTCGCACGACCCCACTCGGAGACCTTCACCAGGTCACTTGTGAGTGTGACGTTCATATTCATCCTTCTTGCCCCAACCTCCAAAAGGCTCGGTCTACGATCAAAAGAATATGAGTGACAAATGTTGCTGGGGTATCTGTCAGTCTGTTTAGGTTTGAAAGCAAAGGTCTGCTTTCTTTACTTAACTACAAAAATAGATTTAGCATGCCGTACGGCAACACTGTACTGTCTGGGATGGTTAGAATCTGGTATGGCATGGTTAGTACAGGTGTGGGAATGATTTACAATCAGGCACTGTGTTGCTGATAACATCTGGAATAGGTGCTGCTGACAGCGTTTGGTAACGAGTGTGCTGTGCTCGAGGTAGTCTTTGGTAGTGGTTATGGTATGACATAAATTGTGCCTTGGCATTTAATCGGAATTGTGAAACAGATAGTTTTAGCCTTTTTAACTCTTCCTCTGAAGTTGATTTTTTTCAAGCTAAATTAGTTGATTAATCCACTGTAGCTCCCCTCCATATGATGGTGTAGTGTTGGAGAACCTTACTAAGTGATAGTGGTGATCTTTACTTAGCTTTGTAATTTTTTTCTCAGTAGATGGCATTTCCTCCTGATCAATCGTCTAATGTTTGTCATCATATCATCACCAGAGGTAAGCTGGAAGGTCAGCGTGGCTTCCTCTTTATCTTTTAGATGGAGTTGTCTTTTTTTGTCATATCCTCTGCCTGTGTCCCGATTTAGTAACTTTTTTGTATGATAATCGTTTTGAAAAAGAGAGTAGTCGACTATCGCTTAAGTGTACGTAGTGAATCACATAATCGTTACTGCAAACGACAAAAAATATGGACTTCTTTTCCGATTGTCGTATCGTGAAATATGTTACTGAATTGCACTACTGGGCTCGTGTTAATATGCGTCGCTCTAACCACTACACCACGTCACTACGCATATCATTGGCCTACCGAAATCTCGATGATGTTAGCGGTTTCTCTCAGAACTCACTCCTTCAGCATTTTTTTCCTTTAGTTTAGCACTCAGGGGATAAAATCTACTCAAAGAGTGCATTGTGTTGATGATACATTGCATTGTGCGTGAACTCTCGATTTCAACTTATTCATATTGTAACTGCTAGAAAAACTTTTTGCTGAAAAATTGTGCCACAAACTGGAAGTTTTTGCGATGCTGCAGTCATGTTTAATTATGAGGCATCAGGGGTCTGAGAGTCTGTGATAGAGTCAAAATTTTCTCCGACGACCTGCTATCAGAGCTTTATTATAGTCTGTTGTATCATTTCTTTAATTGAGGACATTTTTGTATATGAAAAAGCTGATAAACATGCAAGGTGGGTCTCTATAGATATGCGAATAAGCCTTTTTCTACTCTAACATTAGCTAACCTATGACTGTCTGTAGTTTTTTCCGTGAAAGGCACACAACAGGTGGAGCTCCATTTCGTTTGTCTTCGAAACACACTGTGACCACGGTATGATGACACTTCGCCTATTTCCATACTCACGCCGTGTACACGGTTGATTGTACAATGGGGACGCATTGTATAATGCGTTTCTCACTCATTTGACCTGGACCTCCTCGATTTTTTCATTTTATAGCTAAGAGTGGCAGTAGTTTCTGTTTCTTTCTTTCCTCCTTTTCCGTGGTCTTAGTGTGGTTCTAAAACCAAACTCAGGTGCTTATGATAGTCACCAAGTTTTTTGGTTGACTAGCCAACTAATTTAACTTGATCCCATTCATTCGTTCGCTAACGCGTTGTGCGATTCACTAGAAAATCAACTACAAACGGATTTCTTCTACAAATAAAACACTCGCTAAATTGCAACAATGTTGCAATGAATCGATAGACTTATCAGTAATTGAAGTTTTAGGGCTTTTAGAACGAAGTTCTTTATTAGCATTCTCTTGGTTTTCATAGAAGAGTTTGTCCCTCTTTTAAATAAAGGGTCCGCCATGTGCTTATTTCGTGAATAGTAGCACTTAGCTCATGTCTGATTTGACCGATAATTAGTTTTATCCTTCCGCTGAACGAATATGGTTGTGTATACGCTTCGCTAAGTGGACCTGCGATCGACTTACAGAAGATGCCGATTTTGCCAAAAAAATCATCTTTTCAGATGCAGCTCATTTTAATCTTGGCGGGTATGTAAACAAGCAAAATTGTCACATTTGGGACACAGAAAAGCCAATACACCCAAGACGAGTCACTGTTTGGAGCGGATTTTGGTCCAGAGGCATATTTGGGCCATTTTTCTTCGAAAATGAGCAAGGAGTGGCCGTTACAGTCAATGGCGTTCGTTATCGGGCCAAGTTGAACGAATTTTTGTTCACAAATATTGAAGAGGAGGATATTAGCAACATTTGGTTTCAACAGGACGGCGCTACGTGCCACACAGCCGAAGCTACACTCGATGTTTTGCGCCCTGTTTTTGAAGATCGCAATATCAGCCGCAGAGCTGATGTCGTTTGGCCACCTCGGAGCTGCGGGTTGACACCGTTTGACTATTATTTGTGGGGTGCCTTCAAAGATAAGTGTTACGCCAACAAGCCAAAGACAATTGACGCTTTAAAGGACAATATTCGTGAAGCCATTGGTGAAATACAGCTGCACACAATCGATAATGTGCTTAAAAATTGGACCGATCGTGTAGGCTACTGCATGATCAGCCGAGGCAGCCATTTGAATGATTCATGATGAATCCATTATTAACCGGAAGAATTGTACTTTCAAATAAAAAAAGAAATTTGAGAAAATATTCGGTAGTTTTTTTAATAGCATTTCCCCAAAATTATTTGGCGGACCCTTTAGTTAGCTTTCAAGGCTAAATCAAATATTTTCATGTGCTTTTCCATCATTGGTCTAGTACTAGAAATACATAAAACCGAATAGCTTAACAATCTGTGCTTTACTTATAACAGTTTAAAATTTTTTCAGTGTATCAATTGATATAATTTCAACAAACAGCTGTTAAATGCTCAAATTTATTCATAAACAAAGCAGTAAAAACTGTTGATAAGTCAGACACCATCTCTCCCATGCTTTGTTTTTATTTTCAGTTGTCTTGTGTGTGTCCTTTTCTAAATAATTTGTTTGTCAAACTAAAAGCAAAAAAAAACCATTTAAATCTATTTATAATGTCAGACACTTTAGCTTTTGATTATTGAGAGAGAGAAAGAAAAATAAAGAATAATAAAAATAAATTGTTCTTTAAAATAATAACGACAACGCCAACGACAACATCAACTTGAACATGTGAGTAATGAA
This sequence comes from Wohlfahrtia magnifica, assembly GCA_023159175.1. Taxonomy (NCBI): domain Eukaryota; kingdom Metazoa; phylum Arthropoda; class Insecta; order Diptera; family Sarcophagidae; genus Wohlfahrtia; species Wohlfahrtia magnifica. The sequence continues at coordinate 1,261,236 of JAKWBJ010000044.1, read as the reverse complement.
TGCCTCTATATGTGTATGTATGTATGTATTTGTATACCAAATTAATATTAATCATACGCCCATGTTAACATGCTATTTATCATCGGTGATTGTTCGATAAATGCAGACATAATTCAACGAAATTAATTGAAATTAAAAAAGATTTCTGACCGTGTTGAAGGATGTAAATGAGATAAAATTAAAATTTAAATTTGATTTGAAGCAGATATAGCGAAAGTTATTTTTTGTTTTTTAGATTGGAGTTGTCTTCTGAAGGGAAGAAGTTGAAGACTTTTTTTATTATTAAACATTCGAAATCACAATTAAATTTATTGCTTCGTCATGTCCTCTGCTGGGGATCGAACCTGGGTCGTTTCTGTTGTTAGGCGTTCGCTCTAACCACTACACCACACCACCATCCATCTAAAAATAAAATACAGAAAAAAGCCCCCCTGACCCTTCTCGCATACCTCTGGCGATGATGACAAACATCAGACGAATGATCAGGAAAAACACGCCACCTACTGGGAAAAAATTAAAATGCTAAAGTAAAGATCACCACCAATTAGCAAGGATCTTCACCACTACACAAAAAAAGAAATCATATGGAGGAAGCTACAGCGGAATCAAATTGATAAAAGAAACTTAAATAAAGCCAATAGATACTTTGTGGAAATCCAATATACTCCCTAGAGGAGTGACGGAGAAAAAAAAATAGCGAAAGTACTTTTTTCGTACCTTCAATTGTACTTTTTTTTAATTTTTTTTTTCTCTAGACTTAAGCATATTAAGATTTGAAGGACAGAATTTTTAGTTCAAAATCTAAACATATTTTTTTAAACTAAATTTTTTTGTTAAAGTAGGGAAAGTACTTAACACTAAGCCCTGGCAATTGGGAAAGCATGCCAGATATCTCGCAATAGCCAGCAACATTGTGTGTAGAAGCTGTTGCCAGGAGTATATTGCGGAATCGTCAGCTCATCTGCTGTGTAAATCCCGGCAGGCTTAGCATACTGGACGCTTCACACTTTGCGGGTGGCAGCTTTATAGCCTTTTCCTTTTCATCTGCTAGGACGCCGTTCTATGGTATACTTTCTGACCTTAGTAATCTTTATTTTGAGCATGAAAGTTTTTAGTATCAAAGCGGCACAAAGTGCTAATTTATTCCCTGTTTAGAGAATGCTCACCGAACCAACAGACTCACCAAGAAAAGTACTTTTTCGCTATTTCTTTTAACATCTTTTTTCTTTGTGTGCCTTGAAATAGGTTTTAAGCCACTGTGAGGTAACATTTGGATGTTGAAGTTATAATTTTAATTTAATTCAAAATAATATATTTTTAGTACTTTTTATGGCACAAATCTTTCAAATTTTTCTTCTGGCTTAAAACAAATATAGTAACAAACTTCGCAGACTAAAATTAATATACATAAGTACTTTCGTTGTTTGTTTAAAACTTAAAAAGCAAACTATAATGTACCCTAAGGACTAAAATGACTCTAAATACTTAAAAAAATACTTTTTTCCAACTTCTAAACAGACAAAAATATACTTTGCAGACTAAAATGACCATTGATGCTTTAAAAATTATATTTTGATTCTTCTAAACAGACAATAATGTACTTTGCAGACTAAATCGAACGACAAAGTTAGACATAAATATACTTTGAAAACTAAAATGGATGTTAATGTTTAAAAAAAGTACTTTTTTATATTTTTCAACAGGCATAAACGTACTTTGCAGACTAAAATGACCAATAATATTTAAAAAATACTTTTTTTAATCATTTTCAACAGGCAGAAAGTACTTTTTGACATTTTTAAATAGGCAGTAAGTAAAGTTGATTGCAAACCGTTAAAAAAGTACTTTTTGATGCTTTTAAGCGGGCATAAATACACTCGCACGCACGCATAACAACACAAACGACCCAGGTTCTAGCCCCAGCAGAGGACATGACGAAGAATGTTTAATAAAGAGGCTACAACTTCTCTCCAGACAACTCCATCTAAAAAAATAAAGAAGAAGCCACCCTGACCTTCCCGCATACCACTGGCGATGATGGCAAACATCCACGCCACCTACTGGGAAAAAGTTAAAATGCTAAAGTAAAGATCACCACCATTTAGCAAGGATCTTCACCACTACGCAAAATCATATGGATAGAGAACTACAGTGGATTAATCATCTACTTAGTTTGAAAGATTAAATTGATTAAAGAAACTAAAACAAAGCAATGGAAGCTCTGGAGACTTAAATGACTATTAACACTTCACAAATGTACTTTTTGATAATTTTAACGGGCAGAAACAGACTTCGCAGACTAAAATGACCATGTACTTCTTGAATTTTTTTTTAAGTAAAAGTACTGTCCAATATAAACAGATAGTCGTCCCTTTAAGTACATTTTGATACAAAGAAATTTGGCTGTTAATAAGGTACTATTCTTTTTTCTTAAATAATTGAAGTACTATTTTTACTGTCTTTGTGCCATATTTTCAATCTGTCTGTCTAAAATAGGTCAACATTTAAAGTATCCTTATTGTTCACTATTTGAATAACAACCATATGTTCAGTTCATGTTCAATTTTAATTTGTTTTCTTGGAAATTGATGTCCTTAGGCTTTTATCTTTCACGTTCCCTTTATCCCTAGAAATACTACTAAATGAGATCATAATTCGAACATCTTAAAGAAGGCCAACAACTTATATGGCTGAAGGAATACTTGTACAAGAACCATTTGTACGAGTATGAATGCCTTCTTGACTGCTGGACAGCTTGCCTGCCTGCCTGTCTGTCTGTTCCTTTGTGTACGAGTATAAGAGTATTTGTATCAGATTTCGTAATTAATGTGTGTATTTAGTCAGGGTTTTCTATTGTGTGAACTATTTTGTTGTACTTGTTATTGTTGTAGTTGAAATATTTATAAAATTATTGTATCAAATTTCTCTCTTTTTTCTTACAAATTCCAAACGTTATTTGCTAAAATCTTTGGCTTTTTTTATTTTCTGAAGTACCTGTTGATTGTTTCTAACAAAAGAGAAAAATAAAAATATACAGAGACTGAGCTTAAAAAAATAGGCTGTAGAAGGTTAAAGTAACTCACCCATGAACATTACCAACATTACTGTGTCATGACCTTGTTTGTGTATACAAGTATGTGCGCTGCTCACTGTAGTGACACCCTCAATAAACAGTGTCACCAAGACCCATCTCTACCTCTAGTCTTTCCATACCTTATCAATTTCTTCTTGTTGATGGTGGAATAAAAACGAAAAAAGCCATAAAAAGGCCTATAGAAAGAAAATATATTGATTTGTATGCAGGGGTTAAATGGTTTCTTCTTTCTAAGAACAAAAACCAAAGCTAATAAAAAAACCGGACATAACAACGCTTCACTACTATACATATACCCAAACAACTAAAATTGCTTTAAAAAAAAAAGGTTCCAAATAAAGGGGATGAAGGATATAATACAAGGTAAGTACAAATTCTTTATTTTCATCTTTATACAAAGCTTGTATTATATACCCATCCCCTTCGTTTAAAATCTTTTTTAAAGCAATAATATCCCTTTTAGTATATGATAAAACCTATTATATATTTTTAAATTTAATATTAGTTCTCCTCCCAGGAAAAGATTAAGATCGAAATCTTATCTTAGTAGCTGCCTGAGGTACTGGAAATAAAGCATAAAAGTTGCGGAAACAGCACATCAATTCTCTAAAAATCATTTTGAAATATCTAAAAACGAATAAAGCTCCAAAAATTTGTATTTGATTTATTAAATGTATTTTTTTAACACATTTTTTATTCTGAAGTCATAAAATTATCCCTAAGATTGTAAAATTATATAGGGTCCGCCAAAAAAAATTTTTTTTTTTTGTTGAAAATTTCTCTTTTTTTTAAAGTACAATCCTTCCGATTAATAATGGAAAATAATTTTATTGAAATGGCTGCCTCGGCTGGCCATGCAGTAGCCTACATGATCGGTTCAATTTTTAAGCACATTATCGATTGTGTGCAGCTGTATTTCACCAATGGCTTCACGAATATTTTCCTTTAAAGCGTTAATTGTCTCTGGCTTGTTGAAGTAACACTTATCTTTGACGGCACCCCACAAATAATAGTCCAACGGTGTCAAGTCGCAGCTCCGAGGTGGCCAAACGACATCAGCTCTACGGCTGATAATGCGATCTGAACTACTGAAAAACTACTGAATACTTTCTCAAATTTTTTTTTTTTTTGAAAGTACAATCCTTCCGATTAATAATGGAAAATAATTTCATTCAAAGGGCTGCCTCGGCTGGCCATGCAGTAGCCTACATGATCGGTTCAATTTTTAAGGATATTATCGATTGTGTGCAGCTGTATTTCACCAATGGCTTCACGAATATTGTCCTCTAAAGCGTTAATTGTCTCTGGCTTGTTGAAGTAACACTTATCTTTGACGGCACCCCACAAATAATAGTCCAACGGTGTCAAGTCGCAGCTCCGAGGTGGCCAAACGACATCAACTCTACGGCTGATAATACGATCTTCAAAACATCTAGTGTAGTTTCGGCTGTGTGGCACGTAGCGCCGTCCCGTTGATACCAAATGTTGCTAATATCCTCCTCTTCAATTTTTGTGACCAAAAATTCGTTCAACATGGCCCCCCGATAACGATCGCCATTGACTCTGACGGCCACTCCTGCTCATTTTCGAAGAAAAATGGCCCAATTATGCGTCTGGACCAAAATCCGCACCAAACAGTGACTCGTCTTGGGTGTATCGGCTTGTCAATGTATGCGTGCCGCTTTTCTGTGCCCCAAATGCGACAATTTTGCTTGTTTACATACCCGCCCAGATCAAAATAAGCTTCATCTGAAAATATGATTTTTTTTTTGGCAAAATCGGCATTTTCTGTAAGTCGATCGCAGGCCCAGATTCCCAGCGTTGTTCAAGCATATACACAACCATATTCGTTCAGCGGAAGGATAAAACTAATTATCTGTCAAATCAGACATGAGCTAAGTGTTACCATTCACGAAATAAGCACTAGTTGAAAAAAAAGACGTTAGATGGCGGACCCGATATAAAATCTATATATAAAAATTATTCTTTTTATTTTTTTGTATTGTACGCCGGCTCTTTAACCACTACACTACGTCACAACTTATCATTAATTATATTTCTACGAAAGTAAACAATGCCTAAAGAAAAGATGAACTAAAATAGTACATAGTAGTCTTAGTTATAAACTTTATTATGGCAGTTATTGGTTTAAGTCAAAGCTGTTAATATATCTGCCGCATCACATTATCTGTGCCATTAACAGTGTTATCGCTTGCGTATTGAATGGTGCTACCGTACCAATTTTGGGTGTTACATTTGAAATTAACGGGAATAGAATGCTGTGGTAAATACAAGAACATTCGGAAGTAATGTAATTTTTATATAAAAAGCTGCGCTTTAAGAATTAGCAGTTCCGTTATAGTTTGGCAGTCATAGAGCAAAATCGCGTTAAGGCGTTCGCAAAAGTGTTGAGTAATTGTGTATTAAGTAGATATTAAGTGAGGGATAAATCAGTTGGATATTGAATAGTTATAATTGTACAAGTGGAAGTTAAATAAATAAGCGCATAAAGTAAAACAACAATTACGTGGTATTTATTTTATTCAACGCAATTTAAAGGGGTACTCAAACGTTTAAAAACGCTTCAAATGTACCAATATTTTTTTTATTTTTGTTTTGTCTTTGCTAATTAAAATAAATAGTTTGGTCTCTAACTAAGCCGTTAATGTCCCAACTTTTCGGTTTTTGTCCCAACTGTCAAATTTGAAAATTCACCCGCTGTTAATTTCTGGGCTCCTGGTATTTTTTACAAACTTTAAAATTTTGCTCCTAAAAACATAAGTAAAAAAAATCTTAATTAAAAAAGAAGGAAACAAACCTTTTCGGCAAATCCTCCGCCGAGAACTCGATCTTGAGGGTCTCTACATACACCACGTCATCACTCAGAGTCCAGTAAATTTAGTTCTTTTTTGTTTTACAAAATACTAGGCGGTCAGATGTGCACAATAAGGTTTATTTAAAAAAAATGTGTTTATATCTTAGCATACTGTAGGGTTTTTAATTAAAATAAATTTATTTTGGCCTTTAACTTTCCACTGAATCACAACCTGATGTCACAACCTTTTTTTATTCATGACACAGCTGTTATTTTTGAAAATACATCTTGCTGCTGATTTCTGGGCTCCTGGTATTTTACAAAAAATGTTAAATATTATACGTTTCGAACTAAAAAAAATATTTGTAAACGCCAAACAAAATAAGAAAAGGTGAGAAGCGAAGGTGCTAAAACGACATAAATAAATATTTAACGTTTATTTAAAACTAAGGACGAATATAACAAGACATAATATACAAAAAACAATTGGTTTCAGTCAACGTTCATTAAATCCAGTGCAAACAGCTTGTGCTTAAAAAAAAAACAACTTTTAATATAAGAAATTCATATACAATTGCTTAATAATTTGTTTTAATAATAAATAAAATAAATACCACGTAATTGTGATCCAAAATCTTAAATTTCTGTAAACAACCACTCAGCTGCCCCAAAGAAATCCAGAAGCGCCTACAAAAGCCTAGAAAATAACTGTTTAACGGCTGTTTGACGAAACCATTAAAAAAATTTGTTTTTGCACTTTTCTTGCAATATTTTTCCAATTTAAGTACCTTGCCTTTCGCTCTCTTTGTAGACATTCTTAAACGTTTTCATCACCATCATCATCATCATCAACATTACCGTTATTATTATTATTCTGTTTAATGGTTTTTTTTTCCTTTTCTCTGTTCGTCTATCATTTAAGCGGAAAACATACACTTGGATGACCTGTACACCAGATACCGGCAACGTTTGCGTAAATCATTATTTCGTTCCGGTCTATTGATATCATTGGCAGCATGTGTGGTTTCTATTATAATTGGCATCGTTTATCAACAGGTGAGATGGGATGGACATGGAAAAAAGTACTTTTAAAAAAGAAACTTTTAATAGGATGCCTTTTTATATATAATACAAGCAAGAAAATAATCGATTATTTGCAATAACAAGCAAAGAAGTAATTTCCTGCAAAACGTGATATTTATGACAAAAGAGTACTTTATTAAAAAGTCACTATTTGTGAACATAAGTCTATGACATTTACCATTAAGACAATTAGGAATCTAAGATCAAAAAGTACTTTACGCACTTTACACTTAAAAGCATCAATTTTAGTACGTTCCCGCTTTAATCGATTATTTTTATTAAAACAGTTCGTACGTTAAACTTTCTTGTACACTTACTTACTTACTTTTAGTACACCTTGCCAAGTAGTTTTTTCCATAACCAAACACACATTGTCCTTTTAAAGAACTATACTCTTATACTTATTGTATCCTTTTACTCTCAATTATAGCAATTATTACAAACACTATTATTGGCAGTGGCTGCATTAATATCGGCTGGTATACTGACAGCTTTACAATTTCCAGCTGTTTTAAATTCACCAGTAGCTGCCTTGGCTTTTGCTATTGTAACAACATTTTCATTGGGAACGATAGCAGCAATTACGGGTGAAGAATTGGCACCATTACCATTATTTGCTGTGTTCTTGGTAAGTATATAAAATCTATGGCGTGGCTAATACTAGGATACACGCATGCCATAAAAAATAAATAAATAAATAAAAAATAAACCTGAAATAGTCTTTAAAAGTATTCGTGAATGTCTTATTACAAATTGAAAGCTAAGTAAACTGTTCTAAAGAGAAGCCACTGTGTGTATCATAGCCAGAGTTTATATTTGTTTTACTAAACAACAGATGTTTTAAAAACGGATGCGCAGGAAGGGATATAACCCCAATATGCATTTATGTACACATATACAGGTTAGAAATTCATATCCTGTAAATTTGGAAAATAAACTCTATAGAAATCTGCTATTTAAGAGTGTGGAGTATAAATAGGAAAAAGTTACATGTACATCAGATAGCATTAACGTATTACAGTGGGAAAGTTGGTGGGTCACTTACGAAAGAAACGTAGTTAAAAAGCTGAAACTAAAGCGTTTTTTCTTCTGGAAAAAAAATGTTGCACTTTGTTGACCTGTCTTTTTTGTGTTCGTTTTTAGAAAAAATTAATACAAAGAAAGGATGCTGTTTTGATCTCTAAAAAGGTTGCCCTTAAAGTAATTTTGATATTTCCTTATTTCTAACTACGTTTTGTAGCAAAGAACAAAAGAAATGCAACATTTTTTTCAAAAAAGAACACGCGATAATATTTAGAGTTACGAGGACGGATTAACATTGAAGCTACCTAGCGCTAGATGGCAGCTCAAACACAAAAACTTTTTCTTTCTTAGAAATTACGATCTGTCAGACGTCAGCTGCTAAAATTTTAGCCAAATTCATCGATTAGTTTATTTGCTGTAGTCGTTTGAAGTAAGCAACTTTTGTGTTTTTTGGAAAATGGAAAAAAGTGAATTTCATGTAGTGATTAAACGCTATTATTTGAAAGGCAAAACGGCGAAAGAGGCAAAAGAAAAGCTTGATAAACATTACGGCGAATTTGCTCCGTCAGATGATATGGCAAAATATTGGATTGCTGAATTTAAACGGGGCCGAACAAACACTGCAACGATACCATCAGCAGGAAGGCCAAAAGAGGTGGTTACTGAAGAAAATATCAAGAAAATGCTCGATATCGTTATAAATGATGGCCGTATATATGAACGTAGATTCAACATTTTGCATGAACATTTGCATATGAAAAAGCTGTCGGCAAGATGGGTGCCGCGTTTGCTCAGTGTTGAACAAAAACGAGTTCGACAGAACACTTCACAGCAGTGTTTGGACATGATAAAGCATAATCCTGCTGATTTTTGGCGTAGACTAATAACTGTTAATGAAACGTGGGTCCACCACTACAGACCTGAAACCAAAAATCAAGCGAAGCAATGGGTGGAAGCTGGTGGAAGTGCTCCGAAGCAGGCAAAGACAGCGAAATCGGCTGGCAAGGTTATGGCCACTGTATTTTGGGATGCACACGGAATATTGCTCAACGATTATCTTGAAAGGCATCCACAATCACAAGAGAGTATTATCGTGCATTATTGGATCAATTGGTTGATGCAATCAAGGAAAAACGACCACATTTAAACAAGAAAAAAGTGCTCTTTCTTCAAGACAACATACCGGTTCACACAGCATTATATACGATGCTAAATCTACGAGAAATCCACTTCGAATTGGTTGATCATCCACCTTATAGTCCAGATTTAGACCCTAGTGACATTTTCCTGTTTTGAAAATTGAAAAAATGGCTCGCAGGAAAAAGGTTCATCTCAAACGAACAAGTGATTACCGAAACTAATGCGTATTTTGAGGAGTTCCCAAAATCGTATTATGCAGATGGTATAAAAAAGTTGTAAAATCGTCTTACTAAGTGAAATGAATGGTTTTCGAAAAAAAATGTTTTTTTCCTACTTAGGTAGCTTCAATATCAATCCGCCCTCGTATATGGGGTATTTTTTGCAATATTTTTTCATGTATATCGCTTTATAACCACATTTTCCACGGTATCTTTGCTAAATTTACAAAATCCTCAAGCTTAAATTTTTTACTAAATTTATCCAAGACACACACCAAATCGTAGAATTTTGTAATATAGCCAATTCTCTTCTATTTAGAGTCAGTTGATTTTCCTTTCTATTACAAAATTTCCTATAAAGGGCCAGTAAGCTTCGTTTATTATCACAAAGTGGCAAAAAGTGTCAATTGATATCTCACAGTGAGATTCTCACTGCTTAAGCAGTTAGACAAAAGGTATCATTTGAAAGTGATCTAAATAAAAAAAAGTGATAAACAAGAGCCTGGGGGTGGCGTGGTGTCGCATAACAGTACAAGGGGCCCAAGCTCGAGCCCCAGCAGAGAATATGACAAAAAAAAATTTATTGTGGTGTCGAGAGTTTAATAAACAGACTTTAATAATCTTCCCCTCATGACAAACATCAGACGAATGAACAGGAAAAAATGCCACCTACTCGTACTACTGTTAAAAAATTACAATGTTAAAGTAAAAATAGTGGATTAATCATCTGCTAAGCTTGAAAGATCAAATTGATTAATGAGACTGAAACAAAGCAATAACGCTTTGTGGGAAGCCAATATGCTCCCTAGAGGAGTGACGGAGAAAAAAAGACAACAAGAGCCTATTCGATTTCTTCTTGAACATTATAAAATAATTGTGATACACCAACGAGCTTATACTGCGACGGGATAAAAGAAGGTGTAATTTCGCCCTAATCTCCAAGAGCCTTGGCCTACGATCAAAAGAATATGAAGGACAAATGTTGCTGTCATCTGCAAGAGAGTAGATAGGATTAGAAGTGAGAAGAACAAAGTCGTTAAGAAATATTAGAAAAAGAGTTGGAGAAAGAACACAGCCTTGCGGTACCCCTGAAATTATCCTGACTCATCGAATGAGAACCCGTCTATAAACACTCTTATAGAGCGATCTCTGAGAAAGCTCGACACCAAACGCATTAGGTTTCGAAATTGAAACCTCCTGCCAAACTTTATCAAATGCCTTGGATATATCCAGAGCCACAACCCTATTCTTGCCAAAACCATGAATGAACCTGTTCCACCTCTCCGAAAGCAACGCCAACAATGAACCTTGCGGAAACCGTACTGATGTTCGCTTAGCAAGTCGTTGGACTCCAAATACCCTACAAGGTGATTAATCATATTCTTCATAACTTTAGACAGTGCGAAACCAACTGCTAGCGGACGGTAGTCCTCACAACATAGAGGATTTATCTGATATCTTGCTATATATGAAAAAAAAGTCAAAAAGCTTCGTTCTGCATTACAAAGTGTCCAAATTGATAAAGTGACAATTTACCCTTCTCTGCTTTAGACAGTTGCACAAAAACTATCTCTATATACGAATATGATGAAAAAGGGTCAATAAACGTCGTTAATCATTGGAAAGTGATAAAAATGTGTCAATTGGCTATGTTTTGCTTTACAAAACGACAAAATGGCATCAATTTATAACATTTCGCACAATAAATTAGATAAGAAATGTTCCCTTGCTATTTAGAGGATTTATTCAGAGGCTGGTCGTGTGAAATTTATAACTCTTTGTAGCTATCCAAGTAACTAGACTTCAAGAGACACTCTGGCTAAAACTAATACTTTCGTATCCATAGCGGCACAGGCGTTAGGGTGAAAGGAAAGTTGAAAAATATATTTGTGTTTGCGTGTGTGTGTGTTATTAAATAAATGCATATGTATGCACTTCCTACACCACTTAATGTCGTTTCATGCTGCTGTTGTTGTTTTTGTTATTACCCTCTTATTATTATTAAATTGGCCCATATTTTGTGGAAAAAATGGTGAAAGTATATTGACTTTTAAGCCAAATGTGTCTCATGATGGTGTTGACATTTATTTTATAAAACGAAGAAAATTGTTTCTTATTTACTCGCATCAAAATCAAGGGTGCCACTTACTAATCAATTTAAATTGAATTTCTTTTCAACACTTAAAGAATTCTATTTGGTATTGTTGACGTTTTCATTTGATTTTGGCCAATTATGGGGATAAGAAGGTATCATTAATGTAAAGAGCGTGTCCTTAAAAGTACTCTTTTCAAAATGACATTAATATATTACTAGAAGAGATTCTTAAAAGCATATTACAGGGTGTCCGCCGGGAAGGTATACTACTTTGTCTTGCCGCCATTTTGGTAAACATTGGTCTTGACAGTTCATATTTGGCAGTCGTGAAGTAGAGACGCGGCAAATTTATTATGGAAAAATATTCAGTAAACGAACGTATTTTAATCGTTAAAACGTTTTATCAAAATCAATCATCGATTTCCATGAAAAAATCATAATGAGTGACGAGGCACATTTTCATTTGAATGGTTATGTGAATAAACAGAATAGTCGGTTCTGGGCAATGAAAAACCCCAAATTATTCATCAGTCACCTTTGTATCCATTAAAAGTGACAGTCTGGTGTGCAATTCGGTCAGGAGGAGTCATTGGATCATACTTCTTTGAAACAGAAAACGGCGTAGCGCTAACTGACAATGGGGAGCGATATGGTGATATGATTGACAACTTTTTAATGCCACAAATGTGGTTTCAACAAGACGGTGCCACATCGCATACAGCCAGGATTACAATGGAATTACTGCGAGACCTCATTCCATAACAAATTATTTCAAGGAATGGTGATGTTGATTGACCTCCACGGTTGCCTGATTTGACTGCTCTGGACTTCTTTTGTTTGCAAGGTTTATGCAAACAAACCAGAAATCCTGGAGCAACTCATACAAATATAATTAATGAAATACCTTATGAAATATGTGAGAATGCAATGAAAAATGTGCTTAAAAGGGCTCACATTTGTGAGGCTAAAAAAGGCGGGCATTTATCTAATATTGGATTCCATACATAATTGCCGACATTAAATAAAATATTTATCAATATAAGATTCATTCTCTTTCATATATAATTAAAAATAATAAACAAAGTAGTATACCTTTCCGGCGCACACCCTGTATTTCACTGTCATTTAATAAAAACGAACAAATATTTATGTCGCCGCCACACATCACAAGCAATCGATAAAATCAATGGTATTGCATTTTACATTGAAACGAATAACAAAGAGCAACAAGGATTGAAACAAACAAGTTGCTTATCATCGGATGTCTGCATAAGATAAGAAGATAATACCCGAAACAACGAAAAGGTCGGGAGCTTTCCTGCTGCCATTTACTAAGACATTTAAGAAGCACATAGAGGCGGACAGCAGTTAGTTTTTATTGGTATAAGCTCAGCGAGTGGGGCTTATTAGTTTGAACTCAAGTTGTAAAGACCAGTTTAGTTGGAGCTAACTCAGTAAAGAGGGGTAAGTTTGGATAATTCTGGTTGAACCTAAGCTGCAACAACGATCGGGTTGGAAGATTTTTAGGTAGAAAGATCTGTCGAGTAATTGTTACTGATTACAAAGTTGTAAGCAGAGAGAGTGACTATGAATATAAATTGTTATTGTTTGTAAAAAGGTTACAAACAGTGGAACACAAAATTATTTAATTAAAAATGATTTAATTAATTAATTAAAAAATTATTAATTAAAAACCAAACACAAGGTTTTTTATTTTAACTGCAATCCACGAACTCATAAATAAACGTTTTGAAAAGCTAAACACATAACAGTATCTAAATGCAGAAAAGCTAAATGGCTCTGTAACCAGAGTTGGCAACCCTTAGTGTAACCCAATTAAATCTACCCGGATTTTTTGGGTATTATATTTTGAAAAAACCTGGGTGGGCTTTTTTTATTTAAATGTTTTCGTAGTTTATTTAAAACAAAAATAAATTGTTGTCGTATTGGCACTACAAATTTATGCCACCGATTTTGAGCTCAAAAATTCAAATACTGTCACATAAACTTATCGTCTTTTAAGGCGCTCCAACTTTGAAACCGATTTTGCATTTCTTCAAAGGAAATGATTTGGTGACATGTCAAAAGATAAATTCATACCTCTTTATACGGCTCAGAGAGTTTCTGAAAATGTAGGCCGTGTATTGAAATGCCTTTAAACGAGATGATTGTATGTTGCGTTTGCTTCCCTTACACTTTTTGTTAAAAAACGTGGAACGAGGCAATTAGCACTTAAAGCGAATGTGTTCCATATTTCAAACAGGTCGTTATAGCTAAATGCCATGTAAGGAAAGCCCGTATAAAGAGGTGTGAGTATATTGTATCCGTTGATCGTTTCTTATAACACTGGTCAACAAAAAACAAAAAATGTTTTCACCTCTAAATAAAACTGCATGGAATATAATGATTTTGATGCGCTGAATTCAAATTCGTTCACAGTTTTTTTCCATCGGACTTAAATTTTTTTTATAGGCGTGGCAAATTTTTCGCCCAAAATATGGTAGTTATGTCAATATTTTTCATCATAACTTGAAAACGACTTGACCGATTTTAATGCTGGTACGATCAAACGTTTAAGAACAAAATTTCCTATAAATCACCTGAATAACATTTCTTTGTAATTTCAACAGTTTTCGTGTTATTCACATCTTAGCTGCGAAAAAAAAGTTCGCGCAAGATTAGAGCATTTTTTTTTTTTTTTGTTAAAAAAGTCATAAAAAAAATTTTTTAATGAAAATTTTAGATGTTAATCATGAAGATGGTTAATAAAGAAGGTGTTTTTTCGTCTACGTTACGCGTTTGTAGGTACTACTTCTTCTGCGTATAGAAGTCAATCGAGAAAAACTCGTTTTATATAAACCAGTCGAACTGAATGATCTTGTGCGCGACTTAGAACTCTAAAAACCCGGTTTTTTGCCAACCCTGTTAGAAACAAAAGTGTATGTCTTAATTGTTTTGTGTGCTCTCCTTATTTTATTCTTAAAGAATTTCTTTATTTCCAAGAGATTTTTTTGAAAGCCTTGGTAATGTTTTTTATAAGGGTATAGAATTGAGGAGTTCATTTAGTTGTATGTACTACGAGGACGGATTGATATTGAAGCTACCTAAGTAGGAAAAAACATTTTTTTTTCGAAAACCATTCATTTCACTTAGTAAGACGTTTTACTACTTTTTTATACCATCTAATTAATACGATTTTGGGAACTCCTCAAAATACGCATTAGTTTCGGTAATCACTTGTTCGTTTGAGATGAAGCTTTTTTCTGCGAGCCATTTTTTCAAGTTTGGAAACAGGAAAAAGTCACTAGGGGCTAAATCTGAGCTATAAGGTGGATGATCAACCAATTCAAAGTGGATTTCTCGTAGTTTTAGCATCGTATCTAATGCTGTGTAAACCGGTGCATTGTCTTGAAGAAAGAGCACTTTTTTCCTGTTTAAATGTGGTCGTTTTTCCTTGATTGCATCAACCAATTGATCCAATAATGCACGATAATACTCTCTTGTGATTGTGGATGCCTTTTCAAGATAATCGTTGAGCAATATTCCGTGTGCATCCCAAAATACAGTGGCCATAACCTTGCCAGCCGATTTCGCTGTCTTCGCCTTCTTCGGAGCACTTTCACCAGCTTCCACCCATTGCTTCGATTGATTTTTGGTTTCAGGTCTGTAGTGGTGGACCCACGTTTCATTAACAGTTATTAGTCTACGCCAAAAATCAGCAGGATTATGCTTTATCATGTCCAAACACCGCTGTGAAGTGATCTGTCGAACTCGTTTTTGTTCAACACTGAGCAAACGCGGCACCCATCTTGCCGATAGCTTTTTCATATGCAAATGTTCGTGCAAAATGTTGAACACACGTTCATACGTATTTTGACCCGGCGATCATTCATAACGATATCGAGGATTTTCTTGATATTTTCCTCAGTAACCACCTCTTTTGGCCTTTCTGCTGATGGTATTGTCGCAGTGTTTGTTCGGCCCCGTTTAAATTCTGCAATCCAATATCTTACCACATAATCTGACGGAGCAGATTCGCCGTAATGCTTATCAAGCTTTTCTTTTGTCTCTTTCGCCGTTTTGCCTTTCAAATAATAGTGTTTAATCACTACACGAAATTCACTTTTTTCCATTTTCCAAGAAACACAAAAGTTGCTTACTTCAAACGACTACAACAAATAAACTAATCGATGAATTTGGCTAAAATTTTAACAGCTGACGTTTGACAGATCGTAATTTCTAAGAAAGAAAAAGTTTTTGTGTTTGTGCTGCCATCTAGTGCTAGGTGGCTTCAATGTCAATCCGCCCTCGTAATTTACTAATTTACATTTATTGACATTTTTATATATTGTTAGTTAAGTAGTTTTGGCTCTCATGGCTTTTTCAATGTCATAAAAATCTATTACAATTATATTCTATATAAAACTGGTGATGTGCATCCATGTATGAATCTGTTTAGAAATAAATTTTTAATTATTTTACTTTTTTTATTATTGCACTCTAGAGTATATGAACGAATGCATAGTACGAGTATTATTCCATAATAATTCTTTGTTTCTTTCTCCCTCTAGGGTATTCACACAATGTTGCCCATATCATGGCCAGTGTCAGTGGTTTTAGCAGTATTCATGACTGCCATACACATTGTTTATCGCATTGGTGAGAGTCCGGATTATGCACCTAATTTGCCTGTGGTAAGTACGTAAATGTAGTAATACAGAGTTTAGAAGCGAAGCAAATAAAATCCATTTTTTTACAAATGTATTTCATGTTTTTCTTGTTGTAATATTCGTATGAGTATTACAGTAAAAACTTAATAGAAATGGACTTTTATTTAAAACAAATATATTTTCCTACAACCTTTTCCTAAAAGCTTTTACTGTCATCCCTTAAAAAAAAACAAGTTTCCTAACAAGTACCACTTCTATTTAGTCGTCTGTGGTTTTTTCGTTTTTGTTTTTCTCTTTTAATTGGACTTTGAAAAGCATAAAAGAATAACATTGAATTAAGGGTTAAAGCCAAAGGTGGTAAATGACTAAATGACATTGAATACCACAAAAAAAATGTAAAATTAAAATAGAAAAAACAGAAAATGCATAAAAGATATCATTTATGAGTTTACAACAATGGAAGCGTTGTTTTAACATGTTAAAGTCCTTTAAAACAACAAATAAAACTACTCAAATAGGTCGACTTCGAACTGTGTGTTACTCTAAACATCTGACACTATTGCAGGACACTGTGATTCATGGGATCTATTGTGCCCCTTACGATCTATAATTTGTTCAGCAGATCTGAAACTGTATTGATGGATATGCTACCTGTGGAAGAGCCTATGTCTACCTAAGCACCTCCATCTAAACCTATCAAAAACCACATATTCACCAATATATGTTCCAAATTTCTCTGATGCCCGTGAGCATAGTCTACAAAGATCCACACCTGTGACTTAAGAAACTCCGGCCTACTATACTAGAGAATCTCAGAACGACCGCTAATTGTAGACTGATCGCCGCCTTAGGGTGACGAGGTCCCCTTTGAGCATTACAGTGTTCTAAGCATCTGACAATTTCCCAATCATCGACTAGATTGAATATGTTAGTAAGTGGTGCTGCACAGCAAGTTTCTAGACCTCTATAGGGTGTCATGGAACCTTTTCTGGTCAATGCATCCTCTATTTCATTACCATCTATCCCACAGTGTCTTGGTACCCAAAACGCATAAACGTATTGTAGCAGTATTCGCCCAGTCTAGATGTCAGTCGATTCGAGCTAAGTATTCTTAAGGCAGCTTGGCTATCAGAGAATATATAATGACCTTACTCTTGAGCTAACTGTCCAGGTTTATCTCAGCACATAAAGCAATGGTCATGATCTCAGCCTGGAAGACATTTAGCGATCTTTCAAGTGGAATCGACAAGTCTCGGTTGGGGTTCATGAACACCAGCACCGACACTGTCCTTAATTTTGGAGCCAGCGGTATACCAGTTTAAATCAAACTCGCTCCAAACTAAGGCCACATTAGGCCAACAATGCCGGTCCGGGAATTCAAGCCTGCAACATCCAGGACCGAAATGGTTCTCCGACCACTTTGCCTAGAATGGAGAGAAGTAGTAGAAACGTACTGAAAAATAATTTTTGAATCTATGGACTCCTGTGGACTGATTTTGATCAAATTTGGCACAGTGTTGAAAGTTAGGGAAGAACACGTCTGAAACTATAATAAATAATTAACACACTATCAGCGGGAAGAGTGTTACTACGCTTTACGCAGAACGTACGGAGAACAACTCTTTGTAAGCAGCCTTACCTTTAACGTGTTTTCTTATTCATTTCATTAATTCTCCGCCGATAGTGTGTTAAGAAAAATAGTTCGTAAACACCTTTTGCTATCTAGGATGCATGATGTCTAACTACGTAACTAAAGGCATTGAAGAATAAATGAGTTACAACCTATGTAGAGCAAAAGCAGCATTTGGGAGAAAGCCCAAACACAAATAAACAAGTTCGTAAGAATTATATGGAAAATCTCAAATACAGAGTTTTTAAGGAAAACCAATGAAAGCTGAATAAGGAAGTGAATATGGAAATAGATAAGACATACACTTTGTACACTGACCCAACGTTCTCGAGAATAGCTCTCGACTGTAACCCGCAAGTTGCCTGAAAACGTGTCAGGTCAGCAAACATATAACGCCGAACAATATAGAAGAAATTTAGAGAACTGAACATGTCATGGGAACGAGTAAGAACAGACTTGTTGCAAGAAGAGAATTAGATGGAGCAATATTGTCAAAGTACTGTGGTATGGTATGGTAAGTAAGGCACCCGCCTATCCAACCGAGAAGTCATCGGTTCAGTACCAGGCCAGGCCATCTGAAGAAAAAAAATAAAAATTCTGCAGCGGTATCCATAACATAAGCTAGTAACTGGTTATGAGTATGTTATTACTATTAAGTCCCTTTCAAAGAATCTAAAAATAAAGGGTCCGCCACATAAATTTTTTTTTTTTTTTTTTGAAAACAGAGCGCAAAACATCGAGTGTAGCTTCGGCTGTGTGGCACGTAGCGCCGTCCTGTTGAAACCAAATGTTGCTAATATCCTCTTCTTCAATTTTTGTGAACAAAAATTCGTTCAACAAGGCCTGATAACGATCGCCATTGACTGTAACGGCCACTCCTTGCTCATTTTCGAAGAAAAATGGCCAATTATGCCTCAGGACCAAAATCCGCACCAAACAGTGACTCGTCTTGGGTGTACCGGCTTTTTAATGTATGCGTGCGGGTTTTCTTTGCCCCAAATGCGACAATTTTGCTTGTTTACACACCCGCCAAGATCAAAATGAGCTTCATCTGCACCATTACCATGATTTTCGAAGTAATGTCTCAATATTTCCCAGCGTTGTTCAAGCGTATACACAACCATATTCGTTCAGTGGAAGGATAAAACTAATTATCTGTCAAATCAGACATGAGC
The DNA here is from genome assembly GCA_023159175.1 of Wohlfahrtia magnifica. Lineage (NCBI taxonomy): Eukaryota > Metazoa > Arthropoda > Insecta > Diptera > Sarcophagidae > Wohlfahrtia > Wohlfahrtia magnifica. Next base: position 1,242,293 of record JAKWBJ010000044.1, on the reverse strand, counting down.
TAAGTGTTACCATTCACGAAATAAGCACTAGTTGAAAAAAAAACGTTAGATGGCGGACCCTTTAGTAAAAAAGGACTTTTAAAAGCATACAAAAAAATCTATAAAAAAGTTTATATAACAAAAGGTCAATGTCGAAAGTAAAATAAATATAAACAAATTAAAAGACACCACTTCTAACTGCGAAGGTTGTCTGATAAGGCAAATGCTTAAATAAACAAACAAAAATTTTATGTGTTGAGATCAACCTGGACAGTGTGTTCAAGGGACAATATTTTCTCGGGCAGTCAAGTGGCCTGACTGGCGCTCGGATCTCATCATATGACGTCTAAACTTATCAAATGCTGTTACAAAAGATTACAAAGAATGGCGCTTAGAAATTGAGTTTTTTTTTTTTGGGGGGGGGAGGTACCTGGACACTGTGGAATAAGCAGTAACGTGTCTAGGAATGCATTCATTGGAAGAAATCCGTGACCCCCTATATTGGTTCGGAACCCAACTGAGTAGCACGTCTAACTATTATGCTCAAATTAATTAAGGGTTGTGAAATTGACAAATGTTTGGAATACTGTAACGCTTAAATGTGTCTTAGATACGCTAAAGCGGCAATCAGTGGAAAATGTAGGCGCTAGAAGTGGCTGCCACCAAAATAAGGGCACACGTGGGCAAACAAAAATCACCCATTGTGATACCACAATGGATCGTCATCCCCCTATGCCCGGAATTCATAATAAAACCGCTAAGCTTATAATGTCTGTACTTGACAGCTCCACAAACCCAGTCGCATGTTAGGTGCCTCTTTCTTCTGCCACATAACGCCGGGCAAGTGCACAGTAGGTGAGGATTTATTTTCTCTTCCTCCTCATCTCTGCAGCTTCTGCAGAAATCATTGGTTAGGTGATCCAGTGCTAGCTAGTCTCCTGGCATAAGCGCCCAGTAATGACACCGACAACCAAGCTAAGTGTGTTTCTTTGGGGATTGATTAGAACTTTTGTGCGCTATCTTACGCATCTCCGAAGCTGGCCGTGCAGCGTTGATGTAGTCTATTACCAATGGTACTCCCAACGTGGAAATTTTGCTCGTATTCTTGATAGAAGTGCTAAGCCCGACCAATTCATCAGCCCTACAGTTCTCTGGAATACCACTATGACCCGGAATGCATATGATAAGAATATTATAGTGCTCAACTATCTCGTTGAGAGATCTGAGGCAGTGAGATCCTAGAGCTCTTACAGCCGCATGGCTATCCCAAAGTATGCCAAAATCTCTCTTGGAGACACTGCCCTTTCCAGTGATCATCAAGACAGCTCCTATAGCCTATACCACCGCCTAAAAAACGCTACAGTGGTTCGATAGCCTTATAGAGTGAGCTATATTCGCCGCCTCTGAGAATATACCTCCTCCCACAGCTCCATTCAACTTGGAGCCGTCAGTAAAGATCTGCTTAGAGTTTTTAATGAGGTGCATTACACTATTTGCCGATTCCCTACTGTCCGCAATCGTAGTCCGGAGACTTCACTGAGAAATCATAGTGCGGCTGAGCCTAAAACACATCTTACGGGTCAATGTAGTTTAAAGCCTGCATAGAGTCTCAATGGAAAGCATATTCACCAATAATATTTCAGACGTGTTAGCTTTCATTGGGAATACAGTGGGTCTGCTGAACTAACAGCGGACACGAAGGGACACAATAACTCTGATAGGTGGCGGTACAAAAACTTTAAGAAAAAAAATTTTTTCATTATTGAGTTTTCTTTCTCTCAATTTTGCCTTGAGATCAGACAATTTCTTTTTCTCTTAGTGAATGATTCTCTGTGTTGTGCATATTCATTTTCTGAACATCAACTATTTAACTTATAATTTCCAAAAATTGCATCAATTTCTATATGTTAATGAGTTTGTCGAAGTTCTGTCATCACGTTTTTACAATGTCATTCTCTTATTTCATTGTCTTGTTCTGTCATCATACAACATATGGCAGGTATTACATTATTTTGTAAACCACATACCATATAATGCTATTACATACTCTTAGTCGACACCAAAAACAACAATAATAAGATTATCTAATCAGTCATTTAACTTAAGATGATTTGGATGGACAAGTGACAGTTCAATTAGAAAATCTCCAGTGTATTCTCTGAATTAATTGAAACTGAATTTTAAAATGGGAAGCAGCTAATAAAAGGCGGACAAATTTGAGGTTAGGAAGTAAATTGGCTTAAAAATACATTTTTCTTTAGTCATACAAATATAGACTAGAATAATGGGAATTAATAATGGAATATGATGTCGGGAAAATGTCCATCTCTAACACGTCCGCTCTTTTCCCAAAATGTCGAAACACATTTTGCAACAAAACTTCGTTTATCTCGTCAATACAGCGCCGAATTTTATCTTTCAGAGTGCCAGTTGTTTGTGGTTTGTTCACGTAAACCCGGTCTTTCAAATGGCCGCAGAGAAAATAATCCAGCGGCGTTAAATCACAAAAACGAGGCGGCTGCTGGACAGCGCCAAATCGAGAAATTTCTCATGCAATAACGAAATTGTTTGGCTGGGCTGTGTGGCACCGTCCTGTTGAAACCAAAGGTCACTGATGTCAACATTAGCCAATTGTGGCCACAAAAAATTGGTTATGATCGGGGAAAAAATATAGGCCGATGATGCTGCCTAACCGCATTATACGCTCACTTTCTTTGGATGTAATGGTTTTTCGAGGAATGATTGTGGATTTTGTGAGCCCCATATGCGACAATTTTGTTTGTTGACATATCCGTCTAATAATTGAAAATGGGCCTCATCACTAAAGCTGATTTTGTTGAAAAATGCGTTGTTTTCGTTCAGTGTTTCAAGCAGCCAATTCACAAACGTTCGACGCAAGCAATGGTCGGCTGAACTTTATAAGCGTGAATATGAAGATCTTTATGTAAAATGTTGCGCAAAGTTCCTCTGGTGATGTGCAATTGTTGCGAACGTTGACGAATTGAAGTTCGAGGCTCATTCTCAACACTTTGCTCTACAGCGGCCACTACGAGCGTATCGTTTTAATCTATTGTTGGCAACGGTACCGTGAGCCTTAAATTTAGCGATCAAATTGCGCACAGCGGAGCCAGATTACGAGGAAAAGCTGTTCAAATTTTACAAACTGATACAGCAAAAGTGTCACCATCTTGATAGTAAATTTTCACATTTAAGATTCTTTGTTCAAGAGTGTAGCGCTCCATAGTTCAAATTACCCAATTTTTTACTAAATAAGTGTCATTGAGAGCTCAATTCTTGACATTTCATCATTTGACAGCCAATTTTCTTCTCAACCTCAAATTTGCTTATTTAAGACTTAACCCTTTTAATGGGTTTTAATTTAAAATATAATTTCTCTTTCTCTCTTTCTTTACACTTACAGTTATTTGGTGAGATTGTTATGTTGGCAAGTGCATCCGTATCCGGTTTATATTATCGCATTATGTCAGATGCTGCCCATAATCGTACCGTGGATGGTACACGAACCGGCATCGAGCAGCGTGTTAAACTGGAATGTGAACGTGAACAACAGGAACAATTATTGTTGAGTGTTATACCAGCTTATATAGCAGCTGAGGTCAGTAGTAAGAGTGTTTTAGTTTAAAATATTTTTTTATTAATTTTTTTTTTGCTTATTTCTCTTTAGGTAAAACGTAGCATTATGTTAAAAATGGCTGATGCCTGCCAACGGGCTGGTGGCCAAACAAATTCATCAGCTACACGTTTCCATGAATTACATGTTCAACGTCATAACAATGTTTCGATTTTATATGCCGATATTGTTAATTTCACACCCCTGTCGGAACAATTAACTGCCAGTGATTTAGTGAAAACTTTAAATGATCTCTTTGGACGCTTCGATCAGATAGCCCAAGTGAGTGGTGGTTTCATTCAATTAAACTACAATTCAATTCAATTAAAAACAATTTTCATAATGTTTTTATTAATTTTTTTTCATCATTCTTTTCTTTTGAAGGAAAACCACTGTTTACGCATTAAAATTCTGGGAGATTGTTATTATTGTGTATCTGGTTTGCCCATCTCCAGGCCACAACATGCTACGAATTGTGTCAACATGGGTTTACAAATGATTGATGCCATAAAGTAAGTGTTGTTATGCAGAGAGACACACGTTAAAGAACAGTACACGCTTAAATATCAAAATATCAAAAATGCAGGTAAACACCTGTGTGTATGTGTTTGTTTGTTTACTAAAAGTGTATGGATTTGCTTAGAACGTTTCTCTTTATTTGGGTATTGAGTATATAAAACACTGTACTGCAAAAACGCTTGTATGTATAAAAAATAATTCTTAAAAAATATGAGAAATAATTTGTTTTGGGTCGTGGGTTAGATTTCTAGAGACCAGAGATCCTGAACTGTTAAACTTTAACGAGCATAAGACAAATTAAAGTATAAATTTTTAATGAATATGATAATTTTAATTAAAAAAAAATCATAAAAATCATTAAGCGAATCGTGCTCTTACTCTCTTGAAGATATAGACAAATAAATATACGCTTTGTATGGGCGTCTTCAAATTTTGTTGCAATCACTCTTCTATGAAACTAATATACTGGAATATATGTAGGGCAGATATAATCAGGCGGGGAGGAATCCCCTATATAAACAAATATTAATTTTCGAGTACTATTACACTGATTTCGATAAAATTTTATCCCAACCCCTTCCCAAAAAAAAAAAAAAAAAAAAACTGGGCGGCATAGGATAAGGGGGAAATTAATCCCAAGGAAAGCAAACATGCATTGTAGAATATCTTCAAACTGTTACAGCGAGAGGCCTAAAGTTTTGTCCCAATCACTTTACTGTGAAACTAATTTAGTGAAAAAAATTTAGAGAGTGATGCTCTCCAAACGAAACAGATATTAATTATGGAATATCTGCAGAACTAAGGTGGGTGTAGCGAAGCACGTAGGGTTTTACTAGTTTCAAATAAATAAAGGAAATAAATACATTTACAATTAACAATACCACGCCCTTAGTTAATAAAAATGTTTACAATAAAAAAAAAACTAAAACAAAAAGTTAAAAGATCTTGCAAGCAGCGTATTGTGAATAAGTGGCGCCCAGTGTATGCATTTTTGATATTATATAAGCCATACATTAGCAAAGAAGATAAGGAAGCATCAGCTTCCCACCGTGTCAACTTTCACATAAAAAAGAGTTTCATTAATAGACCATAAAATAAAAGCAACCTTAGAAATCTAGTACTGAATTCGCACAAATATCGCATACCGTATTGACAATAGCCACCCTGAGCAAACAGACTAGTTGGCTAGCCAGAAATCGAAACTAGCCAAGGACGGCCGGCATCGCTGACATCGTCGAAAGGGTCGATGAGAAAGCTGACTACTAGTGGAAGGCTGTCGGATTCTGTAGGATCACGTAGCTGACTTGTACTGAGTTTGACGTGAGACACAGTGGATCGCTTCTATTCATGGCAGAAATGATTTATCCAAACTGATAGCTGTATTTACGGGGTTCCAATGGGATAACATGCCCACAGAGTAGGCTTGCGGTACAAAGAGCACTGTCGAAGCGCTGGAGCCGTGAAAGAGAAAAAGTTGGTTAAAAACTTCCTATGTAGATGTCCAGTCCTTTTAAACCGTAGGTGTAGGAACTTTGGCGAGTGGGGTTTCAAAACATCGCACTGTTCGTGTAATGTGGCAGATTCTTAGAATACTATCTGAGGAGACTACTTGACACTCGTTGCAAGTGTTCGAAGTCATGTAAACCAACCAACCAAGCTACCTAGTATATCGTTTTAAGACGATTTTTTTCAAAAGTGCCTCAGGTTTGCCGAGGCACATATGTTAAATGCAACCAATGCATTTAAACCATTTGGTTAACGGATTGTGGCAATTATTAAATAAACATATTCTCGGAGCTCTACCAAACACATAGGTCTTTTTGACTCCTTCGTTCTGGCATTTTTTAGAAAAGCTTAGTAACCTATTTCTTATAGCTTGCAAGTAAAACTAAGCGTGAAAACAAAAATCTCATTGAGCTTTTAACAGTTTACCGGTAGCTTAGATCACTTATTGTAATAGTATTCGTAGTAAAATGCTTAATTTCATGTTTTTTTGTTATTCCTCTTGGAAGCATAGGGCTTCCACAAAGCATTTCCACTGTACACGGTTTGCTGTCGTTGTCTTGGCCTCTTCTCAGGTAAGATTATTTTGCCTTAGATCTTGGATAATTGTGCGTAGCCAGGTGCGTCTTGGTCGACTGTGGTTCCTTAATCCTTGAAGATTCCACTCAAGTGCCATCCTTGTAATACTATTGGGATTTTTCTGAAGTATGGCCGATCCGTCTCTACTTCCTTCATCTTACCTATTTCAGTATGGGCTCTTTATTTGACAAATTCCATAGTTCCATGTTGCTTATGGTGCTAGGCCAGAATATCTTGCCTATGATTCTAAGCTATTTCTTGGTGATTACATGCGGCTTTAGCGTGATGGTGTTAGACACAAGTTAGGTTTCGCTACCGTACAACAGAATTGACTTTACACGGGCGTTGACTCTTCTTTGCCTGCAGTATTGGTTTGCCTGGATATATACGAGCTTCAACATACTGACTGCAATTGTTGAGCCTGTTGTTGACGTCTGTTTGTGCACTGCCATTGTGCTTCCCAGGTAGCAGATACTATTGGGCAATTAGTTAACCCTGTTGTGAATTCACAAAGCTTTGGTTTTCATGATATTTATCTCAAGTCCAAAACATTGCGAGTCAATTTTTGCCGGTCTTCTAATTTTGACTGAATGTTGGAGACCTTGTGTGAGAGTAGCCAAATATCATCTGCATAATCCTGGTCCTCGAGTTGTCGTGAGAGACTGCATGTCTTCGCTCATAATCTCATCCAATACGATGGTGAATAGTGAAATAGAGATGAAAGTGGACAGCCTCGCTCTACTCCAGCGTTAGTATGAAATAGTTGACTGATACTCACATTGTAAAGAGCTCTACATCCTTATATATTGCTCGTATTAATTGGCTTATTTTCTGGGGTACTCCTGCTCAATGCTTACTTGAAGTCGATGAATGATGATGATGATGATGCGTAGAGTGTTAATTCCATGTATAATTGTTTAAAAGAATTTCCAATTGCGTAAAAGAACTCCTAAAACCAATGGTACTTGCACTAAAATCTTAATATTATTTTAATAGCTCACTGATTCTCTGTACGGCTCCATTGGGTGCAGACAGTCCAAATTCCGCTACTTTATGCTTCCTAGTAAACAAAACCAACTACTTTCTAATAGAATACAAAGAAAGACCGTTTAAAACAGACCATTTCGACCCTATGCTCAGATAGTAAGTTTTAAGTTCGCTGACGGTACTCAGATTTTTACCCCGAGTAGACTTGCTGCCTTTTAAAATTTCTAAATTAAAATTTAATTTTTATTATCTGTTAAGCTTACATTTTTGAGAAAATAATGTTCAATCATTTAACCTTGAAAGTAAGGTTTTGTTATATACTGTCATTTGAATTAAGGGGTGTGTTGTTTGTCTACTTTTACGAGTGTTGTTTTAAGCAGTGTAAACACACTCCGTTATTATGAGCTACAAGACAGATATGCAAACATAAAAACATTCATTTAATCAAGATTTTAGATTTTGTACGGCTGACATTGATAGTGAAATTAAAGACTTTGATTAAAACCATTACAATGACAACAGACTAAACAAACAACAACAATGACAGTGCCTAATTCAACAGCAACAAAAAGCAAATAAGTGACAACAGGACAACACTTGCCAATTAATAATAAAGGCTGGGTTGATAGGGTAGTGAATATTACATGTCTGGCTTTTAAGAAAATATCTTGAAAAACCATAATAGAATTTAAAAAGAACTAAGAATTGAGTAGAAGGAGTGTTGGAAACAGAATAAAGAACCACATACTTGCATACAGAGAAACTTTCTATGAAAAACTTAGCATACTCTAAGGAGCTGTCAAGGATTTTCACATAAACTAATTAAAATGTCAATAAGTTCTACTGAATGCTCTTGCCTTTAAAGAATCTATACTCTCTTGCCAATGGAGAATAGCAATGTTGGTTGGCCTTATCCTTAATTATTGAAAGAAGCAATTGTTTATGTAAAATTTATTTTACCATAAAAAAGGACAATATTTAAGGACATAAAGTTGTATAACGAAAAAGCGATTTTATTTTATTGTAACATTTTATACAATAACGAAATTGTTTTGACTTTAAGCGTTAGCCATAAAAGATTTTTTAGGGTTTTTTTTTACGTTAAAAGGCTTTATTAGGCTACAGGATATTTAGACTTTAAAAAAAGGATATGAGGTTTAAAAGGAAGGACTACAAAAATAAATTTGTATAAAGAATTTTAGGAATTTAAGTAATTTAAGCAGAGATTTGAAAATAAATATTTAAATAGCGCATAAGGGAAGTTACAACACTATTTAAGTAGCAAAAAAGGAAATTTTTAGAATAACAAAAAAGTGGTAAAGCTTTTGCTTAGAAAAAGCTAAAATAACTGTATTAAAAGGTAGTAACATTATTTCACTCTAAGTTATACCTTAACTGTTGGTCATTGACTTGTTATGCAATTAAAGTGAATTAAAATTTTTCTATAGGGTCCGCTATCTAACGTTTTTTTTTCAACCAGTGCTTATTTCGTGAATGGTAACACTTAGCTAAAGTCTGATTTGACAGATAATTAGTTTGATCCTTCCGCTGAACGAATATGGTTGTGTATACGCTTCGCTAAGTGGGCCTACGATCGGCTTATGGAAGATGCCGATTTTGCCAAAAATTTCATCTTTTCAGATGAAGCTCATTTTGATCTTGGCGGGTATGTAAAGAAGCAAAATTGTCACATTGAAAAGCCGATACACCCAAGAAGAGTCACTGTTTGGTGCGAATTTTGGCCCAGAGGCATAATTGGACCATTTTTCTTCAAAATTGAGCAAGGAGTGGCCGTTACAGTCAATGGAGATCGTTATCGGGCCATGTTGAACGAATTTTAGTTCACAAAAATTGAAGAGGAGGATATTAACAACATTTGGTTTCAACAGGACGGCACCACGAGCCACATAGCCGAAGCTACACTCGATGTTTTGCGCCCTGTTTTTGAAGATCGCATTACCAGCCGCAGAGCTGATGTCGTTTGGCCACCTTGGAGCTGCGATTTGACACCGTTGGACTATTATTTATAGGGTGCCGTCAAATATAAGTGTTACGCCAACAAGCCAGAGACAATTGACGCTTTAAAAGACAATATTCGTGAAGCCATTGGTGAAATACAGCTACACAATAGATAATGTGCTTAAAAATTGAACCGATCGTGTAGGCTACTGCACGGCCAGCCGAGGCAGCCATTTGAATGAAATTATTTTCCATTATTAAAGAGAAATTTGAGAAAATATTCAGTAGTTTTTTTATAGCATTAAAAACATATTATTTGGCGGACCCTTTATATATAAAAGTTGAGTCAGTTTGAGAGCATGTCCAAAGGAAACACTCCTACATGTCCTGTGAGCAAACTAACTAACATTCGTAAGAAAAGCGTACAGCTTACATAGGCTCTAAGTAGGGAGATCGATTATTCCGGTTAACCGGTTCTTTATTAAAATAAAATTGTTCTTAATTCTCGATTTAAAAATAAGCCAGAGCTTAAAAATAAAGTGGCAATCAATACTAACAATAATTCTAGCAAATCTCATAAAAACTATACCAAACCGGTGTGCTGAGCCCATAAAAAGCAAAGTTTATTACACAAAGTACTGAAAGTTGCTTAAGTTTCGAACAGCTACTAATTATGTTTTGCTTGTTGTATTACTTGGTAGAGAATAGAATTAATGGGTCAATTATGGATATCAACAGAACTTAGTGTTGCGTTGCCAGTTGCCGAAAATTGCATTACGTATGGCAACTGGCAACTAAAAATTTATACTCCAATTGCTATTTAGGCAACTACAAATTTCTAGTTGCCGTTCGGCAACGCGTCTGAAGTTCTGTTGCCATCGATAATCGACACATAAATGTTCGTTATTATATATAGAGCATAGTTATAATTTAGGTACCTAAGACAACAAGACTTAAATGTTTTACTTTGAATAAATCTATTAGTAATATACGAGTCCTTAATTGCCTCGACAAGAAAAGTTGCTTAAGTTTCGAACAGCACTTTGTGTAAGTTCATGCACCACGTATTTAATAGTGCGTGTGTCACTGTGATGTTAGGTAAGACACCCACCTTTCAAACAAGAAGTCGTCGGTTGAATGTCAGGCCACATCATCTGACAATTTTCAATAGCGATATCACCTTACAACATTACTAGCGACTGCTTATGGGTATTTACGCTGTGAAAAACTTCACTAACTAATATATCGGCGTTTGAAGGTCGCTTTCAATGAGTCTAGTTGATCATTCTCCATATATACAAGTCAATATTTGCAGAAGATGAGAAAAAGTTATTGTTGCTCAAGTGTGCATATCTTTTTCGATCTACCTTGGTTTTCACGTTCTTTGTGAGATGTTCAAGGTTGTCATATATAAAGCATGTTTTTTATAGAGGCATAGAACTTTAAGTTGGCATTACTTTTCAAGATGGCGACAGATTTAACAGCTGTCAAGTGATTTATTCTCAGTTTGGTTTGGCAATTCATCATGAATAGATTCACGCCTAAACAACGCTTTTTTTTCAATTTTCAATTTTCATAAGCGAATTTGGTTTAGCGATGAAGCGCACTTCTGCTTGAATGGCATTTGGAGTGAAGGTAATACTCAAGTGTATGTGGAAACACCGTTGCATCCAAAAAAACTGACTGTTTGGTGCGCTTTATGGGCTGGTGGAATCATTTGTCCGTACTTTTTCAAAAACGATGGTGGCCAGATCGTTACAGTCAATGGTGATCGGTATAGAGCCATGATTACTAACGTTTTCATTCCTGAATTGAATAACCATGATGTTCAGGAGATGTGGTTTCAATAAGACGGCGCAACATGTCACACAGCTCGTGCCACAATAGATTTATTGAAAGACACGTTTGGTGACCGCCTAATTTCACGTTTTGAACCTGTGAATTGGCCTCCAAGATTTTGTGATTTAACACCGCTAGACTACTTTCTGTTGGGCTATGTAAAGCCATAAACGCTTGACTATTTGGAAGACAACATTCGCCGTGTTATTGCCGATATACGGCCACAAATATTGGAAAAAGTCTTCGAAAATTGGACGTCCAGATTGGACTACATCCGCGCCAAGTGAGGCGGTCATAATCCAGAAATCATATTTAAAATATAATGCCACAAGATTATCTTTCGGATAAATAAAATTCATGTCAATCGCATAATCCATCATTGTTTTATTGCAACTTAAAGTTCTATACCTCTATAACAAAACGCCCTTTACAATAATAATAATTAAATTTATACAAATAGTTAACCGATGAGTATATTTGCATATAAAAAAATATACAAACATATAAAAATTATTTCTCTTTAAATTAACCGGTTATTCGTGTTAAGTCAACCGGTTTATGTGGTATTCTAAAAATGAAGATTTTGAAAAAACCGTATTCCACAAAGCCAAAAAACCGCCAGCTTTTGCAGATTGCCACTTTTAATTCATCCATTGTCCGGTACTGTTTGTACATTACGCACCAGCAGTCCCCACGAATTTTCCATGGGGTTTAAGTCGGGGGAATATGCGGGCCAATCAGTTACTTTAATATTGTCCTCCTCAAACTATTGTCTGGTCGACTGGCTGACATGAATTACTGCGTTATCTTGCTGGTACTCTAAACTATCCATTCGAGTGGAAGAAAAGTAGAGTTCCAAGTTACTATGTGAGCTAAAGCCAGCCCAAGCCATCAAACTGGCACCGCCGAAATTCCGTTTGGAAAAAACCAAGGGCTCCTTCCTTTAATCTTTCCAATAGCAATTGAAATCATCTCGTCCATCCAGGTTAAATTTTTTCTCATCAGATAAAATTACCTACAAGCCCAAAAATGTATAGAATGTCTTATAACCTTTTCAAAAAAATGTTTACCTGATGCCAATTAGTTGCCATATTGTTTTTCGCAAACTCCTTAAGCTTAATCTTATGCTGTTTAGTCAAACAGGGAATAAGGTTTGGCTGGGCGTTGATAGCTCTTAGAATTATGCTTTTGAAGCTTGTAATTCCAATTCCTCTTTTATTGTTACCGCACTTTTCATGGAATTCGAGGCCTTTCGTAAAATTAGCCGAGTTTCACGGGCAGTCAGGACCTTGGGACTACCCGTGCTTTTTAATTTTCCATAATTTTCTCTGTTTTTGAAAAAATTTTGCTCAACACACAAAGATCGTCCCAGTTTTTTCGTCATTCCACGCATACTCAATCCTTGCTCATGAAGTGCCACAATTTGTCCTTGTTCATAAGGTGGCAAAGGTTTTACGCGACCCATACCGCGCAGATATTATTTATATTATAAATTATTACAAAAAAAATAAATAAATAACGATTGTGATACCTTCTGATTAAATTAATTGCTTATTAATCACTGACCTTATAATTTTGACGCATTGAATTTTGCTCTAATTTACCTAAATTTAAATAAACATAATATAATGGTACATCTCTAAGAGCATAACCGGCTTATTATTCACTTATTTGAACGTAGAATTTTTTTGAATAAGGTGACCATACATAACATTTTATAGTTTGGATGAATTGAGCAAATATTAAGATGACCTTATCATTTTGAAGCACACTTTTGAATTAAAGGCGTATGATTGATATAAAATTTTGCATTTAAATAATGCTTATACGCTTCGTGTACACTATTGAATATATGTAATAAAAACCATGTTTTACTCGTTTACTTTTGACATACAGTGGTGGTCAAAAAAAACTTTTACAACCGGTCTTCGAACACAAATGCTGCCTTTTAATCCTTGAAAACTCGTCAGAACACAATATTGTTTTTTCTTTGTGGGATGTTTAAGGTTGTCAATACATACAATAATACAATAATAATTAAATTTATACAAATAGTTAATCGATAAGCATATTTGCAATAAAAAAATACACAAACATATAAAAATTATTTGTCTTTAAATTAACCGGTTATTCGTGTTAAACGTTAGCGTGAATGAATTGAGCAAATATTAAGGTGACCTTATCATTTTGAAGCACACTTTTGAATTAAAGCCGTATGATTGATATAAAATTTTGCATTTAAATAATGCTTATACGCTTCGTGTACACTATTGAATATATGTAATGAAAAACATGTTTTACTCGTTTACTTTTGACATACAGTGGTGGGCAAAACATTTACAACCGCTCTTCGGACACAAATGCTGCCTTTTAATCCTTGAAGACTCGTCAGAACACAATATTGTTTTACATTGTTGTGAACTCCAAGTCGCATGTACTCGTACAAAGTTAAGACCAACTTATCCATTCCTTTCGGATATAAGGGGGTTTTTTCCATCTTTATAGCATCTGAAACCATATTTCCTGGCTCTTCTATTAATGATTGAAATGCCAATATTAATGGGAGTTTCAGTCTTCGCTTCTCCTGGTATTACTTTACGATATTTTTTATTTTTTTGTTTTATATTTCTCTCTCTTCGTGTACTGTTGTTACACGAGGTCTTACTACCTTATGCACGTATGGATATTGCTATTACTGACTTCTAAAAAAATTGTTGATCTTGGAATAGAATATTTTAAAGACATATCTTTGTGTGAAATTCTGCTACGATAATCCTGTAAATTTCGGATTTTTAATTCAGAATTGTATTTGCTGCCGGCCATTGTTCTAAAACTTTAATACACGAGTATTACTTTTCGTAAAAATGATATTTCTTGAAAAGCTGTATAACTAATGTGAACATTTTTAATAAATTACTAATGAGGGCAACTCGCATTATGAAAAGGAAATGTAATTAAAGTCATTCCTAAAGGCTTGTAAGTAAAAAGTTGCTCATATAGAGTAAGAGAGGTGAGAGTTGCAAATGTTTTGAACAGCAATACTTAGACTCTCTAATTTTGTTGTTGTAGTCCTTAAACAGAAGATGATTTCTTCTTGCTATTACAAAAAAGCAATCAACAGAGTTATAAAAATATCAAAAATTATGGATTATAAACGAATCGGGTAGAAGTGGGTAACTAAAGAGCTAGAATACTGCTTTAGTTGCAAATGTTTTGACCACCACTGTATATGTAAGTCATAGTTTAGTTTTTTATTTATACATTAAACATCATTTGCAGAATTTTTCTAAAACGTAAGCTATTCCAAGCCTCAACTTAAGGCAAACAATGTAAAAAATTTTGTGTTTAAGAGGTTATCTTATAATAAAGGGTCCGCCAAATAAATTTTTTTTGAAAATACTATAAAAAAAAAACTACTGAATATTTTCTCAAATTTCTTTGTTTGTTTCAAAGTACAATCCTTACGGTTAATAATGGAAAATAATTTCATTCAAATGGCTGCCTCGGCTGGCCATGCAGTAGCCTACACGATCGTTCCAATTTTAAAGCACATTATCGATTGTGTGCAGCTGTATTTCACCAATGGCTTCACGAATATTGTACTTTAAAGCGTCAATTGTCTCTGGCTTGTTAGCGTAACACTTATCTTTGACGGCACCCCACAAATAATAGTCCAACGGTGTCAAATCGCAGCTCTGAGGTGGCCAAAAGACATCAGCTCTGCGGCTGATAATGTGTTCTTCAAAAACAGGGCGCAAAACATTGAGTATAGCTTCAGCTGTGTGGCACGTAGCGGCGTCCTGTTGAAACCAAATGTTGCTAATATCCTCCTCTTTAATTTTTGCGAACAAAAATTCGTTCAACATGACCCGATAACGATCGCCATTGACTGTAAAGGCCACTCCTTGCTCATTTTCGAAGCAAAATGGCCCAATTATGCCACTGGACCAAAATCCGCACCAAACAGTGACTCGTCTTGGGTGTATTGGAATTCCTGTGCCCCAAATGCGACAATTTTGCTTGTTTACATACCCGCCTAGATCAAAATGAGCTTCAATGAGCAATTTTAGCACACATTCTGCAACATTACCATGATTTTCAAAGTAATGTCGCAATATTTCCCAGCATTGTTCAAGCGTATACACAACCATATTCGTTCAGCGGAAGGATAAAAGTCAGACATGAGCTAAGTGTTACCATTCACGAAATAAGCACTAGTTGAAAAAAAACGTTAGATGGCGGACCCTTTATAAGATAAGACTTATATGCATATAAGACTTATATGAGAATGTATTTTTTAACAACTGCATGGATAATCTCCTTCAGTACGAAAAATAAATAGAAAATTAAATGCAATTTAATATTTTTGCATCCTACTATCCTACTACGAATTGGTCTCTAACCAAACAAAAAAGTAATGAATTTTTATTTTACTAAACCTTGTTATGAACCTTTAAGCTGATTTAGATGATATAACCTTTATCGCTTTTTTTATTGCATCATATAATGGCCAAAAAACCCATTTTCTTATAATTGACTTAAAACAAAATCCTGGAAAATTTAACTACACCACCACCCTTACCCCCCTGTTTCTTATCATTATTGTCAATATTTTACGATTTTGCAACAACATTTTTTGGTCAAGTCAAGCAAATACCAGTGTAGGACGAGTTTTAGCCATATAAATAAGTAATCCCCTACAAATACAAACACATAGTATACGACATACATATCGCCACCTAAAACATTTTAAAAATCTAACATTTCAAAACTCTATCTAACATTTTCAAAAACTTACAAAAGAGGCAAAAGACTTTTTAAAATAAAAAGTATTGTTTTAATCAACGAGATTTTTTTTTATATATAAGACCAGCACCCAGGGGATGGCCCCTACTCATGCAGTGCATTGTGCTGGTACTAGGAAAATAGGTTATTAGAAGGAGGACAGAGGGAGTAGTGTTCATGGACTTTAGATTTAAATTTACTCATGTCGTAAGTGGCAGGAAGTACTTTCGCTGGAAGATTATTCCACAATGCGTTGTGCGATTTACTGGACAATCAACAACAAAGGGATGCGCTCTACGAGAAATACGAGTACTACGTAAAAATATGTGATTTTTGGGAATTAATTCGTTAATTTCGTTAGAACACCTTCCGTTATAGTACCGATAGAACAATGAAACACGCGCCACAATGCGACGGTGCTCCAATGAATCGATAGAATTGGCTACCCTACTGTCAGTGATGAGCATCTTCGCCCTCTCCTGTACGCGGTCGAGAAGCTCCAAAATAGACTTTGAAGCACCGGCCCATACATGAAAGTTGTATACCATTTTGGCTCGGATATAGGTCTTGTAAATATTAAGGAGATCAGATGGAGTGAAGTATTTCTCGCATTGTCTCAAAAAACCAAGGCACTTGAATGCTTCTTTCGACACTTGAAATATGTGCTCATTCCAACGAACGTCACAGTGAATTCTCATGCCCAAAACATCAAGAGCATCTGATTCCTCAATATCCACATTACCCATTGAAACAGATGACAGCACACCACCACGCCTGTGTGTTAAAAAACACCATTAAGACTTACGTGCATTAAAATCCACCCTGTTCGCACGACCCCACTCGGAGACCTTCACCAGGTCACTTGTGAGTATAACGTTCATATTCATCCTTCTCACCCCAAGAGAAGAAGAAAGTCGTTAAGAAATATTAGAAAAAGAGTAGGAGATTTTACCAATATTTGAGTTACAATTTTAAAATTTCGTTCAATTAGCTTATAAAACAATATGGCGTTTTGACAATGTTGTATATTATACAGACGTTTAGTTAGGTCTTTCCGCGTTTATCATACAATCGCTTTAGTAGATAGGGCCGTTTGTTTTTTGGTAATAAAATCGCTAATATTAGTCGGAAAAGTCCAAATTTATTTGTGGACCTTTGTTTTGATGAGAAAGTCGATTTTGAATTATTTATTAGTTAGGCCCGTTTGCGTTTCAGGTGACGATATGTATGTGGGCACATTAGTATGTATATTACTGCATAGGAAAGGATAAAAAAAAAGTGAAAGAAATCTAGTTGTGAAATGTCAAAACCAATTTTGTTAACGACATAAATAACAAGATTAAATCAATGTTGGCCTACAAAAAAAAAAAAAAAAAAAAGAATTGAGAGGCAAAATGAGTACATGATGTCAATTTAAATTAAATTGAATTCGAATAGAGATTTTGTTTTACAATTCGAGCAAAAACTAAATTATTATTTCAACGAAAGGGTTTTCAATTTAAATTGAAATTATTTCAACTCCTTCCAAGCATGATGAAACAAGAATAGTCAGTCTGTCATTAACCTTTGCTTTAGGCTTTATATAGAAAGAAAAACCATCGAGATATTCTGTTCCTTCTTGAAATGTGTGCAACAATTAACTTTTTAAACTTTTCCTCTTTTTTACTCTAATCGTCAGTGTTTTTCTTCTTTCCTTCCAGACGTGTACGTGAGGCGACCGGCATTAATGTCGATATGCGTATCGGTATACATACCGGCAATGTTTTATGTGGCGTTTTGGGTTTGCGTAAATGGCAGTTTGATGTCTGGAGTGATGATGTGACTTTGGCAAATCATATGGAGAGTGGTGGTGTAGCTGGGTAAGTTTCATTTTAAATTTCATAAGTATTTTTTTCTGTTTATTTTTATTTCCCTTTTCAATTGTGAATTTTATTCCGCCGATACCGAAAACGTTCGAATAGATAATAAAAATGAAAATCTTTAAAATAAAAGTCATTGACATTAAAAAGAGTATAAAAATATTTATGTACGAGTATGTATGTACATATTTATCTTATTGAGTAAAGAAGTAGCCAAAAACAAGAGCAAGTTACAATGCAGAGCATAATCGCCCTTATTTGTGACTAAATTCGTCTTTTACTTTTTAAATTAATTTTCATGCTTCTCAATAGGCGAACATAATTTGCACTAAGTGTGCGTACGAGGGCGGATTGATATTCAAACTACCTAAGTACCATTAATTTCTCAACATAGCCTCCTTTTAGCTCAATACACTTAGTAAGACGATTTTCCAACTTTTTTATACCATCTGATTAATACGATTTTGGGAACTCCTCCAAATACGCATTAGTTTCGGTAATCACTTCTTCTTTTGAGATGAATCTTTTTCCTACGAGCCATTTTTTCAAGTTTGGAAACAGGAAAAAGTCACTAGGGGCTAAATCTGGACTATAAGGTGGATGATCAAGTGGATTTCTCGTAGTTTTAGCATCGTATTTAATATGCTGTGTAAACCGGTGCGTTGTCTTGAAGAAAGAGCACTTTTTTCTTGTTTAAATGTGGTCGTTTTTTCTTGATTGCACCAACCAATTGATCCAATAATACAATCCTGTGATTGTGCATCCCTTATCAAGATAATCGATGAGCAATATTCCGTGTGCATCCCAAAATACAGTGGCTATAACCTTGCCAGCCGATTTCGCTGTCTTCGCCTTCTTCGGAACACTTCCACCAGCTCCCACCCATTGCTTCGATTGATTTTTGGTTTCAGGTGTGTAGTTTCATCAACAGTTATTAATCTACACCAAAAATCGGCAGGATTATGCTTAATTATGTCCAAACACCGCTGTGAAGTGATCTGTCGAACTCCCGTCGGCACCCATCTTGCCGATAGCTTTTTCATATGCAAATGTTCATGCAAAATGTTGAACACACGTTCATATGATATGTTTACCATTTCAGCAATCTCACGTATTTTGACCCGGCGATCATTCATAACGACATCGAGGATTTTCTTGATATTTTCTTCAGTAACCACCTTTTTTGGCTTTCCTGTTGATGGTATTGTTGCAGTGCTTGTTCGGCCCCGTTTAAATTGAGCAATCCAATATTTTACCATATAATCTGACGGAGCAGATTCGCCGTAATGTTTATCAAGCTTTTCATTTGTTTCCTTTGCCGTTTTGCCTTTCAAATAATAGTGCTTGATCACTACACGAAATTCACTTTTTTCCATTTTCCAAGAAACACAAAAGTTGCTTACTTCAAACGACTACAACAAATAAACTAATCGATGAATTTGGCTAAAATTTTAACAGCTGACGTTTGACAGATCGTAATTTCTAAGAAAGAAAAAGTTTTTGTGTTTGTGCTGCCATCTAGCGCTAGGTAGATTCAACGCCAATCCGCCCTCGTACCATTTGTGTGTAGCAAATGAAGCATTTTTATGCAAATTACTTCGAAATAAATCAAATACTTTGAACCACTTAATCTTGCAATTGTAATATTGAATTTAACTAAATGAATAGAACAATGGTTTGGAAATTGTTTCGTATTTTTATGGCAAAATGAAACAGCAACCAACGCAAAAAGTATTTAGAAATAGAACCAAAGAAAAAACAATAGCCAAGACAAATAAAAACCAATGGATTGGAATCAATTGTTTAGATAAAAAGAGTTACAACAGGGGCGGATCCAAGTGGGGGCTTTAAGTTTAGGAAATTTCAAATGAACCCATAAATAGGCCTGCCATAGTTAAAATTAGCATTTTTTCTAATCGTTTAGATATTTGAGATTATCTATGGGCTGAAAAGTCCCGTGCCTAACACATGATATTTCATGATATTCTCTTCTAATTAGTTTGTGATTTATCGTGCGCTACTTTTGTCATTTTCAGAACAATGAATCAAAAAAAAAATTTCGCGTTTTAATTCTACACTGCTTCTTAATGGGAAAAAATAGCGTTCAGGCGCAGCAATGGCCTGAAAAGTGTTATGGGGACTCCGCTCCATCGGAAACAACAATAAAACATTGGTTTGCTGACTTCAAACGTGGTCGTAGAGACAACAATGATGCAGACACAGTGGACGTCCAAGTGAGACGGTAACACCAGAAAAACTCAAAAAATCTACAAAATCGTTTTGAATGATCGAAAAGTGAAGTTGCATGAGTGAGCGCACATTGTAAAAATATCAAAAGATCTTGCACGAGCATTTGACTATGGGAAAGCTCTGAGTAGGTGCCGCGTTTGCTCACTAAACGTGTTGATGATTCTGAAACAATTTCAAATCTACATGAATTTAATTTTGAATTGCTCCTACATCCACCGTATTTGCCAAATTTGGCTCTCAGTAACTATCGGCTGCTCGCAGACCTCAAAAAAATGCTCGCCGAAAAGAAATTCCGCACGAATAATGTGGTTATCGCTGAAACTGAGGCCTGTTTTAAGGCAAAAGGTAAATCGTTTTACAAAAGTGGTAATGAAATGTTAGAGCGGCGCTGGTATGATTGCAGTGCTCTTGATAAAGGTTACGTTGGTGAATAAAGTTTTCTTTGTTAGGACCGGGACTATTCAGACCATGTGTTATACCGCCTTGATCAAAAAGTTTACGGTCCCATCGTTCCGATTTGAGTTTTTTACATCTGTTGTTGATATTCCTGCTAAATTTTAGCGTCATAGCTTGACATTTCCAAAAGCTACATAGCCAAGAGTACACCTATCTCTACTCATATGTGTGTTGGCGATTTTTTACGTTGGTGAATAAAGTTTTCTTTGTTAGGACCGGGACTATTCAGACCATGTGTTATACCGCCTTAATCAAAAAGTTTACGGTCCCATCGTTCCATTTGAGTTTTTTACATCTGTTGTTGATATTCCTGCTAAATTTTAGCGTCATAGCTTGACATTTGAAAAAGCTACGTAGCCAAGAGTACACCTATCTCTACTCGTATGTGTGTTGGCGATTTTTTACAATTTTAGAAATGGATTTGGATTTGCAACAACGAACTTGTATTAAATTTTGCGTAAAAAACGGCCATTTTTTGGAAAATCCCATTGAATAAAAATGATTGTAAACCGTTTTATGATCGCAATGCTATTTTTCGGCCAATTCAAGACTTTTACTGTGCCTCCCTTAAAATACGCACCTGGCTACAGAACTTTTCCAAAGCCCTTAAAAATCTCTATCATTTAGTTTTTTGGTTTTCTTTGTTTCTCAATCGCTTAAATATTTTCTACTCGTAAAAATTTGATTGAGTTTTCTTTTGTCATTTGTTTCTTTTCTTAAATAACTGAAAAACAATTTATTTGTTCTAGACGAGTACACATCACCAAACAAACGTTGCAATTTCTAAATGACAAATTCGAAGTGGAAGAAGGAAATGGTGCCAGTCGTGATTCGTATTTGGCAGATCATAAAATCGAAACTTATTTAATTGTACCACCAAAGGTGAGTGAAATGAATTTTTTGTAATCCAATCTGTTTTCGCAATTTTCATTAACAAAATGTTCTCACCAGAAGCCCACCTACATGAGCCACATTGTGCCGCGTATTAAAGAAAATAACTCTTCGCTAGACAATGTTAATATGCCTGAGAACACCAACAACAAATCTATGCATAAACACAACGGCAACTATAATAGTTACAGCAATAACATTGATGCCGAGGCCACAGAAAAACTTTTACCAGTAACTGTAGTGAATTTTAAGCCAACAGATGTAGACGAAACAACAGCTTTAAAGCACTCACCCACAACAGCCAATAGTCCGGAACATAAATTGGCACAATTATCATCGAGAACATCGATGTCCATTAAGGAAGAAGAGGACGAAGATATTGTAGAGTTAAGAAATCCCTGTACAACAGCCAGTAGTCCCACAGCGACGTCAAATCAATCACAGCAAGAGTTTGCAACTGCTACAACAGGTGGTGGTAATGGTGGTACCAATATCACTCCCAATCACTCAGCCAGCCAACTGTTGCTAAAACGTTCAAGTGATGCAGATGTTGATGTTGCTGTTGGTAATGCCAGCAACAACAACAATAATACTCATGCTTCACTAACACCAAAATCATCATTAATTTTACCTCATAACGATGATGCTCTTAGTGCTAGTGGCAGTGAGGGGGTCACATCCAATTGCGACTCGACTGGTGGTGCAGTCATCGAAAATCCTATCGGAAATTGTGAATCATTACAATCAATACAGGCAGCAATAGCAACGACTAAAAATGCAACAACACCAACATCAACTACAACAGCAACAACAACAGCAACAGCTACCAGTACAACTAATACAGGCAATAATTTATTAGTATCGGATATACCAGAGGCTAAAAGTCGTAGAAAATTATCTGTGCAAGGTAAGTGAAAGATTTCATTGGGTGATTGCTTGGTTGGTTGGTTGCCTGTGTACGTTTCGATTAATTGAAGTGGCAAGTGGAAAATACATTTTAAAATTTAGATTGAAAAACTTGGAAAAATTGTAGCAAAACAGGGGAAAATATAAATCAAAGCTATTCTGTAGACACTTGCATATGTATTTAATATCAGGTGGGCTATTTAAAAGTTTGAATTTAAAAATGCAATAAAACAAAAGCGGTTTGAAATTTTGCCAAATTCCGATTAGAAATGAAATATTATTTCATCCATATGGCTGACGCGGCTGGCTTTACAGTATCCCATTGGATCGGACCAATTTTCGAGAATTCTTCGAGTGTATGGGGTCGTACCTCGGCAACGGCATCACGAATGTTGGCCTTCAAATGCTCAATTATCTCTGGTTTGTCGAAATAACACTTGTCTTTAACGGCATCTCACAGAAAATAATCCAACAGTGTCAAATGGCAGCTTCTTGACGGCCAACTGACATCAACATTTCGGCTAATTAAACAGCCATCAAACGTTTGACACAATAAATCGATTGTGACATGAGACTTGTGGCAAACTGCAACATCCTGTTGAAACCAAACATTGTTCACATCAATACCATGAAGAGCGGGCACGGCATGAGAGACTCCATGTGATCCCTCTTCTTTTCGAACAGACTTTGATCATTATGTCATCCATCACGATGGTAAATAGCTGAGGTGGGCATCTTTGTTTAATTCCAGCATTGGTGTGGAATGGTTGGCTGATGTTCCCGTTGTGAAGAACTGAAAGTTCTGCATTCTCTTATGTCGCTCGGATTATTCGAATTATCTTCTGGGGTACTCCTTTGATTCTTAGTGCTTTCCATATAGCCGTTCGCCTGAGAGTATCAACCGCTTTCTTGAAATCGACGAATAGTAGATACAGGGGCGTACGCCATGGACTGTTCAATGATTATTCGTAAAGTGTTGGCCTGATCTACGCAGCTTCTATTCGGTCTGAAGCCAGCTTGTTCGTCTCGCAGTATGTTGTCTATTCTGCTCTGAAGCCTCCCCTGTATTATGACTGCAAGTATCTTATATATGGTGTTAAGTAGAGTAATTCCTCTCCAATTATTACAGTGTTTTAAGTCGCCACTTTTCGGTAACTTTACAATAATGCCCTTCTTCCACGTAGGAGGCAGTCTCTTCTCCTCCCATACTGATGTGATGTGAGGCAGTAGAAATTCAGCTGTGGTTTGGATGTCAACCCGTAGAATATCCGCTGGTAGTCCATCTTCGCCTGCCGCCTCTTTTATCTCATTCGATTTGGGAGGGTTGCATGGTATTCTTAAACAATTTTCCTCATCTATATTCTCAACCGTTTCGCTGTCCTCAGTAGTGTTCGCGACGTTACTAATTTCATTGAAATGTTCTCTCCATCTTTGTGTTTGTGCATCATTGTTCGTTATTAGTATACCATTTCGATCAGCAATAGCTGAACACTTTTGATTAGTGAGATATTTGATCGTTTGGTGTAGTTTTCTCATTTATTCTGGCCAGCTGCTTCTTCTGCTGCCGTTGCCAGTCGTTCCAGGAACTTTATTCTGTCTTTTCTTGCAGCTTTCTTTACTTGTTTCGCTAGCTTATGGCATTGCTGGCTCAAGGTATTGTTGCTATTCAGCTGCAGTTTCAGTTACCTTTTTGGAGACACCAGGCTTCTGTGAGTACACAAGGGAAAAGATTGACTTCTGGGCTGTGAGAGATTTCGATCGGGTTGGAGGAATGACTTCGCAATAAAACAGGCGCGAAGTTTTATTTCGCTTTTAACCGATAGATCCAGAAGGCGATTGCAGCTTAATGAGAGCGAGATCAGCATTATGTTCTTAGATGTTATTTGTGTTAGAGATGCTCAACTTGTGAGTACTTTGTGAGTGTCCAGCTTGTTGGGCTTGAATAATAAGGTTTCTGGGAGAACCTGTGGTGACTCTAAAAGGGATGTTTCTTCTCTTATCAAAATTATTGCATTACTGGCTTTATTCGCAGCCCCAATCAGATGAGGTGAACTTATGGAGCTGCACAAAAGATCATTCGAGTAGCGGTGCATTTTGGCCTTAACCAACATAATAAAGTATATCATCAGAATACCACACTAACAAAAATTTAATTTAATTTTTTTTTTTTTTAAACTTACCTTTTAAGGCTTAATATCATTTGCCGATAGAAGACGTTCATCAGGTGCATTTACGGAGCGTAAAATGTCTATACATACGAATGAAAGTTTTCGTAGTCATGCAGGTAAAATTTTTTCTTTTTTTTTAAAGGAAATATAAAAAAGTTGTTTATATTCTGCTTTTAAAAGCTTTTTAGAAAAAAATCATCAACTGAACTTAAATGTAGTAAAATTTAAACTTTAAAAATAATGAAATTTATTTTAAAAGCAACACTTTTTAAAACACTTACCCTTCCTTTTCTCTTTTTTTTTCGTTTTTTGTGTCTCTTAAACACAGGTCATGTAACACGTAATCGTCCTTCATCGAAAATGACAAAATATGTAGAATGTTGGGGTGCTGATCGTCCTTTTGCAAATATTGCCGAATCGAAATTGGTGAAGAATATTGGTTTGGCTGTAAGTATTCGAAAAAAGAAAATAGAAAAGTTTTAGTTTAGAGATGCCAACACATAAAAATGAACAAAAGATAATAAATGAACTTTCTTCTTTAAATAACTTGTTTGTCCCTCAACAAAAATTTGGATAATATTTAGAAAAAAGGATGTTTTTTTTAAAGTAAAAAAAGGAACCAATTGACTTGAGTATATTTAATTTTGCTTTTTTTTCTGTGCTTGTGAGTTTTGATTTTCTAATAATTTTTTTTTTAAATCCCTTTCCCTTTAACTTTGTGCTACAAGACCGATAAATTACTATGCTGTGCATGATTATCCAGACTTTTTTGTAATAACTTTTTAAAGAATTTTCTCAAAGTTTGTACATGAGAGCCTTTTTTATGAAATACATAACCGACAGCAAGCAGCTTGACAGCAAGCAGCAAGTTGTTGTTTGTTTTGCATTTGTTGCTATGCTAACGACTTCATCAATATTTTGAAAGCAGTAGAAGCAATAAAATTAGGTTTCATTGTCATCTGTTTTATTTGTCTTAAAAATATTTGTTACAGAAAAAACTTTTTCAGTGGTGACACTCAAGCTTTTCAAATCCACCAAAATAAAATGGTTTTTTTTTTGTAATAAAGGGTCCGCCATCTAACGTTTTTTTTTCAACTAACTAACACTTAGCTCATGTCTGATTTGACAGACAATTAGTTTTATCCTTCCGCTGAACGAATATGGTTGTGTATATGCTTGAACAACTCTGGGAAATATTGCGACATTACTTTGAAAATCATGGTAATGTTGCAGAATAAAAAAATCATCTTTTCAGATGAAGCTCATTTTGATCTTGGCGGGTATGTAAACAAGCAAAATTGTCGCATTTTGGACACAGAAAACCCGCACGCATACATTGAAAAGCCGATACAGCCAAGACGAGTCACTGTTTGATGCGGATTTTGGCCCAGAGTCATAATTGGGCCATTTTTCTTCGAAAATGAGCAAGGAGTGGCCGTTACAGTCAATGGCGATCGTTATCGCGCCATGTTGAGCCAATTTTGTTCACAAAAATTGAAGAGGAGGATATTAGCAACATTTGGTTTCAACAGGACGGCGTTACGTGTCACACAGCCGAAGCAACATCGAGGTTTTGCGCCCTGTTTTTGAAGATCGCATTATCAGCCGCAAAGCTGATGTCGTTTGGCCACCTCGGAGCTGCGATTTTACACCGTTGGACTATTATATGTATGGTGCCGTCAAAGATAAGTGTTACGCCAACAAGCCAGAGACAATTGAAGCTTTAAAGGACAATATTCGTGAAGCCATTGGTGAAATACAGCTGCACACAATCAATAACGTGCTTAAAAATTGGACCGATCGTGTAGGCTACTGCATGGCCAGCCGAGGCAGCCATTTGAATGAAATTATTTTCCATTATTAACCGGAAGGATTGTACTTTCAAATTAAAAAAGAAATTTGAGAAAATATTCAGTAGTTTTTTTTCTAGCATTTTCATAAAAAAAATTTATTTGGCGGACCCTTTATTACTGCAAAATATAAAAATGAATGAAATTATGAGTTTAAAACTTTTTAATTATTGACATAAATGTTGTTTTGTCACGGAACACACGATGAAAGTTTTCTTGCAGAAATTTTCTTCAATTTTCTTTTAAACTTGCATTCGCGTCTACACTACGATATTTATTTCAATGAAATTTAGAATTTTCGAACAACATTGCTGTTGTATGACATTACGAATTTCATAACAAAAGACGCCATTACATTCTTTTCTCCCCTCTTCTCGATAAACTCAGACTTACTGCAAGAAAACTTTCATCGTGTGTTCCGGGACTTAATACAATATTTTTTTTTTACTGTTGTTTTCTGATAAATAAAAAAAAAATATGTTTACGTTTGTTTTATTTAAAATTTTATATTGTATTGGTATCACTAATTCAATCACTAATTATCTGGGAAAGGGGTCACTCGGACACCCGGGGGAACTGTGCGGCGGACGGACTTGCGAGAGCTGGCTCTCTCCTCAGAAATGAGGAGATTGACCACTCACGCATTGAATTTTACACTTATTTACATAAATTTAAATAAACATAATATAACGGTACATCTCTAAAAGCAAAACTGGCTTATTATTCACTTATTTGAACATAGAATTTTTTTTATAAGGTGACCATACGTAACATTTTATAGTTTGGATGAATTGAGCAAATATTAAGGGGACCTTATAATTTTGAACTACACCTTACATCTTTAAATATTAGTATTCTTGATCGGAATAAATATTCGTGGGACGTACTTTCTTTTTTAAATTTATTTTATTTCTTGGTTGGTGGATGCTCTGAATTTGTAGTGGACTTTTTTTTCAAATTTATTTTATTTGGTAGATGGAGGACGTTGTGAATTTGTAACGGCGACTATTTTCAGATGATGACCATAATTCCTTAGATCCTTTAGACTGTCTGTTTGAAGGGTGGATAGCGTTTAAGGGTGGATAAGGTATAAACCAGTAATCGGCTTTAGCTTCTGTCTGGAGGAACAGATTAGACTATTCTAGAACATTGTGGCCTAGTCTGACAAAGCGAAAGATAGGATGTTTAGGAGATAGAAACAAGCGGTGGAGTTTTTGTTGTTGGCTGCTGTCCAAGGCTGCAGCGCTAAAGACTGAGGTGGTCTGAGGTTCAAGTAGGAGATAATTACAAGATACTTCTTGAAAAGGAGGATGTTGAGTATACTGGCCAACGGCCAGATTTTGTGTAAGTTGTGCGAAGATGTTGATGAGAAAGAAAGGTGGTCTTAGTGCCACACAATGGGCAACCTAGATGAGATTACTGGCTAGGGGCTGTATTTCGTAATGGGACTTAGCTGGCTTATTGACAGTCACCTGTGATTGCGGTTACTATTCCTAGACAATAAACAATATTTTTATTCTTTAAGATATTTTCCCCAAATTTTTAAATATCTTTAAAGAACATTTGCTTTAACACACCAAAAGAAAACGTTTTACATTTTCCTGTTATATAGACTTCAGAACTCATTTGCTAAGGCAACCGCAAAATTAAGCATACTTTACAAGCATTTAATGTATATCCTGTTACGTTAACTTACTAAGAATATTAAGTGATTAGAATAAAGCTGTATATCCTTTAAGAAATTTTATTACTTTTTTTTTTGTATTTTCTGTTTTCATCTTTCTTGTACGCGTGTTTCCTGCAGAGTATAGCCATGATTGAGTCAAATTTACTGCCACCGGAACGTAAGTGTTTTAATTTCAATTGTTTTGGACCACCCACCGAATTGAAGCCATTCACAATGTGGTATCGTAATACACCACGTGAAGTCATGTACCGTGCCAGACCAGATACACATTTTCGTTATGATTTAATTTGTGCTTTTCTGCTCTTTCTATCGATAGCCATAGTGCAGTTGATAGTAATGGAAGTGTGAGTATAGTTTTTTTTAAGAAAGAAAAACTTGAAAAAGGTTGTTTTCGTTTCTTCTTTATTGTTTTGCAGGAATTTCGCCTTATTGGGTTCTTTGGCAGCCACTTTAATATCATTGGGTTTGTTTTTGTATTTAAGCAACATGCATGTACCCGATGTAGATGCGACAACTACAGATCGTAATGGTCCGGGACAAGTAGTGGCAAGTAGCCGTTATTTACGTTTGGCTATATTTGTTATAGCCAATATTTTAATATCGGCCTGTGCAGTTTTTAGCGTGGTAACTATTATTATATATGTAATACTCGTAAGTAAAATTTTTAAAAAAGTTTCTGTTAATTTTCAGATAAATTTTACCACTGATGCTGAGTTTATGTCTGCAAATCTTACCTTTTCAAATAACTCCTCGAATGACTCCTCTATACCGGATATAGTACCCTCAATGATAATCTATCCAGATTTGAATATAGCGCCTATATTTCTTTTCTGCTGTGCCATAAGCTTAGCTGCCATATCGGCTTTCTTAAGATCGGGTTTTATTTTAAAATTTTTCACCATGCTGGTGGCTCTAATAAGTCAAATTATCATTTTACACTTTAATGATCTATATGAGAGATATAATATGGAGTTAAGGCAGGATGGGTATTAACATTTTTTATTTCAAACATTTCGTGAAATTATTTAAATTGTTTTTCGTTTTACAGTTTACCTTTAGAATTAAAAGGTTTTTTACTGCTAATACTGGTCATAGCTGTTTTGCATACTCTAGACCGCCAAGGGGAATATGTGGCGCGTACAGATTTCTTGTGGAAGGCCAAACTAAAAGTCGAACAAGAAGAAGTGGAGACCATGAGAGGCATAAATAAGGTAAAATTTTATAAAATTATCGAACTCAATCGGTTTAAAAATGTTTTTTTTTTTTTTTGAAATTTAAGATTCTTCTTGAAAACATTTTACCCGCCCATGTGGCCACCCATTTTCTGCATCAAGAGCGCTCTACTGAATTGTATCATGAAAGTTATTCTTGTGTTGCTGTAATGTTTGCCTCTATACCGAATTACAAAGAATTTTATGACGAAACCGATGTGAATAAACAAGGCTTAGAATGTCTTCGTTTACTCAATGAAATCATATGCGATTTTGATAAGGTACACCCTATTCTTAGTTTTAACACGAGATCTTATTGATTCTTAACTACTTTTCTTCTTTAGTTACTTTTAAAACCTAAATTTAGTGGTATAGAAAAAATTAAAACCATTGCTAGCACTTATATGTGTGCCTCTGGTTTAAGACCTGGCAAAGAAGAGGGCGCTACGGTAAGTTGTATTTTGTGTGTGTGTTTTTTTTTAATGTAAATATTCCTTAAAATGCTTATGGAATAATAATAGTAGTATTAGTAGTAGTAATAGTAGTAGTAGTAGTAGTAGTAGTAGTAGTAGTAGTAGTAGTAGTAGTAATAGTAATAGTAGTAGTAGTAGTAGTAGTAGTAGCAGTAAATTTTGCAATTGTAGTGGCCGTAGTAAATGTTTCAGCTCTTTTTTTCTATAACTTATGCTATTTTTTTCCATTTACTTCTTCCCTTTAACTATTATTTTTAAAAATAAAACAAATAAACAAGCAGCTTATGCGTAATTTTGCGGTAAGTAAAAATGTATTGAAGAAATTCCTTGAAAAAAATACTACTTTTTATAGAACTTATAATTGGCAAAAGAAAATTTGTATAGGAAACCTTTTCACCTAGAAAAAGATTATAAATTTAATCTAAAGGGTGGTCCAACCAAAACGCACGACGTTTATTGTAAATAAAACAAAAAGTTTTCAAAGAATTATCTGAATATTTTTTATTGTGATCGAAGAAACTATGACAATTATGTGTGAAACAAAATATCAGCCAAATGCTCGCCACGGCTTTGGTGGCATACCTCTATCCGTCGGTCTATATTTTCTATGACTCTGAAGCATAATTGAGTTTCAATGTCGTTAATGTGCCGAATTTGTTCTTGACTTATTGACGTCCACTTTCTCATTTTAAATATTTTCAAAGAAAGAAGTCCAACGTTGTCAAATCACATGATGGTGGCGTTCAATTAACATCGCCACGACATGAGATAACACGGCCATTGAATTTCTCGCGCAAAAGTGCCAATGTTTGGTTGACTGTGTGACAAGTGGCACCATTCTGTTGTAGCCACATATCGTCCAGGTCCATCCTCAATTTCTGACCACAAGAAGTGCGTTATCATCTTGCGATAGCGAACACCATTCAATGTAACTGCTTGGCCGACCTCATTTTTGAAGAAGTACGGCCCGATGACGCCATCAGCCCATAAAACACACCAAACAGTCACTCTTTGTGGATGCATCGGCTTTTCAGCAATCACTCTTGGATTCTCATTGCCCAAATGCGACAATTCTGCTTGTTAACGAATCCCTTGAGGTGAAAATATACGCCGTCGCTGAAGATGATTTTCTTTGTAATCACCGTTTTACGCAGGGTGGTCGGACAGGATGTTATGCTTTTGCATCTGTGCTTTGGCACGAGATTCAGGTTTGAATATTCGGACCGGGTTTATTGGTCTAATGTGGCCTTAGTTCGGTGCGAGTTTGATCTAAGCTGGTATACCGATGGCTCAAGATGAATGACTGTGTCGGTGCTGGTGTCCATGGACCCAACCGAGACTTGTTGATTCCACTGGGAAGATCGCTAAGTATCTTCAAGGCTTAGAACATGGCCATTACTATATGTGCGGAGATCAACCTGGACAGTCGTCTTAACGGTAAGACCATTAATATATTCTCTGACAGCCAAGCTACCTTAAAGGCACTTGGATCGAATCGTATAACATCTAGGTTGGTCAAATATTGCTACGATACGTTGCAAAAGCTTTCGCTTGGAAATAAGGTCCAGTTGTTTTGGGTATCTAGACACTGTTGAATGAATTATAATGATATAACGGATGCATTAGCCAAATCAAAAAAGATAATGAATTAACAAATTTATCAAAATAAAATGTATGAAATCACTGCTTACATATATTCTCTATCCCTGAGCCAATTTCCGAGTCCCGTTTCATAAACACTTCTCATCTCTTGAGGCGATCCAACTTTGAAGCCGATTTTATATTTCTTGAAAATAAGTGATTCGGTGACATGCTAAAAGATATTATATCTGTTGAAACAGTCAATAGTTAGAAAGATCGTTTCTCACAATCGTTTGGCAACTTTTACGAAGTGAGGGCTAGCGTTGTCAGGCAAAAGAATAACTTAGTCATGTCTGTCTTTGTATTCCGGCCGTTTTTCTCATAACGCACGGTTCAACCAAAGTAATTTCAATCTGCTTAACATCTTGATACAACCAAGAGTGCAAGATTGCATTATAAATAAAGGGTCCGCCATCTAACGTTTTTTTTCAACTAGTGTTTAGCTCATGTCTGATTTGACAGATAATTAGTTTTATCCTTCCGCTGAACGAATATGGTTGTGTATACGCTTGAACAACGCTGGGAATCTGGGCCTGCGATCGACTTACAGGATATACCGATTTTGCCAAAAAAAATCATCTTTTCAGACGAAGCTCATTTTGATCTTGGCGGGTATGTAAATAAGCAAAATTGTCGCATTTGGGGCACAGTAAACCCGCACGCATACACTGAAAAGCCGATACACCCAAGCCGAGTCACTGTTTGGTGCGGATTTTGGTCCAGAGGCATAATTGGGCCATTTTTCTTCGAAAATGAGCAAGGAGTGTTACAGAGGAGAGTTACAGTCAATGGCGATCGTTATCGGGCCATGCTGAACGAATTTTTGTTCACAAAAATTGAAGAGGAGGATATTAGCAACATTTGGTTTCAACAGGACGGCGCTACGTGCCACACAGCCGAAGCTACACTCGATGTTTTGCGCCATGTTTTTGAAGATCGCATTATCAGCCGAGATCTGATTTCGCTTGGCCACCTCGGTGCTGCGATTTGACACCGTTGGACTATTATTTGTGGGGTGCCGTCAAAGATAAGTGTTACGCCAACAAGCCAGAGACAATTGACGCTTTAAAGGACAATATTCGTGAAGCCATTGGTGAAATACAGCTGCACACAATCGATAATGTGCTTAAAAATTTGACCGATCGTCCATTTGAATGAAATTATTTTCCATTATTAACCGGAAGGATTGTACTTTCAAATAAAAAACGAAATTTGAGAAAATACCAAAAAAACCCAATAAAATCCGGTGGGTTGGGATTTAAAAAGAACCCGGGTTTTTGCCATGAATTTTTAAAAATATCTTGCGAGGCATATAATGGAAAGCTTAACGTTCAATTTAATTTTAATTTCGAATTTTTGTACTAAATTTTCAAAATACCTTGTATATAATAAAAGAAATAAAAACAATTTAAGATTTTTTTTCTCTTTTCCATATATTTTTTCTATTTCCAATACGTTTATGGGACAAAACCTATAAAACTTAAAAAAAAAATCAAACATCCTTACTTCCTGTCTGGTCATAATGTCAATGATGTTGTTTTACAATATTTACCCATCCAACAATAATAAAAATAAACGTTAATATTGTGTAACTTTGGCTCTTCTCATGGCTGGAAAATAACAACAACACCAACAACAACAATTGTTTTAATGCTCACAATGGTAATGAATGATAATGCAGGATGAAAAACGAACGGAAGAACACAATGTTGTTATTATAGTTGAATTTGCCATTGCATTGATGTCAATTTTAGATTCAATTAATCGAGAATCATTTCAAAGATTTCGTTTACGTATTGGCTTAAATCATGGTCCCGTAATAGCTGGCGTTATTGGTGCTCAAAAGCCACAATATGATATATGGAGTAATACTGTTAATGTAGCCTCACGTATGGATTCATGTGGTGTTATGGGTAGATTACAGGTAAATATGGTTAAGACACATATACCAAAAGCATTAAAGCATAAAAATATAATGAATAAAACATTATTTATTATCCAAATAAACATAAATTTATTTTCTATTTCTTTATCGTTATTCGTTTTTTTATTTTTTTCTTTCCAGACCACCGAACATACGGCGCAAATTTTAATGGCTGCCGGCTACGAGTGTGAATGCCGTGGCTTAACTTATGTTAAAGGCAAAGGAAATCTAGTCACTTATTTTGTAAAGACACCATTTGATGGAAAATTATAATAAAATTTTAAGCGTAAATTATATTAGAAAAAATATATAAAAAAATCATTATTTTGTGCATTTTAAATAACACAAATTGAGCATGAAAATTAAGAAAATAATATACGAAAAATGTGTAATGATATACACGTTACTTTATATTTATTAGCCAGAATAATGCATATTTAAGAAAATCTATATAATGAAACGAATTATCCTCCTTAAACCATTACAATTACCCTAAGCATTTAATTTTATTTAAAAAACCTTTAAAAAAACTCCTATAAAAGTTATAAAATTGTTAACTGTCATAATATAAAGCAGATATTTAAAGGAATGACAACTTAAGGAAAAAAGCTCTGGCAGCAATTAAATGGGTTCGAAGAAAACTTACATACAAATGACTGCTTAAGTCGTGTAAGCCCCGATAATACATGTCTTACGACATGTCAAGTTTTTGTGTAGAAGGCGAATAGTATCGTGTAAACACAATATGTAATGAGAGCGTACGACATTGATAGAAAATACTGATAACAATATGGCCGTCGTACGGCTCTCTTTGTTCTTAAAAATTTTTGGAAAACCATCACACTTCATTAGATCAGGAATGTATTTTTGTGCAAACAAATAATAGCAAATTTGTTCGCTCGCACTATTGGTCTCTTTTAAAACAGTTGCTTACATTTTACTTTGTTTCGGTTTTTTACGTGTCGTATAAACGTAAAAAAAATTGTCGTAAGATTTTTACTCTCAATTTTAAAATTCGGATGAATTTTATAATATTTTCTCTCTGATTTTACGTATGTAAAGTACTATCGTGTAAACTACGCTTTAAAAATACAAATTCTTCTTTTTTATTACTTTTTTGTACAGTCATAACTTCTAAACTTTAGAGAAATGCCACGCAAGGTCGATTTCATCTGAGAGTATGAATAAAAGACTTATTCTCTATATCATTACGACTTCTATAAAAGTCGTTACATGGAAAACATTTCTAATGTTCTTCTGCATTAGCCTTCGACAAGCAATCAATAATTTACACATCGAAGTGGATGGTCAGTGCCATGGTGCCATGCAAGCAGGTACAATCTAATATATATCTAAGTCCGTTAACTTAATGTCAATTCTAAACCGGGTTGGCAAGCCACTGGATAATCCAATTCAACCCACCCGGGTTTTATTTGGTTTTTAATTAAAGGTTTTAGTAATTTATTTACAGCAAAAATAAGTGTAATATACTTATGTATTGGGACTACAAATTAATACGATCAGTTTTTGTTTTTAGCAACTTTATCAAAATAGTAATTTATAAATTAGAGCCATTTTTCAAATCCCGTCTTAAAAAAACTTCTCGTCTTTTAAGGCGCTCCAACTTTGAGCCCATTTTATATTTCTTCAAACGAAGTGAATTGGTGACATGCTTACAGTTAAACACGATTCTGTTTATACGGCCTAGATGGGTTTTAAAAATATGGGCCGTAAGACGAGATGAATATTTACTGTGTTTGCTACCCTTACACGTTTTTTTTTTTTTAACGGTTAATCCATTGTTTGTACACAGAAAAAAATACGTAGTAGAAAAGCGAAAAATACTTTCAGTTTTAAATGAAACTCAAATAAGTAAAGTTCAGCCGTAAAACGAATGTGTTCCATAATTCAAACAGGCCGTTATAGTTAAATGCCGTATAAAGAGATATGAGTCGCAACAGCCAATAGCCAGACGGAACAATATTCGGAAAATATGGCGAAAGTGGCATTTGATCGTTTCTAATAATTGTTTTGAAACTTTTGCCATGTGAGGTTAGGCGGTAATGCAAAAGAATAAATTAAAAGATTGACTTCTCATAATGCTCTGATTACCGATTTTTTGGAGCTCATACTTAGATAACTCCAACCAAGAGTGCACAATTGTATTATAAACAGTAAAACAACGTAATTGTATTAATAACCAAAAAAAATATAGTCGATTTGAAGGAAATTTGGAAGCAGTTATAAAATCCGAAAAAACCCATCGAAAAACCTATAAAACTCGGTAGATTGGGTTTAAAAAAAAACCCGGATTTTTGCCAACCCTGATTCTAAGAGACTGATTGGCATTTAATTTACTCTTAGTGACTAGTTGAACCCGCTACGCATGGCAAAGCTACTGTAAAAAGCCATAAACGCATTACAGTTTTCCCATTGCAGTCTAAAAAAGGCCTGCCCGATAGATTCCTTATACAAAAGCAAATACCACATTTTTTTTGCCGTTGCGATAGATAAAACAGCCACCTACCAACCAAGAGGTCCTAGGTTCAATCCAAGGCCAAACCATCTAACGATTTTCAGCGGTATAACCTTTTGGCTATAAAACAACATCTCTAACTAAAGCATCTGTCCTTCAAAGCCGGCGTTAAACTGAAGGTCTCTTTCAATAAGTATGGGAATGTTGGGATGTTGTGTGAATTATAATAAGATAAGACACGAATAGTTGAAAAAATTGGGGAATATATGTAAGTTGGATATTTAAGGTTTCTCTTTAAGTTTCCTATTTAACTAAAAATTACAATTAAATTCCTTTTAATAACTGCTTTTTTTTCATATAATAAAACAATTATGTACTAACACAAAAACTTATTTTTCAAGTTTAATTTTATTGCATAAATTACTTTAAAAAAAAAAGAAAGCCTCGAGCATCATACGATTTTCATTCAGTTTCTTTGAATTTAAATTAACAATTTAAATATTTCTTACTAGAAAAACAAACAAAAAATTAAATCAAAGTATGTAATGAAATTGAAAAAAGAAATGAATTGTTTTTTTCTTCTAATATTTGACCTTTAAATTATAGACCATTTGTTGTCCTTCTATTTTTCCTTTTATGTTACAATACGTTATAATTTATTAAATATTTCTTAACCTTAAGCTATAGTATACCACCACGACGTGGTTTTTATACGACTATGACCTAATGTTTTATGCCAAAATATTGTTTAGTCTTTTTTTTTAAATAAAAACAAAAATATTTATTACGTTGTTCACTTGCTAAATTTTTGCTTCGTTTTTTTTTTCTCAAACACTGTTAAAAGTGTTTAAAGCTTTAGGTCATTTATTAAGTTTAAACGCTTTTGTTATATGTAATACTTTTTGTTAGAAAATCTTATGTTCTTTGTTTGCTTTTATATTACCATTAAAGAAAATAGCTTTAGAAAAAGAAAAAATTGTTCTACAAGTACTATTGTTAACTCTCAACACAAAAAAAAATACCTCAAACTTTTTTTCTTACTTTATTTGTTTTTTGTTTCTCTCTCAAAAACTTGTAAAACGTTATAAACATTTTAGGACACTTTAGTCCTTACAATAAAGAACATGATATTGTTACTACTATTGCAAATCATTTTTAGTAAAGGAATATAAAAAGTTATATTTTTAAAAGAAATTTAAAAAAAAAGAAATTCTATTTTAAACTATTTTTTATACTATAAAATGTTATTTATTATTATGATTATTTTTATTAGGATAATTTTTCTATTAATTATTTTATATTATTAATAAAATAAAATAAAAATTCAAAGCAGAACAAACAATGAAACTGATCTACCGATATTATTAATTTTGAAAATATATACAATCATGCCAATTTTACGAAATATGTTATTTTGAAGGCACAATTCGTTTTCAAACAACGCTATAGTAATAATGAATTTAAAATAAAAAAGTGTATTTCATGAGCTTTTCTTTTAATTTCTTCAAATTTGTAAATATGTATTTGAATTCTTTCAAAACACTTTTCTTAAAGAAAAAAAAATATATATATATATTGAAATATGTATGTATGTATGTATTGTCTAATTATTCAGAATATTTTTTAATGTATCACTTGTGCTTTAAAATCGAAATTGCTTAAAGTTGTAAAATAATCACCTCTATTCTACGTTTCGATTCGTATCGAAATTTTCTCCGTTTGGAAAATATGATATTCTGCGTTTTGATTCCGTTTATTTTCTTTCAACTGTACGTATACTACATTACGATCGTAGCTACACGTTTTTCTAAGTTCATTAATTGGCTAAAATTTATTATAATATTATTTATTTTTAATTAAAACTTAATGAAAATCTACAAAATGTAAGAAATTTAAAAAATATACATTTACGCTTGTTCATTTGCATGAGAAAGACAAGCAAAAGTTGAGTGTTTTTTCTTAAATCCCTTTGTGTATGCACTACATTTCGAGTTCTTATTAAAATTTGCTTATTTTCTGTTACCGTTTCAAAGGTTCCTATGCTTTTGAGAACCAGTGAAGGGAAAGTTGATACGATCGTACTTTTTTTGATACTATTTAACTTAACCATCCTCTCAGACCGATGTTAAACTTTTGGTTCTAGTAGGTAAAATTCTTAAGATATACAAAAATGTTAAATATTGTAATATTCAGCACACTAAACTGAACTAAGCAAAGTAACTGAAGTATACTAAGTATTCGCGAAAGTACTAAGAAAATGAGGGAGATTTCCTCTCCTGTTTTAGTATAATCAACAAAAGAGTGTTGTGTCGGTCTTACAGACAACGAAAATAATCAGGAGGATTAAAAAAATGGTGTAGTAGTCCCCCAACAGATTTGATACTCTCACAAATATTTCCCTTTTTCTGAATTTTTAATATTCCTTTGTTTCAACATTTTCCCACTTTTAGTTATTTTTAGTACTAATAGCAACTCGATTATACTTTGCTACATAAATGTATGAATTTGAAATACCGGGGAAGTGATACAATTTTTCTAATAGGCGCTATCGAGTACATGAAGAATCTGTTTTTGAAAAAGTTTGAGATATGGGTAAAAAACCGGTTTTGGTACTTTCATGAACTTAGCTGAATAACTTAGCTGAATATCAAACGATTTTTAGTTTCTTATATGGAAAGAGGAGCAACAGAAATATAGCGGCGCGGCTTGTCTAGTGTTGCTAGATATTCATAGAGACATCTCCGTATTTACATAAGAATCGTACATGAATGCCAAGAATTTTCTTTATAACCGGTGGATGGCATAGTGAATCATTCGACGGTTACCCTGACATGTCTTCATGGACATGAAAACATTAAAGTTAACTGCATGTCAGTTGAACTTAAGGGCTCTTCTTGAACATAATAGGCGACTGATATCACTAGAACACATGTGTGCAATGTGCTTATAATAGTTATTACTGATCGTTTGGCTGTTAGCAGACATGCTGAAAATATGAAAAATACATAAAACAATCTTTGCATAAGTTCCTATGATTAAGAGCAAGAGTAGTCTACCGGACATTTCTTCGGCACTGCTCAGAATTCCATGATTTGAAGTTTTCTGTGCTTGTTCGGAAGATTTTCGACTATAATAACTACCTTCCAAAGTACGATCCGAACAAAATCCTTGCTGCGAGAACATTGGTGCGGGAATGGCTACAACGGGACCTACAATTTGAATCTAAATGAGCAGGTGGTAACTGCCAAATTAACCCAACCTATGTTTGGTTAAGAACAAAATAGTTTCTTGCTTTTCAAAATCTATTGAAAGGCGACAGAACTTTTAGTAAAGCAACTTATGAAAAAATCTTGTTTTATAAAATTCGTTACTCTTATTATCAAAAAAGTACTCCCAAAGAATGTTTTTTTTATAGCGTACGAACAACCCATTTTCCATCACTGTTGAGAACATTGTTGTCTTCTTCTTTTTCATTCGATTCAGATTTTTCTTTTTTTTAATACCAATTTTCGATCAAAAAGTAACTGAATGCGGAGACGTAATAGAGGTGCAGATAGGGGTGAATATTGTTATCATATCAAATGCCTTTAGAATGGCTTGGTCTTAAGGTAATTTAAAAAAATAAATTAACATTTTTTAGCAATTTTAGAAGTTGTAGAGTATTTTGAAAATTTACTCAATCCAACTTAATTCTGTTTAAGAAAACATGGTTTAATGAAAATTTCTTTCTTTCTGCCGATTTGTATATATTCTCAAAATTATATTTCAAATATATGTATATTTAATAAAACAATAAAAATACATATACATATTTAAGCTACTGTATAAATTATAGAATTTAATAAATGCGATACAATATCATATATTAGCAAAAGAAAAAATGAATTTTGTTTTATTTGAAATCTAAAAATGAAAAATTCGAAATTTTGCATCACCAGAAAGTGAATGCCAAAACTTTGGAAGTAGACAATGATACAAATCCAGGGGTTTACAAATTACATAAACTGAAACAAATAGATATTGGTTTCGTATGTTTAAAATGGTAATTTAGCACAACAAAAGCAATGTCGCGTCTATAGCCCTTAATAACCAGGAAAATAGATAGTACCATATAAATGGGTTGCAAGGCTATATATTTGTTGAATTTAAAAGGGTGGCACTTATTATAAGCCAAACAAACGGTGTTAAACCAGGAGACATACAACGAACACTACCTATCTTTTTAGAGAGTACTAGCTAGGCTATGGCATGCTTCGCTACCCTTTTGATTACTACCTTAATTATAGTCTTTTACTGTTTTCCTACATTTCAACTCCTTCCGGCCACAAGTTCTGCCTTTTAGATGTATATAGACTTACCTACCATAGCACAACAGCATAAAAAAAGAATGTAATGTAGAAAAAGTTCGTACCGTATTTATTGAGGACAAATACAAACTGCCAACAAATCCAACATATAATTTTAGAAACCGGAATTTTAAAAAGCCAATGGTAATCTCTTATAAATAAATCCTTACAACTAAAAACAATACAAAATATTTAAAAATAAGGTATCACATCTAATAAATAATGATAGACAGTATGCGATGAAATTCGTAATTCAACTTCTGTAATAATATTGGCCCTTATCGTGAAAAAAGTTTCGTCATTTCATCAAATTCTGATCGGGAATTTTAAAATTGTTTTTGCCTTTGTGTACTATTATGTGGAATTTTTCATTATTTTTTTATTCATAAAAAAAAAATTCATGTGAATGTTTTATTCCTCTTTTACTCACGATAAGGGAAATTGAAAATATTTAAGTTGTTTATTTTTTTCTAGTCAATTAAGTTTTCTGCTGACTGAACTTCTGAGGTTCCAAGCCAGAATTAAACGTTGTAGTAATTATAAATATTAACCTCTTGAGACCCCTGGTAGACATATGCGAATTCTAAATTATCGTTATTTATCATAAAGAGCGACATTATTTGTAGCTGCTGGACTTGTGTTTCTTGGCGTAGACTCTAGAGTTCAACAGATGGCATTTCCACCAAGTTATCACCAATATTTTTTTTAAAATTGAAGAGTTTAATATTTTTTCGATAAGTAAGTAATGACCAAGAATAAACGATTTGTTTCGAAAACATACTGTTTCATAAACGCTTCATGTTTAGGTCTCAAGAGGTTAAAATCATTTAAGACTAATAGAGAGCTTGTGTTTTCTGGTACTACAAATTAACTTCTACTTATGCCACTTAGTCACTTAGATATCCTTGTTTTTTGTGTCCCTCTCTTAAAAATGTGGCAAACAAACTTTGCCGGCAAACAGTTCCGACACCACCGTTATCCACAAAGCCAATACGAAAAGAATGTAAGAAATACCAATTTTATATGTGTTGGGTAACTGATATGCCTGGCCGCCAATCTCTTCAATGTGAAAACCCAAAGGAAAGACCACCGCTGCCAAGCAAAATAATACCATGGCCGTAAAACCGACCCATCTAGCATAGGGTATAACATTGCGATCCCAAGTACTGGAGGCTAAAAGTATTACTGTAGTCGTAATACATATGCAGCCTATAAAAATACAAACAAGAGCCACCAGCCATTCCGGCTGCAGCTCGGGCGTGTAACAAACTTGCGGACGATTGTAAAGTGTCATGCAAGTCCACATTAAGCCAAGACGTATATCGCCTAGTAAATTAGAAAGAAAACAGAATTGTCTTAAGAAAAACAAATAAGATTAAAAGTAAAATTTCCACATACCAGCCTCTTCGGTAACAATCCAATCCGGCATGGCTAAA
The DNA here is from genome assembly GCA_023159175.1 of Wohlfahrtia magnifica. Classification (NCBI taxonomy): domain Eukaryota; kingdom Metazoa; phylum Arthropoda; class Insecta; order Diptera; family Sarcophagidae; genus Wohlfahrtia; species Wohlfahrtia magnifica. Next base: position 1,200,938 of record JAKWBJ010000044.1, on the reverse strand, counting down.
CTAACAATAGCAAAAACATCGGCAGCCATAAACAATGTGGCACTAATTGTGGTTAATTTATCCATGTTTTAGCTTAATTTTTTAAACTATTTTAACAGTTTTTATGATATTTTTCAGCAATCTTCTTGAATTCTTCACTGTTTATATAGATTTTTTTGTTTAGGCTGTAAACATTGGAGACATTTATGTTAGAGTTGCCAAGCCACAAATAATACAAAATACATTTCATATTAGAAATGCCAGACTTTTACCTTAAATGATAACACTTAAATGCAGCTCTTTTAGTTAAAGTAATACCAAGTTAAATGTGCACACATGACCATAAACCGTTAAAATCAAAAATAGTTTAAAACCTTAAACTATTCTACCCTTTTAAATTACCCTTCTATACATGTATTTATTTATTGAAAATAAATACAAAGTTATTACCCTTTCGCTTTACAGAAAAGTTAGAGTTTATTTTCAGTTCATACTTAATCATTATTAAAAAGAAGACAAAAATATTAAAAACTTATTAAAAAAATATATGTGTAAATATTTATAAGTGTAGTATAAAGTATATCAATTAATATTAAAAGGAGAATAACATTTTCTTTGTAACTATTTCTTATTTATATTTAACATAAGATAAAATAGCTTTTACGAATTTCTCATGCATACTTTCAAAATGCTATTCTATATTACAACTACGGTAGAAAACTATTATTAAAATATTTAACGAAGAAAAATTATTCTTTTTTTTTAGTAATAATTTCTTTTAGCAATCTTTTTCCTTTACATTCATTTGTATTGATTTTACATTATCTTACATGCTAAACGAATAAGAAATTAAACAAAAAGAAAATTAAAACTAAGAAGACAACAAATTGAATATTTTTATACACGTATGTATGTAGTATATCTAAAAATTATAAACGTATTGCATATATATATATATG